>JAHRHZ010000133.1:13507916-13620065 GCA_024137785.1 Ginglymostoma cirratum | reverse complement strand
GGCCAAGCAGCATCAGAGGAGCAGGAAAGCTGACATTTCGGGCCTAGACCCTTTTTCAGAAAGACCCTTCTTTCTGAAGAAGGATCTAGGCCCAAAACATCAGCCTTCCTGCTCCTCTGATGCTGCTTGGCCTGCTGTGTTCATCCAGCTCTACACAAGATTATAGATCTAAGTGGTTTTGCTAATGACTGCATTGAGTACACAAGCACTTTTTCATCTGTAAATGTAAAAGGATATCTCTCAAGACGATATTATGGCCAACAGAAGATTTCAATAACATGTGGGTATCTGTTAATAGCACACCACTTAGAAATAATTACAGATTAACTGGATCAAATAACTGAATGACTTGGAAAAGTACTTTATGAAGCTGAATATGCAATTGTTTGATGTCAGTGATGACCCAAACGTTCTATTGGCCTGAAAGTCATTATGCCAGAGTAGACAGGGTTGTGCAGGGGGAATCTAAGGGACTCACGTCATAGCACAGTCCAAAGGAAGTTTGGAGTGAAGACTGGGAAATTGAATATTCTGCTGGGAAATTCCTTGACACCTCAAACTCTCTAGAAGTCTAATTATATTGGAGATTCTGGAGAAACCCAATGAAATTGAGTAAAATATGTACTCAGAAAAAGTTAGACTGTTAAATACGAAGTCTAATTCTTAAACTAACTCCATGCTTGGTTCACAGTCTACCCCCTTCGCAACTACATAGCCATCAAACTACTTACAATGCCTAAACCCTGACACAAAATGGGCCACCCCCACCAACCCAGGAACTCACTCCCCCAACCGTGCCTGACCCTACACCACTACCCAACTCAGGATCTGATCTGACCCAAATCCACTGCTGCTGGGCAACTGACACAACCCGACACTCCCCTGCCCACCACACATGGCTCACTCCTACCCCACCCCACACACAAAAGCTAGCCCCAATCAATCCAATTCCCTGACCTGCACTCCCACAACCTCCCTACCCTTGGCCAGACCTGATTTCTCCCACCTACCCAGACCTGCCCTGAACGTTGCATCATGTGGCAGCTTGCACTCTGACACCTTACCCACTTGATAGCTTACCCTCTTCCCAGTTGGCTTCCTACCATCAAAGGGAGTCCAAGTAGCCCAGCACCCTACCCCCAATCATCTAGCACCCTAAATACCTGGTATCTTACCCCTTACTCTTCTGGCATTCTACCCCTTGAACTCTACCGCCTTCCCAACTAGCATCTTATCCAATAGGCACCCTATTAACCTGGCACCCAATGCCCCTACTCCTCTAGCCCTGGCACCCTACACCCTCCCAGCTACCATCCTACCCAGCTGGCATTCTACTTACATTAATATGAATTAGGCCTGAGTGTGGTATGAGTGAAAAGTAAACAAAGTTGGAGAAAGAACAGGAAGAGTTAGAAACCCAAAGTGGACATTTTGAAACACTATAAATAAAGGACACAGGACAGACCATTTAAGACAGAGATAATGAAAATTTTTTCACTCAAGTGGCAGTGAATCTGTGGAAGTTTCCACAACAGAAGGTTGCGGAGGCCAAGTCACTGAATATATTCAAGAAAGATAATCTTTAGATAATCTTTTAGATTTTGAAGGCATCGATGGATATGGGGAGATCATGAGAATGTTGAGATGGAATCAGCCATGACCATTTTTAATGACTGAGCAGGCTTGAAAGGCTGAACGGCCAAATCCTGTTCATTGATTCTATGTTTCTATGAATTGCCTACAAGAAATTTGATTTATGCAATTAAAGGTAAATTAAATTAAAGGTAAATTTAATTTATGCAATTACCTTAAAGCAGCTGGTCTAGAAACAATGCCTTCATCATTATAAATCGATATAAAAACCGAAAGAACTACGGATGCTGTAAATCAGGAACAAATACAGAAGTTGCTGGAAAAGCTCAGCAGGTCTGGCAGCATCTGTGAAGGAAAAATCAGAGTTAATGTTTAGGGTCTGGTGACCCTTCCTCAGAACTGATGATGGCTGGGAAACTTCAGTTTATATGCAGAAAATAGGGAGGGGGGTGGGGTAGGAAGTAAACGATAGGATAGACCCCGAAGAGAGAGAAGAACTCCAAACTGACTGCACTCAGTGCACTTAGATCTAACCCTGACTTTGTTATTAAGCCTGCCGATAAGGGTGGTGCTGTAGTCTCGCGTAGTGACCTCGACCTGGCTGAGCGCCGGGTCTCAGATACCTCCTTCTATCTTCCCCTGGAGCATGACCCCGCTATGACGCATCAGGCCATTGTATCCGCTACAGTAACTGATCTCATTTTATCCGGTGATCCCCCCGCAACCACCTCCAAGCTAATAGTACCCCAGCCCTGCACCGCTCACGTCTACCTCCTTCCAAAAATCCACAAACAGGACTGTCCTGGCAGACACATTGTTTCAGCCTGCTCATGCCCCACAGAACTCATCTCTTCCTACCTTGGCTCAGTCTTCTCTCCACTGGTCCAATCCCTGCCCACGTACATCCATGATTCCTCTTATGCCTTACTTTCAAATCTTCCAGTTTGCAGATTCCAGCTGCCTTCTTTTTACCATGGACATGCAATCCCTTTACACGTGCATTGCCCACAGGAGGGTCTTAGGGCTCACAGCTTCTTCCTGGAGCAAAGAACTGAACCATATCCACCCACCACTACCCTCCTCCAGTTGGCTGAGCTCATCCCCAACCTGAACAACATCTCTTTTAACTCCTGTCATTTTCTTCAGGTAAGAGGGGTTGCCATGGGTACCCACAGGGGCCCCAGTTATGCCTGCCTCTTCATGGCGTCTGTAGAACATTCCTTGTTCCAGGCATATTCCGGCCCCCACCCACAACTCTTTCTCCAATATGTCGATGATATCATGAGTGCTACTTCCCTCTCTCGTTGGGAATTGGAAAAGTTCATCGATTTTGCTTCCAATTTCCACCCTGCTCTCATTTTCACCTGGTCTATCTCGGACTCCTCCTTTCTTGTCTTCAACATCTCGGTTTCCATTTCTGGGGATAGAATGCCCACTAATATCCACCACAAACCCACTGACTCCCACAGCTACCTGGACTACACATCCTCACACCCCACTTCATGTAAAGACTCTGCCTATTCTCTCAGTTCCTCCGTCTCCATCATATATGTTCAGGTGAGAGCAACTACGACAAGGCAGCCTCCAAAATACCCACCTTCTTCCTCAACCGAGGATTCTCCAGCACCGTTGTCGACAGGCCCTCAACCGGGTCCAACCCATCTCCCACACTTCCACCCTTATCCCTTCTCTTCCCTCCCACAACAGCGATAGGATTCCCCTTATCTTTAACTACCATCCCACCAGCAACCACATCCAGAAAGTCATCAGATGCTATTTCCACCACCTCCAGCAAGATGCCACCACCAGACACGTATTCCCCTCCACTCCCTTGAGCGCCTTCCGCAGGGACCGTTCCTTCTGGGACACCCTGGTCCACACTTCCATCACCCCCAACACCTCCCCACAGCCCTGTGGCACCTTCTCCTGTAACCGACGAAGGTGTAACACCTGCGCATTTACCTCCTCCCTCCCCAGTATCCAAGGGCACAAACATACCTTCCGGGTGAAGCAGCACTTCCCAGAATCTCGTCTACTACATTCGCTGCTCACAATGTGGTCTCCTCTACATTGGGGAAACATCTATATTCTGCTCACAAAAAAGACCCTGAACTACCTGTTGCCTGCCACTTCAACACCACCCTGTTCCCTGGCCAACATCTCTGCCTCTGGCTTCCTGCAATATTCCAGTGAATCTCAACACAAGATGGAAGAACAACACTTCATTTTCCACTTGGGGACCCCGCAGCCCTCCAGACTCAATATTGAGTTCAATAATTTTAGGGCCTAAACTCTCCCATGTCCCAGCTACCAAACCCACACAGCAGGCCACATAGCCTGCCATTACACACCCTCTGTTGTTATTCACTAACAGTCCCCATTAACAACTATTCACCCTCCCAACCAGATCGTTAGCGACTCCTTTACCTGTCCAACTGCTCTTCTCTCTCTTTAGGCTCTATCCTATCATTTACTCCCTACCCCATCACCCTCCCTATTTTCTGCATCTAAACTGACATTTTCCCAGCCACCATCAGTTCTGAGGAACGGTCATCGGACACGAAACGTTAACTCTGATTTTTTCTTCACAGATGCTACCAGACCTGCTGAGGTTTTCCAGGAACTCCTGTTTTTGTTCCTTATAAATCTGTAGATGTTCAATGGCCTCTTTTAAAGCATGAGAATATTGAATATAAGAACATCCCACTTCCTACAGACTAAGGGGGTGGCCATGGGTACCCGCATGGGCCCAAGCTATGCCTGGCTCTTCGTAGGATACGTAGAACAGTCCGTTTTCCGCAGCTACACTGGCACTATCCCCCACCTCTTCCTCTGCTACATCAATGTATCGGCACCGCCTTGTGCTCCCACGAGGAGCTTGAACAGTTCATCAACTTTACTAACACCTTCCGTCCCAACCTCAAGTTCACCTGGACCATCTCTGATACCTCTCTCTCCTTCCTGGACGTCTCTGTCTCCATCTCTGGTAACTACCTGGAAACTGATATCTATTTCAAGCCCACCGACTCCCACAGCTACCTAGAGTACACCTCCTCTCACCACCTTCCTGCAAAAAGGCCATCCCCTATTCCCAATTCCTCCACCTCCACCACATCTGCTCCCAAGATGGGGCTTTCCACTCCTGCACATTCCAGATGTCCCCTTATTTCAAGGACCGCAATATCCTGCCTTCAGTGGTCGAAAATGCTCTTGACCACATCTCTTGCAATTCCTACACCTCTGCCCTCACAACCCCTCCCCGCAACAAAAACAAAGACAGAATCCCCCTTGACCTCACCTATCACCCCAAGTAACCTCCGGTTTCATCATCTCATTCTTCACCACTTCCGCCACCTGCAATCTGACCCCACTACGAAGGATATATTTCCCTCCCCACCCCTATCTGCCTTCCAGAGGGACTGCTCTCTCCGTGACTCCCTTGTCCGCTCCACACTCCCCACTAGCCCCACCACCCCTGGCACTTTTCCCTGCAACCGCAGGAAGTGCTACACCTGCCCCTACACCTCCCCTCTTACCTCCATTCCAAGGACCCAAAATAATCTTCCACATCAGACAGATGTTCACCTGCACATCTGCTAATGTGGTCTACTACATCCGCTGTTCCCGATGTGGCCTCCTCTACATTGGTGAGACCAAGCGGAGGCTCGGAGACAGCTTTGTAGAGCTCCTGCACTCTGTTCGCAACAAACGACAACACCTTCCAGTCACAAACCACTTCAAATCCCCTTCCCATTCCCTGGACGACATGTCTATCCTGGGCCTCCTCCAGTGTCACAACGACACCACCTGGAAACTGGAGGAGTAGTACCCCATAATCCGCCTTGGGAGCCTGCAACATAATGGTCTCAATGTGGACTTTCCTAGCTTCAAAATCTCCCCACCCATGGCTCCATCCATGACTAACCCTCCCTCTCATCCCCACCTCCTTGACCTGACACAACCTGTCCATCTTGTCTCCCACCTATCTGCTCCTCCCACCTCACTGACCAATCCCCGCCACTACCTACCTTCCCCAGCCCCACCCCTCCTCTCTCTATTTACTTCAGAGCTCCCTTACCCCTCCCCCATTTCTTAAGAAGGGTCCCGACCCGAAATGTCAGCTTTCCTGCTCCTCTGATGCTGCCTGGCCTGCTGTGTTCCTTCAGCTCCACACTGTGTTATATAGGAATATTGAATCTGTCTTTTTCATGTTAATGAGCAAAAGCATAGAATGATACACATAAAAAGAGATTGAAATATATCCAAATTTGATTTGATTTAATTGAACTTCTTATAATTAAACAACTTAAATTATTAACATTCCATTTCGATAGTAACCATCAATTAAATTTTCTTTGGTTTCTACCTCCTGCACAGTTACTGTATTCTCTATGAAGATTAGTTGGATTATCAAGTATTGAATTATAAAAAATAATACCCTACACAAACTCAGAAATCCCATATATAAATATATATTTCTGTTACAGATTGATGCTGTTGTGTTGCTTACTATTCCTTCTCAAAATATATGTACAGTGACACGGAAATACACTTACACATAAATCTGCACAGACATATAAAGAAAAGAGAAGCAGGGAAGTCAACATTTCGGGTTTACGCTGATGAAAGGTGTAAATCCGAAACGTCGACTTTCCTGCTCCTCTGATGCTGCCTGATGTACTTGGTTCCTCCAGCTCCACACTGCATTGACTCTGACACCAGCATCCGCAGTTCTTGCTATCTCCTAAACCAAAGAGAACTTTGTTTAGCCATTGGCGTCAAGGTACATTTACAGCACTTAACAAAAACATGAACTTCCATTTAAATGGCACCTCTAATATCATTGAATGTCCCACGATACATCATAGGAACCTTATCGAGCAATGTTTGATAACGCGGCACGCTTGATATTAGGGCAGATGACTACG
This sequence comes from Ginglymostoma cirratum, assembly GCA_024137785.1. NCBI lineage: Eukaryota > Metazoa > Chordata > Chondrichthyes > Orectolobiformes > Ginglymostomatidae > Ginglymostoma > Ginglymostoma cirratum. The sequence continues at coordinate 13,613,544 of JAHRHZ010000133.1, read as the reverse complement.
AGCTCAGTTGAAGAAGTAAATCCCAAGAAACATCATAAAAACAAGGAAAGAGAAATAGAGGAAAATGAAAGGGGAGGGAATTCCATGATATAGAACCTTGGCACCTAAAGACATGGCCACCAATGGTGAAACAATTAAAACCAGGGATTTGAAGAGTCAGAACTGGAGGAGTGAAGATATCTTGGAGTGCTGTCTTTTGGCAGGAGATTACAGAGTTAGAGAGGAGTGAGGTCCTAGAGGGATTTGAAACATGGATGAGAATTTTAAAATTGAGGAACTGCTCACCCGGGAGCCAATATAGAACAGAAGGCGAGGAGGTGATGGGTGAACAGGGCTTGGTGTAAGTCAGGGTATGAACAGGAGTTCTAGATGAGATCAGGTGTAGAGTGGTTAGAATGGCAGATACTAGAGGTAAAAATTACATGAGTGTGAAGACAGCCATCACTGGCTACGATTGGATAGATAAGAATGGAAGCAGGCCAGTGTAATGCCAACTAGTTAGATGACTGTGAGAGGATGATGGTCTGGTCGGGTCAACCATTTCAAACGCTGCAGTCTGAGGAGAATAAGGAGCAACAATCTTTATTTGTCACACTTGCCTAGGACTTATTTTGTGACTTTAATATGAGCCATTTTGATGTTGCAATAGGGCTGAAATCTGATCATGGGGTATCGAACACATAGCTTCAGTACAGACAGGCAGAAATGTGGGATGCAACTATAATTTTAAGTATTTTGCAGAGGATTGGAGGCAGATTAAAAGGGCATTTTGCAAGGACAGAGAGGTCATGGAGTTTTGTTGCGGAGAGGAATGATAAAGTCAAATAAGAGGGGGAGAGTATATGAGGAGAAATAATCATTAGTAGCTTCAGTTAATATGGAGACCAGGAGTAGATGCTGGATGAATGACTGTTAGGATTAGAGTCGGGGAAACAAGAAGAGGATCTTATAGCAAACTGAGAGCACGTTGGAATATTAGGGATTTATGAGAAACTAGAGCAAGATGTGAGTTCAGAGCTACACAGCATGGGGAAGAATGCTCACTGGAAGTTTCTGAAGAAGTGTCCTGACCTAAAGCGTCAACTTCCCTGCTCCTCTGATGCTGCCTGGCCTGCTGTGCTCATCCAGCTCCACACTGTGTTATCTCTGACTCCAGCATCAGCAGTTCCTACTATTTCTCACTAGAAGTTTTGCCTACTCAGCCTAGAGAAGAATAAAGATCATCTGATCATCTTCAGTCCAATTTCAAAGAAATTGACAAGTTCAAGGCATGGTAGGTGACAGTGGAAAATATGGCAAGAAATATTTAATGTGGTTTTCAAGGGTTATCTTTGCATTCTAAGTTGATTCTGAAATAGTGCGCAATTTTAATGGATGGGCACGATGGCTCAGCAGTTAGCATGGCTCCCTTCACAGTGACTCAGGTTCAATTCCAGCCTCAGGTGACTGTTTATGTCGAGTTTGCATGTTTTCACTGTGTCTGCGTGGTTTTCCTCAGGGTGCTCCAGTTTCCCCTCACAGTCCAAAGATGTACAGATCAGATGGACTGGCCATGTTAAATTGCCCCAAACTGTCCAGGAATGCCTAGACTAAGTGGGTCAGCCATCGTAAATACAGGGTTACAGGAATAGAGTGGGGATTGGGTCTGGGTGGGATGCTTTTTACAGGGTCGGTGCAGACTTGAATGGCCTCTTTCCGTACTGTAGAGATGCTAGTATGTTAATAAATGGGTGGATCAATGCATGTTACTATTCTAAATATAAAAGCAGAACCTGTATGTGGTCAAGCTAAACCTGGCAGTGAATGGCCATGTCTATTTAAATTAGCACTCCGTTAATTTAAGGGAGTAGAGATGAAAGAACAGCCAGAGCTAAGTACCAGAACAATGGCCTTAGCAGGCACAGCTAAACACCATTGAGCTCCACTCTGAACACAGCAGAGCAGTTATTCTTCAGACCACAAACTACCAGAAAGAGATGGCTCAAATATTCAAAGAGTGAGCGCATAAAAAATCCAGTATATCAGTGGTATTACTAAGCTCTGCGGTTCTTTTGAAGAGTAAAAGAGATACGTGGCTCATTGTTATCCATTGTCTTCTATTCAACTTGGGCACAACATAGCATGAGTGGATGGAAACATAGTCACAATCCGTGGTAAGATACTTGACTGATTTTGGCATTGAAGAGGTCGAGCAAAACTGGAGTCAGTGGGAATGAAGAGGAAAACTCTTCAATGGTTGGGGTCATACCTGGGACAAAGGAAGATGGTTACGGTCATTGAGAGTCTATCATCTCAGTCCCAGAACATCACCTTAGGAGTTTATCAGGGTAATGCCATAGGCTCAACCACCTTCAATGCAATCAGCAAACTTCCATCCAGAAAGTAAGAAGTGAGGACGTTTGGTATCATTCATGACACCACAGACACTGAAGCAGTCTATGCCCATATACACCAAGACCTGGGCAACCTCTAGATTTGGGCAAAGAGGTAGCAAGTAACGTTCATGCCACACAAGAGCCTGGTACTGACCACCTCCAACAAGGGAGAACCTCACCATCGCTCATCAACCTTCAATAGCTTTACCAGTGCTGAATTCTCCACTATCAATATCCTGGGAGTTACCACAGATCAGTCACTGAACTGCACCCACTGTATAAATAAAATGGCTGCAGGAGCAGATCAGAGGCTAGGAATTCTTCAGTGAGTAACTCACCTCCTGACTCCCCAAAACCTGTCCCACAAGGCACATTAGGAATATAATGTAATACTCTCCATTTGCTCCATTTGCTCCAACAACATTCATGAGGTTTGAGTGAGATCTGATTTGTCCAGTAACAACATCAGCTATGAGAAATACCTTCACCACCAATGCACATCAGCAGAAGGGTGTATTATTGACAAGATGTGCTGTCATGACCTGCCAATGCTCCTCTGACAGGATCTTTCAAACCTCAAACCTTCTAGAAGGATAAAGGCACCAGATGCTTGGGAACGCTACCATCTGAAATTTCCACTCCGAGCCACACGCTGTCCCGACTTGGAACCATATCATCCATCCTTTGCTGCCACTGGAACAAAAACCTGGAACTCCTTTTGCATCAGACCCATGTGGGTCCCTACACCACAGGAGTTCAAGAAGGCAGCTCACCACCACCTTCTTCAGTCCCGTTAGGGATGGGCACTAAACATTGGCCTAGCCAGAGATGCCTACATCTCATAAACAAATAAAACAAAATTGATAACTCATAGTGGTTCAGATCTGTTGGATGAAATCCAGGCACATACAACAAGGCTAAGTGGATAATGAAAACTAATTGCTGAGGTAGTTTTATTTCTGTTCTGAAAAAGAAAAGGTCTTTGGCATTGTATATTTATTATTAATATCGTGGGTTTGTCCACAGTTGATAAAATGATTTGATCTGTGTTCATTTGCCTGTACCCTCCAGTTAAAGCTTTAAGCTGGAGATGAAAGAACACAGCCTGAATCTTAAGTAAAAGGTTTGCTGAAGGTGAGGAATAGCTAGGAAGGTGAAAGCAACTGCCGTTACTTTGGTGAATAAATGACCCATCCTGTGTGAAAATAACCATACATGGAGCAACAACAACTTACATTTATGTAGCACCGTTAATGTAAGAAAACAATTCAGGGTACTTCACAGAAAGATTATAAAGCAAACTTGACATTAAGCCATATAAATTGATATTAGGGCAGGTGCCCAAGGAATTTGAATGCATTTCTAGAGAAGTAAAAAGAGGTAGAAAAGAAGAGGGATTTAGGGATCAAATTCCTGAGCTTGGGACCTTGGACGCTGAAGCATACTAAACAATGGTGGAACAAATAATGTTGCTGTTGCTGAGGAAGCCAGATTTTGGCAGGGTGCAGATATTTCAAAAGGTTGTGGAATTGAAGAGGTTACAAACGTAGGGAGGTAAGAGAACATGCAAGTGCAGAAAAAAGCTGACTGATTTGTGACCTTCTCAAAGCAATAGCATCAATATGGATATACCATTAAAAGATCATGTTTCATGCACGAGTTTAGTAAATGTTGGAGGGTATCTTGACTGAGGAAGGCATCAAGACCAGTTCCAGTCCTGACCCATAGCCACCAGTACACTTTTTAGCAGAGGCTAGATTATCAAAAAACATAATCAGGAGCTCTGGATGATGGAAGTTCTGGGGAAGGGTCACTCAACCCGAAACGTTAACTCTGACCTTCTCTCCACAGATGCTGCCAGACCTGCTGCGTTTTTCCAGCAACTTCTGTTTGTGTTTCTGATTTACAGCATCCGCAGTTCTTTCAGTTTTTATTTTGCACTTGTAACAACTCTATTAACATCCTATCTGACATCGGAAAACTCACCACAGACAGAGCAAGCAGCAGCCAAACTATGTGGTTCACCTGAACATTTCGTCAGGAAACTCAGCCGTTAGTTGTCTCCAAGCAGTTGATATGCCAGACCTAGTCACAGATAATACAGTGACCCACATCACCTTGAGATGAATCAACACTCCAATTACATGTGTCAACATAATATCTTATAATATTGTAATGTTATATTGATGTTAAATGGAAAGCTAGGATTATAGTGTAAGCTCAAAAAAGTCAATGCAAGTTTCATTCATCACATTTGCATGTGGTAAGGTTAAAGAATAATGAAAATTTAGAGAAAGGTGCTTTAAAAGCCAAAGAGTCAACACGTAAATTCAAAGACTCAGGATGGAATTAATATTTATCTCCAATTTACTTACTAATTCTTCATAAAAAGCATTTTATACCCTTGAAACTATATATTAGAGGTTTTGTTAGTTATCTCAACAAGACTGATAAGTTTGATTGCAAAATTAAACTTGCCTAGAAATGTTTAGCTGAACGCCCTTAGACATTTTCCTTTGAATGAATGGATGGATATTCTTAAAAATTTCATGAGAAAATGCTTTTGAAACACTGTGGTATATAATCTCTGACAAGCTGTCAAGAGAGATATCCACAGACTCATATCTCTCCTGCTTATGGATTCCCAGATTTTCTAACATCTAGTTATAAACAGGTTTCTAACAACTCTAGTTCTCTTGAACTGTGTGGTGCACAGTACGTGAAACCGCTTCTACTGAGTTCAGTTACAAAATCAACATGCAAATGTAGACTGCTATCACACCATAATGGGCAGAATCACTTCTGTTATTACACAAGAAAGATTTTACTTTGTCTTCAGCTGCTCAGCTCCTCTCTGTGCTGAGAGGATCATGTTCTGATTGACAAGGAGTGTGAGAGGATGACAGAGGAAGGAGATTCCGTGAAGAAAAGTAGTTGTCCTCACATTACAACCTTGCTGAAGATGTAATTGCTTTATGAAATGATTTCTGTTGCATATACAAGGAAGTATCCAATATAAAGATGCAGGTTCTATCCTCATATTGGCTGTTGCACTACAAGAAGTCCTGATAACCCTAAGCAGATGATCTTGTCTGACACATACAGCACTGAGCAAGTACTGCATTGGCAGAGGTTCTATTTTTTTGGGTGAAGGCTAAACTAACGTCTGATGATTCTGTTTAGGGATAAGTAAAAAACAAATTCCCATGACACCTACTAAAGACAAGCATTTATCCTTCAAAATACCAAATCTAAACTGTTTGTCTGGCCATTTATCTCACTTCTGCTGTGAATGTTGGTGTGTTGCAACATCTGCCTCCATATCAACAATGACTACACTTAAAAAAGAGTAACGTCATTGACTGGAACACCAGATGCCCTGGGAATGTGAAAGGTGCTTTTTCAATGCCATTTATTTATTGCTATGTTTGAGACCATGGCAGAATCCCTGTTATCAGCTCATGGTGCTGTTTTCTGAAATTCAAAACTGGCAATGATCTTTGGAACTTCTTGTTCTGTGTGCTGAGAGGTTTTGTGAAAATTGTGTGCAGCAGAATGAAAGGGTCATAACGAAATACAAAAGCAACATTGGGGGAAAAAATGCGGTGGTTTCAGTTCAGTGCCTACTGGATTACAACCAGGATTTCATGTTAAAAATGTTACAGAATGCTGTGCACATATAAATTTTGCTGCACTGCAGCAACTGTAATATAGACTAAAGAAACACCAGTTTAATTTATAGATTGTCATCATGCAAACAAAAACCAACTTTGATTTGCATTTAGACTTTAAAATGTCCATTTGCTGAAACTGATTCATCCAGTTATCCTTCTCAGAAAGATGGAAAGGTTATCAGGGTTGATCCCATGGTTTACTGATGCCGTTTGTTGACGTCTTTTATTAATAGCTTTGTGTTCTCCAAGTACTCATCCTATATTTATTATGGAATATTGCCAAATTACGTTTTATGCCAGGATTTTGTTAGTGGGGGCAGGGCAAGGAATTAGGCCCCAAGTCTCCCTCAGCTGGAAGATTCTTGAAACCCACGCTAGCCGTCTGGCCAAGTGAGTTAACCACAACATCCAGTACTACCCACTTCCTACCATCCTTAACTAATACAACATTATTTTGTTTCTTTCATGCTTTCAATATGGTTTTGTTGGAGAAGATATGGAAACAAGGGTCGATGGTTTCTTTATTTTCTGAGAGAAATCTAAAGCAGAAAAAAATCATTTCATGTAATAGAAGTTGCATGTGCCTGAAAAGCACACAGTCTCAGTAGGATTGTTATGCTCTTCCTCTCACTATAAAGGTACATCAGCACAGACATCACATCAGAAAGTACAAGGGCATTCAATTTACTTCCATTAGGCCATGTTACACCAATTCATGGTACTTGATTGGTCACAGCGGCACTCAGCTCATAAATCACTGAAACAGCAGCTTTCAGTATGCGGCAAAAAATGCAATGTTGATTCCCTTCTAAAAGCACTCGCAGTCAAACTCTCTAATTTTGTTCTGTTATTACCAACCTCTTCATGTAACAACAGACCTCCATAGTCAACGTGAGAGCTCCACTGTAGTCACCCGAGAAGCTCCTGTGTAGGGCTTAATTCTGCGGCCAAAGACAGACTGGGAGCTTGGGGACCCTTATAAGCAGGCAGGAAGGCCCTTCAAACAATGGTTCTCTATATTGTTACCCAGATGAAATGGTCCAAAAAGGCAGGTTAGCTCCTCAGTTCACTGACTGCGATTTGGAAGTTCTCATGGATGGGTTGGTTGAGAGGAAGGCAATGCTTTTTCCTGCCGATTGGTAAAGGAGAACATATCACCAGACCCAGCCAGCCCATGTCAGAGATGTGCCCAGGTTTGAAGGAAGGCCCAGTAGTGCAGGAAGAAGGTCAATGATCTTCTGTGCCCTGCAATGAAAGTGCCCTACATCTTCTCTCTGCTCCTTCGCACTCAAGACCACCATGCACTCTAACTTTGCCGCTGCACACACATTTCCCCTGGGCTCATGGACTGCAACTTTCACTCTTGCGTTGCTGCATGTGCATTCAACAACTGTCCAACACCTCATGCTCTCAAGCTGCTAATCCTTCCCCCACGGCGGGGTTTTACTGCAGACACTCGAGATTGCAGTTCTTGCTTGTCTTGCTCGCAATGCTCAAATTGCTGAATTTTCTCTGATGCTGTCACCAGATCTCTGTGAAGGCTACAAAGAATTCTACAGCATTCGTTCCATCACGGATTCATGAGCCAGTAATCTGTGGGGTACAGTAGAACAGAGCAGCATGTCAGTCACTGTATTCCTGATCTCTCATGTCAATCTCTACAAAGCAATACATTGTGCCCTGAATCAATGTGCTATGGAGACTTCTCAAGGAGGCCAATGCCATGCCTCAGTGTGGAGCTCTGAGTTATGGAATCTTATCCAGATGTATGTTGCAGATCCAAAGTGCGAACGCTACAGCACAAGAGTGAAATCAAGCAGTTATCCACAAGATAGCGTCCTTTTCCCAACAAAAGCCACTCTTGATTAGCACAGACCATATCATTGCATACTTACAGTTAGATGAGGAAAGTAGCAGCTCCAAAGCATTGCCATCCATTATCAGATATAAAAAGTGAGGCAGAAATGGTAGGATGTGAGACTCTTAGGTTTGTCTCTGTATATCTGACATAGCAGAAAGGCAACCAATGCGAAGCATGTGATGATCGTGATGGTTTGCCTTTCTGCCACTACGACATAAAGCTGAATCCTTGCCATCGTTGATCCAAGCTCAGCTGAGCAGTAAGGGGACTAAATGGCTGCCACCCTGTGGAGCTGTACCAAGTTACTATTTTTCTCTTCAGGAGTGGAGTATAATTCGTTTCAAGTGAGCTCCTGCATCCACAGATTCAATCCGGCCACCCACCTGGCATCAAAATGGATTCGATTGGAGGGTCATTATTTTTGTGACAATGAACATTATCATCCATCATCGGATATAAAAAGTGAGGCAGGAATGGCAAGAGGTGAGACTCTTAGGTTTGTCTCTGTGTATCTGACACAGCAGAAAGGCAACCAATGCGAAGCATGTAATGATCATGACTGTTTGTAAGGATTCAGCTTTATGTCCTTGAGAGTGAGTTGCAGGTTCCACCTGAGAGGAACGAGGATCTCCCTACATCCTTCATGTTCCCTTTTGTCGTGCTGTTCCTGAACTTCTCCAGTCTCAGTCATAGCATGGAAGTGGGATCTTGTAGTAAGGTGCATAATGGGGACATTGTTCAATCGGAAGCGTGGTGCAAATAACTGGAAAAGGATCAAAGGAAATACAATACTTTACTTGTGCATCATTTTACCAAAGTAACTTTAATAGTTAACTCCAAGATTCATGTGTGTAGATTACTGGGGCGCAGTTGTCCCATGACTTGCATTGATTTAGCTACCCACAACTGTGCCAGCAATAGAGCCACCTCAGCTGGGATTCCAATTGTAGAATTGTCCAGGGAAGTTAAGGAAAATAATGTTGCTTGGGGTTCTTGCACTTGACTAAGCGATCCCCCAGTCATATAAACAGACGCAATTGTCACCTTGAGGAAGTGCGGAAGGTATTCATGAAGATACTCATCTGCCACTAGACTTGCAATTAGAGGCGAGCGAACCGGAGAAAAATAAGTCATTGTAACAACTTCAAAAACACCTCACCCACTCATACAGACTGATGACCCATTACGGATAGAAATATCTGAAGGGATATTTCCTAGCCTCCGCAGTGTAAAGTTACTGATAATGGTATATCTAATTAGGGTCAGCATATCAAACTGGTTTCTACTAACTATTCATGACTGTAAGTTTATTCACATAATCATAACTGCGCCTTGAGAAGTTGGTTCTCGTTCTTGTTTTTTGCCTGACCTTGAGTGAGGGCAGAGATCCTGTTGTAACTTCCCACTTTTGTACAGGGTGATCGGAATGAATTTGGTGAAGATATTGTGTTGGATTAACATCAGAGAATCTTAGAATCCCTACAGTGTGGAAGCAGACCATTCAGCCCATTGAGACCACATCAACCCTCCGAAGAGCATCCCATCCAGACTCACCAGCCTAACCTAGCCCTGTAACCCTGCATTCCCCATGGCTAGACCACCCAACCTGCACATCCCTGGGCACTATGGGCAATTTAGCATGGCCAATCCACCTAACCCACATAATTTTGGATTATAGGAGGAAATCTGAGTATCCAGAGAAACCCCACGCAGACACAGAAAGAATGTGCAAACTCCACACAGACAGTAAGTGGATTAATAGATATATAGATTTATAGATTATTAATAGATTAATAAGAGAAAAATAGATTAAAGAGATGCTGCTGCAGGAGTGGAGAGAATCAGCAAATAGGAATAAGGGCATAAATAGTCTCAACAATTTTCTTGTTTTATTTTTAAATTTGCAGCAGTCTGAATGAAAGATGCAGCATCATTTGTCCTTAGCAACAGCGACAGCTGTTCCCATATCAATTGCATGTTTAATTAAGTTTGCAAAATAGGTTTAATGATAGCAGATGACAAATACCAAGAACTCTATTTCAAAATAAATTTAAGCATTTTCTCATGTTTAGTTCTACACTCCCTACTGGAAAAGCTTGACATTGATCTTGTGTTCAATGGCTCTCCAAATGTATCTGTGCATCATTTGAAATCAAACGCTATCATTTAGAAGGAGTCTTGATCACAGCCAAAGTGATCAACATCAGGAGGCACATTTGAATTTGATCACAGTTTGTTAAATTTGTGGAAGCATTCATTAGGTATCAAACAAGCCTTCTTATATGTCATCATGTCAACAAAAATGAACACATTTTATTATGTACTTTCAACATTTTTCTTTAAACTTCCTTCCAACCCTCTCACATCAGTTGGCATGCTACGCTTCCTTCTGATGATTCTCTGGAGGCTGTGCCAACTCCACCAGGGTGACCCACACTGGGTAGGGAAAGATGGGACACTTTGCCAGCAGAGTGGGGGTGGGTGATGTGATAAATAATCAGCAATGTATATGTAGCACCACCGGCAGAAATGAGAATGCAGTGGAATTAAATTTAAAAATACATAATGAGAAATGAAAACTAGCAACTCACCAACTTGCCAAAGCTCCTTTAACGGCACTATTCAAACCCGTAACTTTAACCTTCTAGAAGGACAAGGGCAGCAGATGCAAAGGAGTCCCATCACCTGCAAGTTTCCTGATAAACCGTGAACCATCCTAAATGAGAAACACTTTCTTCACTATTGTGGGTCACAAACCTGAAACTCTCTCACTACCAGCCAATGTCTACTGAGTTACTGTTTCCAAGTTCCTGACCTCTGGGATCCTGGAGCTAGGAGGGCAACATAAGTAGGACAAGAAAACCCAGAGCCACCCCTGCTACTCGTGGCTCACCATCCACAACAATGGGGAGTTCAACAGGCTGCTGGCAGGCGTTACCATAAACCAAGGCATATTTAGAGTCATAGACATGTACAGCATGGAAGCAGACCCTTTGGTCCAACTCATCCTTTGCAACCACGTATCCTAAATGAATCTATTCCCATTTGCTAGCATTTGGCCAATATCCCTCTAAACCCTTTCTATTCATATACCTATCCAGTAGCCTTTTAAATGTTGTAATTGTACCAGCCTCCACCACTTCCTGTGACAGCTCATTCCATACATGCACCACCCTCTGTGTGAAAAAGTTGCCGCTTAGGTCCGTTTTAAATCTTTCTTCTCTCACCCTAAATCTATGCCCTCTATTTTTGGACACCCCACCCTGGGGAAAAGACCTTAACTATTCAACCTATCCATTCCCCTCATGATTTTATAAACCTCTATAAGGTCACCCTTCAGCCTCTGGTGCTCCAGCGAAAAGAGCCCCAGCCTACTCAGCCTGTCGCTATAGCTCAAACCCTCCAGCCCTGGCAACATCCTTATAAGTCTTTTCTGAACCTTTTCAAGTTTCACAACATCTTACTTGACCCAACATGCAAACTTTGCTACTGTCCCACCAAAGTGAACCTCCCAGAAAATTTCACACCTGTAGTGATTGGAACCAGGTGGACCTCATTGACAAGGCCCTTGATTGGGGTTGTTAATCTGGACCAATCAGGAAAGCCCTGGCTGACCAATACTAATAGGAGATTTAGAATCTCCCCAGTCCCTCAGGGGACTGACTCTGAGCTCGCTGGCCAATGTACTGTGCGCAAATAAATGACGGATGACTTGGTGACGGGGTACCGGCTTCTGTGCAGTTATTTCGGTGGCGATGAGAGTGGGATGCAAACCCACGCACGCATAGCACAAGTTAGAACACCGTCCAGGAAGTCAAGTGGCTAATGAGGTTGCCTTGAGCCATCTCCCACTGGCAGATACTCCATTGGCGTTGCTTCCCCTGAAAGAGTCCATTTAAAACTCCCTGGACGCCCTTCAAGTCACCGCTGGCAATATCCGACAGTGGACACAAAAATATCCCGTCCTAGCGAAACTAAAACAGCTGGTCATAATGGGGGAAATGAAACCATTTACCTGCAGGGAATTTGAATATTTCCTGAAGTCAAATGGCATTCAGCACATAAGGATAGCTCCATACCATCCATCGTCCAATGGTCTAGAGGAAAGAGCATTCCAAACATTGAAGGCAGGCTTAAAGAAGCAGCCTACAGCGTCACTTGATACCAAACTCTCCCGGTTCCTGTTCGATTATGGGACCACCCCACACGCAACAACAGGGATAACTCCAGCAGAGTTGCTGATGGGGAGAAGACCCTGCACCGCCTTAAACCTGATACTTCCCAGACCTGGTTGGGGGGAGGGTGAAACCGCAGCAGGAATGTCAATGCCGGCCTCATGCCTCATCTAAGTGAGAAAGGCAGTTTAATTCCAGGGATGAAGTTTGGTGCTGGAACCACGCGAATGGCTCTGTTTGGGTATGGGGTGAGGCTGACACGAGGTTGGGTCCCGTGACTAACAAAGTTCGTGTGGGCGATACAGGCCTGAACAAACACATGGATCACCTGAAAACTATTACCTTGCAAATGGGGCAGAAGCAGCAAAACATAGCTGGCCCCTCAGAAACCTATAAGTTCTCCCCCTCTGTCTAGTGTCAAGGAAATCTCAGAGTCTGTGCTGGATGCAGCCTTAATACCATTGCCACTGGAAGAAAAGGAGGAAACTCTCCCAAGATGCTCTGGGCACAAGAGGTGGGCTGCGGTCCGGTACATGTGTGTCTGAGTCCAAATCCGGGTCAAATAAGATGTTGTGAAACTTGAAAGTGTTCAGATTTGGGGCAAAAACATCGCAGGAAAAGCTACCAGCCAAAGACCAGGCCTACATCCCCGAACTTAGCAGGAGAGGGAATGTAGTGATTGGAACCAAGTGGCCCTTATTGACTATGTGGTCTTTGAATGGAGTTGTTAACCTTGGCCAATCAGGAAAGCCCTGGCTCGCCAAGATAACCAGGAGATTAGAATCTCCTCAGTTCAGGGGACTGACTCTGAGCTGGCTGGCCACAGCCAATGTAATTTGTACAAGTAAATAAATGGTGACTTGGTGACAGCGTACTGACCCCAGTGCAGGTATTTCAACACCCTAAAGTGCCAAGATTCGAACAAGGTACAAACACATTCCAAATCAACCACTTTTGAAGAAAAAATGATACTGCCCAATGCTTTGGTCAGAACCACAAACTCGCATTTGCTCCACCATTCCATCTCTCCATGGGAGGAGGGGGAGAGGGAAAGGTGAGAAATGTGGGAAAAGAGGGGGGATGAAAGAGGAAGGGGATGGGAGATGAAGGAACGAGTAAGAGAACAAGGTGGGGGGTGGTTTCAGAGATGGAGAGGAGAAACTGAAGGAGGAGGAGGGAAGGGAAGGAATGAGGGTAGAGGAAGGAGGGGGGAAAGGTGGAAGACAGAGAGAGACAGGGAGAGTGTGAGATTGTGGGGGCAGTGGTGGGGTTTGACCTGGCCAAAACGTATCCATCAACCAACAACTAAAACACAGATGATCTGGTCATACGTTTCACCGTGTTTAGTGAAATGGCTGTTTCTTACACAGTGGCTATAAAGCAACTTGGAGAGATCATTGTTTTATCTGAGGACAACAGATTGGGTAGAATTCAGAGAGCCTTTATTATGCCTGATCTGGGGACACCAAATATCTGGGACAGGAAGCTTGTGAGTATATATGCAAACAGATCCGATCACTAACATTACTGAACTCACACCAAAAAGAAAAAAAGAGGCTTACTTTCTTCAAAAAAAGGCTCGCAAATCAAAGTTAACATGCAAGAAAACAGTTCCCTTGCAGAGAAACTAAATCACAACTATTAAGTGGAGAATTGCGTGTGATTTGCTGTGTGTTTGACACTGTTGTAGATTTTCTATTTCCAATCAATGCAGAAATGACACACCAGCCTATATATATAGCAACAGGAATTCACTTACAAATTTTTCTTTAAAAAATGCCTAATCCACGCTTACAACTCTTTGCTTCCAATAACTTTGAGCAGGTAGTGTCCAGATTTATGTACTTTTCTTTGAATCCACACCCAGGCTGAAACTAATCGATCACAGTGAACATCAATGGTAAGAAATAATGAACAACAACTGAACAGTTCAACATGCCAGGCACCAAATTGGCACTCGCACATGACAGCTTTTGGGTGATGACCGGTGCATCCAGGTATAAAAAGTAGCAATTCTGTGTGCGAAGTGCAAATAAAAACACACTTATGAATACAGCATAGCATGCTGCTCCAAAGCATAGAATAGCAAACAAGTCAACAAGGTGTTGGTGAGTGAGAGGAGGTCATTGTCCTCCCTGAGATATGTCACTATCTTAAAAGCCCAGGTTTTGTTACTTTGTAAAAGAAAACAAAACATGTATAACACGTTCATTTTATTTGCATTATTTTGGTGGGAGAAACGTTGGGGAGAAATCAAATGTGACGGTAGAGAGCCACCAGATTTTTCCGAAAATATTTATGATGGAATTGCATTGATACTGTACTCTACTCCATGGAGTTGAGAAGGATGCAGGGGCGGTGGGGGGAAAGGGGACGATCTGGTTGAAACTTATCGAATACTGAGAGGCCTGGATAAAGTAGACGTGGAGAATATGTTTCCACTGGTAGGAGATATTCAGGCCTGAGGGCACAGCCTCAGAGTGAAGGGACCACCCTTTAGAACTGAGATGCGGAGGAATTTCTTCAGCCAGAGAATGGTTCATCTGTGGAAATCATTGGCCCAGAGGGCTGTGGAAGCCAAGTCATTGAGTATTTAAGAGAGAGATAGATAGGCACTTGCTTGGTAAGGGGATCAAGCATTATGAGGAGAAGGCAGGAGAATGAGTTTGAGAAACATATCAGCCATGATGAAATGGCGGAGCTGAATGGCCTAATTCTGCTTCTGTATCTTATGGTCTGTCGGATTGCAACCAAGCTGATATCTCAGACTGGAGGGTACACAAGATACAAAACATTGACCCATGTCTGAGTGAGGCCTAGGCTCAAACAAATACTTTCACACTTAGGATACCAAAGATAGCCAAAGTGACAAATGTGAACCCTGGCAGGCGAGAGTCCTAGAGTTCAGCAACTGGAAGGCAGTGGTTACGACCTGGTGGGTGATGGGCCAATGCATTTTGCGAAATGATGGAGTGGCAACGGGGTTCAGTGTTTTCAGACGAAGGCCAGGGATTGGTGGTGAAGGGAACCACGCGGAGGAGTGGCTTGGGGTTATTAGAAGTCACATGTTGAGTGGGGCAAGGCCCCAGGAAGGGCTGCAGCTTGATGGGATGTGGGAGAGGCAGCCCCCTAGCTGGTGAAGAACAATGAGCAGGAGTGGCAAAGAGCAAGCAGGAGTCAGACTGGGTAATAGGAGCCACCCCAAACATTACTGATCTATGTGAATGTGTTCCCTGACGCCTGGCTGAAGTGAGGGAGTTTCTATCTGCCTTGGGACCATTTGAACGTATGTTGTCAGAGCAGTAGCCCAGGTCTCTGGATTACTAATCCAGTGACAGTCATCCCCCTGGTGTGATGTCCCCTGACCAATGCCGGGGCGAATCAACCTGAACACTCACCTTCCACTAAATTCGAGTATTGTTTCCTTTCCTGCTATTCTTTATTGATCAAATGAGTGATTATAAATAATCAGATTGGGGCAATTCAGTTTGGGATTATGGTCGGCATGGACTGGTTGGACCGAAGAGTCTGTTTTCATGCTGTATGACTCTAAGACTCTATCCCACAAAAGCTCCAGCTGGCATTGAAGGTGGCAAAGGATCAGTGTCTAATCTCTGGCTTCAAACCCCTCCCTCCAAGACTTGCGATAATTCAGGTTGAAGCTTCCATGGCACCGCATGGGCAGAGGGGCTACTGAGCCAAGGAGCTATTTACATCTCCTGTCTTCAATTAGGAACTAAAGGTCCTGTGGTCCCTGTTCAAAGAACATTTCCCTAATAACATATATACAGGATCCGTGCACCTTTACTTCCTTTTCATGTATATGCATTTCTTGAATGCTGCTATTGTGTCTGCTTCCACCACCTCCTCTGGCAGCATGTTCCAGGCACTCACCACCCTTCGTGTGAAAAACATGCCTCACACATCTCTTTTAAACTTCCCCCATTGCACCTTAAGCCTGTGTCTCTTAGTCATTGACCCCAGCCCTCCACCCTGGGAAAAAAGCTTCATACTTTCCACTCTATCCATGCCATTCACAATCTTATAAACTTCTAGCAGATCGCCCCTCAACTCCTGCGTTCCAGTGAAAACAAACCTAGTATATCCAACTTTCTTCATAGCTAAAATCTCCCATATCAGGCAACATCCCGGTAAATCTTTTCTATACCCTCTCCAAAGCGTCCACATCCTTCTGGTAGTGTGGTGAACAGAACTAAACGCAATATTCCAAGTGTCGCCTAACTTACATTCTATAAAGCTGCAGCATGACTTGTCTATCCTTATACTCAATTCCCATTCCAATGAAGGCAGTATGCCATAGGCCTTTTTTTACTACCTTATTTACATGTGCTATCATCTTCAGTGAACAGTGGACCTGCGCACCCAGATCTCTCTACATGTCAACACTCCTAAGGGTTCTGCCATTCACTTTATAATTTCCACCTGTACTTGACTTTTCAAAATGCACCACCTCACATTTTTCTGGATTAAACGCCATCTGCCATTTTTCTGTCCATGCTTCCAACTGATCTATATCCTGCTGTATCCTCCGACAATCCTCCTCACTATCCGCAATTCCATCAATCTTTGTATCGTCCACAAACTTACTAATTAGACCAGCCAAGTTTTCAGCCAAATTGTTTATGTAGACCATGAAGAGCAGAGGTCCCAGCACTGATCCCTGTGCCTACTAGTCACAGCCCTCCGCTCTGAAAAGCATCCTTCCACTGCTACCCTCTGTCTCCTATGACTAAGCCCGTTCTGTATCCATCTTGCCAGCTCACCCCTAATACCATGTGACTTAATATTTTCTACCAGTCTACCATGAGGGACCTTGTCAAAAACTTTACTAAAGTCCATGTAGACAACATCAACCGCTTTACTCTCATCAATCATCTTCGTTATCTTCTCAAAAAATTCGATCAAATTATTGAGGCACAACCTCTCCCGCACAAAACCATGCTGTTTATCACTAATCGGTCCAGGGATCTTATCCCTGAGAATCTTTTCCAATAATTTCCCTACCACTGACGTAAAGCTCACAGGCCAGTAATTTCCTGGATTAATCCTGTTACGCTTTTTGAACGATGGCGCAGCATTAGCTTTGCTCCAGTCCTCTGGGACCTCGCCTGTGGTCACACAGGATACAAAGTTGTCTGTTAATGCTCCAGCAATTTGTTCTCTTGCCTCGTTCAATATTCTAGGATAGATCCCATCAGGACCCGGGGATGTACCTATCTTAATACTTTTTGAGATGCACAACACCTCTTCCTTTTTATTAGTAACTTGGCTTAGAAATTCGACACTGCTTTCCCTGGAATCATCCTCTACCAATTCCTTCTCTATGGTGAATACCGACACAAGGTATTTGTTCAAAACCTCACCTACCTTTTCTGGCTCCACACATAGATTCCCTCCTTTGTCCTTGAGTGGGGCAACCCTTTCCCTGGCTACCCTCTTGCATTTTATATATGTATAAGGAGCCTTGGGATTCTCCTTAATCCTGTTTGCTATTGACTTTTCATGATTCCTCTTAGCCCTTCTAATTCCTAGCTTAAGTTCTTTCCTACTTTCCGTATATACTTCAAGGGCTTTGTCACTTCTCATCCTCCTAGACCTTATGTATGCTTCCTTCTTTTTTTGACCAAGGTCATAACATCCCTGGTCATCCAAGGTTCACGTACCTTGCCACATCTATCCTTCATTCTTGCAGGAATGTGCCGCTCCTGAACTCTTGTCAACTGCTGTTTGAAATACTTTGTAACTCAGCCATGCTTAAGTAAATGATTTTCTGATTTATTGTCTAGCTCAATCGGGCCAAACAATTTAGCCTACCTCCCTCATACTGTAGTTCGTCAGGTCTTTATCTCCCAGCATTGCAGCACCAACTTAATTAGAAACAAAAACAGAAATTGCTGGAGAAACACAGCAGGTCTGGCAGAGAGAAAGCAGAATTAACACTTGGGATGCAGTGATTCTTCATTAGACTTAATTAGGACATTTAATGTGATAAATATGATAAATAAAGCATTTATCAAAGGTTGCTTACTAAGTTACTGCACTCAAAAGCTGCTCCTGATGCCCAAAAATGGAAGGTTCCTCCAAAGAAGTTCATTTTTCCATCTCAACATCAGTTGCCCATTTTAAATAATAAGAGACTGAGTAGATTTATATTAGCCAGTGTGATTTGTATTTTACTGAAGTTTTCAAAACATGTAATTACCACTTGTTTATAGAAGAATAAATAGCTAATAATTCTTTGATGGATAATTAAATTTCAGAATTCACTCCGAACAGGTCCCTAAGAACCCTAATATACATCTTTATCAAAATAAATGTTGATTTTTATATATTTGCAGTAAGTTTGTTATTTCTGTTTTGAAACTACAAAAGGTTGTTTGCAAATATTGAAACTCTTGACACCCATCAATGACAAGGTTAGCATAATAGTCACACATTCTAACTTGGAGATCATGGGGAAAGCTGATAGTGTTGCGTGGTACTGCTCCTACTCCCCACTAGCCCCACCACCCCCGGCACCTTTCCGGGCAACTGCAGGAAGTGCTACACCTGCGCCTACACCAACCCCCTCACCTTCATCGCATGACCCAAAAAAAGTTTCACATCAGACAGATGTTCACTTGCACATCCGCTAATGTGGTCTATTGTATCCGCTGTTCCCGCTGTGGCCTCCTCTACATCGATGAGACCAAGCGAAGGCTCAGAGACCGCTTTGCAGAGGTCCTGAGCTAGCTTCACAACAAATGAAAACACCTTCCAGTCGCGAACCACCTCAACTCCCCCTCCTACTCCCTGGACAGAATGACCATCCTGGGCCTCCTCTACTGTCACAACGATGCCACCCAGAAACTGGAGGAACAGTATCTCATAATCCGCCTCGGGAGCCTACAACCCAATGGTCTCAATGTGGACTTTACTAGCTTCAAAATCTCCCCACCCGCCCCCGGCCTCATCCCTTGACCAACCCTACCTCTCATCCCCACTTCCCTGACCTGCCCATCTTCTCTCCCACTTACCCGCTCCTCCCACCTCACTGACCAATCCCCACCGCTACCTACCTGCACTCACCTATCACTATTCCACCTGCCTTCCCCCGCCCCACCACGTCTCTCTCCATTTATTTCAGAGCCCCCTTCCCCCTCCCCCATTTCTGAAGAAGGGTCCCGACCCGAAACGTCAGCTTTCCTGATCCTTTGATGCTGCCTGGATCTGTTGTGCTCCTCCAGCCCCACACTGCATTATCTCTGACTCCAGCATTGGCAGTTCTTACTATCTCTGAATGGTGCATGGTCTTTCCTTTACCAGACAATTAATTTAATTATATATTTTTAGTTTCCACCCCTCCATTGTTTTTTTATAAGTTACACACTTACTATGAATTCATCCTTGTTAAAAAGGCACTGACTATACATTCAATACACCATGCGCTATTAATAATTTCTAAATTTTGCAAATTTTAAAGCAGTTCTTTAAAATATTAGATAACTAGTAAATCATTTGCTCCCAATTCTCAGTTTACCTCAAACTCAACACAAAAAGCAGTGGGCCCTCAACTTGAAAGGAATCTTGAAATAATCAACAGGAACGTTTCTTTTTAATCAGGATGCAAACATACAATAATTCAGAAAGAAAAAAAATCAGATTCTCAACAAAAGTCACTGAAACCTCAACAGATCTCAGGGCACTGGAACCTCAAGTTACGTGCCAATGATGCCATACCTCCCTGCCCAATCGCCCACTGATTATAAATCGTCACACCTCATTGACTTGCTTATTCATTTGGTAAAGTACATTGTTACAGATCAAAAGCTGACAATCTGAAAAGCAATCTCAATTAATTTCTGCAAAATAGTTTATATGAGTAGGAGAGTAATTAACTGAAATTTAATTTGAATGGAAGCCAGAGAATTTTGCAAAAACGTTAGAGATTAAATATAATTGCTTGAATCAACTATCATTTGTCCTCAGTGGTCAATTATTTTCTCCTGAACTGTCAGGTCTCTATTTTAATTCAGTCTGATCTACACCCCCATTTAATGGCTGGGCTAAAGCAGTCATATCTTTGACGTGAACTTGAACTGCACACAACAGGACAGTTCAGTAACTAACTAGGAAAGTGCTGGAGAAACTCAACAGATCTGTCAGGCTCTGTTGAGAGAAAAACAGAGTTAACATTTCAAGTCCAGTGACCCTTTGTCAGAGTTAATCTCCAGCATCTGCAGGTCTTTGATTTATTTCAGGAAAGTTCAGTGTCACTTTGTGACTGTAGCTGGCTTCAATCAGCACACATTATGCAGTTTCCTGTATCTCCGCACCTAAGATTGTAATGCTGGGTTAGGGAAACTGGATTTAGAAATGTAAAGGAGCTGGCTAATGCCAACAAATTTGCTCGGATTCAAACTGAACAAGAAGGAAAGAGTTCACTTTCTAAAGTGTTTTCACAATCCCAAAGGGGTTCATAATTAACGTAATTCTCTTGAAGTGTAGACATTGTTGTCATGTGGTACCCTGGCAACCAGTTTGCACACAGCAAGCTCTTGCAGTGTGATGAAGACCAGATAATCTCAGATATCTTAGTAATGTTGATGGTGGGATAGACATTGGCCAGGATTCCAGGGAGTACTTTGGCCCTTGTAGTGTTTAGAATGAGGGCGAGGTGGATCTCATTGACTATAAGATCCTTGATCGAGATTGTTAACCTGGGCCAATTAGGGAGCCCTGGCTGACCAATACAAACAAGAGATTAAGAGAGTCTCTTTGGTTTCGGGACTGGCTTAAGAGCTGGCTGGTCAGATCCCATGTACTGTGCATATGTAAATAAAGGGTGACAGGATATTGACTTCTGTGGAGTTATTTCACTCCTCTCCCTCCAAAGAGTTCCAGGTGATCTTTTACATCCAGCTGCGGGGGCAAACATGAACCTGGATTCAATAAAAGCTGGAGCAGTGCCAGATACATCCTCCATGTAGATGAACTGAACTCAGCCAGTGTGTCTAAGAGCAACTCTATAACTCATCTCAGTTGTGCAATGACAGGAAAGATGTTGTGAAACTTGAAAGGGTTCAGAAAAGATTTACAAGGATGTTGCTGGGATTGGAGGGTTTGAGCTATTGGGAGAAGCTGAATAGGCTGAAGCTATTGGAGTGTTGGAGGCTGACGGGTGAACTTATAGAAGTTTATAAAATCATGAGGGTCTCGGATAGGGTGAATAGCCAAGGTCTTTTCCCAGGGTAGGGGGAGTCCAAAACTAGAGGGCATAGGTTTAAGGTAAGAGAGAAAAGATTTAAAAGGGACCTAAGGGGCAACTTTTTCACACAGAGGGTGGTGCGTGTATGGCATGCGCTGCCAGAAGAAGTGGTGGAGGCTGGTACAATTATAACATTTAAAAGTCACCTGAATGGGTAAATGAATAGGAAGGATTTAGAGGGGTTTGGGCCACATGCTGGCAAATGGGACTAGATTAATTTAGGATATCTGGTCAGCATGGACGAGTTGGACTGAAGGGCCTGTTTCTGTGCTGTATGACAATATCGCTCTATGATTTGCTTGGGCTCCTGGTCCACATGTCCCTGACCTCGATTCCTACCGGGAAGTGCAATTTTATGGATATTGGATAATGAAATTATTAGGTTCATTTGAATTTCCCTCCACTCCTTTCACACTATCCTCTTGAATAGCCTGCTGGCTGTTATGGAAGAAAAGGGATGTATATGACAGAACAGTAAGTGAGAACTGGATTTCACAATTTAACCTACATTACATAATCACTGAGTCAGGCAGATTCTCTGTGAAACCCAGCAAAGGGAGTTTAAGTATTGTGCCATGCAATGTACACTAACAGGCTTTACGTACCACAGGCAATGTGTACTGTGCCCGTACATCTAGATGTTTGGTCACATAAAGCTGCTAAAGCCACAGAGGATGATCCTTTCCACGATGCACAGACTGGAAACAGCCAAGTTGGCAAATTGCTGGATTATGTACTTACCAAGAGCAGGTTTGGAGGGAAAATCTTAAACAGAATGATGCATCAAATTACAGTCTTGATAGATTTCCTGAAACTGATAGCATAGGACCACTCAGATGGTGATGTATTATCTTAGTATGTTGCATCCTCCACAAACTCACTCAACCAAGTGTGGACCTGTTGGGAGAGAAAGAGATGCAGGATCAACATTTCTCTTCTGACGTGAAGTCAATGATCTTTACACAGGTCAAGGGGTTGCTCAAATATAACAATAAGTGTGATAATGATCCAACGTAGCAGACGTGCCAATGACAACTCTGTTGCTAACTGTTGCCAGGGCAATTGAGATATGCCATGATTTTTGGAAACCTGCTGGTTGGTAGAATATTGCTCCCTTTTAGCAACATAGATCATTGATTGAGAAACATTCTATTATGTGCTTTTGACATAATTAAAGAGTACTTTTTTTATCATTTCAATGTGCTGGTATTAGGAGTGTCAAAATGCATGGGCAAACCTTGCTTTTGTTCTCAGTGATCCAAGCTGTAGCTACATAACAGTGTGTATTCCCACTCCTGCAGGTTCCTAAAGCAAAGTGTAAGTATGAGCCTTGCCTCCAGCACTGAGCAGCCACATTAAGGCGCACAGACTTTGGAGAATGCTCCCCAGTTCCCTTACATCCAGGTTGGTGTTATTAATTGCCTTGATCCCTCACTGTCCCTCATGTCCTGGAGAATGCTGAGGTCCTTGACTGCGTCATTACAAGTTCTGAGCATCCTTAGTGACTGTGCTTCCATAATGATGGAGAGATGAAACCAAACAATTCCCTGCCATCCCTGAGAGAATGAAGTCTTCACATCTCACTGGTGCATCATCTGCGTTTTTTCTGAGAATGTTCCACCTGGCCTCAGAAACTTTAGCAGGGAAAAATTTTTCCATCCTGCATGTTGCAAAAACCAGCCATATTTCTCCACTATGTACATAGATTTGCTCTGCAATGTCTACACTTTCACAATACTGTGGCCCCAGACATGTTGCATCAGCCTGACTTAACTCCTGGCCCTGAATTCAGCTTCATAAGCCTTGACTGTAATCCCTGAATGCTAGGTATTTGTCACGAGAACATTTGGCACTGAAAAAGCTGATGAAGTGAGACAATGAAAGGTTTTGCAATGGATGACCCACATCACCCTCTGATGAGGAAAGATGATCCATGACTTTCACTTTAGACAGCAATGTCAGCATCTGGCAAAGAGATAATACTGCATCAAATGTTACAATAGTGCGAGTGAATATAGATTTATGTACAAGTGTAGACTGGATGTATGAAATAAACATGTGCGCCATTCATAGGCAGCAGATACATAGCAACACCTTCATGTGCAAATTCCACTCCAAGTCACTCCCCATCCTAACTTGGAAAAATTACTGCTGTTGGATCAAAATCCTGGTATTCCCTCCTTAATGGCATTGTGGGTCAACCTGCAGCATATGGAGTGCAGCGCTACAAGAAGGCAGTTCACCACCACCTTCTAAAGGGATACATATAGATGTTGGCAGGCCAGCAACGCTCATGTCCCACAAGTGAATTTTTTTTAAAAAATGTGCCCTCAAATTGTTTTTATCTTTACCTTACCACTGTGTTTAACCAACCAATGTCCCAACATCCACAGCAAGGTGGAGACAGGCCACTGAGCAGTGATGTCTGTGATGATTCTGGAGGGGGTTCCCTGGGGGTTTGGAGCCTAGAGGGCCCCTGCATGCTGACAGTGCCATACACAGATAGAGCTTTAGCATAACCTGCTGCAGATATTAGATACACTGGCAGAGAGGAGATTGAGGCATAGGGCAACTCCGGAACGTCCTGAGATGTAGACCTGGGGATTCGCGGTTGGCATCCCTCCTCGCGAGGGGTACTTAATGACACCCCCCTGTCTCTTTGCGCCGAAGATCCAAGATGGCACAGTAGGACGCTCCAGTCAGAGGTTTCCCCCTCCGCCCATTCCTTTACTTTTCTCTCTCGTGTTTTGTTTTCTCTCTGTCTTTTTCCGCTTCTGCCAGCAGCCTGGAGCAGAGCGGAGGCGGCCAGCGGTCTGGAGCAGGGATAGCGACCAGCCGGCCTGGAGAGTAGTGGGGGCAGTGACCAGAGGATCCGGAGCAGAGCAGGAGCGGTCAACGGCCCGGAGTGGGGACGATGACCGGTGGACCACAAACAAAGATGGCTCCCACTTGGGAAATGATAGAACCTGATCAGACTGTGTGAAAGCCATTGAAAGACTGTAATGTCTTTTCAGCATTTTAGCTTTATTTCTTATTTTGCTAACATACTAATACTATGTACATCTGCGACGTAGTGTAACTTTTCTTCTGTATTTTCTCTATTTTTGTACCTAAGATTTGTACCTAGATACTTTGTACCTCGGATGGTACTGTGCGTCGGCGACATTGTACATTTTTCACTGAACTCCTGTTCTTTTGTAACTTGAGTCCACATGACAATACATCTAATCCTAATTCTAATCTTAATTCTTATTCTAAGAGGTGCTTGGAGTGAGGCTGATATTCCTTGTCTCCCTCTTGCCTTGCCATTACCCCATGGATACAGTGACAGAGTGCACTGGGAGCACACACTCGGGAGCCACCTTGTTTTTTGTTGGGTCTGGGTCTCTAAGTCATCCATTCTATGAAGGCAGTCAAGCACTTTCCTGCCGTTGAGAAAGTAGACAGAACTTGGATGGGCTTCTCTACCTTCTACTCTAGGCTAGTGAGGTCCTCTGGTATAACCGATTGGTGTTCCCCTGCCTGACTATGCATGTGCAACATGTCATTCATGGCTGAGTACTGATTCACATCATCTACAGGTGTCTGGTCTCCAACAGTCCTCCAAGCATCAGGGATTCTCAGGCATTGCTTCCTCTGCTAGCTGTGAACGCCTCATGTGCCCCGACCCTCCTCTAAGTAGTAAACTTACTGAAGTGAACATCTCTGCGCTGGTGGATTTATTTATTATCATGTGCACCAAAATACAGTGAAAAACTTTGCTTAAGAGCGGTACAAGTAGTTCACGGTAAGTAAAGGATGTACAGATCAAAAAGACTTTAGACAGAGGCATAGAGGTTACATTGCACAGAGCGTGCGCTGGGCAAGATCAACATTAGCAAGATCAGCGTTATTTGAGGCTAGACAGTCCATTCATCTGTCTAATAATGGCCGGGAAGAAGCTGTTCCTGAACCTGCTCGTGCATGTTTTCATGCTTCAGTATCTTCTGCTGGAAGAGGTTGTGGAAAGTTATTACCAGGGTGCAATGGGTCTTTGATGATGTTGACCACCTTTCCGCATCAGCATGTAAATGGAGTCTGTGAGGGTCTGTGCTGTGCACTCCACTTTCCGTAGTTGGAAGATGAAATTACAAAATGCATCAATGAAAGTTTCCAGTTTGGGTTCTCTTTGCTTTCAAACAAGCAAGAAAAGTAGGCGTTGCCAATCTCAAAGCAATTATGGCATATGAAAGGAAACAATTTTGCATTGTGATAGAAGTTCAAGCATCTCCTGGCAGAATCTGATGACAGGCTTATTGCATTTCAGCAGTCAAACATTGAAAAGAATGGATATAGATTGACCTGTATTGGGAAAACAGATGAAACTCCTATGAACATGCTAGCCCACCAAACAATGAGTAAATCTGGGGAGAAAACATTGTTTGTGAAGCCAACTGGCCATGGAAAGGATAGATTCACTGTTCAAATGTTTGTGTGCAACAGGACGAAGCTTAAGCCAGCGGTGATAGTTAAGAGAAAAACACTCCCAAAACTGTAATTCCCAAAATGAATAGTTCACAATAAAGGATAGATCGATTAAAGTGCCTTGAATTTTTGGCTGACGAGTGTCAAAGGTTCACATTAAAAATAAAATTGTCATCTGACAGAGATAATAGGTACCGCATTTCTGATGAAGGGTCTAGGCCCGAAACGTCAAGCTTTCCTGCTCCTATGATGCTGCTTGGCCTGCTGTGTTCATCCAGCTCCACACCTTGTTATCTCTTGTCATCTGACACCTGTTCAGATCGCACTTTGTTGATGACGTTGCTGAAGCTATGTCTTTTAACACTGATTTTACAGTGATTCCCAGTAGTTTAACCAGCCATGTTCAACCATTAGATTCATCAATGATTGGCCTAGCTGGATGACGGGGGGAGAGATGGACATGGCATATAGGCCCAAGTGATTCTGTGTGAATGAATTGTCGATACCTATGACAAAATCAAGTGGAGATAGTCATCAAATCATCCAAGAAGAGCTGTGTTGCCTGTCCTGTTCTGGTGTTTGGGACACCTGTTCGGAGCTGAAAAGGACTTGCAGTGAGGGGGTTAATTCCAGTGGTCATAGTCCACATTGGTACCAATGACATAGGTAAAACTAGGAAAGAGGTTCTGCATAGAGAATATGGGGAGCTAAGCGATGGAGAAACTGGGAGAATGGAATGGAGAAGTTGCAGGAAGCGGTAGTCAAGATTAATTAAATGGAGACCAACTGCACAATCCCAAGTTTCATAAAGGCGGACTTAGGTGTTCTGGTGCATGTGAGAAAATGTTATTGTGCAAGAACAGCACACAATCAAAAATGAGAGTGGAATACAACCCTTCATGATGAAAGGAATTCAACATTAAAGGATGGTATGCTTCAGTTAGACAGAGCATTGTTGAGGTCACATCTCAAATGGTCTTGTAGTATTACCACTAGCCCAGTAAACTAGAGACTTGGGACTGATTCCTGCCTAATCCTAGAGGAATTTGAAATCAAAAGAAGTCTGGAATTAAAAGTCTAATGATGACCATGAAACTATTGTTGATTGTCAGGGAAATCCTGCTGGTTCACCGATATCCTTTAGGGAAGGAGACTGCCGTCCTGCCTACATGTGACTCCAGACCCACAACAATGTGGTTGACTCTCAACTGCCCTCTGGGCAAATAGGGATGGGCGATGAATGCTGGCCTAGTCAGTGCCACCTACATCTGTGAATGAATTTTTTTAAAAACTGTGTACATTTTTGGTCTTCTTATTTAAGGAAGGAAGTAAAAGCATCGAAGGCAGTTCAGGGGATGTTTTCTAGATGAGTTGAGAGGAATCCATGGCTTATTATATTAGGATAGGTTGGACAAACTGGGTTTGCTTTCATCGCATTTTAGGAGAAGGAAGGGTGACTTGATTGAAGTGTGGAAGATCCTGAATGAGACTGACATGATGAACATGGAAAAGATGATTCGTTTTCTGGATTGACCCAGAACTAGACAGCACTGTTTTATAATTAGACATCACCCTGTCAACACAGAGATGGAAAGGATTCTTTTCTCTCAGAGAGTTGTGCAACTTTGGACCTCTCTGCCACAGAAGGCAATACAGGCTGGGTCATTCAATATTTTTAAGACTAGGGTAGACATATTCTCATTAGGCAGAGGAATCATGATGGGAATGTGCAATTTGAAAACAAACTGTTGGGCCATGATCTCGTTGAATTGTAAATCAGACTTGAGGGGCCAAATGGTCTACTTCTATTCCTATTTCGTACATTCATAAAAAATGTAGGATAGCCAATGCACTTGATGGCACAAGAAGGTTTGTGGCAAGATATGGCTGACGTCAATATGAATTCTGATGAAGATGATGTGAATGGTACGTATGCCATTCAAGAAGCAGATTGGAATGTGTTATTTGGTTCTGGATTCAAGGAGGAGTGTGATTTTTATGGATTTTTAAACATGTTCATTGTACGCTGTGCTCCGCTGCTAAGTAGCATCCTCTCATTTCTGTCAAAAAGCCAAGTGAAATTGAATAAATTTGTAGCTGGCTTGTGGTTTTGATAAACAAACTTAATCAGTGCACAGAAATTAATGACCGCCTCCATGGAGATTATTATTTATTTACACATTTATTTTTTAAAATATCATAAAATTACTATTGGCTCCTTCTGTCCAACTTTTGGGGTGGGGTTGACAAGGACAGACTCCAAAGAAGGAGCTACATTAACGAGGAGATAGGAGAGGGATTGTCAACCTCTCCAAAACATTACTCATGCAAAAGTTGAACCCCTACTTCACAACCAAAAATTTTTGTCTTAGAAACTTATTTTTTTTTACACAAGTACGTACAATATTTGCCTGCAGTACTTCACAAAGTGGCTCCTTCTGCAGAGAGTATGCATGGCCTTGCGGCTACTCCATGGAGAAGAGGCTGTCTACCCTAACAGCTGCCCTAGCATTGAAGGCACTGGCATTGCTCTGCTGCCTTTCCTGCAGATGACCAGGCTCCCCAACACTTCAAGGGGACTGATTTTATCCCTTGATGCGGGGACCCGACTGCTTTCCCTCATCAGACAGAAACCCCGTCACGGCTTCCTAATCAGCCATCTCCAAAAAGGTTTAATACCCTGCCACTTGCTCTTCCAGGTTCCAATACAGAATTCATTCCGATGTGGAATCTGCGCACTTGCAGTAAAATTCAGCCCAATGAGGCTCATTGTTCAGTTACTATGTTCCACCCTATTGCAATCAGCCAACTTAGCACAGTCCACTAAT
Source organism: Ginglymostoma cirratum (assembly GCA_024137785.1). NCBI lineage: Eukaryota > Metazoa > Chordata > Chondrichthyes > Orectolobiformes > Ginglymostomatidae > Ginglymostoma > Ginglymostoma cirratum. Next base: position 13,584,899 of record JAHRHZ010000133.1, on the reverse strand, counting down.
GGAAACTGGGATGGTCCTCAGCTGTACTGTTCAGCAGCACGGCAGATGGTGATTTTAGTTAGTTGCATTTATTTAGGGAATCAGATGCTCATTGGGTTTCACGAAGTGGAATGTTTCCTCACTTCCAATAGAAATACCTCTCCCCCATATACACAGTTAAACCCATTAAAAGGAGATGAGTAACTGTGATACTGAAAGGGATCAGTCGAAGGGCACCAACTGGATTAGAAATGTCAAAATGTAATTATGCTACACGTGCGTTAAAATCAGTTAAAACGTTAGTCATGATATTTACTGTGTGCCATATGGAATTCCTGTTCAAGCAGGGCAAGTGGGCTGGCCTTCATTCAAAATCTCATTTCAATAATCTTTCCTATTCGGATATGGCAGTGATATTTTTCCTCAGACACCCTTAGAGAATACCAATGCCTTTTTTGAGAAAAATCAAGCAGGCAGAATTAGGATATCCTTTATTGTCACATGTATTCAATATAGAACAGAATGAAAAGTGTGTACATAGGCGCCATTCGCATTAACTTAGAATAAAAAAAATTTTTTAAAAATAACTTAAAGAGAATCCGACGTTTCCTTTTCTGCATGCCGCTGCCAGAGTTCTGCTCCGGGTTTCCCAGCCCATGCTATGACGCCTTCGGGGGGGCCCATTCCACGCAGAAGCGAGCATCCCGCTGCAGGCTTCACAGGCCGACTGACCGACTCTGTAGCCGCGCTGCGCCAAAGCCCATGCAGGCTGCCTCCTGCTGAAGAGCTCTCTTTATCAGGTAAGTTTGAGGAAGAAGAAAAGGGGAAGAAGGACAAAAAAAAAGGAAAAGAAAATGCAGGCGAAGAGGTCAAACCCAGGCACAGGAGGCCATATGCTGCCTGCTCTGCCACTGCCATCAGACTTTGTAGAATACTAAAATAGGAATATCCCTAAATGCAAAAAGGAAAATGCACGACAGTCTCTTCAAAGTCTGCGAAGAGAAAAAACAGGTCAATGTTTCAACAAGTTATGGTATCAGGAGTGAACTTTTCTTTACATCTGTACCTAAACTATTTCCCTGCTTGTTTCATTACCCATATATTTTCAGCACTATCAGGCTTAGTTTAAGTCAAGTTTGGGCTGCAGCTTTGATTAAAACTATTGCATGTAAACCAGCAATAAAATATTATTTCCAGAAGTAATTTTGTTGAGTCTACCCCAATGACTCATCTGTTTTGTCGGTGATTATGTTATTCGATTGCACATTATCGCTTGCCCTTTTGAAGGGAACACAAGAGCTTTAATGTTTGCAGTTAAGCTGGGTTCAGTGGTCAGGGAATTCTCCTGGGTGACTACTAAAGATTAACTGAGACTGTACCAGTGATGATTAGCTTCGCTTCCGCTGGCCTTTCGATCTCGTGCTGCTTTCTAATTACATTTGCTGTACTCTAACATCCGGAGTGTGTCATACCAAACTAAGATAGATGTTCTGTGTATTGGTCATTATCTGTCTCTTTGACACTGCGCAGTGCAAAGGGGATGCTGCATGGGATAGCAACTGACAGATAATTGGTGTCACAGTATTTGCTGGTGAATTAAGCAGGCTATTTAAGCCAGTCCATTATTAATGCTACTGAGTGAGGGTTTCTGCCCATCAAAGCAGAACCACAGGACTGGACTTTCACTTTTGTAGTTAAAATGTGGCATTTACAGTAGCTGAGCCATCATGGCCTGGGCTGAAATTTCTGCTTTTCACTTCATCTATTATGCAGCCCAGATATTGGCCGTGTTTCTTGGGAAATCATTCAGCAAGTAAGATAAAAGTGCTCTAGTTTATGTTCAGTTGGCAACCATATTGAAAGCAGAGCTACGCAACACTACAGAAGCTGCAATCTAGGAATGACCCCTCAAAATGCCGGTGCTCAATACTGACAACATTGTAGCCTGTTCCCCACTTCCAGGACAGGGATTTGGTTAGGGAGTTGGAGAGAAGGGCAGTCCTTTATTTTGCTGAGCACCATAGGATACCAAACAGACCCAGTTAACCCAGACAGAAATTGCAGCAGGGGATCGGTATTAAGTCCCGACTGACTGGGTCACCCAGCAATGTTACGTAAAGTCTATAATCTCGGTAAATACCACCATCTCCTCTCCAGAGCTTCACACTCAAGGCCTGGCCCTCACTCTAACTTTACCACCACTTCTCACCAAGGCTGATGGCCTACAACACTCAGTATTACATGCATCATGTCCAGTATCCCCCACCTCCATCTTCCCAAACAACTAACTGTGCTTCCTCCTCACTCTGTGAAACACCTCTCCTGCTCAGGCAAGGCCACAAACTGCTCTTGCGTCTAAGTCCACAGTACCTAATCCCTCCCTTTGTCTCATTCCAGGAAAAACTGGTGCACTCCCTGCACCGATATCTCAGCAGCAACCCTAAATGATCAACCTGTGATCCCTGGGCTGGTCATGCCAGACCTGCAGGATTCACTATGGGAAAACTAAGAATGTTGGGAATCCCTTCGGTGTAGTCAGATGGGCGCCTTGATTGACTGTGCCAGTAGCCCCTAACTGACTGTAGTCTACCTTCCCCCCAGGAAGGGCTGGTGCCATCTGACTTCCGTGCATCTTCATCTGCTTGAAGCTTATGCAGGAGGTTTGCCATCTAAGCTGCTGGCACATACTGCAGCTTTGATGTCGATGTATCACAGTTCCATACATAGACCCATCCACGCTCTGTCTGTTTGACAGATTGACTGTTCAGCCTGTTGCAAGCTGCCTGCCTCTCCCTTTGTGACAAGAAGCAAAGTGGATCGCAGAGCCTGACAGCAGGGAATGTCAGGAAAGCCGCGGTGATCAACACAAAGTCTTGCGGCCTGTAACTCCACACTAAAGTTAGTGAGTGCTCAGAAAGAAAGCTAAAAGCCTGAAGATGTGCAACCCTGAAGCAGACTGTGGAGATACAGGAGATGCGTATCTGTCCCTGCCCGCAAAGCATCTTGGCAGAAGCACGTAAGTTGGAGCTGTCTGTCAACTCTAAAGTAAAGCATTGAATGCCTGAAGTGGAGTCGGACCAAGATTGGGCAGGGCGAGGTGTAGCCTCGTGGTGCGAGTGAAGGGTCGAACAGAATGGTGACCATGGAGCATTCAGGGATATTGTCCAGAAGAAGCAATGGGAGGATGGTAAGGCAGAGGTTAGAAAGTCTCAGTTATGGAGGAGACACTGAATAGGCTGGGTTTGTTTTCTACAGAGCCAGAGGAGGCTGAGGGGAGGAATCTGATTGAGATTAGGCCTAGACAGAGTAGGCCATGAGAATGCTTTTCCCCCAGGGCATATGTGCCTAAGACTGGAAGGTACAAATTTAAAGTGAGGAGTAAGTGCTTTAGAGGATATTTAAGAAATTTTTTTTCACCCAGAGGATGTAGAAATATGGAGCATACTTCCCGAGATGGTGGTGGAGGCAGGTGCTCTCGCAACATTGAAGAAGCACCTGGATGAATCCTTAAAATTTGGGGGCATAGTGCAGGTAAATGAGAGTAATGTAGTTTTGTGTTTGTTGGTTGCCATAGACATGGTGGACCCAAGAGCCTGTTTCTATGCTATATGTCTCTATGATTCGCCATGTCAGGTAATTATCAGGCTGCAGCCACCAAGTACTCATTCTCATTTACCCATCAAGCACTAGTCTCGTTCTCTCTGAGCATTAGATAGCAGTCAAAGTACCATCTATGAATTTACAGCAATTGTTTCAAGAAGCTCATTACAAAATACCAGCATATTCTATGTGGCATTATACATAGAGTCCTAGATTTCTGCTATGGAGACAGATACCTCGAGTGGGGAGGTCTCCTGGTTTGCCATATCATCCTGGGTACAAAGGTCTAGAACGACATGGTTTTCACTCCAGGGAAGCAGGTATGGCATGAAGTTGGGCACACTTCAGAGCAAGCTCCAGGAGCTGCCCAGTAGACAAAAGGGCTGTTTAAAAGGCCCACCTTGGTTCTCTGAGACTGTTTCCCTGTTGCAGTATACAATAGGTAGCTTGGATCACTTACCTTCATGCCCCACACCCTTACGCACTCCTCGTGGTTCCATTTAGCACCCCCCAAGTTAATTCAATGCCAGTTTGTGTCCCCACCCAACTCCAATGATACCTCATAGTCTCTATGTCAACTCATCACCTTTCTGTATCTATTCACCCAGTATACAGACCCAATTAATGTTATTTATGTGTGGTACTGTTCAGAAAGAAAATGCAAACCTTTCAAAAATAAAATTACTGCTGTCCTGCAATCGATATAAGTGTCAATCAAAAAGACCACCAAAGCATCAAGAACAGGTTTAAGCTTATTGTGCCTCGTAATCTTGTATGAATAAACACTGAGACATTGACGAAGGGACCACATGTAAAAATTATTATAAGAAACAATAATTTACCTTATTTTTCTAATCAACCTGTTCAGAGTTGATATTACGCATCTTTAGAGCAGGTGGGACTTGAATCCCAGCCTGCTGGTCCAAGGATAAGGACATCACCACTGTGCTACAAGACAGGCCCATAAAAATAACCACATCAAATAGATGATCAAGCAAATCCATCCAACTGGCCATCCAATTAGACAAGGTTTTCCTTTTACAGTCTGGGCTTCCTGCCAGGTTTGGCACATATCTGTGGCTCAATGTCTATGACTGCCCAGAAGACTCAAGGAAATCTCCGACACATTAATTTCAGACAGAGAGGTAGAGGCAATGGCTTTTCATACCTGTAGCCACCAATAAGATGTTACTTGCCCAAAATATGTCGTGATACAATGATGTAAATAAGTTTGGAAATGCTGCTGGAATGTGCTTTGCTGGAGACACAGTGGAAAAATATTTCTGAATTTAAATCTGACAGAGAAAGAACAGTCTCAAAATAAATACCTTCTGTCAATGCGGCCACTTACTGATGAGACATTAAAATATGAAATACTAATATGCCACTGTGTAACTAATGGAAGTGGATGCAAACTGCAGTCCTCTCTCCTTACACCGTCCCCTTGCCCTGACCTTCAACTTAAATAACAAACAAGTAAAGCTGGTGTTGCCAGGCTATTACATGCCTTGCCAGGTGAGTGACAGTCTGGCAGTACTGTTGAGCCTGAGTCTTCAGCTGTCTTTGCAGCTCACCCTCTTAACTGATCAATGATTCCTGCCACAGCCATCAGACAGCAGGTTCCTGGAGCAATCACCTGCATGTTCATAACCTCCTTATCACAGGCTGGCAGCTGTAGATAGGTGCAACGTTTCCTTCAAAACACTGCACACTGAGGCAAAATAAATCCCCCAAGGTGCTCTGTAAAAGTGGCTGCTTTCATTTCAGCTCAAATTTACAGTCCTGCTTCCTGCAATGGAAAAGCTAACAAGCAATTTGCATTCCGATGATGCTATGACTGAGCTACTATATCATGAGCCTTATCTCTCCCCTATTCAAACATTCAGATTATAGAACCTGAATTATTTGAAGGGATCTAATAGGCATCACACTATTTACGTCCCACTTCCACCCCCTATGCTCATCCTTATCTCTTAATCTGTTTCACCAATCTGCAGTCTATTCCTTGCAAACTCATTGCTTGCAGCTGCAAGGGGTGTTGAGGAATGATGGGAGCTCAGTTCAACGCAGACTAGAATGAGAAGGAGCCAATAATAGTCTATTTATGCATTCACTCATGGGATATGAATATCTCTGGCTAGGCCAGCATTCGTTACTCATCCCTAATTGCCCAGAGAGAAGTTAAATGTCAACCACATCGCTGTACGTCTGGAGTCACATGTAGGCCAGACCAGGTAAGGAAGGCATTTTACTTCCCTAAAGGACATTAGCGAACCACATGGGTTTTTACTAAAATTGACAATGGTTTCATGTTCATCATTAGTCTCTTAATGCAGATTTTTATTGAATTCAAATTCCACCATCTGCCATGGCCAGATTCAAACCCATGTCTGGATGGGTGCAGCCCCAACAACACTCAAGAGGCATGGCACCGTCCAGGACAAAGCAGCCCGCTTGACTGGCATCACATCCACAAGCATTCACTCCCTCACCACTGACACTCAGTAGCAGCAGTGCGTACACTCTACAAGATGCACTGCAGAAATTCACCAAAGATTTTCAAACAGCACCTTCCAAACCTATGACCACTTCCATCTGGAAGGACAAGGGCAGCAGATATAAGGGAACATCATCACTGACATTTCCCACCAAGCCGGTCACCATCCTGATTTGGAAATATATCACCCTTCCATCACTGTTGATGGGTCAAAATCCTAGAATTCCCTCCCTAATGGCATTGTGGGTTGACACATAGCAGGTGAACAGCAGAGTTTCAAGAAGGCAGCTCACCGCCACCTTTTCAAGGACAACTAGGGGCAGGGCAATAAATGCTGGCCAGCCAGCGACACCCACAGCCCACAAATAATTTTAAACGATTGAAAGCAAGTCTCAGAAGAAGACATTACGGCAGATGACCAAAAGCTTTGACACAGCGGTAGGTTTTAAGGTGGGCTGCTGGTTCATGATCACTTAGTTTACACTAAGTTACAAAGCCAGAATACCCCAAAGAAGTGAAGAACATGCTTATGGGCAAAAACTGAATAAAACACGAACTGAACAACCCCAGAACATGATCAAAATTCCTTTAATGCAGTGTAAGGGATGCATATTTAAAGTTCTTTACATCCTCAAGTTTTTAAAAAATGACCCAGATTTCTTTTATAACGAGGTAGTATTGTGCTGCATCCATGTGTTCATTGGCCACTTCTGAATACAACACTGCCTTTGGACTTGTGAAACTGACCTGAAACTGATAAGCAGATTAATGGAAAGAAAACTGACCCAGAAGCTTCAGAACTGAGCATTATTAATATTATTGCTATTGATTGAGTAAGCCTCCTGATCCTGAGATGAATGAGCCTCCTATAGATTCTCCTCAGTTCCATCTCAGTAATATACACCTGGCTCTATTTCAGTGTTCAATTACAGTCAGTCGCACTCCCCAGGCAGGCACAGGTCTGAATTTTTCGGATGACAATTTATCACACAGCACAGACAGGTGCCTTGATTCAGTAACTGGCTGGCACTCATGCGTGAAATAGCAGGCAAGAACTCATTGTCTGCAGCTGCAAGGGGTGTTGAGGAATGATGGGAGCTCAGTTCAACGCAGAATAGAATGAGAAGGAGCCAGTAATAGTCATATCGTCTAAACAACCAGGAACCAGTTTGTACAGTTCAGTAGATAAGTGAGAGGCAGCCCAGCTTAATCAGCTACACTTCCAATATAATGAGGCCTTTGATTTTTTTCCCAGGATCTTGACAGAAACCTGTAAACAAAGGAGTATATGTAATTCCAAAATTGCTACACTTAAAGTAAATAATACAGGGGATTGTTGTATATTTGGCTAATAAACTTAGGAGATATTATAGAATCTTTGGTAGGTTTTACCATTTATTGCATATAATGGAGAAGTATGATTAATTCTGCGGAAGGCATATTTGCCATGCAAGTCTCTTTCTCTTGTGAAGTGTTACAGCAGCACAGTGGGAGGTGTTCCTCGCACTGTTATCAGACATTAACCCTTACAAAACCTGACACCACAAATTTTGTGTATATTTTTATCTAATTCTTTATTAGTCTTTCTTTAAATGAGTTCAACATGAAAGCCAACGACTCCATGCGTGAAAGCAATTGTTTTCCAGTCAACCTTTGTGGTTTTTAGCCCTGCTTCGAAGCTTTAAGTTCATAACATATAGGCTGATGCTTCATTGTAATATTGATGGAGAGCACTGAATTGTCAGAAGTGTCACCTCTCAGACTAGGCATTAATTTGAGGCCCCATCAGGTCAGTTCAGGTTAGAACTGAAGATCCTGAGATGTATAGGTAATTCCATATTTCCTGACTAACATTCACACATAGGCATATAGTAGGAGTAGGCCTTTTTGCTCCTTGAGCCTGTTCCACCATTCAATGAGATCATGGCTGATCTGTGGTCTAATTCTACATCCCTTAATACCTTTGCTTAACAAAACTTTATCTGTCTCAGATTTAAAATTAACGACTGATCCAGCATCCACCGCTGTCCGTGGAAGAGATTTCCAAACATCTGCCACCCTTTGTGTGTTGGACTGGTTCCTAACATCTCCCCTGAACAGTGTAGCCCTAATTCTCAGACTACTCCCCCTATATCTAGAATTCCCAAGCTGTGGAAAAAGTTTATCTCTATCTACATTACCTTCTCCTGCCAATATCTTGAACACTTCGATCAGATCACCCTTAATCTTCTAAGTCCCAGAGAAAATAAGCCTAATTTGAATTATCTCTCCTCCTAACTTAACCCCTGAAGTCCAGGTATCATCACACCAACCAGCATTGTCACTACATAAATTAATGGAACATGATGTCATCACAGTTTTTGGCACAACAGGGACAGCACTGCAAAAGCAATTAATTGTATGATGTGCATTAAGACATTTTACAAATAATAACAACAGTACTAACTGCGAATCCAACTATGTTCTAAATTAAATGAGAAAAATTTGAATCTACTTTCCTGTAATCACCACGTAATGGTTAAGTTTCTGCAATAGGCCAAACAAGGTACAGGTTTCCATTCCTAAAGATAAATTAGTTGGGTTTATTACACAGTCCAAAATCTTCATGATCATCGACTTCGGTGTGTGGGTTTTAACACTGAATGCTAGGTCTCCAGCTGCCTTGTGGGATTTGAATTTATATCTTAAATGGAATTATTAGATGAAAGCAGGAATTACCAAGTAGGCTTCAGAACCCTGGTTCAAATGGAAGAGTCTTAAAGTTTGCATTGTGTAGGGGGAGGACAAATCAGACAACATGATTGTCTCCAGGGCAACCAATTTACGGCCAGAGGACTGATTACCCACCATTTTCACTCTTGGAAGGCTGGCTAGGGATACCAGGCAAGCTTTAGGATCTGAAAAAATCAAAAAAGGATCTGTTAAATGTACTATAAAATTTCCATTAATGAATGTTTGTGAGGATATTTTGTTTTTGAACAGGTGATTTTAGGATGTGACTTTTTCCTCCTAGGGTTTGCTGTAGCCTGACTCTGCTCCCAGATTGGTACAACTTGCCTGCCATCCGGTAGAAGCTCTGAGATCAGATATAAGGCTGGACAGGTTGAGGCGCAAGGATTTGGAAACCCCTAACATCTAGATTCATACGTGAGGGCACTTGAACAAAGTCCCAGACTCCACTGGGAGTCAGGACCTATCAGAAGAGATGTTCGGACTGGAGGCCAATATTGAAAACGCCCAAGAGAAATTAACGTATTAAAAAAATGAATAAATTCTGTAAGCATTAAGACTGACATGGTGTCCTTCACTGGTGTAGCAACTGACTGAAGCAGCTGTGTGAAATTTCTTGCCTTTGTTTTGTAATTAGCACTTCTGACCCAGTGCAGTGTGCTTTCTACTTTGGACGCTGCCCAGTATGTGATTCAATACTTAATGCAGGCAGACCCCCTTATGAGGTGCCACTCAAGTATCCATTTCTTGCCTACGAATTGCTATTGAGTGCAAGTTTAACAGAGGCCTCCTCAGGTGATTCAGAGCTGCACCAGGCAACTCATTAGCACTGACGATACAAATTAGGGAAATAGGTCACCTCAAGGGTATCACACCAGTTTGGAAAAATACACGGATGTGACAAATGAAAGGTGAACGAGTTACACTTTAAACGGTTGGGGATTGCAAACAGACCGAATGAGTCACACAGAAGGCTAGTTTCTAACAACTTGAAAGAAATTCCCTTCTCAGGAACAGCACTGGAACAATTTTGTAACTGTGAGTGGGACGGACAGAGAGTTATCAGCCAGTGCTCACGCACCAGACAACCAACCAGCGACCCACAAGGGCGATAAAGGTGAATTCATTTTTGAGTGTATGATCAATGCTCAGAAATTGGCACCCTTCATAAAACGTCACATTCTTGCTGCCTGCTGCTGGTGCTTAGAGCAGCCATCAGTAACTGCACAATTTATTGGCAGCACACATCGACAAGTGGTCATATAGCACAAGTGCCACTTCAAGGAACACTCCAACAGACAGCCTGGAACAAGCAGTTGAGAGTCCTTTGGGAATTGAATCTGTGCTCTTGTATTTGTGTGATGATTGGAAATGAAAGACATTGCACTGCTGGCCTTGGTGGAGACAGTGTCATTGAGATGTACGACACAGAAACAGACCCTTCAGTCCAGCTCATCCATGCCAACCAGATATCCTGGACAGATCTAATCCCGTTTGCCAGCATTTGGTCCATATCCATCTAAACCCTTCCGATTGATAGGCCCACACCATTTCCTCTGGAAGTTCATTCCATACACGCTCCACCCTCTGCATGAGAAAGTTCCTCCTTAGGTACCCTTTAAATCTTTCCCCTCTCACCTTAAACCTATGTCTTCTAGTTTTTGACTCCCCCACCCTTCTCTATTTACCATATCCATGCTCCTCATGATTTTATAGACTTCTATAAGGTCACCGCTCAGCCTTCAACGCTCCAGGGAAAATAGTCCCAGCCCTAGATGATGAAGAGTTGGAGAGATATCTTGCATCTAACAGAGGAAAGGAAACACATCAAACATATGATGAGGAGGGACATAGGACAAAATGGGTGGCACAGTGGCTCAGTGGTTAGCACTGTTGCCTCACAGAGCCAGGAGTTGGGTTCGATTCCTCTTTCAGACGACTATCTGTGTGGAGTTTGCACATTCTCCCTGTGAGTGTGTGGGTTTCCTCCAGGTGCTCCAGTTTCCTCCCACACTCCAAGCATGTGCAGGTTAAATGGATTGGCCATGCTAAATTGGCCATACTGTCCAGGGATGTGCAGGCCAGGTGGGTTAGCTATGGGAAAAGCAAGGATAGAATGGGAGTGTGAGTCTGGTTTCGATGCTGAGTGTCTTGTGTGCCAAAACAGTCCCAGAGTTTTCCTGCTTCACTCTTTCCCCTCTTTTCTAGTTCATGATTTGCAGTTTTACAAAGCACCCACTTCTGACTCTGTTCCCTTCCCTCACCACAATCCAACTTTTTTTAGATTTAGACACCCAGGAGCCGGAACCTTTCCAGTGAGTGGAGGAAGTGGAAGAGCACAGCATCACATAGATGTTAAAGAGACACAATCACTTGCCCCTGTATTCCCAGCCACCACCGGCAATGTACAGAAGCTCACATCAAGGGTGGATCTGTGCATGGTGAGACATGTGCAAAAGTGCACAGTAAGTGAGACAGGTAGAAAAAGTAATGCAGATTCCACTCTGCCAGTGTGTGAGGTAACACACTAATTTTGCTACAAAAGATTGAGGCGATAACTTAAATGGCAAGGCCATGCAGGGAGGCTGAAGTATGTACAGAATTAAATGCTTGATGCACCAGTGACAATGTCCAAAAACATAAAAGGGGTACAGGGCTTTTCCTGAGCCATCCAGGTACCAAATTATTGCAAAGGTGTGCTCTATACCTAATGCAGCTTGGATATCATTGTAGGCCTGCTTTGCATGTGCCTCCCAGATTGCAGTAATAAGTCTTGTCAGGAGAGGAACCTACTTTATAAGAACTTAACAAAGAGGTGCTGGAGTCAGTCATTTGGGCCTTTAAGCCACTTTCACTGTCAAACAAGATGGCCGAACTTCTGTTTTAACTCCACTTTGTGAATGATCACCCATCCTTTAATTCCCTTAGTAACCAAATATCAATCAACCCAACTAAACGCAAACTAATGCAACTGCTAGAAATGAAACCAGAAAATGCTGGAGAAACTCATCGGGGCTGGTAGCCTCCATGCAGAGAGAAACAGGGAGTTATCCTTTCAAATCCTATGACTCCTTTGTGAACACCCCGAAGTGGAGTTCCGAAGTAGGGTCACCAGATTCGAAACGTTAACTCTTGGTTTTTCACTCTCCACCGATGTTGTCAGACTTGCTGAGCTTCTCCAGCGCATTGCAATTTTTATCCATCAGTCTAACAGCCAGCGTATTATTTACAGATCTGAGGAAGGGTCACTGGACCCGAAACATTAACTCTGATTTCTCCCCACAGTTGCTGCCAGACCTGCTCAGCTTTTCCAGCAACTTCTGTTTATGTTTATTATTTACATTACCCTGGATGGAATTCTAGTAACACTGAAGACTGCTGAATAAATTGGTAGAAATATACAGTGAGATAGCACAGGAGGAGGGGATTTGACCTGCTGGGCCTGTGTATGCTGTTTGATAGCACTAGTCAATTAATCCCACTTCTCTACTCTTTCCCCACATTCCAACAACTTTCTCCTTTTTAAATGTATATCGAATCACCTTTTATTGTTACTGTTGAAATTTCTTCCACCAAGTGTTCAGATTGTGCAATCCACCTCACAGCAGTGGTGTTATTTCCTCCCTCGGTTTCTTCCCACTTTTCTCTTGATTCTGTATCCTCTGCTCCTGCGTGTAAGAAGAGTTTCTTCTGCAGTATGGAAGAATCATGATTGCTCCTGAGATAGCGAGCATTCGCCCTGTTTGATGCGCTGTCAGTGGTTGTAGATCAGCCGCTCACTGAGGATAGTGGATTTCCTTTCTGTTGACTAGCTCAGTTGGGGTTGACAACGAGGCACACGGAAGGCAACGCACGCTCCATCAATGGCATCCTGCACTGTGGGGATACCTACCACCTGTGCAAAACCTGCTTGTCTCTGGCAGTTGGGAGTGAGATGGATGTGTTTCTCATTATAAAAGAAAGCCTCGGTGGCCTCCTTTATACAGCACTTCATTGCAAACTGTGAAATGTTGTTTCTAACTCGAGCAACGGGAACTAATAAAGTAAACATTCAGAGCTGTCGTCACCTTGACAACCACAGGAAATACTGTCCCAGCTCTAAGCTAGGCAGCATGACCCACAGCCATCCACAACAGTTCTTTCATTGCCATCACTGTGTCAATTTGGACATAACTTGGCTATTTTACATCTGTTAAGATAGCCCTACACTTGTGACTATTTTTGGATGTAAAGATATAACATGACTTTCAAAAAAATCATTTCTTACAATCATATTTTATCACAGTTGTTTAAAACCTGTCCTTCTTTCACCAACATATTGATCGCCACCTTTGACTGAATCTTATGGATCCCAGGTAGTCATTGAGATCCGTAAGTAGCAGAACTTGCAGTGAACACCTAATAGCTTGAGAACTGGATAAGACTTACTGTAACGGGTTCTGAAGATAGCGAAGGGGGGCCCGGGGCACACATTATTGTTTATGGGATAGATTCTTCTCCAACCACAATAATGAATTACATTTATATGGCACCTTTAGTATACTAAAACCTCTCAAGTCATTTCAGAAGGGGGTTATCAAACAAGATGCTTTAAAAGTTTTTCTTTCTTTTTCAGTTCATTTTATTTCCATCTTATGCACATACGTCATCACTCTAGCTAGATTTGAATGAGATTCCCAACAAAAATAAAAGGACAAAACAAACCCTTAGCATTACTTAGTCCACAAGTTTCAGTAAGAATTGATATACATTATTCAATAACTTGCAGCACTTAACACCTTTAACAAAATAAAATATACATCATTCAATAGGCAATTATTCAGCTTTGGATTTCTATTACCAATGGCCACTTCACAACTGACTTAGTGTAGTCACAAGTGCACATGTGATAACATTTGCATTAGGAACAGCAAGTAATTTGCATTTGTTTCAATCATCACAAACGTTGTTTTTGTGCAGACCACCAACATACAACAATATACATTGCATATGCTTTCATTTCTTATCTTGCTAAGCTCTGAGCTATTACATTTCCAAATTAAGAGCTTAAGAAATAGGAGCATATTGGCTCCTTGAACCTGTTCTGCTATCCAATACAATCCTAACTGATCTGCCGACAACTCTACTTTCCTTCTTGCTTCCCAATCCCCTTGATTCCTATAAATGCATTTCAGTTCCAATACAAATGTTACCAAATGTGCACTCGTGACTACAGTCAGCTGGAAGGTCAAGTGTGAAGTGGCCAGTGATAATAGAAATCCCAAAAGCTGATTGATTGCCTATTTACTTAACCCTCTGTTACAGTCAATTCCAGAGAATCACAACCATCTGAGTGAAGAGGCTTCTCCTGACCTCAATACAAAACGATCAGCCCCTTTTCGTAAGACTATGTTTCCATATTCTAAATTCCTCAGCCGAGGAAAACAGATGCTCAGTATCCATCCTGTCTCGCACCTACAGTATCTCATAAATTACAATGGGATCACCTTTCAATTTTCTGAACGCGGGAGCTTGTAAGTGCAATTTATTCAGCCTTTCATCTCAGAACAAGTCTTTCATTCCTGGCGTCAATCTACTTAACCTTTGCTGGACCCATTTCAAAGCAAGTATATCCTTCCTTAGATATGAAGACCAAACTACACACTGTGCACTAGATGCAAAATCCACAAAGGCTTGTGCAGTTATAACAAGATTTTCTTATTCCTGTACTTCAAATCTCATGCCAGCGTGCCTTCCTAATTGCTTGCTATACATGCATGATAACTTTGTGGTTCATTGTATGCGTACATTCAAATGTCTTTTAGGGCTTTTTAAAAAATATTCCTGCTTTAATACTCTTGCAACCTGAATGAAAGAGCTGATACTTTTCCACTTATACGCATGTGTCACCTTGTTTCCTACTCCTTAATCAGTTTATGGGTTTAATTTTCCCAGCCCCCCAGAATGATGCAAGCAATGGGCGAGTCAGTCAGTAAAATGTGGCAAGATCGGAAACATTAGACTCTTGATGTTGAGAAAAAAGATCGATTTTCCACTGAGAATTTGAACAGCATAACAGGAATCTTGCGAGTCAGTGGCGAGAGGCCCATTTACGTCACATTATTATCTCATTTAATGTGTAGTTTGCTATTTTCCCATGCAGCAGTGGAAAACTAGACAGCGACAATTCCTGATGTGAAAGTCAGAGCTGGTATTTGGTGGCTCTAGCTAACCACTTGCTCCTCCTTTGCTCTGTTCAGTCCAGCATTCCTCAACGCTGCAAGGTGTTACTCCATGGGTAGCAACTGCCTGTCCTGTCCTAGCCCACAAAGATAGGTATCAGACATGCAGCACCTCACCACATCATCATGGTACATTGGAATGCACTGATAGCTTGCATTGTATTGTTGCTGCTAGGTCACTCTATGTGCGGGAACAGGCACCCTTTACATGGATTGGAGCAGTGCCTATCATTTGCTCTCTTAGTGCTCACTCACTCAATGCCAACATTGATGTTCACAGCATCTGCGCCTTGCCTTGTCTTTTTATGCAATACTGCATCATTTAGAGTTTACGGGCTCGCTATATTTCTGTTTTACCTTGTCTTTTAGTGCATGCACAAAGCCAAGCAGCTCGTCATGTTTGCCAGGAGTGATCGGACAAGGGACAGGCATGATGCTTTACACACTGTGCTACATCAGTCTCACATGTGCAGCTTATGCCAGGAGCTTATGCACCAATCACGCCAAATGTGCATCAACTATGCAGCCGTGTTAAAAGATCTAAGGGCAGTTGTCCGCAGTCAAGTTGTGGGGGGCTGCTGTCAGTAGTGGAACAATAAGTCAAGGGCATCATCCCTTAGCAGTCCAGAAGCTTGGAAACAGTCAGTTACTCACTTGGAGCAGTCAGGGTCAGGGGTTCCATATGATTACTGTCCAGGGAGTGGACCACAGTCTTTTCTGCATGTCCAGTGCAACCAAACATGAGATGATTGGTACCCAGAGACCAGTCAGAGCTGTCCTTCCAAGTTAGTCAGTGGAATAGGCCATGGTCGGTCCTGAACAACAGTGAAATATTCTGCTACACTGAACATTTCAGAAAAAAGTAGCAATCCCTTAGACAAGGTTCAGACATAGCATGGTGCTAAGAATACATAGCTCGATTTGTGTGCCTGCAGATAAAGTGTCAGTCAGTTAGGCAGGTGATGATGTAAAATGGCAAGGCGTTTATGAATTTGAGTTTTTATTTGCAATGAAGTGCCACCCATGTACCCTCAGAACCTTTTCTTTTCCCTCACTTCACATACAATGGGAAGGGCTATCCTTGGCTGGCAGTGATTGGCCTGGGGTGCACTGCTGAGATGTAAATATTGTGCTGGAGGCACAAATTCTGTCTGGTCACAGCAGTGACGTGTACCTCCGTCACTGGCAAGGGCATAATGTTGGGGACTTGGCAATGTGGAGGTGTGGTGCTTACACAGCAAGATGTGTGGTGGGGAGAACTGTATAAGGTAATTCGCTAGAGTCCACAGATAGAAACCCCCCATGTAACCCACCAAAATTGACACTTACATCTTTGGTAAAGTTCGGCCTTAAATCTCTTTGCACCTCATAACTTAGATTCCAACCAACCAATTGAAATCAGCATTGAGATTTGCGGTACACCATTGGCTAGATCTTCCAACTCAAATGGCCCATTTACCACTAACATCAGCTTCCTGTTCGTTAACAAGTCCTCCAAGCCTGCTAATATATTACCTCCACCTTCATAAGCCCAAATCTTGCATGTTTACTTTTTATGTGGCACCCTTTGGAAATCCAAGTATGCTACATCTATTTGTTCCTCCCTAACAAGCCCTGTTAATTATGTCCTCAAAAACCTTAATAAATTTGTCAAATATAATTTCCCTTCCATAAAACCGTGTTGACACTGCCTGAAGACATTATAATTGTCTAAAAGCATTGCCATAACTCTCTTCATAGTAGATGCTAGCATTTTCCTGATGGCTGATCTGTAGTCGCTCGTTTTGCCATTCCCTTGTTTCTTGCACAGTGATGTGATATTTGCTAACTTATAATGTGCTGTGAGCATTCTAAAACTTAGGGAAGTGTGAAAACTCACAACCAGTGCATCCATTATCTCTGCATCTACTTCTTTTAGAAGCCTATTTCTCTAGTATCTTCCTGTGTTAATATAATTTATCTTCCTCATTCTGATTAGCCCATTGGTTACCCAAGATTTCTGGTACATAATTTGTGTCTATCTCTGTGAAGACAGACGTGAAATATTTGTTCAACATCTCTGCTGTTTCCACGTTCCTTCTGATTATTGCTCCTATATCTGTCTCAAAGGGGCTAGGGTCTACTTCAGCCATTGCCATTGTGCCCATCCTTGGTAAAGGACAATAATATTACACCAACAAAGATGCAAGGATGAATTTGAGAAATGAATTTCCTGCATTCTTCTGTGAATACGTGAAATTGGAGTTTGAAAATTGCTGGATGCAGTGTTGATTTTCTTTTCCCCAGATCTTTCTTCAGCTGTTACCTTGCACGTATCTGTGAAATCAAAGAGCTGTCATGTACCCATCACTGCAACTTCCCAAGATCCAGGTGTTTCCTTCAACATTTCACACACCTTTAGCACATTTCACGTGAGCTGTGAAAACTGTCACTGATTCCAGTTACTAAACATCAAAAATAGCACGTCTGCAGTACAAACTGGGGCTAATGACTGAAATGCAAAGGTCATCCAGCTTCATATTGACTCATAGTGCTGTGTCAGTGTTGTGTTAGGCTTGGTATCTGTGCTAGCTGGATAGATTGGAAGCACTCCACTCCTTTGAACTATAGTGAGACTATAATGAGGTCGCAGATGTAGGTGAGTCTCCTTTACTAGTGAGCAACCTTTATTAACTAAATAAATAATATGCATAAGTGGATTGGAGACTGCATATCTAGAACCCTACAGCCATGGTCTTTGTTCCAAAACTGTCTCCAGGCATCACTGAAGATCACATTCTTGTGTGACTGCAAGAGCATCTGTCTCAAACAATAAATAGCATCGCTCCATCTCGGTTAGGGCCCCGGAAACTTATAAACTGATCGGAATGAACAGGACTGCCCTGAAAGGAAACAGAAGAGGTGTCAGCTGCTCAATAATGGAAGAAGCACAGGTTGTACTGAGCTGGGGTTGCTACCCTGTCTCACATAAAATGGAAAGCCCGTTGTTGGTGTACATCCCAGCACCAGGCACATGAATCAGGGCCGCAAGTGTTAGCAAAGTCATGGATGTGCAATTCAATGTCGTAATCTGAAGAAACTCTAGCATTGACTTGAAGAATAACACCTTCCTTGTTATGACAAATGACAATTCTGTTGCTGATTGTTCTTAGAGAAGTGAGTGGTCATGGTGTGAAAGGCCAAATTATACCTTTGCAATAAATATGAAGGGAAGGGGGTGGCAAATAAAGCTGAGCTAAGGAGTTAGATTTAACTAATGATAACGTCAAGTTACTTCTGGTAGGGCATACTCCAAGTTGGTTTCATCCTCTCAGAACCTGCTTTTCATCTGTCTCCTTTCCCTCTCCCGTACTCTTACCCCCTAACATTTTTCCCTCTCACACCTTTCTCTGTCTTTCTCACCCTCCTCATCTCTCTTAACCCTCTTGCCTTCTATGTCTTGCGCTCTTTCCTTTAACTTCAAGAAAAATAATCCATTGGGCTTTGTGTTCCATAGATTTCAACCAGCACTACTCCTTCCCCCAATTAACATAGAACATAGAACATTGAGCAGTACAGCACAGTACAGGCCCTTCGGCCCACGGTGTTGTGCCGAACTTTTACCCTAAACCTAAGGTCTATCTAATCTCCACCCCTACCTTATACTATCATCCATATGCCTATCTAATAGCCACTTAAATGCCCCTAATGAGGCCGACTCCACTACCCTCTCTGGCAATGCAATCCACGCCCCCACCACTCTCTGAGTAAAGAACCTACTTCTGACATCTCCCCTATATCTACCTCCACTCACTCAGGGTTTTGTATAACTGGAACATAACTTCATGGCTGTTGAACTCAATCCCTCTATTAATGAAAGCTAATACGCCATAAGCCTTCTTAACAACTCTATCCACCTGGGTGGCAGCTTTCAGGGGACTGTGGACATGAACGCCAAGATCTCTCTGCTCCTCCACATGCCAAGAATCTTTCTGTTAACCCTGTATTCTGCTTTCAAATTTGTCCTTCCAGAATGAATCACCTCACACTTTTCAGGGTTAAACTCCATCTGCCACTTCTCAGGCCAGCTCTGCATCCTATCAATGTCTCTTTGAACAACAGTGCCCTCCGCCCCAATCCTTGTGGCACGCCACTGGTCAGAGGCCTCCAGTCTGAAAAACAACTCTTTACCACCACCCTCTGTCTCCTATTGTCAAGCTTATTTTGTATCCAATTGGCTAGCTCTCCCCGGATACCATATGATTTAACCTTACTAACCAGTCTATCATACGGAACATTGTCGATGGCCTTGCGAAAGGTCATGTAGACAATGTCTACTGCTCTGCCTTCATCTACCTTCTTGGTCTTTGTCTTCAAAAAACTCAAACAAGTCTTGCATGAGATCATTGAACTTTCTAGTTACCTGCATGGTCTTCTGGGTGGACTCATGGCGTTGAATTCTTTTGCTACCTGCTCCTATTCCCTTCAGATCCTTGACAACCTCCTGACTTCCTACAGAAAGCCTGCCCTTTCTCCTTCTGTATACCTCCAAGACTAAGACCTCCAATGTGGCATTCCTGAAGCTGGCCAAAAGAGAAACGCCATTAAAACAGCAGCAACACTTGAAAGTGAATGTATGTATCATAATAGTCCTCCATTCTGAAGTTAGGCAGTGTGTAATTTACAAATTTTACTGGTTTTTCCTTTGCGTGGGCCCTTTCAATCTGCCACGGGGACCCACTTTCTTTGTTTCCAATTGCAGTATTTGCATTCAGGCGCCCTATTGTTTCTGCCAATGCTACTCCTCTTTAAGAGGGATAGGTTGCCTTTAAGAGCCGGAGGCTAGCTGGAACATGAGTTAGCCTCACATGCCGTAAGTGTCCCCATTGAATGTAGAGCTGGCAGTCAATGTGAGTTGTGCTTGACTGCACACAGCAATCAGCCAAATGAGGGGGCATTACAAAGATTCTCTGTTGCCTGCATAAATAGGGGTTGGCATGGGGTTGGCTTGCAAATCACAACTCCTGGCCCCCAAAATAAATATGCATAAAGCTCTTCGTCCTAAATGTGCTGGATTCCGCATTTTCTTTTAAATTTCACATGTGGTTACAATAAAGTATCAGAATTGGACAAGAACATTTTTAGACTGTTCCTGAAACTGCAGAACAAAACCACCAAGGACAAAAAGCAAATATCAGGGTTGCCGACATTTTAAGGAGAAGCTGTCCCAGGAATTAAAATCAAGCCTCTAAATCTGTATCAGCTAAACAAGGAGTAGACAAACAAGAGGAAATCTTGTAAGAAATACAGAACATTCAAATGTTATGTTCTGTATCAATGGAATGTCAAAGCCACAATAAATTGTCTTGATATTTTCTGTAACACCTTTTTAAGCCCCAAATCTAGCACTAAGTCCTGGAGACCTTTAATATGTCAAGAGTGTTAAGCCTATACCAGTGCAGCTTTTCATAATTCAACACATAATGGTGTTGCTAGCTGCAGTGAAATGACTTCCAAAGAGCTTCATATAATTGCCCAACAAAATGAATTGCAAGGCTATAGTAAAAAGGCAGACAAGTAGCATGAGGCTAACTGCTTTTGTAAAGAACTTGGTACAGATGTGATGGACCAAATGACGTCCTCTGGACTGAAACTGTTCTACCAATCTACACAATTAAATAGCCTCTCCTCTCATCTCCACTATTTTGTTACTAACGTATCAAGATGTTCATAGATAATGGAAATGGCATTTCCAATACATCTTGAAGGTTTTCATTTGGCAATGTTCAGTGGGTTAAACTTTGAAGAACAATCCAGGAGGATTGACATCTCAACCACAAGATTTCCAACATCCTGTCTGGTCAACTAACCCACTATATCAATATTGATATAACTCACCATCCATAGGTAAACATAATAAGTTTCCAAACCCTTCACTTTGATTCAGCAATGCTTGTGTAATTAATAGCTTTATGTTGTTACGTCAAAATATCCGATGAATAAGTTCTGAACACTGGAAGGTTCCCTCATTTATCACTGAATTTAGTGACAAAAATGCAGCCACCAGGAACTGGACTGAGAAAGTTTAGACACAAGATTTACAGTTGATAACAAGGTGTGGAGCTGGATGAACACAGCAGGCCAAGCAGCATCATAGGAACAAGAAAGCTTGACGTTTCAGGCCTAGACCCTTCATCAGAAATGGGGGAGGGGAAGAGGGTTCTGAATTAAATAGGGAGAGAGGGGGAGGCGGATAGAAGATGGATAGGTGGAGAGGAGACAGACAAGTCAAAGAGGTGGGGAAGGAGCCAGTAAAGGTGAGTGTAGGTGGGGAGGGAGGGAGGAGATAGGTCAGTCCAGGGAGGACGGACAGGTCAAGGGGGCGGGATGAGGTTAGTAGGAAGGAGATGGGGGTGCAGCTTGAGGTGGGAGGAGGGGATAGGTGAGAGGACGAACAGGCTAGGGAGGCGGGGCGAGCTGGACTGGTTTTGGGATACGGTTGGGGGAGGGGAGATTTTGAAGCTTGTGAAATCCACATTGATACTATTGGGCTGCAGGGTTCCCAGGCTGAATATGAGTTGCTGTTCCTGCAGCCTTCGGGTGGCATCATTGTGGCACTGCGGGAGGCCCAGTGTGGACATGTCGTCTGAGGAATGGGAGGGGAAGTTGAAATGGTTCGCGATTGGGAGGTGCAGTTGTTTGTTGCGAACTGAGCGCAGGTGTTCTGCAAAGCGGTCCCCAAGCCTCCACTTGGTTTCCCCGATGTAGAGGAAGCCACAACGGGTACAGTGAATGCAGTATACCACATTGGCAGATGTGCAGGTGAACATCTGCTTGATGTGGAAAGTTTTCTTGGGGCCTGGGATTGGGGTGAGGGAGGAGGTGTGGGGGCAGGTGTAGCACTTCCTCCGGTTGCAGGGAAAAGTGTCGGGTGTGTTGGGGCTGGAGGGGAGTGTGGAGCAGACAAAGGAGTCACGGAGAGAGTGGTCCCTCCGGAAAGCAGACAAGCGTGGGGAGGGAAAAATGTCTTTGGTGGTGGGGTCGGATTGCAGATGGCAGAAGAGTCGAAGGATGATGCGTTGGATCCGGAGGTTGGTGGGGTGGTATGTGAGGATGAGGGGGACTCTTTTTTGGTTGTTATTGCGGGGACGGGGTGTGAGGGATGAGTTGTGGGAAATGCGGGAGACACAGTCGAGGGCGTTCTCGACCACTGTAGGGGGGAAGTTGCGGTCCTTGAAGAACGAGGACACCTGAGATGTACGGGAGTGGAATACCTCATCCTGGGAGCAGATGTGGCAGAGGCGAAGGAATTGGGAATAGGGGATGGCATTTTTGCAGGAAGGTGGGTGGGAGGAGGTGTATTCCAGGTAGCTGTGGGAGTCGGTGGGCTTGAAATGGATATCGGTTTCTAGGTGGTTACCTGAGATGGAGACAGAGAGGTCCAGGAAGGTGAGAGAGGTGTTAGAGATGGTCCAGGTGAAGTTAAGGTTGGGGTGGAGACAATGGGTTGACCAGGGCATTCAGGTTTGTGGATTTTGGGAAGGAGATAGAAGTGGGCGGTGCGGGGTTGAGGAACTATGAGGTTGGAGGGTGTGGGTGGGAGGTCACCTGGGACGATGAGGTTGTGGATGGTTTGGGAGATGATGGTTTGGTGCTCGGGGCTGGAGTCATGATCCAGGGGGCGGTAGGAGGAGGAGTTGGAGAGTTGGCACCTGGCCTCAAACCTGAATGCCCTGGTCGACCCATTTGTCTCCACCTGCTCCTGCCCCACCAAACGTATCTCCTCCTACCTCAACTCCATTTTCTCCCCCTTGGTCCAGGAACTCCCTACCTACCCTACCCATGCCCTCCACCTCCTGGTCCAATTCCCTGGTCCCCAACACCTCATTTTTACTATGGACGTCCAGTCCCTATACACCTGCATTCCCTATGCAGATGGCCTAAAGGCCCTCCGCTTCTTCCTGTCCCACAGACCTGACCAGTCCCCCTCCACTGACACCCTCATCCTCTTAGCCGAACTCGTCCTCACCCTCAACAACTTCCCTTTCAATTCCTCCCACTTCCTACAGACAAAGGGGGTGGCCATGGGTAACCGCATGGGCCCAAGCTATGCCTGCCTCTTTGTAGGTTATGTGGAACAATCCCTCTTCCGTACCTACACTGGCCTTAAACCCCACCTCTTCCTCCGTTACATTGATGACTGGATCGGCGCTGCCTCGTGCTCCCACAAGGAGCTCGAACAGTTCATCCACTTCACCAACACCTTCCACCCCAACCTTAAGTTCACCTGGACCATCTCTAACACCTCTCTCACCTTCCTGGACCTCTCTGTCTCCATCTCGGGTAATCACCGAGAAACCGATATCCATTTCAAGCCCACCGACTCCCACAGCTACCTAGAATACACCTCCTCCCACCCACCTTCCTGCAAAAACGCCATCCCCTATTCCTAATTCCTTCGCCTCCGCCACATCTGCTCCCAGGATGAGGTATTCCACTCCTGTACATCTCAGGTGTCCTCGTTCTTCAAGGACCGCAACTTCGCCCCCCGCAGTGGTCGAGAACACCCTCGACCGTGTCTCCCGCATTTCCCGCAACTCATCCCTCACACCCTGTCCCCGCAATAACAACCAAAAAAGAATGCCCCTCATCCTCACATACCACCCCACCAACCTCCGGATCCAACGCATCATCCTCCGACACTTCCGCCATCTGCAATCCGACCCCACCACCAAAGACATTTTTCCCTTCCCACCCTTGTCTGCATTCCGGAGGGACCACTCTCTGTGACTCCCTTGTCTGCTCCACACTCCCCTCCAGCCCCAACACACCCGGCACTTTTCCCTGCAACCGCAGGAAGTGCTACATCTGCTCCCACACCTCCTCCCTCACCCCCATCCCAGGCCCCAAGAAGACTTTCCACATCAAGCAGATGTTCACCTGCACATCTGCCAATGTGGTATACCGCATTCACTGTACCCGTTGTGGCCTCCTCTACATCGGGGAAACCAAGTGGAGGCTTGGGAACCGCTTTGCAGAACACCTGTGCTCAGTTCGCAACAAACAATTGCATCTCCCAGCCGCGAATCATTTCAACTGCCCCTCCCATTCCTCAGACGACATGTCCATCCTGGGCCTCCTGCAGTGCCACAATGATGCCACCCGAAGGCTGCAGGAACAGCACCTCATATTCAGCCTGGGAACCCTGCAGCCCAATGGTATCAATGTGGATTTCACAAGCTTCAAAATCTCCCCTCCCCCAACCGTATCCCAAAACCAGTCCAGCTCTCCCCACCTCCCTAGCCTGTTCGTCCTCTCACCTATCCCCTCCTCCCACCTCAAGCCGCATCCCCATCTCCTTCCTACTAACCTCATCCCGCCCCCTTTGACCTGTCCGTCCTCCCTGGACTGACCTATCTCCTCCCTACCTCCCCATCTACACTCACCTTTACTGGCTCCATACCCGCCTCTTTGACTTGTCTGTCTCCTCTCCACCTATCCATCTTCTATCTGCCTCCCCCTCTCTCCCTATTTATTTCAGAACCCTCTTCCCCTCCCTCATTTCTGATGAAGGGTCTAGGCCCGGAACATCAAGCTTTCCTGCTCCTATGATGCTGCTTGGCCTGCTGTGTTCATCCAGCTCCACACCTTGTTATCTTGGATCCTCCAGCATCTGCAGTTCCTGTTATCTCATTTACAGTTGATAGTTCCTTTACTTTGGGTTGAAGAAAAAGCAACATCCCGGAGATCTAACTTCAAACCATCCATCTCTCCTGATGCCTAAAAATGTTATTCATCTGCCTCATCATGCATGTATTCAACATTTCTGCTGTTAGCGGTACAGAACACTGGATGAGAGAGGGAAAAGTTTTGGGGAGAAGTCACGGTACTTAATTATGTCACAACTGTTTGGACAAACATGATGGATCAACCTGCCTTCTCCTGTCAGTCACTCTGTGTGCTCCTAAACTTATTAAGTTTGTGTGTAATTAGGTCTCACAGATCTTTTTAGGATTTAAAAAAAAAGTAAAGGTTAAGAAACTAAATGAAGTAGTGGGCGGCGTGTTCTGTTTACTCCCTCTGTGCATTATTCTAGCATTTTCCACGTCCTCGTAAACTTGCATGACCCTTTCACTTTTAGCTAGAATGGTCTGAAAGTCTGTTGGAGGCAGATTCAATTGCAGTTTTCAAGTGAGAAATGGATCATTATCTGAAGACGGAAAATTTGCAGAGCTACAGGGCAATGAGTGACATCAGATGAATTGATTTGCAGTGAGACACACAGAATCAACTGTTTGGCTTCCTCGTATGTATTTTTTAAAGGAAACCAATCAAGAATTAAACAGACATTAGTGATGCACTGTAACAAAAAAAAATCAAAAAGTTAATGGAAATTTATTAAAGAAGACCAGAAACTTATTAAATGTAAATTAAAATGTCATTTTTGGGGATGATGATGCATTGCAACCCTAGTGGTTATTAAAGGCAAAATCCTATTCCAGGCACGCTCAAGTATAGACATAACTGCAGACAGCCAATAACTATCGACCCTTCCACAGTTGCTGTCTGAACCAGTTGCTGGGCAACTTGACCAAACCCAGAAGCAAACTTATGAAGAAGCCCTCTGATCTACCTGCCCATATCTGCACAGAGTTCACAGGAACACGGGGTAATATTTGCCTCCTTTGCAGCAACAGTTCTACAATCTCATGATTCTGGGATGCGGGTGGGGTAGGGGAGGGGCTATTCTTTAAATATAACCCCAGAAGGTACATTCAGACATTGAGAAGAAAGCATGAGCTCCAATATTCCAAACGTAGGAACACACAAATGCTGGAACTATGGAACTAATTATATACCTACAGCCCAAAAAAGGACCACCCATCAAAAATAGTAACTTAGATATCCTTGTATCCACTAAATCATCTAACAGGTTTCAGATTTTGAATGGTGGCAATGATTACCCATACATCTTTGCACTGGTGGACTACCTCTACAATCTCACAAAGAAGCAGATATGAGCAGTCAAAACAGTTTGTATGGAATCTCCAGAGAGTGGGATGTAAGGTTGGTGGGGGACCTTACTTGGGCAGAAGGCTGAAAATTAGCTTTCCAATGCAAGACGAAACTAAAATAGTAAATTCTGAAAAGTGTGAAGGCAGGTAGAGCTTCATAAAGTTCTTTTGCACACATTTGCTTGTTGCATATGCTCCTCAAAAAAGCAATCTTGCCAGCGTTAAGTGCACCTTTCAAATTAAGTTAATGGCGAACAAGAAATATGTGCTTTCAGATTCACAAACTAAATATACATGGTGCATAGCAAGTGAAAGATGTTTCTTTTTCCCCTTTGAGGAGTGTAAAGGCCATGATGGAGATCAGGTTACTGCTGGCAATAGCCAACATGTAAGGCCACTGAGATAGAGAGTCTAAAGGCATAGAGCAGGGTTGCTAAAGAGAGGGAAGGAGGCTATAGCCTAAGGCTCATGGGGCAGGACTTTCTGAGACAAGGAGAGAGTGAGAGAGAGAGAGAGAGATAGAGGTAGGAAGGCAAGGTGACAGTGCTGGGACATGAAGAGGGAAAAGTGTTGATCATTATGGATGTGGTCTCATTGTAGAGGGGTGGTGGGTTCAGGGCTGTGAATGCTTGGACAGAGATTATCTTTAAAGGCTGGGTTAGGGCTGTCAGTGGTGCAGTTCAGAGGGTTGCACTTAGGGTACCGTGCAACACAGACAATAGTCACCATGAGAAGGATGCAGTGGGTGGCAAGTCCAAAGTCATGGTTGCCTATCAATGCTACATAGGGGAGGAAGGAGACTGAACTGAACAAAATAAGTGGCATGGATAATGGGAAAGGTCAGGGTTGTGTGGGTATAACTCAGGAACGGATTGAGGATCAGAGTGGAGATAAGGTAAGTGGAGGTTGATGGATGTCGGGTCAAGAGTAATGATAGTTATATTGGTTGGATCAATGGTAATGTGGAGGGGGGTGGTGTTTGTGGATCAATGGGAGAGGGTATTAGCTAGTGGAGTTACTGTGTATAGTGACATGTATCACCTCTTCAACCTCTTATAGGGAATGCATTTGTTGTAAAGTGGGAGCAGGTCATTTTTGAGTGGTTGGAGTTAATGATGAGCAATCCTGATTAACAAAAGGGAAATCCTATTACTTATGAGTTAAAAGGGTGGTCAGGTACATTCACAACTCTAGGGTCAGCTTCAAAACATAGAGGGCAGAATCATTCTGCCACTGAATGACATGGGCACTGATGATAAATTTGGGAAAATCACATGAGACGAGCAAGAAGGAGATCCTTTGAGAGCAAAATATCAATTTTCCAGCCAGCAACAATCTTGTTAGTGAGCAGCGAGAGACCTATTGCATGCATTAATATCCTCATTATTACCTAATCCAGCCTCATTTACGTACAGTTTCCCATTTGGCAGAGACAATCTTGACATGAAAGTCAGAGTTGGTGTTTAGAGACTCTAGCTCACTGCTTGCCCCTCCAAGCATCCAACCTGGACACCAGTCACCAACATCTCTAGGCACATTCCATTAGCAAGAAGTTTCTGCCTTTCAATGCTGCACTTTGGAGCTCACTAGCACCTTTTATTGTAGGACATTTTGTGCAAAGGGACAGGCACATTGCTTGGATCAGGCTGCATCTCAAAGCTCCTCACTTGTTTTCTTAGTACATTTAGTTTGGGCTTACTTCGATGCTCCACTCACAGATTGGTAAGGCCTTGCCTTACCTTCGCTTGCTTTTTTGAACTTTGCTCCCTCAGCCAGAGCTTAAAGGCTCACAGAATCTCTGCTGTTTTACTGTTATGTTTTACTGCAGAAACACAAAGCCAGGCAGCTTGTTGTGGTTATCAGCAGGCATCGGTCAAAAGGAGATGAACATGCTTCTGCCTGGCGCTGTGTTATTTCAATCTCCCATCTGCACCATGTATGCAACAAACGCACTGCATGTACTTCAGCCAAATGGCCATGTCCCAAAGTCTAAATGATGTAGCTTTCAGT
The DNA here is from genome assembly GCA_024137785.1 of Ginglymostoma cirratum. Taxonomy (NCBI): domain Eukaryota; kingdom Metazoa; phylum Chordata; class Chondrichthyes; order Orectolobiformes; family Ginglymostomatidae; genus Ginglymostoma; species Ginglymostoma cirratum. The sequence continues at coordinate 13,556,868 of JAHRHZ010000133.1, read as the reverse complement.
CAAATAAAAGGCGGGAGCTAGGAAGTGCAGAGCAGTAAGTCAAGGGCAATGTCTGATATTAGTCCAGTGGCTTGGACACATGCGGTCATTTGTTTGGGATGGTAAGGATCAGGGCATGTGTGTCACTGCAGTCGGGGAGTAGGCCACAGTCAGTGCTGTAGGTCAGTGAAATCAGTCTGGGGAATCATGATAAGTCAGTTAGGGAACTGCACAGATCAGTCAGGGGTCCGACCATACAGCTATCTGACCAAGTTGGTCTGGGGCTGGTCTATGATCCAAAAAGGAGGATGAGAACATTGATCTGACCAGAATCTCAGTGACTATGGATATTTCCACAGATTGGCTGTACTCTGTTCATGCAGCATTATAACAGAGTTGTCGTTAGATTGTGGGGCATTTGGAAGAAGTTGCAAATCCTGGGGAGGGGCTTTGACAATTGGAGAAAGAAAGGGAATGTTGCTCACAGATCTATTGTTGACCTTTAAATGAAAGCCATAAGAAATAGGAACAGAAATAGACTATTCAAACCCTCAAGCTGGCTCTGTCATTCAATAGGATCATGGCTGATCCACCATTCCTTTCATCTACTTTCCAGCCCTTTCTCTGCAACTCTTAACTCCCCTACTGATCAAGAATCTATCTATCTCAGCCTTACATATACACAAGAACTCTACCCCCACAGCTCTGTATGGCAAGGAGTTCCAAAGATTCACAACCCTCTAAGAGAAGGAATTCCACCTCATCTCAGTTTTGAAGTGCCACCCCTTTATTGTGAGACTATGCTCTCTGGTCCTAGACTCTCCCATGACAGGGAGAATCCTCTAAACCATATACCCTGTCAAGCCTCTTAAGAATTTTATCTATTTCAATGAAATCATCTCTCATTCTTTAATTTCCAAAGTGTAGAGTCCCAACCTGTTTAACCTTTGCTCTTAAGACAATCCCTCCACACCCTAGTGAACCTTCTCTGTACTGCCTCCAATGAAATGATATCTGGCCTTAAATAAAGGTCAGTACCCCAGATGTTGCCTCACCAGCATCTTGTACAGTTGCAGCAAGACTTCCCTACTCTAATAAACCAATTCCTTCAAAATAAGGGGCAACATTCCATTAGACTTCCTGATTACCTGTTGTACCTGTGTGCTAACTTTCTGTGTTCCATGTACAAGATCCCACCCCCTCCCAAGTCCCTTTGTGTTACAGCTTTTTTGTAGTACTAACTCTATTTAAATATTATTCTGCTCTTTTCTCTCCCTTCAAGGATAAACAAGTTTGTATTTTCCCACATACTACTCTATTTGCCAATTTCTTGCCCACTTACTTAACCTAGAGACCCAATAACTTCGCAAACGGTACTATAAACTAACTCACATCTGCAACCCAGCTTCCTGCTGGCATAGAAAGAGGATAAGGCCATAAGGGCATTTGTAGCAGCCAACATTCTGACTAATTTTCTCACCTTACCAACCAGACCTTCTGAAAGCAGATAGAGAAACTGCATGTCCCAGCCCTGACTGGTTACATTAATAGCAATAGGATTTTGTGACTGGTAATAAAGGCCAGTGACTGGCATGAACAACAATTGCTGACCAGTATTAACAAAGATTAGTGGCAGTCGTTAACAAGGCAAATTGGTATTACAAGATTGGGTAACTGATCCAACAAGGATTGGTGACTTGTGTTAATAGTGGTTACTGACTGGTTAACAGAAGTTGATGACTAATGTTAATAGGTTGGTGGCTGGCATTGATAGAGATTGGTGATTGGTGTTAACAGGCTGGTTTGAACAGGGTTTGATGACTAATATTAAAGGGTTGCAGACAAGTATGAACCAGCCTTGGTTGGACCAGTCTTAATAAAGCCAAAACCCCCACTTACCTTGTTTTAAGGTTGCCTGCTCCCGTGCATCCTTTCAATTGGGTGAAAACCAGAGGAAGTGTCATCATGCTATTTTCTACCCCCCCGCCCCCCATCCCAACTTGCTGGCAACTGTTGAAGTGGAATCTTGTCCTTTGAAGAGTTAGGAATCCAAATGCCAATTACTGGATTTACGCGCATTTGGAAAGGCAAGGACTGATTATGGATAGTCAATGTGGCTTTGTGCATGGGAAATCATGTCTCAATAACTTGATTGAGTTTTTTGAAGAAGTAATGAAGAGGATTGATGAGAGCAGAGCGGTGGATGTGATCTATACGGACTTCAGTCAGGCATTTGACAAGGTTCCTCATGGTAGCCTGGTTAGCAAGGTTAGATCACACAGAATACAGGGAAAACTAACTATTTGGAAACAGAACTGGCTCAAAGGTAGAAGACAGAGGATGGTGGTGGAGGGTTGCTTTTCAGACTGGAGGCCTGTGACCAGGGGTGTGCCACAAGCATCAGTGCTGGGTCCGCTGCTTTTTGTCATTTATACTAATGATTTGGATGTGAACATAGGATATATGGTCAGTAAGTTTGCAGATGGCACTAAAATTGGAAGTGTAGTGGACAGCGAAGAAGTTTACCTCAGAGTACAATGGGTTCTTGATCAGATGGGCCAATGGACTAAGGAGTGGCAGTGGAGTTTAATTTAGATAAATGAGAAATGCTGCATTTTGGAAAGGCAAATCAGGGCAGCATTATTAAGTGTAATGGTAAGGTCCTGGGGAGTGTTGCTGAGCAAAGAGACCTTGGAGTGTCGGTTCCTAGTTCCTTGAAAGTGGAGTCACAGGTGGATAGGATAGTGAAGAAGGCATGTGGTACGCTTGCCTTTATTGGTCAGTGCATTGAGTGTAGGAGTTGGAAGTCAGGTTGTGGCTGTACAGGACATTGGTTCGGCCAGTTATGGAGTATAGGAAGGATGTTGTGAAACTAGAAACAATTCAGAAAAGATTTACGAGGATGTTGCCAGGATTGGAGGGTTTGAGCTATGGGGAGAGGCTGAATAGGCTGAGGCTATTTTCCCTGGAGCGTCGGAGGCTGAGGGGTGACCTTATAGAGGTTTGTAAAATCATGACGGGAATGGATAGGGTAAATAGACAAGGTCTTTTCCCCAGGGTGGGGGAGTCCAAAACTAGAGGGTGTAAAGTTAAGGTGAGAGGGGAAACATTTAAAAGGGACCCAAGGGGCAAAGATTTTCACACAGATTGTGGTGCATGTATGGAATGAGCTGCCAGAGGGACTGGTGGAGATTGGTACAATTACAACATTTAAAAGGCATCTGGATGGGTATATGAATAGGAAGTTGTTTCGAGGGATATGGGTCAATGGGTGGCAAATGGAACTAAACTAATTTCCGATATCTCGTTGGCATGGACGAATTGGACAGAAGGGTTTGTTTCCGCGCTATATATCTCTATGACTCTATGATTCTAACTAATCTGAGAAACATGCTCAAGGGACCCATCAACAGCCAAGGCAAGGGGGTAGGGGCACTGTGCTGATTCAGCTATGGTGCAATAAATCTAAGAATTTAGCTGGTTCACATTATCAATGCTTTAAATCTCTCAAAATGCTGTGTTCCTTATAACATAGCCATGAAAGACAGGGACAGCATATGGATGGGGCACCCCACCATCTGCAAGCTCTCTGCCAAGCCACTCCTCATCCTGCCTTAGAAATGCATCTCCTGTCCTTCACTATCATTGGGTCAAAATCCTGGAGTTCCCTCCCTTGCACTCCCCATGTACTTACATCAGATGGACTGCAGCAGTTCAAGACAGCGGCTCACCACCACCAACTCCAGGGGAATTACGAGTGGGTAATGATCACTGGCCCAGCCAACAACGCCCACATCTAATGAATGAATAATGATGAGCAGTCTGTGTTGTGCTATAAATCAGACAATGGTGGATTGAGCAGAAATATCGTTATTCCTAAAATAAAGAGCTGTGGGTGCTGATGATCTGATGAAGAATAAAAAGTTGCTGGAGAAACTTAGCAGGCCTGGCAGCATCAGTGGAGAGAAAGCAGAATTAACATTTCAAGTCCAGTGACCCCTCTTCAGAAGGAATATCTTCATTCCTGTTCACGTGCTTCAATGACGAGTGATGTCATGGTGAATAGCAATGACCACACTCTTTCTTCTGAAAATGTGAGGAGGGTTCCCATTCATGGTAGACCTTGTTTGATAACATTGAGAAAGCAGTTCAACTACAGTGTGATACTGGAATCTCACATAAATTCCCTCACTCAAGAGTAACAGTGAACAAATACACTCTTCAGCCAATAGCTGCACTGTGCTTTTGCTGATACAAGTTTTTATCTTGATTTGCAATTGTTTTAAAAAATGAAATCAAGTTTTAGAGCTGCAATGATGCGTGATTTGAATTCCCATCCTCTGGGTTAGTAACAAAACCAATGCACACCATCCTGAGGGACATCATGTAATCTGAAGCGATCCACAGTTGCACCCGATGATTAACACCATGGGCCAAACAGAATGCTGTGGAATCTTTAACCTGGGAGCAACTTGCACGCTCATCTGAATTTTCAAGTTGTATTATTTTTCAGGAAGCTGTTGACATTAAACCTTAATGAGTTAACGTCAATGCTACAGGTTAAAGAGGAGTGAATTAGTTTAACACTAGGTAAAGATGACTTTGCAGATATTATTTGATGCCTTCTACATGAAAAGGCAGCTCACCGCCTGTCTGTTGGGGAGAGGTCTGGAGGATGGCTCCTTTAAAGCAGTATCTCTCACTGAAGCTGGGGCTGGGAGAAAGCTCAGAGAAGAGCAGGGGTTGCAGGATGGTATCTGTGTTCTGATAGCAGCACCTACAGCAAACAGGAGCTGCCAGTGAAGAAACCTTGCTTCCCTCTGATTCCAACTGACAACCGCACACAGCAAATGATGACTGATTTAGCCATCACCAGTTCCTCTCTCATTGAAGTGGATGTTTGAATAAAGGTTATGAAATGACTCCACAGAGGCCTGTATCCCAACAACAAGTCACCCTTTATTTAGACATGGAGAGTCCTTGACTCTGATCCGGCTCCCTCAGAGCCAGCTCTCATAGTAAACAGAGCCCTGACACTCCTGTTTATATCTGTCAGCCAGGGCTCCCTAATTGGACCAGGATAACAACCCCAAACAGGGAACTCATATTCTATGAGGTGAATCTGGCTGACCTCATTCCAAGCACTACACGTTATATCATAGGAGTGTGAGTGGACCTGAAACGTTGATCTCAATGTCTAAGGCATTCGCTCTTGTTGTTCATCTTGTTTGCGTCATAACTGGCAGTACAGGCTGGATAGCACTTAGCTGCAAGGTAACATACCTGACTACGATGAATGGATTAATCAATTACTCACAAAGTATGTATCAAAGTGAACTCTCAGTGCAATGGGGTCCTGCTCTCTGATGTATCCATTACAGCTGGAAGCATAAATATGTGCAAGAAGAACAAGACCAGGTCTGAGCTGTTTAAATCGCAGTCACAGAATCATTGTGGTGAAGAAGGAGGCCATTTGGCCTATCAAATTCATGCCGACCATCTGTAGAGCAACGTGTTCCGTCTCCACTTCAGCTGTTTCATATGTCCGCTTTAATGGCTTCTTCCACTAAAAGCACTTACAGCAAGGGTTACAAGATTATGGCAAGTCATAATGTACAGTATTCTTACAATTGCATTTCTCGAAGCATCTCACATTTAATAAAAGAAGCGCAACAGAAGTATTTGTATGCAATATCATTTGCAGCTACAAGTTACCAGTTATCAATAGAGAAAATATTCCTCCTGATATAAAAAAAGACTGCTCATCCCAGTCTGTCACACTTTCATCTGTCTCTGCATATGTATTACATCCATAATCTTTCAATCTTTCAGGTCTTTTATTGGCACATGTGCGAGTTTTGTGTGGACAGTTTGCCTGGCATCTTCTCAGTCCTGGAGTAATATTTCTTCTCCAAGAGTGTTGCTCCTGAGGCCCAGAGCTTGCCCAGAGCTGCAGGAGTTTTATTTTCCTGACTTTTCTTTTCCTTTCTCTTCCAGTTCCCCTACCATGCCTTTCAAGCTGCATTCAAGGGCAGTCGGAACAATCCTCAGCAGATGTTGAGTTGGTTTCACACTTTATCAACTTCAAGATGATATTCACTAGGAAGACATCCAAGACGGGTAAAAATATCTTCACAATTTGTCAGGACCGGTCTAGATGTCAATCACCTGCTGCCCTGAAAATGCTGCAAATTCTTTTTGGTATATGCAGGCTTACAGTAAACTTTACACTTGCTGAGGGACTTGCAGATCTTTGTTATTTCAATTACTTTGAGCTTTCATCTTTGTTTGCTCGCTTGGGATGCACATCATTCCATCGTACGGTTTCAGCTCCTCCCTCTGAACAGCGTCCTAACCAAACCCAGCCACCTACCTTATTCCTGTAATCCTGCATTTATCATGGATAATCTGCCTAACCTGCATACCCCTGAGCCCACAAAGACATAGGGAGAATGTGCAAACGCCACGCAGACAGTCATCCAAGGCTGGAATCAAACCCAGGTCCCTGGTGTTGTGAGGGAACACAGCTAACCACTGAGCCACTGTGCCACTTTATAGGATTGCTTTTCTTGTTTCCAGTTAAATACTCACATGCAAAGTAATTCAGCTTCTTGTGTTTTGAGCACTGGTTTCCCAACGTTAGCTTTGTTTCCCTTCCTTACATACGGCATTTTCTGCAATATTTACATCCTATATTCTGGCCTTGACCTTTCTGTGAGTCAACATCATCTTCTGCGCTGCGTACCACTTGTACTGTGGGGAGGGGCCTTGATTTGGAGGATGGAGCCTCACTTCAGTTCTGGTCCAGAGATGCAGACAAATTGGTAGACAAAGGGCAGGAGGATCAGCCTCCTACACTGGATGCCAGAGCCAGTGAAAAATGCATAAAGCAGGCTCATGACACCCTCAGCCACAGCCAATTTCAACAACCATGAAACCCTACACAATAAGAGGTCCATCCCACATTAGTATCATATCCTCTTACAGATGTTACTCGCCATTATCTGGCATCCAGCTCCTCCAGGCACAATAGCAAATTGGGGAGATGAGCAAATCCTACCTTACACCCAGTTACAGACAGGGAGATGAAGTTATCTGAGTATACAGTCCAACTGACAAGAAAACCATTCCTTGTACCAATGACCCAGACCTTGAAACTACACAATCATTAACCATGTACAATGTCTTAATACCCATGGCCAATATATGTTCAGTTGTTTATCTTAATGTGCTTATATACTTCAACAAGATATGATCTTTGCATTTGGAACTGAGGTGGAAGCATGAAATCAATTAAAATGCTTCTTGACGTGGGTAGGATTTGAAAGTCACTGTAGCACACCGAAGGCTTCCTGCACAAGGAAAGCACCCACCTCCTCACCCCCCAGTCACTGAAGGTGCTCGAGACACTGACAAAGGAATTGATGGGCTGCTGCCCACATGGAACATCCTGAGAGGAAACCTCAGATACACTGGCAGCTCCTCTCTCTTGAAATGTGCAATGGTATCATCCCATTTTACCAAAACTGGATGCATATCTGAAGGGGTCTGCAGACGCACCATCCCACACATCCAACCCTTCCCCCCATCCCCCAACTTTTTGTGTTGTCACTGCTGCTTTGAGCTCCTGGCCAAACAATGCTTTGCAGGTCACGTACACCTTCAGCGCCCAGTGAGAGGTCTCCTGGATCTGGCTATCCATGAGAACTGCTAAATCTTCAATGTATGAAGCCAAGCAGGCATACTCCTGAGATATGGCAGCACCTCCCCGAGAGATAGAGACGCTGCAGCTTCCCAACTTTCTGGAGTACTGAAATCTATCTGACGGAAAGTAAACAGTTTGGATAAGACTCCCACATTTCCCTCTATAATCTAAGGTTGCTATCCATATCCATTTGTCCGTAGGTGGACAAATGAGCTGACAGCCTCGTCTCTCTCTCTCTCTCTCTGTCTCTCTCTCTCTCAGTCTTCATTTGCAACTCCAGACTTGCCATCTGTAATTGCCAAACTGTGCTGCATCCTTGCCAATTCAAGGACCTCCTCATCTGCAAGTGCCGGCAGTGAATCTATGGTAGTGCACCATCAGCCTTAGGCTTCTCCTTGCTGTTGTGAGCTGTTTATCATGCAGGAAGGAGGAGGAATACTATTCATCTCCACACAGTGGTCAGCTGGATGTGCTGCAGGTATCGCTCTGTCACGTCACAGTGGCTGATACGGTGATCTCAGAGGATGCAGGGCATTCAGGTCTAGCTGCCAGTTGAAGATGGTACCAGCATTTGTCTTTTTATCAGCTGAAGCGGTAACAGATGTCTTTCTGCCCACTCTATCATGTGTTTGGACAAATCCCACACCCCAATCTTACCAATTGCCCAGCTATTCACTTTCTTCCCGGTTAGCAATGTGCCCACTTCTAGCTCTGTTGCCAGGGCTCCAGCCACAGAAATTCAATTCAACGCAGCTCAATGTACACCATTCACGCTTGATTAAAAAAAAACTTTTTTTCATATCTAACCCGTATTATCTGATCTGGAAGGGCTTGATATCAGCATATTTGCAGATTCTGGGGAAGACAGGGATTTCATACTTAATGAACATCACGACCTGATTCCCAAGAAAAATGGGGTGGGGGGTTCTCTGTGAGTTTAGCTCCATAACTTGCTGCTCATCATAAAGTAAAGGGATAAGATAGGAACATGATAACCGCAAAGCCTCAGAAAGAAATTTTCTAAACTTTATTCCTTCAGATTGTGGCTCTCTCTTTGTTCTAATCCAAAATGCAGAGAGAAAACACTGGGAAAAACGCAATATGTCAGGTAATGCTTATGGGGAGAACACAAATCTATTATGGGGTACTTGAAAACCCATACCATCAACCCTGCTTTCTTCATTAACTCTATCGGGTTAAAAACTGAAAGAACTCCGGATGCTGTAAATCAGGAACAAAAACAAAGTTGCTGGAAAACCTCAGCAGGTCTGGCAGCATCTGTGAAGAAAAAATCAGAGTTAACGTTTTGGCTCCAGTTAACGTTTTGCCTTAAACAAATCCATGCTGACATTCATTTACAAGCCCATATTTTTCTGAGTGATATTTATTTTATCTCATATCATTATCTCTAAACTTTCCCTACGCTAGATTGAATGGTTGTGTCACAGGATTTTCTCTTTTTGAACAAAGCTATGCATTTGCAATCCTCCAGAAAACCTGAACTTGATTAATTTTATTTTTAGGTTAATATCTATAGTCCATCCGAATAAACGATGGGGATAATTGTAGAAGATGTTATAGTTTCTGGATCAAGTAGGAAGCAATGTTGGGAGTGTTGGGTATATAAGCAAATGATGTTCTACAAAAGGTAGGAAGGCATATCCTGAAGAATTTTGTCCTGATTTCAAGGCTACTGCAAAAGCTAATTGCAAGCTTGGGTGTAGAAGTCAGCATTCTCTATGTAATACATTACTTTCCTCAACCCTCTCCAGGTCATCATCAAATAGCAGAAAAGAAATCACGTTAGACAAATACCTGGAACAAATCCTAGTTGACTATTACTTACAATCTCAAAGACTGGGAGTACAAGCCCCAAGGAGATTCAGAGTATGCTAGGTCTGCTAGAAGATGAACAGAGGAGGAGGGGGAGAGTCTTCAGTGGGAAGCTATATCTGCCCAATGTGTACATGGCAATCATGGTGCTAAGCAGGCAGGCTGAAGTTGTAAGGCTGTTTGCAATTGAACTGTTGAGTGCAGAATAATTAAACAGCCTGATGCCCCTGTCCATTTTTGGCAGCTATTGTATTTTTAGGTCTGCACGGCCCAGTAAGGATTCTGCAATCTGAATGTTTGAAAAGACATGGTAGAACTTTGTGACCATACCTGTGGTGGGAATGGAGGCAGATGCGTCCAGAATTTCCCAATGGAGAGCCAGCAAATTGATTTGTACACATGGACCAATCATGGTCCAGGCCAGCTCAGGATGAGACAGATACCCATCCACAAGCAGCGAGCAGCTTTTGATCCCATCCCATGCTGACTGGAGATTTCTAGTCCCCAGTGGCCAAACACAATCAAATAAGGGGCAGTATACCAATAGAACTAAATATTATACTTGTGGAAGGAGGGGTGTCGGTGTCCAGTTCACTGTTTTAAGTATCCATTCTCCCCGAAGGCTGACTGACAGACTCCCATATGCAGTCCTGTGCCACCCGCCACCCCTGGTGGTCTAGCAGTTGTGTTCTCAATGATGATGCCAACTCCAATTTGAGACATTCCCTCTCTTAACTGTGTTAGCAATCTTTAGCTCTCTCAGGCTTGGAGGGTCACCTCCCAGCATCTATATCCTCCAGTCCAGAATGTTCGGTTTTGCACAACCCACCTTCAACAGGGTATATTGACACTGGGGGTACGTTAGCAACAATTCACTAGGACGGAAACCGGTATGAAAGGACATTAATGAAAAGCCTGTCCCCCAAGAGTGTGATGGAATACTTTTCATTTGACTGAATGATGGCAGCTGCAACAAAACCCAGGCTAAAGCAGTTTGCTGGATCAACACAACTTCTGCGACCTCAAACATTCACTCCCTCCAGCTTGGATCCACAGTGACAGCAATTTGTACCATTTACAAGGTGCACTGCTGCAACTCATCAAGGTTCCTTCAAACATACCTTCCAAACCTTTATCACCTACAAGGACGAGGGCAGCAAATGTGTGAAAACACAACTGCCTTTAAAGTTTCGCTCCAAATTGACTTCAGGAAGCGGAGCGGAGAGCACTGCTCTGTCTGCATCAATGTTCCTGAGGTGGAGATGGTTGAAAGCATCAAGTTCCTGGGAATGGTGATCACCAACAACCTGTCCTCGTCCACCCATGTTCACAACAATGTCTCTATTCTCCCAGGAGGAGCAGGAAATTTGGCATGTCTGCAAAATAGAAAGCATTTTATCCGGCTGCATCACAGCTTGGTATGGCGACTGCTCTTCCCAAGACCACAAGAAACTATAGAGAATTGTGAACACAGCCAGCCCACCAAGCAAACTAGCCTTCCATCTATTAACTCTGTCTATACTTTGTGCTGTCTCTCAGGAAACCAACCAACATAATCAAAGATCCCTCCCACCCCAGTTATACTCTCTTCTACTCTCTTCTGCTGGGCAGAAGATATAAAAGTTTGTATACACGTACGAATAGATTCAAGAATAGCTTCTTCCCCGCTGTTAATAGATTTCTGAATAGACCTGTCAAATTTTAAAATGAATGTGATTTCACTCTGAGTGCATCTTCTCTGCAGCTGTAACATTATGTCCTTTGCTCTGTCCTGTTACACTAATGCACTTTGTATGATATGACCTGCTTGTACTGCACGCAAAACAAAACTTTTCACTGTACCTAAGTACATGTGACAACAGTAAATCAAACCAAATCACAAAATTCTGGCTTGGAACTATACTGCTAATCACTTTACTATCATAAGGTCAAAATGCTGAAACTTCCTTCCTATCCACACACCACTTGGAATGCAGTGTTTCAAGAATGCAGTTCACTGCCACCTTTTCATGGGCATTTGTAATAAAAGCTGGCCTAGCCAATGATACACATCCCAAGAAAGAATGATAATTGTTTAAAGTGCATTGAGCCGTAAATGGCAGGGGATCCCCGTCTTGCCCACAAAAGGGTGGAAAATCTCCATACTGTCACAAAAGTTGGAAAAATGTCCACTTACCTGCAGAAAATAGGAAACAACTATTTTGGCTGCATAAAGGTGGGAAGGCCCCCAAGTAAGCTGGGGGTGTATCATTATCATTTAAATTATCTAAATCTTTTACGGGAAGAAAACAAAATAGCATGTGATATTTCAGTTTGAAGGCTTGCAAAATGGAGAACATCTCAACAGCATTATTACATATGGAAGCAAAAGTCTTCCAAAGAAAGAATTTCAAACAGTTTTATTACTACATAGAATTACTATAAAAGTAAAAACATGAAAACAGAAATATAGCAGCATTTAGATTCTGCAGAATTTAGAACAGTTTAAAAAGAAGCAGAATAAGTAATCACGTAAGGAAGATATTGCAGGAGAAATAATATTGCCACAGAGAAACAACATCCTTAAAAGAGATAGTAGGAACTCCCGATGCTGGAGTCTGAGATAACGTGGTGTGGAGCTGGATGAACACAGCAGGCCAGGCAGCGTCAGAGGAGCAACTTTTAATGTAAGAGTTTGGTGCCCAGGGGAGTCCATACATAATTGCAGTAAGCATTTCTCTACTTATTAGTGTAAAACTGGGACCAAGAAGTTTTGAAATCAGAATTCATGAGAGAAAGAATAGTTATTGAATTACTGATGAGCCCTTGTTGGATTTATTACAGTCTGAAGAATTTTGACTTTGAAGAAAGCAATTCAAATTTCGCTAAAAGCAGAAACTAGGAATACTTACGAATAAATCTTGGGATGAGAGAGACAGCCTTAGCACAAAAGAGAGAAACAATCCCCTCACTTTGTAAAATATAAACACCTAAAACTAGATGTGACAAGCCAACATACCAAGAGCTCACTACAAAGAAGAGTCAGTGTCAGTGTGTAGAATAAAAATGCCTCAAAGTCACAAGCAATGCCCAGCTATGAGAAATTAATACTATATCTGTAAAATTATAGACTACTGCAAAAAATGTGCAGATGTAGGACATAACTTCAGGGCTGCAAAAAGGCAAATACTCATTCATAGAACAATGTTAATACAATAGAACGACCACCGATGATAATATATCTAGGCTTTCCTTGGGGAAATTGGCAATTCAACCAACTCAGCTTTGATATAATCTTTGTATGTCAATGGACATCTCATTAATTTTAAGCTTAATACAGATGAAAATGCCACAGTCATATGAAATCAAGTACCAAAGAAACTGAAGTTACAGCCACGGAGCTGAAGTTACATTATCCAGATGGCACAATTTTCCAAATTAAAGTAATGCTTCAGCAACTCTACTACAAAGAGTGGAAGATGGTTGAAAATATATACGTAATTCACTATTTAATTTCTCAGTTTGAGTTTCCGTGAAGATCTTGAGAACTGAATTCTGAAGAAGAATCATACCAGACTCAAAACATTCATTCTGTTTCTTTCCCCACAGACCTGCTGAGTTTCTCCAGTGATTTCTACTTTTAAATTATTACAAGTAGTATTTTATAGTATGGAATAGGTATTGTATGCAATGCCTCAGCTTCTGTCTTATTTTTGTATTTGTTAAGGTGTTTTATTAATTTAAGTACAAATTTAAACTTGGAAAGAAGTGGGAGCATCTAAGATATTCCTGACACTAGCCTGGGCCTCTGGATTAGTTAGGTGGATTGGCCGTGCTAAATTGCCCATAGTGTTCGGGAAGGTGTAGATTAGGTGGATTATAGAGGGATGGGTCCGTGTGGGATGCTGTGAGGTTCGGTGTGGACTTGTTGGACCGAAGGGCCTGTTTCCACCGTGTAGGGATTCTATGATTCTATGATTACTAATCAATGAGAATACCACCATGTCACCATGTCCCCAGCCAACTTGTCTTTCTACACTGGTTCGTACATACCGTTTTGTTCACTTTAGGAGACATGTTATGACACATGTCTGGAGCATGTCGGACTTGAACTTGGATGCTCTGACCCAGAAGGAAGGACATTACCACTGCACCACAACACATTAACCAAATCTTCAAATTATTTTCATTCAATCTACTCCAACAGGTATGACACTCCTCTGGAGCAAACAGGATTTGAACCTAAGGTTACTAGCCCAGAAGTAGGGATGCTACCATTGCAGCACGTGACCCTTAACAGTGGTAGAGGTTGACACACTAACTAGTCTCAACAAGAAGATGTAGTTTAACTCATGAATAAACAGGTACAAGTTGCATTGGCTAATCAGATGTAATTAAATAGATTATCAGGAGCAAGGGATTCTGTGCCAGGATCTGAAGCTGGACTCCTCAGTTCTCCACCGAAAAAATGTGGAAAGTAACATTACCCCTTCAGGATAATTGCCCTATACTGCAATTATCACATTACTATTTGTGTGTGCAAGTTTGGTGCCCCATTTCTTACATTAGAAGAGTGATCACTCTTCATAGAGCAATGGAATCATATGGTCTGCAAAACAGCAAAAGGTCTATTTTTGCTCACTGTGTGTACTGAAACGCAGCATCATAGACTCATGTGGCACAGAATGAGGCCATTCAGCTCATCAAGTCCAGGTTGGTCCTCTGTTGAGCAATCCAACAATGCAGAGTGAAGACATGCTCCTGAAGAATCTGGTGTCTGTGGACCCATATTAGGAAAACACATGACACCTTCAGGAAAGAAGAGGAGAGAACATTCTTCCTCTGCATGTTGAGTAGCTTTTAGTTGACACTATCTACATATTTAATGTCATGCTGAACAAGATTTCTAACTCATTTTATTATTAATGAGCCATCCTGTTAACTATTTTTATCCACGTTTAAATTTAGATGGTGACAATTGACCAGATAAATCAAGACTTGTCTTTCCTGAAAGCACCAGCCTCAGTTTCTGAAATATTTCCTGAAATATATTAATTCTTCTGCTAAAATATCTCAAAAGAGGTTTGAGACCGGCCAGATCACCTGGCATCAACTTGGGCACTGGAAACAAAGCCATGTCTGTCCTGCAAGGTCCTCCTTACTGCCATCTGGGCTGGCAAAATTGGGACAGCTGTCTCACAGACTAGTCAAGCAACAGCTGGGTAAAGTCATTCTCACAGAATCAACGCATGATGTCCTAGATATCACCACATACCACAGGCAGGACAGACCCAGCAGAGGCGGTGAACAGTTGGCATGAAGTTACCTCTGGAATCCTCAAACTTGAGCCTGGACCCCATGAGGTCCCACAGCATCAGGTCAAACATAGACATGGCAACATCCCGCTGACTAGAACCTACCCACGGCCCAAGCCACACACCATCCTAACTTGGAAATGGATTGCCATTCCTTCAATGTCGCTGGATCAAAATCCTGGAATAAACTTAAACTTACAGCATTGCGTGTGTATCGACAATAAATGAACTGCTGCAGTTCACCAGCACCTTCTCAAGGTGAACTGGCAATAAAAACTGGCCCAGCAAGCAATGCCTACATCGCATGAATGAATAAAAATAAACATATTTCAAAGGCCTGCATCCACCAGAAATGAGCTGTGCAGAGATATTCTATCTGGGAACTGTGTAAAGGAAAATACCACTTGTTGATTAGTTACCGTCATTCTTCATCTGTGGCCTTTGAAGGTGAGTGGGACATACTTCAGCAAAGTCAAAATATTTCCCCATGAGGGATTAATAGTTGAAACCCAGACTAATGTCTATATTTGCTTAGACCTGGGTGAGTTGACTAATTATATCACCCAAAGTTCTACACCAGCTGACCTCAGTTAATTCAGGACAGATCTACTTGACTGAATGTCACAAATACAACAACAATGACTAACATTTATTTAGCACCTTTGATCAATGAAAACACAGAAGCGTCATTAAATAAAATTTGAAACACCAAGCTACAATAAAGGCTTTTAGAACAGGTGACCTCCAACATGGTCAAAAAGGTAGGTAGGAAGGAACATCTTAAAGGACAAAAAAGAGATAGAGGTAGAAAGTGCATTTAGGATCATAGTAATTGACTGCATGATGATTGGTGGAGAAAGTGCATTTGGAGATGCATGAGGGACGGGGATCATAGATTCCCTACAGTGTGGAAGCAGGCCATTCATTCCCCCCTCGAGTCCACACCAACCGTCCAAAGAGCATCCCATCCAGACCCACCCTCTATCCCTGTAACCCTGCATTCCCCATGACCAATTCACCTAGCCTGCACATCTTTGGACCATAGGAGGAAACCGGAGTACCCAGAGGAAACCCATGCAGGTAGGGGAGAATGTGCAAACTGCACACAGACAGTCATCCAAGGCTGGAATCAAGCCCACGCCCCTGGTGCTGTGAGGCAACAGCACTAACCACTGAGCCACCATGCCACCCTCACTGAGCCACTGTGCAGAAATATTGAAGGATTTTGTAGGGCTGGAGGAGGTACAGAGCAGTGAGGGCATGAAGGGATTTAAAAACAAGAATAGGAATTTTAAAACTGAGACATTATGCCCATTAATTTCTCGGACGAGGAATTGTACATTTTCAATTAAAACTAAATGGGTCCCAAAGTAACTCATGATGGGTTACTTAAGTTTAATGAAAATGGATGTGGAATATTCATTGCTGAACCTTTTTAAGGCTGAATCTGGCCATATGTTTCCAACAAGTTCAGATATGTATTGACAGAAGGATTTTCAGTAAAGTACTCTGTAAAATTGAAACAGTGTGCTGTACGTGCTTGGGCATTAAACTGTAGCTTTTAAAAGGCCATGAACTGGCTTAAGGATACAGTAGACCAGCAGGCTAGAAGAGAAACAGGTCATGAGCAGGCTACTTGGGTTACTGCGTTCACTGCTATGTTAGCTGCATTGGATCATCACTGTGTGATGTTGTGCCATTTTCTGTGCTGCTGTACAGTCTGCCACAGACAGCCAAAGTGAAAGGGTGAGGGACTTACACAGAACAACAAAAGAACAGCTCATAATTTCAGGCAGACCAACCTCCATGTTCTCCTTTAAGAGACTGAGTGGGGTAAGAGAGAAACGGGAAGAGATAAGTCTCAGTTGGAGGAAGTTGCCAAAAATGTTACTAAAGGATAGAGGTGCCATTGAGTCCCAAGAGAAATGCAGACTAGAGGTGCAAGAAAATCAATGACATAACTAAGGCTGACAAAGCAATGCATTTACCATTCCTTTTCCTTCCTTGGGCACTTTCTAAAAGTAAGGACTATAGATTGTGGTTAGGATTGCACACTAACTTGGGATCTGAAAAAAGAAGATCCCCTGTTGAGTCATGGTTTAACTACATCTTATTTTAATTGCAGCGACTGAACACGTACTTAAGGACTCATGAAGATGTCAGGGCAAGTTGGAAGTGGGATTGCTGATGGTTGAATGGGATACAGTGAAAGAACTTGGGGAAGATGTAGAGTAAAGAGTTAACACTACCTTTACTGCAATGTACCTACTGAGCATGTGCATGAGGAGCTATGTCATGACGGTGCCAGAACAAAATGGAAACAGGACCTGATTATGCAGGGTCTCAGACAAGGTTTCTTCTGTGCTCTATACCACACAGTTCAATAAAACCTGTTAATTTTCACACATCTGAAAGTAGACCTAACCTTACTCCATTCCCCTCCTCTTCCACTTGTGAATCCCTGATTTTGATCACCCCGTCAGTGGAGGTACTGAGTTCAGTTGCCAGGCCCTAAGCTTGGGAATTTCCTCCTTAAACTTCTGAACATCTGCCCTTTGCTTTCCTCCTTTACGAAACTTATTAAAACCTACTTCTTTGGTCAGGCTTTTGGCCATTTGCTCTAATGTCCTCTTCAGTGTCATATTTGGTTTTATGCTGCACTTGTGAACAGCTTTGGGACGTTTTAGTCCATTAGAGGCACTAAATAAAAATACTACTGTATCAAATAAGTGGATGGAAGGCCATTAGCCACTTCCCTGCTGCAAGTAGAATGCAGTGATTTTGGAAAGGTATTGGGTACTCCTGTCCCCCATTTTCCTCACCATTTTACAGGTTTCTCTTACTTCGTGTCATATTTACAGAAGTAGACATATGGCTCCATTTCTACTGCATTAAAAGAGCATCCCCACCAGATTTCATATGTCTGCCTCCCGGGGTACAATCCTCAATTGTCAGCTGTCCTATTATTCACGCAGCAGGAGACCGGAGAGGGCATTCCAAACAATAAGGAGTTGCACCCATGGAGAACACACCATGTAGTTTGTCCCGTGGGAGATAGCACAGTCCTAGTGACAGGCAAATATCACATTGACTTGTAAAGTGAAATGTTTGTAAAAAATATCTCCAATCATCCAACACTTCAGTATTCTCTACATTTCTCAAACATTGATACTTCTATTCGCGTATCGGCAACCAAGACAATTTTCCTGAACAATGTTATTGGATTTTTATTATGATCATCTAACATTATTATGGTTCACCTTACTGACATCTGCTCTTTTTTTGAAACTGAATTCAAATTCTCAAACTGCTACAGTCAAATTTGTACCATAAGTTATTATTAATATTATATATAATTTATATTATTAATTTATGTTACCATTAGTAATCCATGTTCCAGCCCATTGCCATAACTATTACATTATCAAAGGAATGCACCTCAGGTACTGCATGAGCTGTAAGGTGATTTGGGACAACATGACATGAAAGCCTCTATATAAATGCAAATCTTTCTTCTTCAATATTATCATGCCCCCACCCCCAGGGTATTCTGACTTCACATTTCTTTAACTATTTTTATTATTGCCAATGGAAGAATTTCTTATTTTGAATAGTTTTAGGAGAGCAAAAGGTGTGTCAATGCCTTCAAAGGCAAAATCTTTGGAACTGAGGTTAATGTAAATCAGTTTGATCTTCAGCCGTGTCTGTTTTCGAAACTGTAACCCACACGTTACTGAATGTTAGCATGATGGCAGTAGCAGCCAAGTCACATTGGTGTGACTTTCGTCTGACTGTTTTTTAAATGAAGCATTAAACCATTTATAATAAATAGCCCTACCACTTCCATTCATGATGAACGGAGAACTATCAAGTTAATCATCATTCGACAGTCATTTCAAGCACATGTTTCTCTCTTAATGATTTTAAAATTGCTTATTTTCCTTTACTGGATGCAAATCTTATTATTCCCTGCAGTCATTAAGCATGTATAAACATGTTTTACCAAATTGGAATTGGGGAGCCTAATTATCTGTGTTATCAGATGGGCCTTTCTGCCTGAATTCACTTCATGATTGGTGATTAATATCATTGCTGACATTGCCTTATTAGAGTTGGTCACTCCTAACAAATGTAATGAATATCTCTCTCCTTGGTTACTGCATGGAGATTGCTGGGTTTGTCCTATGGTCAGGATGTCAGTATCCCTTTATGTGACTTAGGGTATGAAAATCTCAGACTCCACCTTAACCCAGAACATTTGAAGCATGATGTGCTATTGAAGGCATGCTGTTCTATTTTAACCAACTGCTTAATACTAGCTCAAGACACTTCTGTGCCCAAGGAATGTAATGATTATGTATAACAGGTAAGCTGTGATAAACATCTGTCGGACCCTTCAGTACCATGTCATCCACATCCTCGCTTCTTAGGTTATGAGTGATAACATGAGCATTGCCACATCAAGTATAGATACCCTTCTGGAGGTAAATCCCACATCAGATAGCTTTCAATTTTAACAACCAGCCACCACAATATGTTCATGAAAAGGGCAACTACACAACAGTAATCTAGATTTTACCAGTTATTGAGTCATATAGAATGGAAACAGACCCTTCAGTCCAACTAGTCCAAGCTTACCATCTTCCCAAACTAAACGAGTTCCACTTGCATGCTTTTGCCCCATATCCCTCCAAACCTTTCCTATTCATGTACTTATCCAAATTGCTTTTAAATGTTGTATCTGTACCTACATCCACCACTTCCTCCGGCAGTTCATTCCACACATGAACCACTCTCTGTGTAAAGAAGTTGCCACTTGTGTCCTTTTTAAATCTTTCTCCTCTCACCTTAGAAATATGTTTCTCTAGTTTTGAGCTAGGGAAAAGACCCTTGCTATTCACCTTATCTATTGCCCCTCATGATTTTATAGGCCTCTGTAAGGCCACCCCTCAAACTCCTACGCTCCAGTGAAAAAAGCCCCAGCCCATCCAGCCTCTCCTTATTACTCAAAGCCTCCGTTCCCAGCAACATCCCAGTAAATCTTTTCTGAAACCACTCCGACTTAATAATATCCTTCCTAGAGCAGGGCAACCAGAATTGCACTATATTACTCCAGAAGAGGCCTCACCAGCCCTTTAGGCTGGGAGACAAGAGAGTCCGTGAGGAAATCTGGGGCAGAATGAATGTGGGTAACTGTGGAGCACCCATCACATTCTCAACGCCACTGAATTCTTCACGTAACAGTGACTCAGTGGACAACATCCCTCCCACCCAGAGGCCAGTTGGCCCACATAAGCTGCAAATGAAGTGTCCTTTCCTGCTGGTTCTGCTGCTGGCATGTACCAAAAAGTTGTGCAGTGGTCTCTTTTTGTAGAGTGGATGGGAGACACCTCGTAATCGTGCGCTTTGTGGCTCATATGGGGCCCAAGCAACAATGGCCACACCCACAGCAACACATCAGATAAATATTATGAAAAATTTCGGCAGTTGTTTTGCCTTAATTTCCTTTATCCCTACTCTTGGTTTTCAGGACTCAATCAGTTTTCAAACCAAGTCGCAAGGCCACCTCCAACTTACACGCACTCCCATTTTCATCTTGGGTGGATTTTTCCTGTGAGTCTTTCTGGTATTCCATATGAATAGTAATAACCAGAGGCACAGCCAGACGGTCATAGAGATATACAGCGAGGAAATAAACCCTGAGATAACAAGGTGTGGAGCTGGATGAACACAGCAGGCCAAGCAGCATCAGAGGAGCAGGAAAGCTGATGTTTCGGGCCTAGACACTTCTTCAGAAGTGGGGGAGGGGAAGGGGGTTCTGAAATAAATAGGGAGAGAGGGGGAGGCGGATAGAAGATGGATAGAGGAGAGGATAGGTGGAGAGGAGACAGACAGGAAAAAGATGCGGGGATGGAGCCAGTAAAGGTGAGTGCAGGTGGGGAGTTAGGGAGGAGATAGTCAGTCCAGGGAGGACGGACAGGTCAAGGGGGTGGGATAAGATTAGTAGGTAGGAGATGGGGGTGGGGCTTGAGGTGGGAGGAGAGGATAGGTGGGAGGAAGGACAGGTTAGGGAGGCGGGGACGAGCTGGGCTGGTTTTGGGATGTGGTAAGTGGAGGGGAGATTTTGAAGCTTGTGAAGTCCACATTGATACCATTGGGCTGCAGGGTTCGCAAGCGGAATATGAGGTGCCTCCCATTTGCCAGCATTTGGCCCATATCCCTGTAAATCCCTCCTACTCATATATCCATCCAGATTCCTTTTAAATGTTACAATTGTACCAGCCTTCGTCAGCTCCTCTGGCAACTCATTCCATACACGCACCACACTGTGTGGAAATGTTGTCCCTTAGGTCCCTTTTAAATCTTTCCCCTCTCACCTTAAACCTATGCCCTCTAGTTTTGGACTCCACCCACTCCAGGGAAAAAGACCTTACCTATTCACTCTATCCATGCCCCTCATGATTTTATAAACCTCTGTAACCCCACAGCCTCCAGTGAAACTTAACTTAGTGGTGATCTCCTGTTTAATTAGCCTAATTTGTTGAGATCACAAAAACCTTGTGCATCTGATAAAAGCTGTGATTTTTCTTGCAAATTGCTGACGTTGAAAAATCAATAGACATTTTGATTGTTGAGTAACTGTGAGTGCATCTGTTAACAAGAAATAGAAAAGAGAGAAAACAAAAGGGGCTTTTCTTCACATTATTTATAACGCCCGAGTTATTTCGGCCAAAACTACAAGTTTCAACAAGGATTCCTACGCTTCACATGCGCACAATTCAACTTCTGTCAATATTTATTATGTAGTTTTATACAATGCTCCGTGGCATGCTAAGCACACATGAAATCTGAAAACGATCATTTTTCCTGGCAATAAGTTACCACCAATCCAAGTGGCTGAGTAAATCACATACGAGAATTCATGAGCTGCCAAGACGTCTGCTTGAGAGCATTACTTTGATGTAGCTGGAGGCTTCTGAGAAATTGTTTAGAAAAGCCCCATCTGGTGGTATGCCTTGGAAATGTAGCTGTTTCACATTAACATGGAACATCTCCGACTGACTTTTATAGCACAGTTCACCACTTCACTGGGCTTCGCCAACACCTCACATCACAATGTTGCTGCCAGTCAGCTTTGCCCAAAGGCATCCAGCTCACACATTGGGAATAGAGTGTATCACTGGGCTCCTCACTCACTCTCTTAGTGCCCACTCACTCTGTGCCCACTTGGATGTTCATTACACTCTGCCTTTCCTTGCCTTTTGGCACATTGGTGCCTTATTAAGAGCTTGCAGGTTCACCATAGTTGTGTCTTGCCTTGCCTATTAATGCAGAGACAAAGCCAGGCAGCCTGCCATCTTTGCCAGTAATAGGTATTGTCTTCCATTTGCATCTGAATCACAAATGTGCTTTGAGTAATCCTATCGTGCTTAGAGTAGTGGCACTAAAGGACTAGAGGTTTATTCTTGTCTGCAGGTTTATTCTTGTAGCAGCAGCTGCTTTAACAGTTGACCAGACAGGTGATAATGTAAAGAGGCAACATTTTCCGAATGCTATCTTTCGTTTCCAATGAAGTGCCCTTGGAAGCTTTTGGTTCTCATCTCCTTTCCACTCTGTCCACTGCAAAGGGCTATTCCTGACTAACAGCATTTGACCTGGTGTATGGCTGGACTTCAACCTGGAAGGTCCTGGCAGCAGCAAGATCTTCACTGCTAGTGAGCATAGGGGAATGGGAAGTCAGTACCACAGTTAATGAGAGGAACTGTTAGAGTGACTCATCACTACATTCCTGGAAATTGACAGTTAGATTCAAGGATTCAGAGTTCTTATGATAGGTCACCAATCCTACAGTATTGCCAGTGACTGTGGCAGAAGAGAAAGAATCTAGGCCTGTGATATTGACTGGGTGATGGGATTAAAGGCAGCACAGTGGATCAGTTGTTAGCCACAGGGACCTGGGTTCGATTCCAGCCTCGGGCAGCTATGCTGTCCGTGTCTGTGTGGGTTTCTTCCAGGTGCTCCAGTTTCTTCCCACAGTCACAAAGATGTGTGGGTTAGGTGGACAGGCCGTGTTAAATTGATCCATGGGGTCCAGGGATGTGCAGGCTAAGTAGATTAGCCATGGTAAATGTGGGGTCACAGGGATAGGGTTAGGAAGTGATCCTGGGTGGGATGATCATCAGAGGGTGGGTGCAGATTTGATGGGCTGTGTAGACTCTACCTGCATTGTAGGATTTCTATGATTAAAGCCTGACGACCTTCTCTGAATGTGAGATTAGAAGCAGCCCTGTTCCATGGTCAGGTAAATACATTAAAAATTCCACCTTGTTGACACTGCTTTGATCAGGACCAGGAGATATATCCACCTTTATACAGTCTAATACTTTCAACAGCTTTGGCTAAGTGTGGTCTGCTTAATATTGAAAAACAACGTAGCACTCTGTCGTCACATTTTCAGCTCATTGTCTGCCAGCATAGCTCCAACAGTAAGAGTTCCAACACAAATCTGGCAGGGAGGTGATGGCCTAATGGTATTATCACTGGACTGTTAATCCAGAGACCCAGATAATGTTCTGAGGACCTGGGTTCAAATCCTGTCATGGCAGATGGTGGAATTTGAATTCAATAAAGGATCTGGAATTAAGAATCTAATGATGACCATGAACCAATTGTTGGGGAAAAACTCATCTGGTTCA
Source organism: Ginglymostoma cirratum (assembly GCA_024137785.1). Lineage (NCBI taxonomy): Eukaryota > Metazoa > Chordata > Chondrichthyes > Orectolobiformes > Ginglymostomatidae > Ginglymostoma > Ginglymostoma cirratum. The sequence continues at coordinate 13,533,361 of JAHRHZ010000133.1, read as the reverse complement.
CTAATGTCCTTTAGGGAAGGGAACTGCCATCCTTACCTGGTCTGGCCTATGTGTGACTCCAGACCCACAGCAATGTGATTGACTCTGAACTGTGCTATGGGCAATGCTGCCTAGTCAGCAATGCCCTCGTTCCATCAATGAATAAACAAAAAAAAAATCTGTATCAATTGTTTTGTGGATTGTCTATTGGATTTTGCCAACACAATGTCAAAGGGTCACTCCATGATCATTTCTGATTCAGAAAGGTAGCATGATTCAGAATTTGAGGCTATCACCTCAAATGGCAAAATTGCAGTACCAAGGCAATGCTCTTCAAGAGAATTCTCATTCAGCCCATCTGTTCTCAGAGATAAAATTTTAATTTACTGTCTCTTGACTGTGGATGCCCTTGTTCTGTTTTTTGTTAACACTACAAGCTAATTTGGCTGATCATTTTATTTTTTGTTAAGATGCAACAATTCCCATTATGGATTCTGCCACTAGCTTCAAACTAGGCAATAGTCTCCATGTTGAACAACACATGGAGGAAGCACCGACAGTGCCAAGGGCACAGAATGTACTCTGGGTGGGGGATTTTAAATTTCAACCATCAAGAGTGGCTCGGCAGCAGTACGACTGATCAAGCTGGTTAGATCCGAAAGGACATAGCTGCTGGACTGTGTCTGTGGAAGGTAATGAGGGAACCAACAAGAGGGGAAAACATACTTGACCTCATCCTTATCAATCTGTTGATTGCAGATGCATTTGTCCAGGACAGTATCAGTAATAGCGATTACTGCACTGTCCTTGTGGAGAGAAAGTCCTGCCTTCACATTGAGAATACATCATGTTGTGAGGCACTATCACCGCGCTAATTGGGACAGAATTTGAACAGGTCCAGCAACTCAAGACTGGGCATCCATGAGGCACGGTGGACCATCTGCAACCTGATGGCCCAACGTATTCCCCACAAGATAGTCTTGGCTGAGAAGATTAGGGTGAATCCAAAGAGATTCTTTAAGTATATTACAGGAAAAAGAATAACTAGAGAGAGAATAGGACCACTCAAGGACCAAAGTGGACATGTATGTGTGAAACCACAGGAGGTGGGGAAGCTCCTCAATGAATATTTCTCCTCTGTGTTTACAGTGGAGGAAGACACGAAGACTTGGTAACTTGGGGAATTTAGTGGCGATATCTTGGGGACAGTCGATATCACAGCAGAAGAGATATCGGACGTTTTAGAATGTATGAAGGTGGATAAATCTCCTGGTCCTGATCAGATTTTTCCAAGAACCCTGTAAGAGGCTAGAGAAGAAATTGCAGGCCCTGCATCATCACGAGGTCCCAGAAGACTGGAGGATAGTGAATGTTGTGCCCTTATTCAAGAAAGGCTACAGAAATGCCTAGGAATTATAGACCAGTGAGCTTAACATTTGTGGTAGGTAAATTACTTGAGAAGATTCTGAGGGATAAGATATATATGCATTTGAAAAGACAGGATTTGATTAGGAGTAGTCAGCAGGCTTTGTGCGTAGGAGATCGTGCCTCACAAATTTGTTAGAGTTCTTTGATGAAGTAACCAGGAAGGTTGATGAGCACAGTACGGTAGACATAGTCTACGTGAATTTCAGTAAGGCCTTTGATAAGGTTCTACATGGTAGGATGCTCTAGAAGGTTAGATTGCATGGAACTCAGGGAGAGCTGGCAAATTGGATACACAATTGGCTTGATGGTAGGAAGCAGAGGGTAACAGTGGAAGGATGCTTGGCGTACTGGAGGCCTTTGACTAGTGGTGTGTCTCAGGGGTCGGTGCTGGGCCCATTGCTATTTGCTATCTATATCAATGATTTGGGTGAGAATGTACAAGGCATTGTACAATTTTGTGGATGACACTAAAATAGCAGGTATCGTGGACAGTGAGGAAGGTTTTCAGAAATTGCAGTAGGATCTTGATCAGCTGGGGAAGTGGGCCGAGAAATGGAGATTAATATAGATAAGTGGGAAGTGTTGTGTTTTGGAAAGTCAAATCAAGGTAGGAGTTTCGTGGTGAATGGTCAGGCCTTAAGGAGTGCAGTGGAACAGAGGGACCTTGGAGATCAGGTGCATGGATCTCTGAAAGTGGAGTCATAGGTAGACAGGGCAGTGAAGAAGGCTTTTGGCACACTGGCCTTCATCAGTCAGGTCATTGAATACAGAACTTGGAAAGTTATGTTGCAGTTATACAGCACATTGGCGAGGCCGCACTTGGGACTATTGTGTTCAGTTTTGGTCACCTTGCTATCGGAAGGATGTTATTAAACTGAAAAGAGTGCAAAAGAAATTTACAAGGATGTTGCTAGGCCTCAAGGGACTGAGTTATAGGGAGGGGCTGGACAAGCTAGGACCTTTTTCTTTACAGCGTAGGAGACTCAGGGGGGATCTTATAGAAGTCTATAAGATCACGGGAGGTATGGATAGGGTGAATGCACTCTGTCTTTTTCCCAGGGTTGGGGAGTTGAGGACTAGAGGGTATCAGTTTAATGTAAGAGGGGAATGAACACATGAGAGCCTGAGGGGCAACTTTTTTACACAGAGGTCAGTACACATATGGAATGAGCTGCCAGTGGAAGTGATTGAGGAAGGTATATTAACAACACTTAAAAGGCATTTGGATGAATACATGGATAGGAAAAGTTTAGAAGGATATGGCTCAGTGCAGGGAAATGGGGTTAGCGTGGGTAGACATCTTGGTCAGCAGGGGCCTGTTTGGACTGAAGGGCCTGTCTCCATGTTATAGAACTCTATGAGTCTATGACTCTATGACTATCAAGCCAGAGATCGACCCTGGTTCAACAGAGAGTGCGAAAGTGCATTCCAGGAGCAGCAGCAGGCATACCTAAAAGTGAGGTATCAACCTGGTGAAGCTACCAAACGGGACAACTCACATGCCAAACAGCAAGTGGTAGACAGAGCTAAGTGATACTGCAACCAACGGATCAGATCTAAGCTCTGCATTCCTGCCACATCCCATTGTGAATGGTGGTGGACAATTAAACAACTCACTGGAGAAGGAGACTCCACAAATATCCCCATCCTCAATGATGGAAGAGCCCAGCACATCAGTGCAAAAGGTAAGGCTGAAACATTCCCAGCAATCTTCAGCCAGAAGTGCCAAATGGATGATCCATCTCAGCCTCCTCCAGTGGTCCCCAGCATTACAGATACCAGTCTTCAGCCAATTCGATTCACTCCACGTGATATCAAGAAACAGTTAGAGACACTAGATACTGCAATGGCTATGGGCCCTGACAACATTACGGCAATAGTAATGAAGACTTGTGCTTCAGAACTTGCCACTCCCCTAGCCAACTTATTCCAGTACATCTATAACACTGGCATCTACCCAACAACGTAGAAAAAAACAATACGTCCTGTACGCAAAAAGCAGGACAAATCCAACCTGGCCAATCACCAAGATTCTACTCTTGAACATCAGTAAAGTGATGGAAGTGTCATCAATTGGAAAGCTAATGGCATGCTTGCCTGCATAGCAATAGGATTTGACAATCAGAGTAAGGATGTCTTGCTGAAGTTATACAGGGCCTTTGTGAGGCCACATCTTGAATAATGTGTGCAGTTTTGGTCTCCTAGTCTGAGGAAGGACATTCTTAATATTGAGGGAGTCCAGCAAAGGTTGACCAGGCTGATTCTGTGATGGCAAGACAGACATATGAGGAAAGGTTAGATCAACTGGGCTTGTACTCACTGGAATCTAGTAGAATGGGGGGGGGGTGGGGATCTCATAGAAACATGTAAAGTCCTGATGGGACTGGTCAGGCTAGCTGTGGGAAGAATGTTCTCGACGTTGGTCACAATCTAAGAATAAGGGGTAAGCCATTCAGGGCTGAGATGAGGAAGAATTTCTTCACTCAGAGTTGTGAACCCGTGGAATTCTTTCCCCCAAGAAGCTGTTGGGTCCAGTTCATTAGATATATTCAAGAGGGAGCTGGATGTGGTCCTTGTCGCTAAAGGGTTTAAAAAGGTATGGAGAGAAAGTGGCAATGGGTCTGAAATTGAATGATCAGCCATGATCACATTGAATAGTGGTGCGGGCTCGAAGGGCCGAAGGCCCAACTCCTATGCCTGTTTCCAATGTTTCTAATAGTGCTATTAAGCAGCACCTGCTCAGCAATAACCTGCTCAGTGATGCCCAGTTTGGGTTCCGCCAGGGCCACTCAGCTCCTGACCTTATTACAGCCTTGGTTCAAACATGGACAAAAGAGCTGAATTCCAGAGGTGAGGTAATTGAGCCTTCCCTTGACATCAAGACTACATTCAACCAAATGTAGCATCAAGGAGCCATAGCAAAACTGGAATCAATAGGAATCATGAGGCAAACTCTATGCTAATTGGAGTCATACCTGGCACATAAGGAGATGGCTGTGATTGTTTGAGGTCATCTCTGCAGGAGTTCCTCAGGAGAGTGTCCTATGCCCAACTTTCTTCCGTTGCTTCATCAATGACATTCCCTCCATCATAAGATCAGAAGGGGGGATGTTTGCAACATTTGTAACTCCTCAGATACTGAAGAAGTCCACGAATGCAACAAAACCCAGACAATATCTGGGCTTGAACTGACAAGTGGAAAGTAACATCTGTGCCACACAAACACCTAAGACCATCTCCAATAAGAGGCAGTCGAACCATCACTTGTTGACATTCAATGGTGTCACCATCACTGAATCCCCCACTATCAACATTCTTGGGGTTACCATTAACTAGAAACTCAATTATACTTATCACATAAACACAGTGGCTACAACAGCAGGTCAGAGGCTAGGAATACTGCGACGAGTAACTCACCTCCTGACTCCTCAAAGCCCGTCCACATCTACTAGGCACAAGTCAAGAGTGTGATGGAATATCCCAATTTCCTAGATCAGTGCGGCTACAACAACACTCAAGAGACTTAACAGCATCCAGGACAAAGCAGCCCGCTTGACTGGTACCACATCCACTCCCTCCACCAATGACGCTCAGTAGCAGCAGTGTATACTATCTACAAGATGGCGCAGAAATTAATCAAAGATCCTTAGATAGCACTGCCCATATGTATTACCATTTCATCTAAAATTACATGGGCAGCAGAGGCATGGGTGCACCACTGTCTGCAGTTCCTCTCCAAGCCAGTCACTGTCCTGACTTGGAAATATATTGCCAATCCTTCACTGTTGCTGGGTCAAAACCCTGGAATCCCCTCTCTAATGGCACAGTGGAGCAATGTAGACTGCAATAGTTCAAGAAGACAGCTCACCAACTGAAGTGCAACTAGCGACAGGCAATAAATGCTAGCCGGCCAATGGTATCCAAAGCATGATATTCCCTCATCAAATTCACACTGACGTTCAATCTCAGTCATGATCCAAGCAGTCAATGATGACGTTAGAGTTTTACTCTGCTAATAGTGCAGATCTAGCTGGCTGTCACTGAATTTGGACACCATCTTTCAGTGAGCTGAAAACAGCATCAGGCCCAAAGTGTAATTAAAAAGCTTCCTATCAAACACTTAGATGGATTCAAACCATAGAACCTTCACCAATGTCCATGACAACATAACCTGCTCTTGGCTGCATCAGACTGACCCTAATTAAATGGACCCTAATTCATAATTCTTTTGATCTGACATAGTAAATGAGTTTTGCAGCCTTTCAGGGTTTGCAGTATGTTTTTAAAATTAATTAAGATAGCAGTCTGGGAATCTCTTTGCTGTGGATGTTCACACATACACTGGCTCTGAGGCTGTTCATTCCCTATCTCTAAGTAAGGTTCTTCAATTCCCTTACTTACATCTGTGCACATACAGCTCTCTAGTGCAGTGCCTAAGATCTGTCTCTTCTTATGCTCAGTCTAGACTGGTGTCTACTCCCTTGCTGATGGCAGTCATGTATTCAGGATTTGCATAAATCTCATTATGCTACTGTTTGAAGAACTTGCGTGTATGTGACATGGTTGTTTACAGCTCATCAGCGTCACAGGGACCCAGATTCAATTGCAGCCTCTGGTGACTGTCTGTGTGGAGTTTGCACGTTCTTCTTGTGTCTGCGTAAGTTTCCTCTGGGTGCCCCGGTTTCCTCCCACAGTCTAAAGATGTGTAGGTTAGGTGGTTTCACCAGGCTAAATTGCCCATAGGGTCCAGGGATATGCAGGCTAGGGAGGTTAGCCTTTGGTGATGGGGGGTGGGATGCTTTATGGAGGGTTGGTGTGGTATCAATGGGCCAAATGACCTGCTCCCACCCCCTAAGGATTCTGTGATCTAATCCAAACAGTGTGGTCTTGGGCATACAGCTATGTCACTTCATTATGTCAAAGATTTCCATTAAATGTGCCCATGGTCTGGAGTTAAAAAAAAACTTTCAATGCCTGGTACAGCAATATATGATCTTTGGAGTTTGCTAACAGTCTAGCATTGCTCCATCTGAATATTTTCAGAGCTTTTAGATACCATACCTTGTGAAAGGACTGGTCAGTAATCAGCTGGTATAGAGAGAGAACACATGAGCTATGGTAGAACAAAACGTGAGGCTTGAAGACACCTGAAGTAGGTTCATATTGCATTTAACAGTTCCTTTCCTGACAAATTACAACCTTTCATGGAAAGCACTTGGCAATCATATTCTTTGAGAAAAGACACAGAAGGGAGCAGTAAGATTCAGAGACACCAACTGCATAATACTCCTAATAATATGCAGTGAAAAGAATTTCTAAGTTGGTGCATTTTGCACAGTGGGTAAACGATGGGCAACAGATGGCAGGAACTTTGATTGGCAGGTACAGATTTCCATCCCTTGCATTTCATGAATATGGTTGTTTTAAACATTTTTCTTTTCTATTTAAACTTCTAACCAGGCTGCTAAAGCAACATTTTAAAAATGTTTGTCAATGTCATTCTTTGTGTTGTATCATTTCCGACTAGTCTTATTTTTTGACATGCTTTTAACAAAAATCAATCTCTTATCCAATCTACAATGTCAGGACTGCACAGTTTCCGCAGTCATTAATGTGTTACATATTTAAACCACATCTTGCCTAGGAAAGCAAAGAAACAGTTACACTTTCTGACAACATCTAAAACAGTAACTATGGAAAAGCAGCACGATATCCAATAGCAAAGTACAGTGATTATTGTTGTCAGTTTGAGTTCTGGATGATGCTTATGGGTCTTACTCAAAGATAAAGGCACGGCTAGACTTTTGGATCAATTCTTTATTTACACCAAGCTAACTATATACCTTACAATTCTGCATGAGGTCGAAGTTAAAGTTTTCTCATCATCAAGTTTATCATCATGTAGACATGACATCAACAATGGCAACTTCTTTTGTGCACATCCAGGAGTTAATCCATTACATTCTCCAAATCCTTATCCTATACTATGTTATACATATTTGTGTATAGATATTCTCTTACATCTCCCCTAAAGTCTGTTTTACAGTGGCAGTTTTTGCGGTGGTTTCAATGATCTTCCTGATCTTGAATTGAGTTCTCTTTGAGCTTGTTGAGGGTCTGTTTTCTCTAAATTCACCATCTTCATCTGAGAGATGTTATTGCTTTCCAATGATTTTCTTCCCTTCTCCTCCCTTTGGATGAAAGGCTGTATTTTTAAAAATTCCAATGTTTTAATACTTGCGTGGAAATATTTGGTGCTTTGAGAAGAATAATCTTCAACTGCCTTGACAAATCTTATATCTTCCTGTTATGGGTAGTCATGCATTCTCAGTAATGTATCTGTAGTAGCTTATAGTTGCCTCAAACTCAGTAATGATACCATTTTGTATTTGTCTCAGTCTGAATTATTAGGCCTTAGGCAGCATCTTAGTGATTTCTTTTGTAATTAACAAGGATACCAGTGACTTATGGTTGTTTCAATCCTGAACTGTAATCCACAAATATATTCCTAAAACTCTTGCCTGTCTATGTGTCTCCGATGGCGCCTTTTTTTCTGTGAATATCATTGGTGCCAAAATGATAGCCGAGGGAAAATGGTTAAAGCAGCCATGCCAAATGGCTTAATGAAGGTCAGTAACAACTTTGACTGTCCATCAGAATCTATTATTCACACCCAGTTTTGTGAAAATAGTGCTTGTTGTGAATTTTGCCAAGTTTTCAACTACTGATGCCATTGGGTGTATGTCACATTCTACAACCTTGTCCAGTTGGGAGAGGTTTATACAAGTTCTAACAGGTCCATTTGCTGCTGAATTTTATGGGGTTTTTTTGGATAAGGTGTCAGTGTTATCGAGTTTTCTGCAGGGTTTCTTGCCCTGAGGCCTAGTGAGATCTTTTGCAAGATCTAAACAAATTTGTCTCATTGGCTACCTGTCCCATTCCCATGACACCTCTGATTCTATCTAGCCCCATTCTGCCACTTGCTCTGCCTGCCACAACACTGTCAAGATACCTCTGAAATGACCAGCATTCCTGACACTATCGCCATCTTTAAAGGGCTACTGAGCACCCAGACAAGCTAGACACGAACCATCTTGTCTCAAACACCTCACGTGCACACTATCTCTGCAACTGCACCCACCTCCCACCGAGGCTCATGTTCTACCACTCCCTGTATTGCACATAACTTCCCTCACTCATCCTCATCCACCCCAAAACCTGACACTACTAACTCTGTATGTGCTGTTTACTCACTCTCTCAGGACACATCCCCAACTGCACCAAAAGCAAAAGCCCTTCCACCCAATTTCATCTCCCATAATAACAATGTCTCTATCTCTCTTTCTCTCTCTCTCCATCCAGGAGGAAAGCTACAAAGAGAAATTGGTGGAAAAGCTCAGCAGGTCTGGCAGCATCTGTGAAGAGAAATCAGAGTTAACGTTTTGTGTCCGGTGACCCTTCCTCAGAACTGATGGTGTCTAGGAAAATATTGGGTTTTATGCAGAAGATAAGGGGGTGAGGGGAAGGGTGTAAGGAGTAAATGATAGGTGTGGATAGAGTCCAAAGAGAGAGAGGAACAACTGGACAGACAAAGGAATTGATAACGATCTGGCTGGGAAGGTGAATAGCTGTTAAGTGAGTCTGTTAATGACTAACAGTAGGTAATGTGTAATTTCAGGCTATGTGATAACAAGGCTTGGTGTGTGGGTAAGGAGGCTGGGACATGGGAGAGTTCAGGCCCTAAAATTATTGAACTTGATATTGTGTCTGGAGGGCTGTAGGGTCCCCAAATGGAAAATAAGGTGTTGCTCTTCCAGCTTGCGCTGAGCTTCATTGCAACACTGCAGCATGCCTGAGACAGAGAAAGCCGCCTGTCATTTGGCTTTGCATTACTTATGAAGAGAGAATCCTGAGTCTGACTGCTCCAGGCACCTGACTGACAGTGTCCAAGCCCCAGGACTGGTATCAGAGGCTGCCCTTGCCTTAATGCACTGTGACCCCCTGACTGAAAGCTATCTCCCTTGATTTGACTGAGGACATCTGTCGACCATGACTAGTTTCCTGGCCTTGTGCCTTTGCTAAACAGCAAGGCAATACAACACCACGCTGATCCTGACAGTTCTGACTGAGGTGCTATTCTGCGAAAAGGCAAGGCAAGGCAGGGAAACTGTGAATATCCAGAAAATGGTAGGGTGAGTGAGTGCTAAGAGAGCAAGCAAGCAAGCAAGCATTCCAGAGGTGCACACTGGTCCAGTCCAAGAGTTCAATGCGTGTCCCTGAGATCACCAAGTGTTTTTGCTACAGCATTACAATGATAATTGCCATTTCTCCCTGAAGCATAGCATTGAAATGCAGAAGTGTACTGTAAGTGAGTCAGAGAAATGCCATGAGGGTTCTTAGAGGCTGGCACATATTAGATGTCAATGTCTGTTGCCATGGCGTGCATGTGGTTGGTGCTTATGGAGCGTGCCCTGAGATGTTGGTGCTCAGTGTCCAACACGGAGCTTCTTTGGAGAGACTGGCAATCTGAAGTTGGCAGGTACTCACTTTGACTTCCATGTCGAGAACTCTCAATGTCTGAACTGCTGGTAGAATAAGAAGCTGCATATTAATAAGGTGAGTTTGCAGTTAATAAGATTGTCAACAAGCAATAAAGTCCCATTTAATAGGCAACCCACCACTCGCCAGCAGGAATCTCACCTTGACACCCGGAACTTAGTTAACAGATGGAGCTCATTGGTTCCATGATGAGATAGGGATCTCTGGGTCTCTGGTCTGACTTTGCCTCATTTCTCAGTGTAGCCTACATTATTCAGGCCTCATTAAGATCCCTCCTTTGGTTTTGGCACAAGAACCAAACTGGAACACCAATGCAAATGTCTGGCCAAGTAAACCCTCTGTCATCAACCTGAAACATTAACAGTGTTTCTCAGCGGCTTGGCCTGCTGAGCTTTTCTAGCATTTTTTGCACCTGTTACTACAGGTGATCCATTCTGTCTGAAACTTAGCATTTTGGTTTTATTTGAAATTATTTAATAGTGAGACAACAACAACGGATTAAAGAATGGCAAACATTTGTCAATGAAGGGACAATGCAGAGAGAGCCACAGAGTATCTTGATTAACTATTGTAGAACCTTTGAAATATAGCTATCGTAGAATTTTAGCATAGGCACTCCAGTGACTGCCAGCTAATCCCATGGCTCAATTCCTAAACCATCAAGGACAAGAAGCCATCTAAAACATTTCCTTTCTCAAGGATTTTAGTACCAGATACCTTCTTGGGCTATGGAATTAATGCATTAGTGGGAATTAGAGTCAGCAGTAATAACATCTTCCCTTTGGTGCATAGAGTTTAGTTATGAGCGATGAAGAACAATTCTCATTGACATGATTAGAACTTACAGCTTTGAGTTACTGGGTCTTTGAGACCTAGGATATGGATTTTTAGGCCTTGGGTATTTGTGCAAATGATGTCAAAACAGCCTGTCATTCTCTACTGATTGTTTCAGCTCTAAGATTCAAATGAGAAGAGAATTGGCACGGCAGAGAAGCTGTTGTGTTCTTGGGGAGATTGTGCACTGAGCCCAGGTTGGACAGTGTGCTCACTACCTTTATCCCCAAGCCACATGGGGAACTGGAAAAGGCGTATGAAACATCTTTTTAATCTTGTGTGACTTTGGGGAGAAGCTTGGCAGGATCAGATGTCGTGTACGGCCTCTGTACGTCTTGTGGTCAGAGTGAGCGAGTGTGATTACTTTCTCTCCACGCTTGAATTCAGTGGACTTCGCTGGTAGCAGCCTCAGCTGCAAATCACAAGGTTTTCGGGTTCAGGTTCCACTCCTGGACTTAAGGTATGTTGCACTGTCAGAGATGCCAACTTGCAGGTGAGGTATCAAACCAAAGCTCTCCCTGTCTTCTCAACCTAAAGATCCTGAGGTTCTATTTCATAGATCAGAGGAGTTCCCTCGTGCGTCCTATCTTATGCTTAGCCCCAGTGAGCATTACAAGAATTATCTGGTCATTATCACATTGCTGTTTGTAGGAGCTACACTCGCCATTTAAAACATTGATGTCATCACAATCCACCAGCCGTAAACCATTTTGAATCAGCCTGTTCTCATAGGCACTGCATAAATGCATACCTGTCTTGCTTTTTATTCTGCCAGTTGGCATTTAGAATAATAACTGGGAAAAAAAAACATCAGTGCTAATTTATTGCATAGGAAATTAACTTAACTTGATATATTTATCTTGGCATGAAGGGGGCAATTTCAAAGTTTGCGAAGGATGTAGAACTTGGGAGCTTTGTGAACAGCAAGGAGGGCAGTGCCAACCTTCAAAAGGACATTGGCAAGTTGGTGGAGTGGGCAGATAGGTGGCAGATGAAGTTCAATGCCAAGAGGTGTGGGGTAATGTGTTTTTGTAGGAGGAACAGTGGTAATAAAAAGGGTGTTATGCTAAAAGGTATGTGGGAGCAAAGAGACTTGGTTGATTATGTGTATAAGTCATTAAAATGTGCTAGGGAAGGTAGAGAGAGCAGTTAATAAAGCATAAAGTATTCTAGGCTTCCTTAATAGCAGCATAGAGCACAAAAGCGGAGAGGTTATACTGATGTATACAGAAAATGAATTAGACCTCAGCTGCAACACTGCTGTTCTGGGTGCCGTGCTTTGGGAAGGATGTGAATGCATTGGAGAATATAGAGAAGACGTTTACGAGAATGGTTCCAGGGATGAGAAATAGTCAGGAGGATAGATCAGAAAATTCGGCACTGCTTTTCTTGGAGAGGAGAATACTAAGGAAAATACTAAATAAAAACTGAAAGAGCTGTGGATGCTGTAAATCAGAAACAAGAACAGTAGTTGCTGGAAAAGCTCAGCAGGTCTGGCAGCATCTGTAAGGGAAAAATCAGAGTTAACATTTCGGGTCTTGTGACCCTTCCTCAGAACTCATGGTAGCTGGGAAAATGTCAGTTTACATTAACTAATTGATTTATTGTCACATGTACCAAAGTACAGTGAAAGGTTTTGTTTGATTACAAGCAGTCCAGGCAGATCAGAGTAAGCAAGGATGACACAGATCAAAAGGAATTAGACAGTGGCATACAGCGTGTTGGCCAGAAAACAGGGTGGTGTGTTAAGGTGGCAGGCAACTGGAAGCTCAGGATTTTTTTTGCGAGCAGAACGTAGATGTTCTGCGAAATGATCACCCAGTTCACGCTTTGTTTCCCCAATGTAGAAGAGACCACATTGTGAGCAACGAATGCAGTAGAATAGATTCTGGGAAGTGCAGGTAAAGTGTTGCTTCACCTGGAAGGTATGTTTTTTGCCCTTGGATATGGAGGAAGGAGGAGGTAAATAGGCAGGTGTTACACTTTCAGCGATTGCAGGGGAAGGTGCCATGGGGTTGTGCTGGGTGTTTGGGGTGAAGGAAGTGTGGACCAGGGTGTCCCGGTGAGAACAGTCCCTGTGGAAGGCGGACAAAGGGGGGGGGGGGGGGAGCGATGTAACTATGTGTCTGGTGGTGGCATCTTGTTGGGGGTGGCAGAAACGGCGGCTAATGATCTTCTGGATGTGGATGCTGGTGGGATGGTAGGTAAGGACAAGGGCAACCCTATTGCTGTTGTGGTAGTTAAGAGAGGGAGTGAGGGCAGATTTGCGGGAGATGGGTCAGACCCTGTTGAAAGCCCTGTCAACAACGGAGCTGGGGAATCCTCGGTTGAGGAAAAAGGTGGACATTTTGGAGGCTCCCTTGTCAAAGTTGGCCTCATTGGAACATATACGATGGAGATGGAGGAACTGAGAGAATGGGACGGAGTCTTCACAGGAAGTGGGGTGTGAGGATGTATAGTCCAGGTAGCTATGGGAGTCAGTGGGTTTATAGTGGATATCAGTAGCCAGTCTAACCCCAGAAATGGAAACAGAGATGTTGAGGAAGAGGAGGGAGCAGCCAGAGATGGGCCATGTGAAAGTGAGAGCAGGATGGAAATTGGAAGTGGAATAGATGAACTTCTCCAATTCCAGACAAGAGAGGGAAGCTGCACTGATTATATCATCGATACATCGTAAAAGGAGTTGTTGGTGGGCACCGGAATAGGACTGGAAGAAGGAATGTTCCATGTCCTCCAAAGAAACAGGCATAACTGGGGCCAATGTGTGCACCCATGCCCACCCCCCGACCTGAAGAAAATGAGAGGAGTTTAAAGAGAAGTTGTTGAGAGTGAGGATGAGCTCGGCCAAGCGGAGGAGGGTGCTGGTGGGTGGGGACAGTTCAGACCTTTGCTCCAGGAAGAAGTGGAGAGCACTGAGACCATCCTGGTGGGAGAAGGACATGTAAAGGGATTGCACTTCCATGGTAAAGGAGGCGGCTGGAACCTGTAAACTGGAAATTCCGAAACTGGAGTAAAGTGAAAGAGGAATCATGGATGTACGTGGGCAGGGGTAAAAAGATTGAGTCAAGGTAGGAAGAGATGAGTTCTGTAGGGCACAAGCAGGCTGAAACAATAGGTCTGCCAGGACAGTCCTGTTTGTGGATTTTTGGAAGGAGGTAGAAGTGAGCTCTGGGGGACTATCAGCTTGGAGACAGTTTGGGGGGGATCACCAGATGAAAGGAGGTCCATGACCATTTTTTATACAATGGCCTGATGCGGCATGGTTGGGTCATGGTCCAGGGGAAGGTAGGAGAAGGTATCTGAGAGCTGGCACTCAGTCTTTGCAAAGTAGAGGTCAGTACGCCAGACTACAACAGCACCACCCTTATCGGCTGGCTTAATAACAAAGTCAGGGCTAGATCTAAGTGCACGGAATGCAGTCAGTTCAGAGGGAGATAGGTTGGATTGGGTGAGGGGGGCAGAGAAATTGAGAAATTGGAGCCCAAACATACCTTCCAGGTGAAGCACTTGACACAATTTAGTCTACTGCATTCGCTGCTCACAATGTGGTCTCCTCTACATTGGAGAAATGAAGCATAGACTGGATGACCACTTTACAGGACATCTTCCTTCTGCCCACAAAAAAAAATCCTGCCTAGGCCCGAAACGTCAAGCTTTACTGTTCCTATGATGCTGCTTGGCCTGCTGTGTTCATCCAGCTCCACACCTTGTTATCTCGGAAAATCCAGCATTTGCAGTTCCGATTATCTCCTGCGCTACCTGTTGCCTGCCACTTTAACACACCACCCTGTTCCCAGGTCAACATCTCTGTCTCGGACTTGCTGCAGTGTTCCAGCGCAGCTCAGCGCAAGCTTAAAGAACAGCATCCCATTTTCCACTTGGGGACACTGCAGCCATCCAGACTGGATATCAAGTTCAATAATTTTACAGCCTGATCTCTCCCATATCCAAGCCCCCTACCCCACACACCAGGCCTTATTATCACATAGCCTGCCATTACACACTACCTATTGCTAGTCACTAATAGCTATTCACTCTCCTAATGAGATTGTTATCCACTCCTTTGTCTGTCCAACTGTTCCTCTTTCTCTTTGGGCTCTATCCACACCTGTTGTTTACTCCCTACACCCTCCTCCTACCCTATCTTCTGCATAAAAACCAACATTTTCCTAGCCACCATCTGTTCTGAGGAAAGAACACTGGACCCGAAAAGTTAACTCTGATTTCTCTTGACAGATGCTTCCAGACCTGCTGAGCTTCTCCAGCAACTTCTGAAGGCCGAGGAGAGTTTTGATGGAAGTTTTCAGAATCATGAGGAGTCTGGGTACAGCCAACAAGGGAAACAAGAAGGCACATGAGAAAATGTTTTGCAAAAGAAGCAAATGTGGTTTGAGAAAAATCCTTGTTAACACAGTGAGCAGTTTCGGGTTGGGATGCAGTGCCTGGAAGTGTGGTGATAGCAGATTTAATTGAGGCATTCAAGAGAGCATTAGATGCTTATTTAACTAGAAACAATGTGCAGGGTATTGGAGAACAGGCAGGAGATTGACACAAAGCCAAAATGATCAGAAACCAGTGAAGAGATGATGGGCCAAAAAATCTTCTTTCTGCACAGTAACAGTGATAGTAATGACATGTTCACAGCAGGTATATCCTCACAGTGGTCCATTACCAACTTGTTTGGAGCCTATTTTTAGTTTTTAACGCTTCAGTTATGCAATACCTCGTAGCACAAATCTATGGTTGAAACAAAAGGTTAGTTTATTGCAAAATTATTGCTGAAAGCTATTCAAGTAAAAAGTGACAAACACCTAAAACATAGCTACAAATATTGAAAGTATAGAAGAATATGGAGTTTAAAATTAGATCAGAAGAGCTTGAAAACTTGAAGTCAGAATTTAGGAATTGTGATTGCTTCTGTCGTCAAATAGTTTGAGGTTGTCCTCACAGGTGGACTGAACAAAACTGGTCCTCAGAATGAGCGAAGACTCCTTTGTTTCATGTGTCAGGTTGTGACTCTTAGTAGTCTAGTTTCATGCAGTAGTCCTGAATACTCTCCACTTGTCTGTCTATTGAGAAGCAGTTGTGTTTCACGGTCTTTCTCTCAGTCTTTGCACACAATGATTGCTCACAGCCAAATGTTTGCGCGGATCAAAACATAAATGTTAATAAAACTATGGAATGAAGCTTCACGTTAGGTCTGATCTCATCTACCCTCACAGACTAGTGTAGGTGCAATAATGGACTTTTTACCTTCAGTCGGGCATTCACACCTGATGAGCCAATCATAAGACCATAAGACATAGGAGCAGAAATTAGACTATTCAGCCCATCGAGTCTGCTCCACCATTCAATCATGGCTGATAAGTTCCTCAACCCCATTCTCCTGTTTTCTCCCTGTAACTCTTGGTCTCCTTGATAATCAAGAACCTAGCTACCTCAGTCTTAACTGTACTCAATGACCTGACCTCCATAGCCTTCTGTGGCAGTGAATTCCATAGATTCATCACTCTCTGGCTGAAGAAGTTTCTCCTTATCTCCGTTCTAAAAGGTCTTCCCTTTACTCTAAGGCTGTGCCCTCGGGTCCTAGACTCTCCTACCAATGGAAGCATCTTCCCAACATCCATTTTGTCCAGGCCATTCAGTATTCTTATGTTAGCTCTCATAAGACAAAAACTGAATGGAAGTTTCAATATTTCAACTTGCGCTAACCACATCTAATTACAGGCACTTGTGTTTAGGCTAATATGAAGGAATTCTATTGCAAACAGTTGGTCGGTCACTTTAACTGTCTCAATTTTTAGTCTGGATGATTCTCATCCTGTCAGGTTTCTGGTGAGATGGGAAGACTATTCACACCTTCAGGAAACCACCAGAAAGTCCCTGCTTACCCTTGAAAACGTTCATTAAATTTCAAGAAGAAAACTTGTACGAATTTTTTTCTTGAGAAGGGTCTGTTCCAAATGCCAGGTGAATCCAAAAGACTTAGTCACTTGATTTCTGAGATATTTTGTGAGATTCTTTGTGTCCATTTTAAGGACAGATAAACTCATTTGTGGCATCAAAGTAAGCAAAGTCTTTTGTTCATGGGATGGTGTTCCATGCATCTACTGCCCTTGTTTTCCAGGTGGTAGAGGTGGCAGGTTTGGGAGGTGTTGCCGAAGGAGCCATGCTGAATTGTTTCTGTGTATCCAGTAGATGTCACCATACATCAGTGGAGGGAATGAGTGTTAAATGTGTCACATGAGGTATCAACCAAATGGACTGCTCCAAGCAAGTGGGGAGGATTTCATTCACACTCCTGACTTGTGCATTGTAGATGGTTGACAGGGTAAGGGAAATCAACAGCTGAGTTACTAGTTGCAGGAACATAGTCTCTGGTAAGTCTTCAGCTCGAGCCTGAATGTTGTCTAAGTCTTGTTACTTTGAACATGGACTGCCCCAGTATTTGAGGAGTCAAAACACTGGTAAGGCTACATTAGCAGTATTGTGTACAATTCTGGTTGCCCCACTATAGGAAGAACATTATTAAACTGAAAACAGTGCAAAAAAGATTTACAAGGATGTTACCGAGACTGGAGGCTTTAAATTATAAGGAAAGGCTGGATAGGCTGGGACTCTTTTCCCTGGAGTGTCGGAGGCTGAGAGTTTTAAAGAGGTTTATAAAATCACGAGGAACATAGATAAGGTGAACAGCCAAGGTCTTTTGCCCAGGGTAGAGAATCCAATACTGGACAGCATATATTCAAATTCTTTGAGGAAGTAATGAGCAGGGTAGACCAAGGACGGCCAATAGATGTTATTTACTTGGACTTCAAGAAGGTCTTTGATAAGGTGCCACACAGGAGGCTGCTGAGGATGGTAAGGGCCAACGGTGTTAGAGGCGAGGTGCTAGCATGGATAGAAGATTGGCTGTCTGGCAGAAAGCAGGGAGTCGGGATAAAAGGGTCTTTTGCAGGATGGCAGCCGGTGACAAGTGGTGTTCCGCAAGGGTCAGTGCTGGGACCACAACGTTTCACTTTGTACACTAATGATCCTGATGAAGGAACTGTGGGCATTCTGGCTAAGTTTGCAGACGATACAAAGATAGGTGGAGGGATAGGTAGTATTGAGGAGGTATCAAGGCTTCAGAAGGATTAGGACATGTTAGGAGAGTGGGCAAAGTAGTGGCAGATGTAGTACAATGTGGGAAAGTGTGAGGTCATGCACTTTGGTAAGAAGAATAAAAGCATGGACTATTTTCTAAATGGGGAGAAAATTCAGAAGTCTGAAGTGCAAAGAGACTTGGGAGTTCTAGTCCAGGATTCTTTCAAGGTAAACTTGCAGATTGAGTCAGTAGTCAGGAAGGCAAATGCAATGTTGGCATTTATTTTGAGAGGACTTGAATATAAAAGCAGGGGTGTACTACTGAGGCTTTAAAAGGGTCTGGTCAGGCCATATTTGGAGTATTGTGTGCAGTTTTGGGCTGCATATCTCAGGAAGGATGTACTGGCCCTGAAGCATGCTCAGAGGAGGTTCACGAGAATGGTCCCAAGAATGGAAAGCTTAACATATGAGGAAAGTGTGAGGACTCTGGGACGATACTCATTGGAGTTTAGAAGGGTGAGAGGAGACCTAATTGAAACTTTCAGAATACTGAATGGCCTGGACAAAATGGGTGTTGGGAAGATGCTTTCATTGGTAGGACAGTGTAGGACCCAAGGGCACAGCCTTAGAGTAAAGGGAAGACCTTTTAGAACGGAGATAAGGAGAAACTTCTTTAGCCAGAGAGTGGTGAATCTATGGAATTCACTGCCACAGAAGGCTATGGAGGCCAGGTCATTGAGTACATTTAAGACGGAGATAGGTAAGGTATCAAGGGTTAAGGGGAGAAAGCAGGAGAATGGGGTTGAGGAACTTATCAGCCATGATTGAATGGCTGAGCAGACTCGATGGGCTGAATGGCCTAATTTCTGTTCCTATGTCTTATGGTTTAAGGTGAGGGGAAGTATTTGAAAGGGAGTGGGGGAAAGCTTTTTCACACAGAGGGTGGTGTATATATGGAACTAGTTGCCAGAGGAAGTGTTAGAGAGGAGTACAATTACAACATTTAAAAGATATGGTTAGGAAAGGTTTAGATGAATACAGGCCAAATGCAAGCAAGTGGAACTTGTTCAATTTAGGAAACCTGGTCAGCACGGATGAATTGGGCTGAAGGTTCTGTTACATCGCTGTATGACTCTCTGGGTCTATGACTTGTGAATGGTACTAAACATGGTGCAATTATTGGAGGATATCCCACTTCTGAGCTTATGATGCTTGGAAGGGCATTGATGAAACAGCTGAAGATGACTGGGCCTGTGATACTATGCTGAGAAACTCCTGCAACAACATCTTATGACCGAGATAGTTCACCTCCAACAACCACAATCATGCGAACCCATACCTCCTGAGCATTAGTCTACACCTCTGGATTATTAGTCCAGATACATTACCACTTTGCCACGCTGTCACCCAGACACAGTCTCAGTTTTACATCCTCATCCAAAAGTCAGCATCTCCAACTTTGCAGCAGTCCCTTAGTGCTACACTCGAGCATCAACCTTTATCTGCATGTGGGTAGCAATGGCCCAGTGGTATTATCCAGCTAGACTAGACTATTAATCCAGAAACCCAAGTAATGTTTTGGGGACCTGTTTCGAATCCTGCCATGGCAGATGGTGGAATTTGAATTCAATAATAATCTAGAGTTAAGAATCTAATGATGACCATGAAACCAATGATGATTGTCAGGAAAAAAAAAATCTGGTTCACTAATGTCCTGTAGGGAAGGATATCTGCCACCCTTACCTGGTCTGGTCTACATATGACTCCAGATCCACAGAAATGTGGCTGACTCTTAACTGTCCTCTGGACAATTAGGGATCAGCAATAAATGCTGGTCCAGCTAGTGATGCCCACATCCCATGAATGAATTTAAAAAAAAATCTTGAGGTGGGACTTGAACCTAAAATATTCTGATTCATGGACAAAAGCACTACCATCTGAGCTGTAGATAACACATACTGAAGAAAGAAAAATGTTGTGTTTTGAAATGAATACATGTGGCCACAATTTTAACGATACAAGAATTTTATTCAAGTTGATACATTTAATGCGGAGATGAGGCTGAACAGTTTGAACAACAGTAGGTTTAGTGAGTAAACCAAGCCTGCTTGGCTAAGTGGCGTCTCTTTTAAAAAAAACAAAAGTAACAAATGACTTCATTTGATTCTTCTTAAATAAAAATATATGTTCTATTTCTCTTAAACCATAACTTAATACAAAAAAAATGCAAAATACATACAGAATCAATTTACATCAACCAGGCAAGACGAGACAGTGGTATTTCCCAACCATGAAATATTTTGTTAACCATTGTCATTTTAACTGAAGTGCACATCAAAAAACTTGAGTAACCACTTCAAATCAAAAAGAGAGATGTGAATAACAGAAAGGTCCATTCCTGATGTCTGAAGGATGGCAAATACACTGTGCAATAAATAAGACCATTGTGCATTTGCTCTGTTGTTAAAGTCACTTCCTCTCAAATATTCCGAACCAAATCAGACTATTCAGTTGGGAGCTTGAAAAATATTTCTCTCACTTTCAACAAATAAATATAACAACATAATAAAAAAGCATGCAATAATCCAAATCAAAATGCAGTGTTGTAGAAATCGAAATCAGCCCAACTGTGTAAGAAAACAAGAATTAAATAAAAACCAGATCAAGAATGGGGTGGAGTGGGATGGGGTCGTTATCTGCGCTGACTGCCCTTTAAAGGTGACTGTATATGGTACCACTATTCTTGGCCTGAATGGAGCTTATGTAACTACTTCCCAATCACCAAATTCAAGTTAAAAAAACCTTTGATCATTATTGTTGTTTCAGTTACAAGTTCTAGTTGCTATAGTTTGAAGAGGTCATTTCAAATAGATTCTGTTTGTTCAATGAACAGACTTTGTTCACTGTACCATAGACTGTGCTTGCTGTACATCCTGCTGCATATGCAACACCACATAAATTTAGAGACAGTAAGAACTGCCGATGCTGGAGTCAGAAATAACACAGTGTGGAGCTAGAGGGACACAGCAGGCCAGGCAGCATCAGAGGAGCAGGGAGAGTTGACGTTTCGGGCTGGGACCCTTCTTCTGAAATGTTGCGTTCCTCCAGCACCACACTGTGTTAACACATCTATTTAATTGGCTACCAAAGTGGAGTCTACTGACTTTCCCCTTTGAAACGTTCACACTCCGAGCTCTGAAAACAATAGTTAAATCATTTGCATTTGCAAAGTGACTGACTGCAAAATAGTTGAGATTCAGAAACAAGTTGTCCGTGTCAAACGCCTACAGTTTCATAATGGTCAAAAAAGGGATTGTTAATTTAAATACTGACAGCAGTGCGGATAAAATAATAAAACACCAGTCACAACTTTGCACGAGTTATTTCATTACTCACTGGTTGTTGGTCCCCAAATTCACTTAAACTAGACATATTTAGTCATCCCAATGCCATTTAGCTACCTGGTTTTTAAATGAAGAAACTTATTTACTAATTAGTGTCAGGTGATGCAATTATAACTGTGCACGTTTATTATTTGTATCTTTCAACATTCACCCACCACCTAATTCCCATTGAAATCTTCTCGCACTTAAGTGGATGTTGAATTGCCAGGAGCAGAATGTTGTATTCAACACAACATGTATTTTGCTCCCACATTCTTTTTTGTTGCAAGATATTTTACGTCGCCCAACTACCCTCTTAAATTAATCAGGAACCGCTGAAAATGCAAAGAATGCAAAAAGCAAAATGCAAGTTATATTTCTTACATTTCAAAGGACCATCAAACACCAAAGGTATCGGCAGTATTAAACATTAGGGATTTAAACAAACAATTATAAAGATCAGGGTGGACTTGTCTACAAGCCACAAAATGGTATAAACCCGAACCCAAAGTTTAAAATAACAAGTGCACACGGCCTTTCTAATCAGCCAGTAATTATCACTTCACAGCCTTCAAAATCAGATGAAAGTTGATATCTTCAAAAATCAGATTTAGAACAAGTAGTATGTGTGTTTCTAACATTCATATTATACATAGAACATTCAGTAGCGAATTAGCTTCAAGAATAAATGTATAATCTGCTAAATTGTACAAAGGAAGGGGAACTAAGTTCGATCACAAAGGGAAACTTTCCCATTTTATCTTGCTAACAATCTCTGTCCAGTCAGCGCTATTGTGAAAACCTCCGTCTCAAATATGAAGGAGGCAAGCTTTAAGTGACAGCTTGGGTGGAGGAGAGTTGAAAGCCTCATCTCTTCCACAGACCAATGATGTCACTTTAATGTGTCGTCATTTATTCCCCACTGTTATGGAGGAACCGCTAACCAAAGATGTAAAATTTCAAATCCTCCTTTCAAAATAAAATTCATTGATAGCACAGAGAAGAGGCATCTGCAACATTATCCATTAGCAATGGTGCAAAGGGGAAAATGTCTCTGAGTCAGTTCATGTCAGGAGAGAATCTCAACATTAGCCTTCATTGCTGATGGTATAGGTTTGGTCACAACAACTACTCACAATCATAACACTAGCACTGGAAACATCCGGACTCTGGAGGCAGCATAGTAAAAAAAGAAAAGGCAATGTGTATATTTGTTGGGTTTGTTCTGTGTCGGGGTTACTGTCCTGAACTGCCTGTTAACGACCTAATTGAGATGTCCAGGACCTCCACACCTAAGGTCAACTCTGAACTCCCATTGATAAAAGCAATGGCTCAACATAAGTTGAAAGTGACTCAAAAGCAACTCCACACAATAAAGTGCCATCCCATTACCCTCTCAGACAAGTACAATCAAAACTTGCTCCAAGTTGAATTGAAGGTAGGTGAGGTGAAATGGGGTAGGGAGGGGAAGATCTCATAATGATTGGCTCATGAGTAAAATTTGTTGGTGCTGGTTTTGCCAGTGAGTGGAATTTATACCTTCAAGCAGCTCAATGTCTCATTCTGAAGAAAAACATCTTTTGTCTCTGATTTATCAGCTGATGTTCTTAATCCAACAAACCATGTGCAAATTCATTTAATAAGCTGGTAGTTCAACACAGGCTCTCAACTATTGTTGATACATATTGCCTGGTTAAAGCAGACAATTAATTTTAATCAGCATTGTGCCGCCTATGAGTTACATTTTCCAAATAGTGCAGTAGTGAAAGTATTTCAAAATCAAATTGTCAAGAGACAATCCAGCATCCGAAGATATTCAGCATTAATTTTCTAACAGCAGACTGTGGAAAGGCCTGCACTTTCTTAACAAAGTGCCTTTGTCTTAATTTAAAGAACTTTAACAGAATTTACCCCATTTCCTTCAGAACAGGGGATGACTCAGATCAAATCTTCTCTTCAGACAAAAATTTGCCTTCGGGCAGTATTGGGCATCTGGTGATTTCAGGTGCAGTTCTGTATTTATTCTATTACGCAGACACTAAATTCCTCATTAACCAATAATTTGACAATAGATTAATCGGACTGGATTATCAAATAGAGGCCAGAGACCTCTCTATTTAATGCTTCGAGGTTTCTTTCAACAAGGTCTACTCAAGTCTTGAGCTGGAAGAAAACCTAACACGCCATTCTGTTGTCGTTTCGCAGAGAGCCATGAAACTCTTGTTATCCCTCATTCTCACAATCGATTATTATTTCACTAAATTTTTAAGTTCAGAGTCACTTCTATACAGATTGTTTTGTGCCATCCTGTTGACACTTCAGACAATATCTATTCTCAGTTATCAAAGCACCCTGGTGAGATTGAGTGGGGAGATTTAGCAGACTAATCACCTGTATCAGCATTTCGCTCTCAGACAATAGACATAAAGACACAGGAACTCAGAAGCAGGCTGGTAGAATACTGTTGGTTTGAATTTAGTTGCAGCTGCACTGCCATCCATTCTTGCTGCAGAGATTAATCTATTGCATCTTCTGGGTCAAATTAAAGTGTAGGTAGTGCTCTGCTTTCAGGTTTCCTACTGGCGCTCTAAACACCAAGATCACGGGTACAGCAAGTGCCTGTTCTGGTCATACAAATGGGGCAAATGGTTCTGCTGGAAAGGTTATATACCTATTCAAAGGAGTCACATTTGTAACCCTTCTTATAGCCACATCCTCAATCAGAACTCTCAAGCTCTGATTGCATTCTGTTTACACCCTTGTCTTCTACAGAATCTAGAAAAGCCACAGAGTAAGAAACAGCACAATTCCATGTATGTAGGAATTTGAACATTTAATTCACACCTCCAAAATGCATTTGTACCTATTCTACACACTTTCTTTTAGTTTTTGCTCAGTCCACTGAAGTCATTTTCAGATTGTACTAGTGAGCAAATTTACTGGGTAGTTGTTCATTGTAACTGGCTCCCTGTGCAACTGATCTTTAATGCCAGCATTAACACAAGTGGCTAAATGTCACTTGTATTTTGTTGTTAAATTCTGTTCCAAACAGCCAAACAGATAGAATGCCACTCGGGACTACAGCAACTTGACTGCCTATTTAATGGTGAGCAGCACTAAAAGGCAGCAAACTTTATGAATTCACCAGCGAATATGTGCACTCTTGGACAAATCATTCACTGTAGCCAAAGTCTCAAATACACATTTCTCTACCTTCGGTTTTAATAAATGTATGGAACAATATCTATACGCCAGTGATATGAGCATGCTGTTAGAATCCTTTCGTACGCAGATCCACATTCCACAAGTAAATGATTTTACGGAGTCACAATTATCTGCTCTAAGTAGAGGTCACTCATCAGTTGCATCAGAGGTGTATATTTGGTCGATTCATTAAGTAGACTCACACACGAAAGTGTCATTCTGCATATCATGAGGAGTGAACTGTGAAACATTGTTTCTAAATTCACTACCGTTTCGTCACTCACATATTATCAATACAACACTGACTGAGAGCCAAAAAGTATACGTGTGCCTTGGCTACATTGTGTGTGTGTGTGAGTGAGAGGTGTGCGTGTGTGAGAGTGAGAATGTGTGTGTGTGAGACAGAGAGATGTGTGAGTGAGAGACAGAGAGATGTGTGAGTGAGAGAGAGAGTGAGTGTGAGTGAGAGAGAGAGTGAGTGTGAGTGAGAGAGAGAGTGACAGTGTGTGTGTCTATGGTTGAGAGAGAGTGTATGTTTAAGAGTGAGTGTGTGCGAGTGAGAATGAGGTGTGCTTGTGTGCGAGTGAGAATGAGGTGTGCTTGTGTGCGAGTGAGAATGTGTGCGAGTGAGAATGTGTGCGAGTGAGAATGTGTGCGAGAGTGAGAGTGAGAGTGAAAGTGTGTGAGAGAGAGAGGGGTGTGTGTGTGAGAGAGAGAGACAGTGTGTGTCTCTATGGTTAAGAGAGAGTGTATGTTTAAGTGTGTGTGTGTGTGTGTGCGTGAGTGAGAGTGAGAATGTGTGCGTGAGTGAGAGTGAGAGCGCGTGAGAGTGAGAGCGCGTGAGAGTGAGAGGTGTGTGTGTGAGAGAGAGTGTGAGTGAGAGAAAGAGAGAGACACTCTCTCTCACTCACACACCTTTCTCACTCTCTCTCTCACACACACACCTCTCACTCTCACGCGCTCTCACTCTCA
>JAHRHZ010000133.1:13493357-13507816 GCA_024137785.1 Ginglymostoma cirratum | reverse complement strand
CTCTCACTCTCACGCGCTCTCACTCTCACGCGCTCTCACTCTCACGCGCTCTCACTCTCACTCACACACACATTCTCACTCACTCACACACACACCTCTCACTCACACACATGCACATCTTTCTCTCTCACACACACGCACACCTCTCTCTCTCACACACACGCACACCTCTCTCTCACACACACTCACTCTCACACTCACACTCACACACACTCACTCTTAAACATACACTCTCTCTCAACCATAGACACACACACTGTCTCTCTCTTTCTCTCACTCACAGTGTGTGTGTCTATGGTTGAGAGAGAGTGTATGTTTAAGAGTGAGTGTGTGTGAGTGTGAGTGTGAGAGTGAGTGTGTGTGAGTGAGGTGTGCGTGTGTGTGAGAGAGAGAGATGTGCGTGTGTGAGTGAGTGAGAATGTGTGTGTGAGTGAGAATGTGTGTGTGAGTGAGAATGTGTGTGTGAGTGAGAGTGAGAGTGAAAGTGTGTGTGAGAGAGAGGGTGTGTGTGTGTGAGAGAGAGAGAGGTGTGTGAGTGAGTGACAGAGTGAGTGTGAGAGAGAGAGAGAGAGAGACAGACAGACAGACAGTGTGTGTGTCTATGGTTAAGAGACCATGTGGTTATGTTTAAGAGTGACTGTGTGTGTGTGTGTGTGTGTGTGTGTGTGTGTGTGTGTGTCAGACTGATTATCACTCCAATAATGTCTAAAAATCAGAAAGAGATAAAAAAAAGAAAAGGCAAATCCAAAAAACCATTTGACATTTGCCTTTAAGGGAAAATATTTGTATGCCAGAGCCAGCTGACAACGAGGTTGGCTTTAACAAAATGGAATGGTCAAACTCCACAATTTACTCTTTGGCCTGAACTGCACAAGGTTGAAGTAAACCAAAGACAAAAGTGTCAGACCTTCCCTTCAAAGGAAACAAGTGAAAGGAAACAAGAAGTTGTACCATTCTCAGAGCAGGGATGTATTTAAATGGCCAGTTCAAGTAGGTACTTGCTGCATCCAGTTTAGTTCTTAACATTGTTGTTCCAGATAAATCAATGGGATTCCTGGACAGACATGGGAATGGCTGTTTGTGAAGGTAACAGTACCTTTCAACCACATAAAGACCGCAATCCCATTTCTTTCCTCACTTGTCTCTTCTTTTCCCCTATTAAAGCTATAAAAAAGACAGTATAATGCCACTCACATCCATGTACTCCAAATGGTTTGTGCATCCTGTAACTACACCTTCCGTTGACCAGCAGGAAATGCACAGACTCACGGCAGGATGTACAGGGTTGTCATTTCTAGCCGAAACTTATTCTGGGTCCATTGCATGATGAAACTGGGAGACTTGTGAATCCCAAGTGCTCCACTGTGAAAAATAGTTCATCCTTCCTGGAAGTTATAAGTCTGGTACCAGGGGCAGCTGGGCGGGGGGCAAAGAAAAATATCAGGCTGATGCGTTTTCCTGACTCATAAATTACACCCACAAAGTTACCACGCTTACAAATGGGACAAATGAAAATAGAAACAAAAGAACGATGCACTTCAATTATGCCTTTTGAGAAATTGTTTCCTGTACCTGAATGCTCGATATATTGGTGAGTTAGCAGATTTTTGTGGAGTTGATAAATTACCATCATAGCACACACTGTGAAGATGTACTACATTTTCCTCCCATCAAACACTGGCTTGTATCAGTGGTACTTGTAATATCACTAGCAGACCATTTGCTTCCCAGCTTCCTACCATTATGGCCTTTGGCAAGTTTACTCTTCTGTAGCAGACAAATCTACTCCTCTTATTTGCTACCCAGGAGAAGTACAGGGAATTTAATGGGGAGGCAAGGCTAATGCAGCATTCCAGAGCAAATGGGGACAAAAAACCCTGCAGTGGAAACAGAACCATCAGTCCCACATATAGCAACCACTCTGTCACCATGTCTCATTAGTCTCTGGTGTCATTTGTTGAAAAATTGTTGGAAGCAGCCACCACAAAAAGCTAGCAAGTAACACTGGCTTATGTCGAAAGGCATAGATAAAAGATTTGACTTCTGGACTGAGAACTTTTGCAAATACTGTCCAGCCTATGGACTTTAGGCTAATAAAATAGGACATAGTTTCCTCACAGTTAACAGTAAAACATTCCTCTGACAATTTTCCATTACACGTTATTAATAATATCATAATCTTTGACCTTCAAGGTCTCAGTGCAATAAATACTTACAAAGAGCATTAAATACAAGTGGTCACTTAGACAAGGACATGAGATGAACACTGGAACATTTGTTCCCAAACCTTTGATTCAGCAAATACAATTATAACCAATAGACTGGGGAGCTATGAGCTGCATTGTTGACCCAAAAACTTTGATGATGATACTTTTCTTAACAGCTGATGTCCAGAAACAGATTTCTTTGTAAATAAGTCAAGAATTACTTCAGCTGAGGCAATGCAGTTTGACATACTGGCAGAAAAGTCTATTCAATCTCACTAACCATGCGAAAATAAAATCCTCTTTAGAATGGGTGCTCGTCAGGAATGGTGAGAGAGTTTAGTAAACAGATTCAGAAAAGTTGGCTCAACAGGATGACACGAGACCCACTGGGAAAAAAAAACATGAATACCTTGCCTTCACCAGCCTGTTGAGAGCTGTAAGTGACTTGTCCATGTGACAAAAAGTTCTGAGCTGTGTATTCACTTCACAGATACTATTCGCATTGCAAAACTGCTGAGTTTCTCAGCTTTAGATCATGATCATCCAGCTTAAGTAATGCGGAGATGTCGGGGTGCCACAAATTTCTTCTCTCTCTCTCTCTCTCTCTCTCTTCACCTTTACTGCTTTTGTCATCATTTGGGATGGGAGGAACAACAGACTTGCAGGGAGGAAAAGAAATGTATGGTCTTAAGATTTTTGAAAAACAGGCATGGTTTAACACGTCTTCATCCGAGACTATTTATAGCTTATTGGAAGGTGCATAAATCTCTATCGGTCATGCTTTATGCTTTTAGCATCTGCTAACGTGCTTGCCTTGGAACTTGTTTAAGTAGGTTACAACACAGGAGAATACAGACATAAATTTTTTTTCTACTAACAAATGCAACTTGAACTTAGCCTCGATTCAGAACAACATGATTCTAAGCCAAAAGGTCAATGGGAATGGGAACACAGAGATCTTGGACACGTACAGTACAAGATGAGTTTTGGGAATAAGATGGATGAACCCAACTGAACAGCATCCAACTGCTTATTTTTATTGTCGGCTACGTGGATCCCGGATCCAAGTTTGAAGTTCAGCAAAATTCTAGGATGACATTAAGTGGCATTCAGTTCAAGCCAGTCCTTCTATCAAAGTGCATTCCCAGTGCAAGTTCCTTTTGTGGACTCGTGCGGTGTACCACATGCTGCTATGACCAGAAATTGTGCTGTAGCTCATAGGCTGTTGTCTTGCGTGGATTCATCTCTGCTCCACACAGTGGGAGTGTTCCATCCTGACTCTGACCTTCCACATCTGTGTCTAACAATGTCCGCTCATAGCTACCAAGTCCTTGCCTGTAAGGCAGAAAGAGGGGCCTTTCCTCCACAGTGCCACTGCTGCTGAGGCAGGAGTCCAGGTTGGACGGTGTTTCAGTGCTTGAACTATTGACAGGGGAGTTACTGCATGTTTTGCTGGGTGAGACAAACCACCATGTATCTAACCGCTGACGGTTTGCAGATGGGCGTGGCCTCGGTACAAATTCCAACGTTTTGGGTCTTTCTAATGTGAAATCTTGTTTTGTGTTCCTTCGTCTTGGAGTCGGTGGAAAAACCAGATTGGGGTCAGGCAGGCGAGGAACTTCCGTTGGATCCCTGCTGGGACTTGGAATTTTACCTATACCTTAAAAAAAATAGAAATGTTAATCCCTACCAATTTGTATCTTTCCCCATTCCGTTATAATAGCCACTAATTATAAAGCGTTGGCAGGGAATGGAACAAAAAAAAATTAACTGCATTACTCCCATGGGGATTAAATGGATGAAGCCTTGGATGTGATTGCTAATACATCGCTTCTCACTTCCTCTTTCACTTCCCCTCTGATCCTCCTGTATTCAGTCTGGTTTTCACGTCCATTATCAAACTGAAATATTTCTTTTTTCTGTCATTTTCATTTTTTTAAAATCTCATAGGAAGAACAGGCCACAAAAGGGTGGTACGGTGGCTCAGTAGTTAGCACTGCTGCTTCATAGTGCCAGGGACCCAGATTCGATTCCACCCTTGGGCGACTGTCTGTGTGGAGTTTGCACATTCTCCCCGTGTCTGCGTGGGTTTCCTCCCACAGTCCAAAGATGTGCAGGCTAGGTGGGTCTGCCATGCTAAATTGCCCGGAGTGTTCAGGGATGTGTACGATAGGTGGATTATCGGGGAATGGGTCTGGGTGGGATGCTCTGAGGGTCGGTGTGGACTTGTTGGGCCGAACGGCCTGTTTCCATACTGTAGGGATTCTATGAAGAAAAAGTGATTTCCTCAGATTTCCTGCCCTTCCCTAAACTGCTTCCGATTTTACTGGAGTCTATTCCATCTCAGCCTCCTTAGTGAATAAGTTAATTTTGATGTTTTTGGACACTGAGTGAACAGACAACGGTGGCCCAGTTCCTTGGACGCTCCTAGTTTTTGGCAATAGAACTATTTCATCCCTTTCCAAAGTTACAACTGTGTAATGTGTAATAAATGTCCAAATACACAAGATAACTGCATCATGCAAAGTGCTGGACTACACCAAGTTAATTAGAAGGTGCATTTATTGATCTTTAAAAATATCTTTACTGAAATTCTACGTGGCAATATTTTGAGAACACATTAGAACTCTGTTCTTCCCACTGTTTGCAAATACACACGTAGATACACATAGAATGAAGTATTCACAGATCTGTGTATTCCGGTGACACTCCACAACTCACAACGGCAATAGAGCCATGCAGCAAGTATGATCATGGAATTCGTTGCCTTCATTAGGAAGGTGCAAGAACTGATTGGTCGTCTTTTTGCATGGAGACTGGAATGGTTACAAAGGCAGAATGTTGGGTTTCCGCTGACCACCACACCCCGCACCCACCACAACCCATACCGACAGGTTTGGCCTGCCTTGAGTAGTAGTTTGGGGGAAGTGGTGTGAGAGTGGGAGTAGGAGGGCGAAGGAGAAAACAGGGTTGAATTCAAAGTAATTGGACAGTTTGCACTTATGAGAACCAATAAACACAGAAAGTTGCATTTTACAAGGTTAGGAGCAAGATACTGCAAATCCTTTCAAGGAACCGCATTTGGTTGAACTGCCTATTTCTGGGAACATCAAGACATCAATGTAAAACACCAAGCACCTACCTGTAACAACAGAGCCCATGGCACCATTGGATGGCATACAGTTCGGAGTCTGAGGAATTAGTTTAATAGCTCCATCGGAAGGAGTTCGCCTGTGACCACAGTGCACTGCGGCGGAGGTTGTTGTCACATGAGTTGGAGTCAATGATTGCTTAGGGTCACGTTTGAAGCGTTCAATGGTTACATCAACCAAAGGATGATTGGTAATAAACTTGGTGCTCTCATTCATCGAACCTGGGGTTGTAGGCATTTCATACACCACCATTTCATCACTGTCTGAGCGTAACAAAGATCGCGTGGAGTTGCATTCAGAAATGGAAGATAATGAGAGCAATGTCAATGAAGAAGATGGATCAAAGGAGGTAATCACCGATTCTTCGTTCTTGAAGAGATTTCGAGACGGAGGGCTGGTGCTCCTCCGCAATCGGCTGGTGCGTTGAAAAATGCCTTCCTTCTTTTTCTTCTCTTCCTTTGGCTCAACATCTTCTTGCAAAATATGACATTTCCCCAGTTCAAGCAAATCTAATCCCAAAGCCACTGCTGCTAGGACAGCCCCACAACCAAGGAAGACAAAGTCACATTTCTTCCTTTGCGAGCTCCGTTTTGTACTGTTGGTGGGAGTATGCTGTGGGGTGCTAGTAGCCGAGTTCACTGGAGTAGGATCCTCATTGTTGTCACTACCAGCACCCTCTCCATCATTTCGGTCAAATGGTAACGAGAGGTAGGCTTGGTTGTGTAAAGCAGGTTGTTGTAGTGTTGTATCAAAATCAATAATGGTATCACCATCTTCATGCTCTGGAGGTAAAGGAAAAGGATCTTGAATCTGGTTTCTTAATGAAAGACACCCTTTCATATTTCACACTCCACCAATATTGTCAACTTTGGATTTTCTTAAACTCAGGAATAGTTCAATTCCCAAAACTCTTAAGAGTCAGGCCATTCAGTCCCTCAAGCCTTTTCCTTCATTCAATTTGATAATGGCTGATTTGACTCCCAGTTCCATTTTTCCATTGCATCAGCAACTTTTATGGAGAAGGAGAGAATTTTCAGATTTCCACTCTCTTTGCAAGGGAAATCATTTCATGATTTCAGTCGCAAGCATTCTAACTCTAACTTTATGATCCATAGTCTCCTTTATCTGCATGATTCACCAGAGGAAATGGTTTCTCTAAACTGTTAAGCACAGTGAAGACATATTTTATTCCTAAATTCCAAGTAGGAAGGAAAGGAATACATAGGCCTCAAAAAGAGTTACAGGCTGCAACAGCGTATGGTCACCAAGCCCTTTTTTTCCCCAGGTCCATCAAGACAACAAATGGACCGTCTGCTTACAAACTGACTTTGTGGCCTGCAGAAAGTCCGGCTCTTAAAGAGAATCCTGAAAAAATATTAGTAGTTAAATTCACCTAAACTACCCTTCAGGAGTGAAAGTATCTTCTTTATTAGGCCTGTAACATGTGTTTTCCATAATAGGACAATCACATGAATCAATAACATTTTTGCACTACTCTGTAAAAGTGTCTCCTGTTCTCTTCAACACTCAAAAAAAGTGGTTAAAATGCATATAGGAAGGCTATTAATAAGCTATGGAGGGTTCAGAAGACATTTACCAGGATGTTGCTGGGCAGGAAGGTTTGAGTTAAGAAAGGCTGGATAGTCTGGAAAATTGGAAGTTGAGAGGTGACCTTGTAGAGGTTTATAAAATCATGAGGGGTATAGATAGGGTTAATGGTAAGTATCTTTTCTGTAGGATGGGGGATTTCAAGACTTAGGGGGCAAGACTTAGGGTGACAGGAGAGAGATTTAAAAGAAACGTGAGGGGAAAATTTTTTTTTTACACAGAGAGTGGTTCGCGTGTGCAATGGACTTGCTCATGAAATGGTGGATGTGGGCACAGTTACAACGTTTAAAAGATACTTAGATAAGTACATAAAAAGGAAAGGCTTGGAGGGATATGGGCCAGGAGCAGGCAGCTGGGAATAGTTTAGTTTGGGATTATGTTTGACATGGACTGGT
This sequence comes from Ginglymostoma cirratum, assembly GCA_024137785.1. Lineage (NCBI taxonomy): Eukaryota > Metazoa > Chordata > Chondrichthyes > Orectolobiformes > Ginglymostomatidae > Ginglymostoma > Ginglymostoma cirratum. The sequence goes on along the minus strand of JAHRHZ010000133.1, from coordinate 13,500,454 downwards.
TGGACTGAACGGTCTGTTTTCAAGTTGTATGACTCTATGACTGTGAATGAGTTTTGTGTTGTTATATTTAGGGGTATGACCATGAACAAACAATCTTTTTTAGTTAACCTCTCAAAATGCCTGCTGCTAGATCTCAAATTGTCCACACACTAAGGAATTTAAAACATGCATATTTTCATCTCAGAAGCTTATTGTTCACAAACTACTGAGAAGGGAACAGGGATATTAGCAGCTCTGGGGCAGATACTCTCTAATCAATCTGTTCAGAAATATGCACACACCTCTACTACATTGAATGCATGCTACCTGGCACAGAGGTAGGGACACTACCAGTACACCACGCGAGTCCTTCCATAATTTGCAATTTATATACTTAGATTCTGCATGTCTATGATGATTCTTTGATCTGGTTGGTGGAACATACACTCCTATCTTGACACATAGAAAATGGCAGAGTTTCACAACTTGTTAATTCCAACACATTTCAATGTAGTTCAGTGGGCAACTGGAAAAGTGATGAATATTGGGAGCCATTAATTCACCACTAACTACAAGATCTGGCCAAAACAGGTTAATTAACCTACTGATACTCATTGATGCAATCCATGAGATGACAGCCCATTTGAACCATGTACTGGTGGATCCGCTGACCACTGTGGAACAGCTAACCCAGTAAAACTTAGCACCTTTAGCAAAGAATAGGTGAAAAACGGAAACGAAACAAAAATAAATAATCAATGCAACAAAGTTTGATTTTTAGAACAGTGCACATTTTCCATACCTATTTCAACAAGGCTGGCAAACCCTGGGACAGTAGGAGTTGGTCGATGGCTTTTTCCCAGATTGGGAGCACTGGAGGACCACTGCTTGTTTCCATCTACCAGATGTTTAAGGCTTAGAGAAGGCAAATAATGAAAGAGAAATAATGCAATAATTGTCAGCATACGTACAGTTTGTAGGACATGCTTCAAACATTTGATACAAAGTTCGTCTGTTGTTATGAGTGCAAGTAGACCTCTTTTCAATGACACACGTCCCATGTCCTCACCTCCTGGAGCCACACATTAACTAAGATGCTTCTAGTCTTCTGTCAAAACTGATGAGTTAGCCATGGTAGTAAACCTCTCTGAGGTTCCATCTGGAATTTCATACCTGAAATCAAAATTTCTGGAGGCAGTGAGAGGTGGGCATGGAGTAAGGATGGGCATCGCAGATGGCATTTTTCTGTGATGACACCCACCCCCCCAAGTTTTTCCTGACCATTAGTAGATAAATGCACACAATACAGCTTATCCATGATACCTAAGGGTGAGACAGACAGATTTTTTGGCATCTCAGAGAATCAAGGATACTAGGAGCATTCGTAAAGTTGGAATTAAATCGAATGATTAGCCATGAACTTCTATGATTGGGAGATCTTGTGACACAGTGTCAGTGTCCCTACCTGGCCTAAAAAATTCCATGTTCAGCTCCATCCCTGGGATGTGATATCCAAGAAAGATGCTTTGTTAACACAACTGGTTACCAATCCTATTGTATTGAATGACAGAGCAAGCTCAAGGGACCCAATGGCCCACTCCTGTTTCTATTTTTATGTTCAATAAACTGCATATTATCTTCATACAAATTACCAATCCAAAGAGATACTGTTATCATTAAGGATGCAGACCAAGAGGATTAGTTGGTTCGCAAGTCCCCAACGCAATTTGATTACCCAAACCGAAAGTGAACATAATAGAAAGTACTTCCAATATCAGTGAATGGTCTCAAGGGCTGGTGTTTATATTGTTAAGAGGTAAAAGGAGGTATGGATAGTTTTTCTTACAATTCACTAATTCTCCACTGAGTAACAATCATCTCAATTGGTTGTCAATGTTGCAAATAATTGGAAATTAACAGAATGCAATCTGATGCAGCGTTGATATTTTTCACTCAACTGCGAAGCTTCTGACTGTCTGAGCTTTGCAATCACATCTTAAATAAAGTCAGATGGGACAACAATCAAAGATTCAACAAGCATGCACTTGTTCATCCAAACGTTAATTACAGACCTTCAGCTTTCTATTTTAATTAAAATGTAACATGCCACACTGTGGCTTAGATGCACTGTCAATTTTCATGCAAATTTTATTGCAAAATCTCACCGATATGAGATGTCACCAAATAAAAAAAATACATTTATCAGACGGTTACATTTTTGGACCCACAAGCAGAGGTCCAGGTGATAACAATGTCAGAGTCTGCGTGGCTTTATAAAACAATTAATAAACATTATTCATAACAAATTAAAATTATCTCAAGTCAGCTGAAGTCATCTTGGCCTAATATTGTTCTGTAGTATTCTTTTGAATGCATCCTATGATGACACTTTATGCAGAAGGATTTAAGGAAAAATATACTGGGATCATTTACTGAGTTGATCCTGTACATAAATGCTGTGCATTTGAATCCCATCATGAATCCACAAATATGTCAAGCTGCAATGCAGACAAAAAGCAGACACATTGAAGAGTCTTGATTGAAGAGATGAGCCATGATGAACAGATGAGTTTTTACACTGACTACGTTATCAGATAAAGCCTACTAGCTATGTCCACAGGAACTCTACAAGAATATTCTAGGAGAAGGTTTCTTAGACTGAGAATCAAGACCTCACTTTCTTGGAGTTGCAAATCCCGAGGCAGCAACGGCTGCTGTGGATATCTGACCTTGTTATGACAGCCAGGAGGGTCCTTCAAATCCTCATCATTTTGTAATGGTGACTGTGGTCTAATGACCGAAAGTTGAGAGCCAGTATCACAGAATTGTTACAGTGCAGAAATAGGCCATTCGACCCATCGTGTCTGCACCCAATTCATGCTCCAAAAAAGCCAGTCCAATATAGGTTTTCAAAAAAACCCTTAAGATGAAAGGCTTTGCATCCCACCTTGTAACCTCATCCTGGATTCCCCAGTATCACACCATTCTTGCCACCCCACTCCAAATTTCTCCAGTCTAAGTTGCTACTGTGGGGTCATGGTAATTTTCAAGCTTTGAAATGGAGTTACAGCCATAAAGTGACTGAAGCTGTGCTGCAGAAAAAAAAGTGACATTTCGTTATGAGAATTGCTGAAAAAGGAAACATTTTGTCAAAGCTGTTCAGCTTGCATCAACCAGGTCAATTTCAGTACCACCAATATATACAAATAAACAACATAAACAATATTTATATTCATGGGAAGTCAGTGCTGATTGGTTAACGAGTAGACTTTGTTTGATTGAGCTATTTTCTTGATAGTTAAAAAAGCTTGGCAGTTAACTGCCAATCAGCATTAATGAGTGCATTCTCCATGGCATCTTGCATTTTGTCCTGATCAGTTCAAGATGAAAAGCTTTGACAAAAGGTGCAATGGGGACCAAATCTGGGATAGCAACATCTTTTCACTTTAATGAACATTGCTGGGGTAAGACAGATAATGCTATGGGGTCAAGGGTTCAAATTTAATTTTGGCAGCTGTTGGACTTTAAATCCAATTGATCAGACAAAAAAAAAAATCCAAAATGAATGCTAATCTCAGTAATGGTGACCACCAAACTATAACTGATTACCATAAAAACCCATTGGGTACACTAATTTGCTTGAGGAAAGGGAATGTATTATCCTTCCCTCGTCTGGCCTACATGTGACTTCAGATGCAGAGCAACATGGTTGACTCTTAACTGCCCTCAAAGTGGAATGAGGGATGTGGCAATAAATGCTGACCTTGCCCATATAAATTTTAAAAACTTCATTTTCTCAAGTAGCACAGTTCCTTTAAAAAAAAACATAATTTAAAAACAGTTAGCATTGAATTTATCTACAGGATGGGAAAGTTAATTCTGTCTGAACTAGACCAATGTCCATTCTACATCTTAAAAGCACATCTTGCAACTCTTTGTGGCCACATTTAGAATGGAATTTTCTAAAGTTTATTTCAGGTTAACTTCCAAATCAATTTACATCATCTGGTTCTGTGTCCCGAAGCAACACAGAAGAGAATGAAGTCCCCAGAGCAAACTCTGTCCTTAATTTGATGAATATTCACAGAAATTAGTATGTCATTGACCTTTCTGCTAAACGCCAACCTCCAATTTTACAAGCACAAAGTACCTACCCTATTCAACAGTTTCTAACTTCAATTAAATATTCCTAACAATCACAGGACAATTCCTGATTCTAATGCATCTTTCCCATCTGGAGAAAATCCAATTTCTTCTGAAAAAATGTGAACATGATTGCTGTCAAGTTTTTTTTTGGAAATGCAGCAAACAAAATGTTGCACCTTCAAGCAAAACAAGAAATCTCTGAACACTTAAGTCTGCCTGTGCAGAATTGATTAAAATATTATTTGCTCAAAGATAAAAATGAGAAAGATTTTTTTTGAGGTTTGAGAATTGAGAATTAAGTCTTGAGTGTAAATCTTTAGGATAAGTAACACTGTGCACAATTTATGCATTTTATTTCTTCTCCTTCCCACCCACTCAATTGCAGGCCACACTGAATTGTGATAGGGACTGAATCACACAAGCTGCATCATGACTTGTTGGGTAAATCTTTTATTTGATTTTAAATATTTTGAAAGTAAATTAATTTTTTAAAATGTAAATTGAGACACCTGGGATTTTAGACGGTACTCAAATTTTATACTTAATTCTATTTTGTAATATGGATCCACGAATAACTAAGGTTTTCAATGACTTTGCAAAAACACATTCTGGGGAGGCAACAGCTTAGTGGTATTATCGCCGGACTGTCAATTGTCAGGAAAAATCCATCTGGTACACCAATGTCCTTTAGGGACAGAAGCTGCCGCCCTTACCTGGTCTGGCCTACAAGTGACTCCAGACCCACAGCAATATGGTAGATTCTTAACTGTCCTCTGGGCAATTAGGAATGGACAACAAATGCTGGCCTAGCCAGTGATGGCCTCATTCTGCGATTGAATAATAATATCGGGATCCAAGATATAACTCCCATTCCTGTATTAACCCAGTTTTGCACCCCTTCTGGGTTTGAAATCTGCATTACAAAAAAACTTTAAAATGCAGTACAAGGCCATTCACTCTGCCTGTTCTATGTCAATGTTTAAGTTCTATATAAGCATTCTACTACCCTAGTTCGCCTTACAGTGTCAGAATATCCTATCATTCTTTCTCCTGAACTTCCTTTCCATTATTTGGCTCAACCAATGCATGTCATAGCAGTGATTTGACATTTGAATGAATGAATGATAAGTAGAAACAGAAAATGCATTGACCTGAAATGTTAACTTTGTTTCTCTCTCCCCATATACTGTTGGATCTGCTGGTCTTTTCCAGCATTGTCTCCATTTGCAGACTGTTAGCATCTGCAAAAATTTTATTGCTTTCCTTGATAAATGCTCATGAATTTGGTCATTTAATTTGTTCGTGAAAATCCATTATGCGTGGCCCTTGCTCTGGACGATCCAAAGTGAAAACAATTTTCTGTATATCTACCAGAGATAAAATCTAACTTTCGCCACAACCACACCCCATTTTTTTTTTGATGCCGATAACAACAGAGTGAAGAAGGTTTGTGATAACATTATTATTGTTGTTGTTCTAATAGTGTATTAGTTTCACGCTATTTATCTCCTGGATTAGGTTTAAAACACCAATAGCAGCACTCAAACAACTCAGGAAGTATACAATCTACAGCTGGACAGCTACCCAAATGTTACTGCCTGTGGAAATAAAACGGAGAGAAACAGACAGGGTATTGAATGAAATAGTGTGGGCAAGGGTTGAAATTTGGGAAGATGTGGTGAATTAAAAAGAGTAGAAATAAAGCAACAGAGGAAAGTATTAATATGTGAAATTATAAAAAGACCATGATAGGCAGAGACAGAAAGTATAAATCTACAAGCAAATCAACTGATAAGACTAGTGGTTATAAAAATCTGAAGCTCTCTATCCCAACGCACATAGCTTTCAAAACAAAACAGATGACTTGATGGTGCAAACAAACTCACATAAATAAGTATGAGCTGATGGCCAGACTGCAGAATGACATACACTGGTACCTGAATATTGAACAGCACGTGAGATTTAGAAAAGCCAGGAAGCTCGGAATAGGTAGAGCAGGTGGCTCTATTAATTTATTGTGCTGATACCATCATTAAGAGAGATGACCTACATTCAGGAAACCAGGATTAGAAGTGAATTGTGCAGAGAGGAGAAATTATTGAAGTAAATTGCTGGAGTGATGTACAAGCCCTTTCAGAGTAACAACATGGTAGGATGGAGTAAAAAGGAAAGCATAATGGGAACTTGTCAGAAAGGTACAGAATCATGGGGGATTTTAATCTATATATCAACAGTCAAAACCAGATTAATCAAGAGGGAAAATGAAAAGTGTGAGAAAATTTAGCACTTAGAAATGCAAAAATGGCTTTTTTGAAAAATATGTATTTATTCAGGGGACGTAGCATTCCCTGGCTAGGTCAGTATTTGCTTCCCATCCCTCGTTGCCCTTGAGAAGGTGGTGGTGAGCTGCCTTCTTGAACAGCTCCAGCCCAGTTGCTGTAACAGAAGCCCATAATGCATTAAGGAGACAATTCCAGGATTCTGACCCAGTGACACCTAAGGAACAATGACATATTTCAAAGTTAGGATGATGAGTGGCTTGGAGGGGAACTTGCATGTGGTGTTGTTCCAGGTATCTGCTGCCCTTGTCCTTCTACATTGTAATGGTGTAGGTTAGAAAACTGCTGTCTAAGGACCCTTGGGGAATTTCTGCAGTGCATCTAGTAGAATGTACACAACTGTTGCAACTTTGTGCAGGTGAAGGAAGGAGTGATTTTTTTTTTGTGGAAGCAGTGCCTATTCAAGCAGATTGCTTTGTCCTGGATGGTGTCAAACATTTTGAGTGGTGTTGGAGGTACACTCATCCAGGCAAGTAGGGAATATTCCATCGCATTGGTATACGTGACAATAAATCAAAGTACAGTGAACACCCGAGATAACAAGGTGTGGGGCTGGATGAACACAGCAGGCCAAGCAGCATCATAGGAGCAGGAAAGCTTGACGTTTCGGGCCTAGACCCTTCATCGGAAAAA
>JAHRHZ010000133.1:13466808-13492957 GCA_024137785.1 Ginglymostoma cirratum | reverse complement strand
ATTTTTCCGATGAAGGGTCTAGGCCCGAAACGTCAAGCTTTCCTGCTCCTATGATGCTGCTTGGCCTGCTGTGTTCATCCAGCCCCACACCTTGTTATCTCGGATTCTCCAGCATCTGCAGTACCTTTTATCTCTGGTACAGTGAACACCCTACTTTTTAGGAGCAGTACAGGCAGATGAAAGTAAGCAAGGATATATGGATCAAAAAGACTTAGACAGAGGCATACTGGTTATGGTGCACAGGGCATGTGCTAGACGAGATCAATGTTAGCAGGATCAGCATTGCTTAAGGCTAGAGAGTCCATTCATCAGTCTGATAAGGATACTTGACTTGTGCCTTGAAAATGGCAGACAGGCTTTGGGATGTCAAATGAGTTTCTCGCTGCGGGATTCCTAGCCTCTTGTGGCCACTGTAATTACATTGTTTTTCTAGTTTAATTTCTGGCCAATGATAACACCCAGGATGTTGATAATGGGGGAATGGTGATGCCATTGAATATCAAGGGGTGACAATGTAAACATTTCTACAGATATATAGAAAAGGAGACCATTAACACAGATAGCACTGGTCTTATAGAAAATGCAGAATTAATCATGGAAAATATGAAGTGACAGATGAAGGGACCAGATATTTTGCATTTGTTTTCACTGGAGATAATATGAGTGACAGCTTAGTGACAAAATCAAGAAATGGAACAAAGGGAAGAACTGAAGAAAATTATAATACCAGGGAAGTGGCACTGATCTTTGGGCTGACAAATCCTCGGGTACTGACAGCCTTCATCTTAGAGTCTGAGAAAAGTGAGGCTAGTGAGACAGCTGATGCATTGGTTTTAAATTTTCCAAAGCTCCCTCGATTCCAAGAACGTTCCATTTGATTTGACAATAGCAAATGTAGCTCCATTATTCAAAAAGGATACGAGATAGAAATAGGAAACGACATTCCACTTAACTTAACATCTGAAGATGTTAGTAACTATTAATAAAGACAATATAGCACAGCATTTACAAAATTTCAAGATAATCAGGCAGTCAAAATGGCTTGTGAAAGGGAGATCATGATTAACGAACACATTACATTTATGTGAAGAAGTAACATGAATAAAAGGGACCCAGCGGATATGCTGTACTTAGATTTTCTGAAGATAGTCAATAAGATGTCATACCAAGGGTTATTGCAGAAAATAAATACTCACAGTGCAGTAGGTAACATATCGCCATAGAAAGAAGACTGGATAACGAAAAGGGAACAAAATAGGCACAAGGGGTAATTTTCTATTTGTAATTTGTAATGAGTGGTGTACCACAGGAATCAGTATTGGGGCCTCAACTTTTTGTAATTTATGTAAATGACACAGATGAAGGGACCAGAAGGTTGAAAAGTTTGCTGACAGCACAATGATAGGTAGGAAAGTAAGTTGTAAAAAGGGAATAAGATGGCTACGAAGGGATATGGATAGGTTAGGTGCGTGGGCAAAGATCTGGCAAATAGGGTATAATGTGGAAAAAGAGTTATAAATCTTAACTTTGGCAGAAAAAAGGAGGCATATTATCTAAATGGTAAGAGATCACAGAGCTCAGAGATGCAGAAGGATCTCGCTATCCTAGCACATGAATTGCAAAAGCAAGAACGTAGGTAGAGAAATTAATTATGGAAGTTAATTGAATGTCATCATTTATTTCAAAGGGAATTGAATACATAAGTAAGACGGTTATGTTTCAGTTACACAGGAGTTGGTGAAATTGTATCTGGAGTACTGCGTGCAAAATTGATTTTCTCAAAATTACTAATCGTACCTTCAGGTGCCAAGACCCTAATCTCTGCAATTCCTTCCCATTACTCTGCCTTTCTTAAGATGCTCCTCAAAATCTACCTCTTTGATGAAGCTGTTGTGTACGTGCTCTAATACCTCCTTCTATGGTTTGGTTTCAAATTTTATTTGATAACACTGCTTCAAAGAGTTTTGAAACATTGTACTATGTTGCTGTTGTAAACTGAGGGGCTGTCACACTTGTAAGAAGCTACTATGTGTGAGATTCAGGGTCAATGTTGAAGTTTATCTCTGACCCACTGTCTCTCTATTGCAATGCACTGCTGGAGGTCACCAAGTTATTCTAAAAATAATTCTTTGCAGTCAAAAATCTACAAATTTCCCTCCAAAGGTAATTGGAAAAATGTTTGTTAGAAATTGGAGCAAGGCCATTCACTGTAACATTGTAGAATGACAACAAACAATGTGAACAGACAGAGTTGATATTGTACAATGCTTTAATCTTACCTATCTTCCCCACCAGCAAGATCCTTTTGATGTAAAGAACTGGGGCCCCACGTCCAGCCCTTCTTTTTCTGCCCTTTCTTTTCTTCCTCATCACATTCCTCTCGCTGAAACACTGAACTGCGGCCCCAGGTCTTATTGCTTTCACCTGGTGTTACTATGAAGAGGTTAAAAAGATGGCCGTTTATCCCAGTAGTTTCATATCAGTCACTGGTGAAATAATTTAATGTTATTCAACATGTAAGACTTTTATACAAAAATGTACGAATTGTCCAGCAATGGAATACATTTAGCACAGCTCCCTAAAGGATCACATACAGCTCAGATGCTGTCTACCAAGCATCAGAGCCCTATTACCTGACAATCATGATCTCCTTCCTAAATTTTCCCAAAAAATGCACAATTTGGAGGTCTTCTGGTACCCACCATCACATTGTTATTCAATGGATGCAAACCCAGAGACTGCTGATCTGTTGACTGTTTGACCACAGGGAAAGAATGGAACTCCGCAACTTATCCTGATCCTACCCCAATGTTACCACGCATGCATTTTCAGCAGAGGCTGCTGGGATACCAGTCAGGAGTGGTAATCCCCAAAGTGCTTCTTTTCTATCTCTGACTCAGGATACCAGTTGCACATTTCTGTCAGCGTTTTCAAACATTAATTCTACAAGACTAGGCAGGCAACATCCAGAAGAACGCAAGTTGCAAGGTTGACTGCGGGTTTTCACAGCAAAAATAATGGAAGTGCACAACCTAAGCTGCAAAGCGCTATTTATATCACGTGGATTTTAGATCATAATAACTGAATTAAATATTGACTTTTTAACCTTCTATTTCTTCCAATTAAAGACCATTTGAAGTCACTTCTGTTTTGACTTTAAAGGATATATACTTTCTCTTCGTGTTGGAAGATTAATTGAAACTTAATTTATTTAAATATTTTGGTGCTTTATCAGTATGGTCATTAACTCTCCTCTAACAACGTGCCTTTGTCACACGTGTCAAAACCAATTCCACTCTAAGCCAATGCACCAGAGTGACATTACCCTTGCCAATTCTGGCCATGTTTGCAACACTGAGATGCTCCCACATTTAAACCACAAATAAAGAGGAATAAAACCCTTCAGCTAATTGAAGTGTAGACAATGAAAAAAATTCTCTCAGTCTCTCATTTCTCTTTGCCATTTTAGCTAGAATATTCCAACTGGCTTTTGTATGACCCTCAAATTTTGTGTCTTTCCTCAGAATCCAAAATCCATTCCATCTGTCAGATCGAGTGCTGAACAAAAAACAACTTTCTGATATCAGTCCTGATGTCAAAGTGACCTAAAGTAGGGCTCTTTGCTAATTAGCACAAAATTATATGCATTGCAATGCTGACAGCAATTGTAAGAATTCACGAGATAAAAACTCAAATCAGCCCAGTTTCAAATGATAAGATTTTCCATATTATCAATTAATAAAACAAATTTAAACTGGGCCACGGGCTGTTTCTGAAACAGATTCCCAGCAAATTCCAGGGGCAGCTGTTGGCTGTGTATTTTGGATTAATTGGAGGGGTTTTGGATCTGTTTGGTTTCTCCAAGTCTTAGATTGAAAGATCAACTGTGAGGGTGGGAGAGCAGTTGTTATCTGATAGCTCTATAGCTATGCAATTCAAAGTGAGCTTGGTGTTTCAAAATCTAGCTGACCAACTTCAGGAATGAGACTAGGATAACAGAAAGCCAGTGCAGTTTTCACATTGTCATCTGGGTTCATGAATTAATTGTGCTCAATGGAGAAAGTCAATTAACTCTTGAAAAGTGCAAAAATTACGGACCCTGATCATAACCTGAATTGAATACCGAAGCAATTCTCCACTTTCAACAGAGGCTGAATGGGAGCCCCTGTTGGATATGTGATAAGTTACCCATAGGGCTTCACTGGACTCTTGAAAACTACTTTTGCTTGACAAATCTGTTAAGATAAAGAGAACATTATTTTTCTGAAATCATTCCTTTGTCATAGAGACATAACTAAGGCTACATTCTCCAGGTGCTTTATCTACAGTTTTGTTATTCAGGTTGGGGTTAGTACAGCACTCCAGTCACTTCTAACCATACACATCTCCTGCATGATATATACACCACACAGAACTGCACAAACCCGATGGGTGACTATTGTGTAGCAACCTATGTAAGACAAGTGTCATGATTGTAATGAGGTCAGCTAGGTGGACCTCAGAATATCAGTTCCCTAATTGGGGCTGTTAAAAGAGATAACAAGGTGGAGTGCTGGATGAACACAGCAGGCCAAGCAGCATCCGAGGAGCAGGAAGGCTGACATTTCTTCAGAAATGGCTGTTAACCTGCTTCAATCAGGGAGCCCTGACTGACAAATATAAACAAGAGCGTCAGAGTGTGTCTGAGAGCTAGCGCTGAGGGAGCTGGATCAGTGTCAAGTACAATGCACGTGTAAATAAAGGGTGACATGGTGACAGGATGCTGTGCAGTATTTCAACAAGTATATACATTGAATACATTTGCTCATTTCTTTCCATTTCTTCTTAATAAACTCACATGCTAGTTTTCAGCTTGAATTATATGAATGGTCAATCTGGTGTTTACCATCACTCTGAGACTAAGATGGGATCCTAGATTACTTTCAGCACTTATTTTAACAACTGAAATTGTCCATGACACTCCTCAATAAATGAAGTCATGGTTTGGATGCAAAAGTTATCAAAGCAGCATCAAGTATTAGTAATGAGGTGAAAAGATGCATTGGAAAGATGCCTGTATTATGTGATTTAAAAGGGAACTAGATTGATATCTGTTCAGAAAGTCAATCGAGAATGACAGAAATTAATGGCATTGCTTGGTTTCTTCCTCTCCCAGATGGATACAGGTAGCACTCCATATACAGAGTGGGATAGAGGAGGGGTGCGGGATGAAGTAAACGGTCTGTCAATGGAACTGAGGCAGTGAGTGAAATCTGAATTTTATCTTAGAACTTGTTGCAAGCCAATGGTGGCTTCTGACAGCAAAAGCCACTGTTTATGAAAAAGAACTATTCAAAATGAATTAAGTAATTCTAATTAATTATATCAAAACTAAACTCATTTAGATCATGAAAACCATCTGCCAGTGGAGCGGAAAGGAGAGGTCATTTTGTTTTTAATTCATTCAAAAGTATGTGGGCACTGCTGGCTAAGCTACTATTGTCACTAAACCCTTGAGGAGGTGATGGTGAGCAACCTTCTTGAAACATTGCAGTCCATTTGATGTAGCTACCGTAGGCACAGTGCCATCAGGAAAAGAGTGCTAGCATTCTGACACAGTGACACTGAAAGAATGGTGATATATTTGACGATCAATTGTATAGGAGCCTGGTTAGACCACCCTGGAGTACTGAGTGCAATTCCCTTACCACAGGAACGATTTTTTGCCACAGGCGGAATGCAACAAAGGCTCCCCAGACTACTTCCCGGGATGGCCGGACTGTCTTCGGAACAGACACTGGGAAAATTGGGCCCGTATTCTCTAGAGTCTCTAAGAATGATCTCGTTGAAACCCACAAAATACCTGCTGGGATGGACAGGGTAAGATGCAGCTAAGATATTTCCTCTGGTCTGGGAGTCTAGATCCAGGGGGCTCAATTTAAAAATAATGAAGCCGCCATTTAGGGCTGAGCAAGGTCTACTTTAAAAACTTAGACGGAGTAAATCTTCGGAATTCTCTACACCAATGGACCATGGATAATCAATCTTTATGTATGTTTAAAGCTGAGGTTGACACATTTTCGATTACCAACGGCCGATTGGGTTATGGACATGGCGTGGGTAAAAGGGCATTGAAGTGTCTGGTCAGTATGATTGTATTAATTAGTGGAGAAAGCTGAATGGGCTGAATGACCTATGCCTGTTCTTATGCTGCAAGTCAGGATGGTCAGTGGCTTGGAGGGGAACACGAAGGTGGAGGTGTTCCCATGTATGTTTGCTGTCCTCGTCCTTCTAGATGGTAGTGTTCATAAGGGAAAGTGCTTTCGAAAGAGCCTGGGTGAACTTCTGCACTGCATCTTGTAGATTGTACGCACTGCTGTTGCTGGGTGTCAGTGATAGAGGGAGTGGCTGTTTGTGGATGTGGTGCCAATCAAACGGGCTGCTTTGTCCTGGATGGTGTCAAGCTTCTCGAGGGTTGTTGGAGCTGCACTCATCCAGGGCAAGTGGGGAGTATTCCACCACACGCTTGGCTTGTGACTTGTGGACACGCTCTGGGGAGTCAGGAAGTGAGTTACTCTTGCCTCTGATCTGCTCTTGTAGTCACTGTATTTATGGGGCTAGTCCAGTTCAGCCTCTGGCCAGTGGTATTGCCCAAAACGTTGGCAGTAGAGGATTTGGCGATTGTGATGGAATGTTCAGTGACAGTGGTTAGACTGTTTCTCATTGGAGATCTCTTCTTCATCTGTCTAAGGTAGAATTGAACTCAGATGGAAGGACAGTGTTCAAATTCTTTGGGCAGAGTGCTTTTTTTAAATTAAAAATGGAATTTAGCTTTTTACAACCGGCAGAGATAGGTGATGGCAAAAAACGTAACAGAGGGAGAGATAGTGAGCAAGACAGCGAGAGAGAGAAAGAAAAAGAGAGACACACACACAGATTAGCCTCTGAGATAATGCAAACTTGGAGTTTGGTTTATTAAGCTCAGCATCATCAGTAGGTCAGCACCGGAGATGAGGCATGTTAGATGCAGGTCCGATTGACAATCTGAGAAAGTGCTATTGCTCAGACAAAAAATGTAGCTGCAGTCTCGTGTTACTATGCTGATAGAATATCCTCTGTTTTGTGAAGTGTGCCATCTTGTGTCTTAAATGAGCACTGGCAAATCAAGATCTTTTATAACTCCTCCATCTGCATGCTGAGGGCTAAAATGCCTCATAAGTAACCCTGGAAGCTCCTTTAACTGGGCGCCCATGACTCATTCACTATCATTAATAGACAGCAGCTACCTTGGACTATGCTAAAACAGAGAGAAGGCTAGAGGTGGTCAAACGTAAAAGCAAAGCTCACAGAGAGTCATTTGAAATTACAGAAATGTTACAATTGTGAATCTTGCTACTAGCTACTACGCATTTTAGATGAAAATTCTAATACATTTTGTAGAGTTTTGATAACAACATAGATGTAGAATATGTCTTTGAAAACAGCAGTGAGGCAAATCTAGTGGAAGCCAGGGTATCATTAATGTTACTGAAAACAACAAATGCTGGAGACAGCATCCATGGAAAGAGAGCAAAGAGTCACCTAGACTCGAAACGTTAGCTTGCTCTCTCTCCGTGGATGCTGTCTGACCTGCTGTGATCGCCAGCATTTGTTGCTTGCAGTACAGATTCTAGCATCTGCATTAATTTGCTCCTATCATTAATGTTAAGAGTTTATTTGTCAAATTGTATCAGTGTATTAGGTGATATAAGTATTGTATAGAGGAACAGGGATCATGAGTAGTGAGACATAAAGCACAAACTGTACTGACGAATTCTATTGAATATCAAACTATCTTTCGTTCATTGCTGCCTTCGGTATATTTGTTATCAAAAAGGTGTACAACATTTGCCTTGTCAGAAATGATGCTTGATGTTCCACACACTAAAGCCATGGTGTTACTGCAGTACTCACGCTGAATTGCCCTGAGTCGTGGGATGATGGTAGGGCTTGCTGGAGGACTTGACTTGCTGCTGATCAGACTCTTCCTCTTGTCCAGAGTGGGAGAGGCCTGCACGGTGATCTTATGCTGGAAATCTGTAGGATATTTGAAGGCCAAAAGAATTCAAGAAGAGTTGGAGAGAGTTGTAGTTGCTTGAGTGGAGGGTGGGGAGGTTGGAGGAGAAGGGGCAGTGGGCAGAAATGGTGCGGAGATCAGGGAGAGAGATGGGCATGAGAAAGACTTAAGTGTGGTTACCTGCCTTTCAAAGTCTTGGCCACTTTTACTACCATTCCCTTTTATTGACCAAGTGAAGCATCCATCACTGCCATTTGGTGAGAATGTTTGGGGATAAGTTGCGGAAGGAAAAAAGAAAAATGGCGTCACTTACCAGAGGGCAGACTGATCCGGTTGCCATCCTTGAGCTTGAGCCTGCTCTTCTTGAAGTTGCCTTTGCGTTTCTTCACCTTTGGTTTCTCCTGGTGGAGCTGGTGGAAGATGATGTTGAGCTCTCGTTCCAGAATGTCAATCTCTCGCTCGGCCAGCTCCTGCTCCCGGCGCCGCAACACCTCCTCATGGTTCTTCTGCTGCAGGGCAGCGCGGGACAGCTCTTCCTCCCAGGTCCGCAATTCCTGGTTAAAACAGGATGTTACTGGCGACAGAGTTAAAGCTAAAGAAAAAAGTACTGGTGCAACTGTCCCAGATAAAGCCCACCACTAGGGTCAGTTACTGTCCTCTGCTCAGAGCTTCAAGTGTTCGTTGCTGTTTTCTTAATCAGCAATCTGGTCCATTAATGTCCATTAGGAAAGCAAATCTACAGTTCTTACCTGTTTTGGCCGAAATGTGAATCTTCATTGTGCTCTTGAGCATTCAAGAGATGGGCAGCGAATGCGGACCGAGTCACTGAGACCCACATCCCACAAATGACATTTTTTTAGAAAAATGACAACACTACAGTAGGTAGAAAGACTTGCAAATGGATTATAATGTGGGGAAATGTGAGGTTATGGACTTTGGCAGGAAGAACAGATGAGCTGAATATTATTTAAAGGGAGAAAGATTGCAGAAAGCTGCAGAACCCCAGGGGTCGAGACTTCTCGTGCATAAATCACAAAAGGCTAGCATACAATTTCAGCAGACATTTGGGAAGGCTAATGAAATGCTGGCCATTACTTCAAAGGGAATGGAGTATAAAAATCGGAAAGTCTTGCTAAAACTAGTTGGGCTACACCAAAACTGTAAACAGTTTTTGGCCCCTATTCATATACCCATCTAGATGCCTTTTAAATGTTGTAACCGTACCAGCCTCTACCACTTCCTCTGGCAGCTCATTCCATACACGCACCACCATCTGTGTGAAATCCTTTGCCCCTTAGGTCCCTTTTAAATGTTTCCCCTCTCCCTTAAACATACGCTCTCTATTTTTGGACTCCCCTACTCCAGGAGAAAAGACCTTGTATATTTACCCTATTCATGCCTCTCACGATTTTATAAGGTCACCCCTCAGCCACCACTGCTCCAGTGGAAATAGCCCCAGTCTATTTAGCCTCCCCTTATAGCTCAAACCCTTCAACCCTGATAACACTGTTGTAAATCTCCTCTGAACCCTTTCAAGCTTCACAACATCCTTCCGAGAGCAGGGAGACCAGAATTGCACGCAGTATTCCAATAGTGGCCTAACCAATGTGCTACACAGCCTCAACGTGACTTCCCAACTCCACTAGTAAATGCGCTGACCAATAAAGGCAAGCATAGCAAATGCCTTCTTCATTATCCTACCTACCTGGGACTCCACTTCCAAGGAACTACACTCCAAGAATCTGCACTCCAAGATCTCTTTGTTCAGCAACAGCCTCCAGGTCCTCACCATTAAGTGTATAAGTTCTGCCCTGATTTGCTTTTTCAAAATACAACACCTCACATTTATCTAAATTGAACTCCATCTGCCACTCCTCAGCCCATTGGCCCAGTGGAGTAAGATCCCATTGTACCCGCAGGTAACCTTCTTTGCTGCCCACTACACCTCCAATTTTAGTGTCATCATCCAAATTTACTAACCATACCTCCTATGTTCACATCCAAATCATTTATATAAATGACAAAAAAACAGTGGACCCAGCACCGATCCTTGTGGCACACCACTGGTCACAGTGCTCCAGTCTGAAAAGCAACCCTCCATCACCACCACCCTCTATCTTCTACCTTCGAGCCAGTCCTATATCCAAACAGGTAGTTCACCCTCTATTCCATATGATCTAGTCTTGCTAACCAGTCTACCATGAGGAACCTTGTCGAACGCCTTACTGAATTCTATATAGATCACATCCACCACTCTGCCCTCATCAATCCTCTTCGTTACTTCTTCAAAAAACTGAATCAAGTTACTTGATGGGCTGATTAGCCTGTTTCCACACTGTAGGGATTCTATGATTCTTCTTCCCTGTTCTCACGCCCTGTGGCATAAGAGGCAGACGTAGCATACACTTACATCTGTTTCCACAGGTAGGTTTTACAATGAAGCGGGTCACTAGGGAGTTGCCAGGGTTGTATCTTGAGGGGAGCTGTTACACAGCAAGCATGGCTGACTGGGATGTTTTTTCTGAATTTACCACCTGCCAAAGGTGTATCAGAAGGAACTTAGAGGATAACCTGCTTGGTCATATTAAGCGTCTGTGACCACCAAGTCTCGGGCTTGCAGCCTCCAGCCTGAAGATTGGAACACTACTGCCGTGCCACTTGATCTTCAGACAGGTGTCATAGCGACTCAGTTGGAAAGTGATGATCTGTTCTCAAACTGGAAAACCTACGGAGCACAACAGAGAGATGCACTGTATTGCTAGTGCTTCACCCAGCGGTGCTGAATTGTACAAAGGGACGTGCCATCTGGTTCAACTTCGTGTGAACTGGTTTACGATACATTCCTAACTCGTTTCTCACGGTTGAAGTATAGTGCACGTGGGTGACAAAGAGGATGTCCAAGTCAACGAAAGCAAATGGGGTTCGGGAAGGAGGTGAGGGAGTGGAAAACGTTAAGGCGGAAGAGTTTAAATATCCTACTTTCTCCTTTTCCCGGAGTTGTTCAAACATTTCCTGGATCTCTTGCTTCCATTCTTCTTGCAAGGAATGAAATGAATCCTGCGGCATTTCAAAAAAGCCTGACTCCTCGATGGCTGTGAGTTGGTCCAGAATGCAGCTGAACGAGGGGCGGGAGTGTGGATCCGTGTTCCAGCAATCTGAAGCAAAGATGCCAAAATTCATATCCTGTTATGTATGAAGCGCAATAAAAATGTTTATCCTCATTCTACAAGTAGGAGGGGAGACAAAAACAGGTCAGGGATAACATGCCTTCACAGCTTTCTGATGGAAAATTAACAAGCTTTTAACTCAGCATCGAACCAAAGCAATCCAGTGAAGTGTAGGCATTTGACATGCATTTCACTGTCTGTACAACATGTGCTTATCCCCACCATTCAAGGTGGCTGCAAACAACATTCCCTCCCGCAACCATACTGAAAATTGCAATAAAAACTGGAAGAAATGTAGATGCTGTGGATCAGAAACAAGAACATAAATTGCTACAAAAGCTCAGCAGGTCTGGCAGCAACTGTGGAGAGAAATCAGAGTTACCGTTTTAGGACAAGTGAGCCTTCCTCAGAACTTGAGAACTCGATCCAAAACATTGGTTTTTCTCCACAGAACTGTATCCTCTCGCAGAAGTGGTAGGAGTCGGCACTGGTGCCTCGCAGCACTAGGGACCTAGGTTTGATTTCAGCCCCGACTGACTGACTGTGTAGAGTTTGCACATTTTTCCCGCATCTGTGTGGGTTTCCTCTGGGAGCTCGTTTCCTCCCACAGTCCAATGATGTATGGGTTAGGTGGATTAGCCATGGGAAATGCAGGGTTACAGGGATAGGGTGGATCTGGGTGCGGTACTCTGAGGTTTGGTGTGGACTTGATGGGCTAAATGGCCTGATTCCGTACTGTATGGATTCTTTGAGTAAGCCACTCTCTGTGGATACAAGTTTAAAATCGCAGTTGCTCCTACTTCCATTCTCTCCAGCAACTGAAATTTCAGTCCCTCATGCCCTCTAACAGTTTACTTTCCCATATTGCTTTATATTGTTGGCAAACCCAGATGTATTACATCATAGAATCCCTACAGTGTGGAAACAGGCCCTTTGGCCCAAGTTCACACCACCCCTCACAGCATCCCACCCAGACTCATCCCCCTAATCTACATATCCCTGAACACTATGGGCAATTTAGCACGGCCAATCCACGTAGCCTGCACGTCTTTGGACTGTGGGAGGAAACCAGAGCACCTGGAGGAATCCCACGCAGACACGGGAAGAATGTGCAAACTCCACACAGACAGTCACCCAAGGGTGGAATCGAATCCGGGTCTCCAGTGCTGTGAGGCAGCAGTACTAACCAAAGAATTAGTGAACAAGACGGGTTTCTCCCAACAATCAACAATGGATTCATGGTCATCATTCGATTCTTAATACCAGATATTTTATTGAATTCAAATTCCACCATCTGCTGTGGTGGGATTTGAACCCAGGACCCAAAATATTATCTGGGTCTCTGAATTAACAGTCCAGCAATAATATCACTAGGCCATCACCTCCATCTGGTCCCTTTATCTAATTCACCAATATATATTGAAAGCGCCTGAGGTCGCAGCCCTAATTTGCGTGGTTGCTTGCAGCCTGTCAATTTGAAAAATGTCCCATTTGCCCCTACGCTCTGCTTTTGGTGCCGTAACCAACTCCCCATCCATGCTAATATATTACCCTAATCCCAATTTTATGGTACATGACTGCTTCTTTTGTGGCACCTTATCAAAAGCTTCTTGAAAATCCGACGAGACTGCATCCACTGATTCCTCCTTTGTCTACACTATTAATTACATCCTCAAAAAAAAATGACATATCACACACATAGCAGAATTCTGACTCTGCTTAATTATCTTATTATTTTCCAAGTGCATTGATGCCACTTCCTTAACAATTGATTCAGCATTTCTCAAAGACTAATATGAGGTTAACTGGCCTATTGTTCCCAATTTTGGCTCATTTCCGGAATAACAATGTTAACATTGTGCTACTTTACAATCCACTTGGACCAATCTGGAATCTGGGGAACTCCCAATAATCACAATCCACTGCAGCCTCCTCTTTCAATGCCTTCATGAGTGGGGTTTCAGGGCCAGGAGACTTATCACCTTTCAAACTGATTATTTCTCAAATATTTGTAGGTTTCTCGTTCTCATTATACTGTTGTTTTCCCACTATTTCTGGAACTGGTTGTATCCTCTACAAAATAATTCTCTAGCATCTCAGCCATTTCTTTCGCCCCAATCTAATTTTTCCTTATCGCCTGGAAACTAAAGGCTGGTGAGCTTTACGTCAGTGATAGAGAAATTATTGGAGAAGGTTATTAGGGATAGGATTCACTCACATTTGGAAAACCATGGACTTAGAGATAGGCAGCGTGGCTTTGTGTAGGGAAGCTCATGTCTCACAAACTTGCTTCAGTTTTTTTAAGGAAGTGACAAAAGTGATTGAGGGCAGAGCAGTGGATGTTATCTACATGGACTTCAGCAAGGGCTTTGACAAGGTCACTCACAACAGGCTGATACAAAAGGTAAAGTCACATGGGATCTACAGTGAGCAAGTAAGATGGATACAAAACTGGGTCAGTCATAGAAGACGGAGAATATTGGTGGAAGGGTGCTTTTCTGACTAGAGATCTGTCACCACTGTTGTTCAGCAGGGGATCAGTGCTGAGACCCCTGTTGTTTGTAATTGGTGGAGAATGTAGGTGACCTAACTTTACAGATGACACAAAGATTTAGGAGGCTGCAGATAGCAAGGAGGATTGCCAGAGAATACAGCAGGACAAAGACAGATAGAAATTGTCAAGTCATGTTGCCGCTGTATAGAACTTTAGTTAGGCCACAGTTGGAGTATTGTGTACAGTTCTGGTCACTACAGTACAAGAAGGAGGCTTCGGTGAAACAGTTTACCAGGATGTTACAAAAGTAGAGATTGCTGGAAAAGCTCAGCAGCTCTCGCAGCATTGTTAGGAAAGTGGCATCAGTACACTTGGAAAATAATAAGATAATTAAGCAGAGTCAGAACCTGTTACGTGTGTGATGAGTCACTTTTTTTAATGTAATTAACAGGGTAAACAAAGGGGAATCAGTGGATGCATTCTGTGTGGAAAGAAATCAGAGTTAACGTTTCGGGTCAAGTGACCCTTCTTCAG
The DNA here is from genome assembly GCA_024137785.1 of Ginglymostoma cirratum. NCBI lineage: Eukaryota > Metazoa > Chordata > Chondrichthyes > Orectolobiformes > Ginglymostomatidae > Ginglymostoma > Ginglymostoma cirratum. Next base: position 13,478,727 of record JAHRHZ010000133.1, on the reverse strand, counting down.
AAGTCATGTCAATTGACCCAAAATGTTAACTCAGATTTCTCTCCACAGATGCTACCAGACCTGCTGATCTTTTCCAGCAATCTCTATTTTTGTTTCTGATTTACAGCATCCATGGTTATTTTACCAGAATGCTGCCTGGTTTGGAGTGTATTAGCTAGGAAGAGAGATTGGATAAACTTGGTCTATTTTTACTTGAATGTCGAAATAGAAGGAAGGGATGGCCTGACAGAAGATTACAAATTTGTGAGAGGCATGGATAGCATGGATAGTCAGAGTCTTTATCCCAGGGTAAAAATTTCAATTACTACAGTCTAAGGTGAAGGGGAGCAAGTTTAAAGGGGATGAGAGAGGTAGGTTTTGTTTTTACACAGATGGTGGAATGTGCAGCCACAGGAGGTGCTGGAGGCGGATACAATAGCAACTTTTAAGAGGCACCTCGACAGATAAATCAATAGGCAGGGAGCAGAGAGATATGGACTGTGTAAAGGCAACAGCTTATTAGTTTAGAAAAGCATCATGTTTCAGTGCAGTCTTGATGGGCTCAAAAGCCTGTTCCTGTGCTGTCTTGTTCTGTTCTTCATTCTTTGACGACTGTCCAGGGGACCCATGTTTCTTTTCACTAGTCTCTTCCATTTTATGGACTTGTCTAAAGTTTTCCATTTTTTAAAATATTTCTTCCCAGTTTACTCACATATTCTAGTTACTCCCTCTTTCAACTTTGGGTCACCTTTTGCTGGTTATCAAAAGTCTGCAAATCCTCAAGTTTACCGCTCTTCTTGATAATATTATGAATCTTTTCTTTTAATCCAATATTACCCTGAACCTATTTTGTAGCCACACTGGATCACTCTTTCCCTGGAGCTTTAATTTTCAGTGAAATACCTATTCCCTGTAAACTACAATGTATTTTCTCAACCGTTCAGGTTTACTCAGCTGCTGTAATGTCTTCCGGTGCCCATTCCAGGCATGTATGGCATATTCTTCAAACATTTTGTACTACTGGTCTCCTTGCTGAGGATGAGGTTACGATACAAGGACAACATTTTTATTGTTTAGCAAAGCCTCTGCAATGTAGTTGTGCAACATTTTCAAAACTAAGATATTGGGCATTGCTACATCATCATCTCATACCAATGTAAAGTGTAAATATTTAAAAGAAGCTACTTGACCTACACTATTTGTTCTCCTCAGTCCTACCCTTAATTTTCAATTGGTGGATAAGGAAGGGAATTAGGATATTTTGTACAATGGAGTATCTCTACGAGGACATTTTTCTAAACCAGTCTTTAAACAGCAAGGAAAATGAAGCACAATATTGAAGAAAACATGTTAAATCAAAAAAAGGCTTCAACTCCTACAGCAGGTCTTTGATAAAGAAATAAGATGTTGGAAACGTGAACTCATCTCATCTTTGTTTTAGCTTTCCAGCTGAATTGTTGTGTGGATGACAGAGGACATTTCTGGTCCAGTTAAGGTGGACACCTTACCTTCCATGAGTTTGCTGAAAAGCTCTGGGCAGGTTGAAGGAATTGGAAGGGCCAATTTGTTCATAGCCACCCCATAGGCCACAGCCAGTCCATCAATCCCCCTGAATGGAACCTCCCCAGTCAGCAGTTCCCACAGCAACACACCATAGCTGAGGAAAAAGCATAAGGTGCTCAGTTAGTGAAAAAAAAAATGGCAATCGCATAAAACTCACAAAACGTAACATAAAAGATCTAGAATTCGAGGTTGGATCATTAGACTGACTATATCTTTCCAGAATGCGGCCACAAATGGGGTGAAAACTCCCATTTTGCAGTCAAAGTTCAACGATATGTGGAATTGAGAGACACTTGGAGTGGGAGGTAGGGGCTGTCTTTCTTACATGATTACATGGCTCCCAGCTCATCAGACACGGAACATGGCAAATGCTGGGCTGAGGTCAGCAGGAAATCGATGCCCCGCTGTTGCCATGAAGGGGGTTAAAACCTCCATAGTTAAAGGGTCAGGCATTTACTCGCTGGAAGCCAACAGTCGGGTTCCCAGTCTGGATGCCTGTAGTAAACATTCTGGCTGTTACAGTCAGCCTGCCTCTTTTCCTAGACCAGTCCACTGTTTTGGTCAGATGGCCATCCTTGGTTACCCACCATTTCCTGTGACACTCCAGCTTCCTGTACTCCTCCACTCCCCCCTCTCCCGATTCAATCATCTTTCATGGCCTGTGCATTGTAGACAACTGGGGTCTGATCTCAACCACGGCAAGGCACAGACAATCCTTCCTCAAAGAGATGACAACTTGCATGTCACCCATTGGATGCTTCTTATATGCCAGGATCCATAAGGCACGTCCTGCTCGTTTGCAGAGAACTTAATTGGAAAGCGGAAACTTAATTCTGGTCAGCCAGCCATTTAATAAGCACACATGAAATGCAAAAGCAAGGAGAAGAAGTGTTTCCCACATCCTGCTGTCGGTGAGCTTGATTCATTGTGCAAGTTCTGAGAACTTAACTGCAAGTTAAGTTCATACCCCCCCCCCCGATCTTTGACCTCTCACCCAATGACGTTCTCCCACCCGCGTGGCTTCCCACTCTCGGGAGTGGTGCAAGGGTCTGCCCATCAAACAAGAAAATGAACAGTTCCCATACAAAAGTTGTTCTGTCTGTGATTTTCCTTTTTTCAAAAACAGACCAGCCAAGTTCCCGAGTCAGGGATAATTAGTTTCACACCTGAAGAGTGTTGGTTCTTCGTCTTTAAAACAAAAACATTATTAGACCTATACAAGACAGTCAATGATACAGGCAGCTGAATTCCTAGCTCTGCTTTGACTATAGGGCAGGGATTCAAAAGAGCCTCAAGCTCAGGGCAAGTATTCTTCACACGAAGAATGATCCAGTCATAAAACAGACCCTAAACCAGCAAAGGAAGCAAATCACAGTGAGTTCAGCTATTTTTGGACAGGCCACAACTGGAGTGCTGTGCGCAGTTCTGGTTGCCTCACTACAGGAAGGATGTGATAGTACGAGAGGGCGTACAGAGGAGGTTAACCAGAACATTGCCTGGGATGGAGAAACTGAGTTATAAGCAGAGGCTAGATAAGCTTGGTTTGTTTTCTTTAAAGCAGGGAAGACAGTATTACAAGATTGAGGCGTATAAGATTATGAGGGGTACAGACAGGGTGAATAGAGAGCAGTTGCTCCCCTTGGCTGAGAATCAATCACAAGAGGGCATAGTTTTAGGGTAAGGGGCAGGAGATTCAAAGGGGATTTGGGGAAAGAAAACTTTTAACTCAGCGGGTGGTGGGAATCTGGGATGTACTGCCTGGGAAGAGAGTGGAGGCCGGAAATCTTAACAACCTTTAGAAAATATCTGGATGAGTGCTTCAAATATCATAATATTCAAGCATATGAGACAAGTGTAGGAAATTGGGATTAGCACACTTTTAGTAGTAGCTATGTCGGTGCAGACCTGATGGGCCAAAGGGCCTTTTCTGTGCTGTATGAATCTATAAATCTGCAAGGGATGCATTGGGTATAAACATGAGAGTGAGGGACATTGAATAACTTAGCAAGAGGATTGAGCGACGTACCTTTCTTTAAATGGACAAATACATCCGCCTCACCCATGTTTACTTTTTGATATAGCTTCTTGCCTTACAAAGAACCACATCCTTCATACTTGCACTGGACTCTGTAAACACTGAGCTTTATGTTTGGAAAGTATCCAGAGTTGTCGATTGCAAGTGAGCTTTCTGAGAGTCTGGACAACCACTGCTAAAATAAACATTTTCAAATCCTATACATGCACAAAGACTGAAGTGGCGGGGGAATATAAATGAGCAGGAAAGCAGTTTGTGTCTTAACAGCATAATTTCTTGAGCCCGCGATCTGGGAATGACCTTTCCGTTTTCCTGTCTGACAGACACAGGGCAGTTTGGAAGTTGAAATGCCTCACATGCCTCATCCTGTTTGACTGCACCCCCATGCCTACCACTGGTCATGTCCTCTCTGACAACCTCACCCTGAATGACGTGGGACGGGGAGGTGGAGACAACAGACAGGGGGCGAGAAAACAGAGAAACAGAAGTTGACAAAGAACCACACATTAGTTAACATCGTGCAACTCCTCATCTCTGTGCATGGCAGCACTTTTCAAAAATGGCACACATGCAAAGTCACAGACACTTTGGTCTAAGGGATTGCAAAGGCAACTTTGTAAGCCCACATCAATGTTTCACGTAATTAACGTTTCAAAGTCATGAACTACCAAAGGTTTTAATCCTTTCACATGCTCTTCCCAGAGCTCAGCCTGGTTTGTAAGAGCTGGATAACATGCCATTCAGTAACCAGCTAGCTAGCTTTCATCCTCACTCTTCCTTCCTTCAGACTAATATGAATTAAGACATTCACAACTTCTCTGTACTGTACATTCCCACATCATTATACTTATCTAAAGATATCATACCGCCCCCTATTTTTTCTTTTCAATGCAGAGGATATGGTCAGGAAAAAGGATTTAAGGAACAAGGCCGACCAATAAACTCATACCTCCAGATGTCGCTGCTCTTGGAGAACATGGAGGATCGGATGACTTCTGGAGCCATCCAGGCATAGGTCCCTGCAGCACTCATTTTGGTTGTTTTGTGCCACTCTCGTGCCAGGCCGAAGTCTGTGATTTTCAGAGTCTTGTTACTTAGGCTCTCGTTTTCCATCTTCTCGTGTATTAAAACTAGGGATAAATGGAGAGAGAGTTTTTAACCTCAACAAAAATATCCTTGGTGAACATCTCATCAAAAACTGGGAGATGCCTGCGTCATGCCCCTGGCTGGCATATATCTTATTGAGAACTTCAAACCCTAAAAGTGGACAGAAAGGCTGGAAGGTATGGCTGCCCGAGGGCACCTGACCTCTTTTATGGATTCAAATCGACAATCCCACAAAAGGGAATAAAAGAACATTCCACACTGAAGTGAACCATTGAACAATCAAGTAAGTACAATCCATTGAATGGGACATGTTTATGTTTTGAGGAAATCAAATCTGACTGTCTCAAAGTCTCAAAAGACATGATCACAAACCTTTTATTTGGAAAAGATTTTGTATTTGTAGAGAAGTTACACAATGGAGCAGCCATGTTGTCTCAATCTGCTCAACGACACAACTCAAAGCTAGATCCACCAGAAGCTCATGAGTCCAGATTAGCTGTGCGTCAGCAAGCAGCCAAGGACATTAACAGCAATATCTTGCAAACTGTGGAGTACAACAGAAAGGAGGATTTACCCCACACACCCTCCCCCACTTCCAAAAATCGTTCCAACCTTAAGTTCACCTGAGAAAACATCCTGGAAATTTGACAACAGATAAGCTCACAGCCTGTGAACCTTTCCCTTTCAAGGCCCATACTTCAACTTTAAGTCATCAAAACCATCCAAGGAACTACAGGCCTGTCATGGGAAACTGGAAACTGTAAATCAGAGGATGAGATCATTATAAATATTTTCTAACCAACCTGTTCAGAGATGTTATAACACATCTCTGGAATGGGTGTGGATGAACTCAGGCCACCTGGTCCATAGGTAGAGATGCTACCACCACAAGATAATTGTAGGTTTTTTTTAAATCAACCTGCTCAGATATTTTATTACATCACTGTGGGGCAAGTGAAACTTAAACCCAGGCTTCCTGGTCCAGTGGTAGGGGCACTGCCATTGCAGGATAATTACAAGATATTTTCTAATTAACCAGTTCAGAGATGTTATTATTCATCTCTGAAGCAGGTGACTCTTGAACCCGGGCCCCTCAGTCCAGGGGTAGGGACATTGGCCCTCTTGTGGCACAGTAGCAATACAAGATAGTTATAAATTTTTTTTTCTAATTTAACTTATTTCCTAATTAACCTGCTCAGAGATGTTACTACACACGTCTGGCGCAGGTGGGATCTGAACTCGGGCCTCTCAGTCCAGGGGTAGGGACACTACCACTGTGCCACAAAGCAAGACAATTATCATTTCTTTATTGACATATTTTCCTAATCAAACTGTTCAGAGATATCTTTACACACTTCGAGGAGGTGGGACTTGAACCTGAACCACCTGGTCCATAGGTAGGGACACTACCACTGCACGACAGGATGGCCAATGCAAGATAATTATAACTTTTAAATTTAACCTATTTTTCTAATCAACCAGTTCAGGGATGTTATTACACAACTCTGAAGTTTGAACCTGGGTCTCCAGGTCCAGGGATAGGGACACTACTACTGCACGACAAGAGGGCCAATGCAAAATATTTATAATCTGAAACAGTACATTCTCTTCACCTGCATATAATCCTTGCGCATGTAAGATATCACATTTGATTTGGGCTAAGTGTGCAAGGATCAATAACCTTTTTATTCGAAGCAAATAAACCTGTTGCTGCAATTACTTAATTGGGCTACAAATAACGAGGATAAGAAAACACATCTATCATCACAAGGCAGAGTCGGACATTCTGTCCAAGAGACATGGGTGATTTCCATCTTCAGGACAGACAATATCAAAGAATTATCTGCCAGAGATTTTCAGGCTGTTCAAATACAAACATTCACTTTTTAGATCTGACAGTGTGATTGACAACTTTTTGATTGTTAATTCTGATTCTCATTATTATCCTGACGCTTAATTGTGCGTGTGGTACCAATATCCCCTCAAAGTTATGCAACTGTGTGCATCCCCAAAAGTTCCTATGCAGGCCAGCCGTGAGTCTGCCGTTTTGAGTTATGATGATGAGACAGGGTCTTGCAAAATGAATGCAAAGGGCCTGTACATTAAAATAAAAACTCAAATTATAAGGTTACCTTTATTTCTGTGTGCACACACAGCCGGATGCACATCTTGTTCTACGGGGTGAAATTGATGTTAAAGATGCCACATCATTATGAAGATCAGGGGATTTCTTCAACTGTACTGGCCAACAATCCCACCCCCACTTTACCACCACCATTACACACCTTTAATCACTGGCAGCAAAGAGGAGATCAGCAAGCATTGCTATTTGAGGGATCTTGCTGCATGCAACATGTTGGCCTCATTAGCCAGCATATGGTTAACACACCATAGTCTCATTGACTGAATGGAGTTTTTTGTGGGATTGACTGAAGTAGAACCCCAACGCAGGATTCCTCCTTCTGATCGCCATCAGGTAGATAGCAAAGATCCAGCCCCACTGTTGCTAAAGCTGGGCAACCTTACAATTTTCAGTGCTTTGGATCTGACACAAAGAACGGACATGTAGAAGGCAGCCATTACCACATCTTGTAACGAATCAAGACTTTCATAAGGTTAAATACATGTACATCATTAGTTGGTCCCAGAATGTGATGATTCATTTTAGTGCAAAACAATATTGGCTGGATTTGATCTAATTAACTCAGGAGTTTGAAGTATAGGCTGTGAGGATGCATGAAAAATGCGCATTAAGGTTACAAACTCAGTACATTCTGCTCACTTTCAACTTCATCATTGAAGCACTTTGAGAATACCAGTGAGAGATCTGAAAAATTAAGTACCTTTTTCACCGGCAACAGGCACTTAATAGGTCACTATGATCTAGGTCACTCTGCCATAACTACAAGCTGCTACATGGTGTGAACACCTCCCGAGTGTGTTTCCGTAAAGCCAGCTCCAGTGGGCAAAGAGAAAGGAAGGAAGAACCACCTGATGACAGTCGGTCATTCACTCCTTTACACATCCAACAACCATCCAGGGAAACCTGAGGTCTCTCCACCTTCTTCTTGAACACAGTCTGCGCACCCAGCTGAATTTGTTCTCACATTCAATAACACTATATTCAGCTCCAATCGCTTTCTCCAAAGGCATTGTTTTTGAGAACTCTCATAGGTACAAGCAATGCCTGTCTTCTGTAGGACATGTTAAACATCCTTTGTTCCAGTTTTATTCATGTGTTCTCTCTGACCTCTGTTAGCACTGAGAAAACTGCATTGGTGCTCTTTCCCGTCCTTACCCTGAACTGGAGAATTTCATTACATTCTGCTTCTAAGGAGGGCACTTCTAAATGTTCCATTCCTTTCCTGACCTTCTCCAACCATCTCAGAAGATGGTCTACACATTGATATCAAAATGCCAGCAACTCCTATATTTGCTGTGGTTATATGTCTTCCCAGCCTGGTCCCAAGGAGATTCCACTTTCCTTCCCCAGCTTTGACGTTTCCTTCGCATCTGCTGTGATGATGTAATTGTCCACACTAGAGCTTCTGAAATGTTCTCTGTGTGTTTTATCTCCATGATAGGCACAGTCTTCAATCACGTCCCTCCATTGCTTACTCTTCAGCCTTTGTGGATTCGTTTCCCTCGTGGATCTGTTAGGGACTCCATAGACAATGGATCACCCTTCGCCAAATCCGTCCAGATCCCATCACCAAATACTTATCCTTTCAGTGATTTCAGACTGTTCACTCCTTAATGGCCTGGTCCACACATAGATTACCTTCTCCCACCTTTTCCCTAGTACATTCCTGTGCATGCACATTTGTCCTTTCACTGCCTCATGTACAAGTACACAGAGGCTACAAACACTTCTGCTGGATGAGAAGATGATTTATTATGCCCTGCTCATACGAATGCCACCCCTTCTACATTGTGGAACTAGGTAATTGCTTCCATTCTAACCTCAACTGTGACACTGAGCTTCTGGTCACTCGCTGCTTTGATGGTCTGTCCCACTCCTGGCTCCTTTTCTCTTTAATGAAATCTTGCAGAGCCTCTGGGAGCAGCACTTCATATTTCTGCCAGGAACTTTCCAGCTGTTTGGGATTAACCTTGACTTTGACCAACTTCAGGTCTTAACCATAGTCCATACTTTCTCTCACAAAGCTGGTGGCAGTAAGATGCAATGGGGGTACCAGCGTTTTCCAGGAACAGAGGTGGTGGTTAATCAGTGCTTGGGATGAGGTGACCAACAGATCTGGTATTCACCTGCCTTTTTATCCCACCAGAGCCAGGCTTCTTTGCCAGATTCTTCATGTTTCCCTCTCATTTACTGTCCTGCTGCAAACCGTTTGCGCATTCTATGGCTCGCGCACATATCTTTCATTTCTCTCCTTCATTGCCTCTTTCTGTCTTCCGTTGTTACAGCTTTTCAGTTAATCAGCTCCTATCCTCCCTCTGATTACAGTTCAATTAAGTTTTGTCTTGGTTCCCAGAGTTACACAAGCAGACTTTTACGGATGCTGGAAATCTGAAACGAAACTGAAGATGTCAGGAACACTCAAGGAGATCAGGCAGCTTCTGTGGAGAGAGAAAAGGACTAAAGCTTACAGCTTGATGACCTCCCGGTGAATCAGTTCTGACGAGTTTCAATGCTACAAGTTGCATGGCAAAATATAAGGAGAATGAGAGAATTAGGGGCTATTGCGTGAACCCGAATAGAGTACACATACATGCACACACTAGTGTCGGTTCAAAACTAGTTACTGCACAGTGAATAGCAGAGTGCAGGACACACCCACTAATTCTTAACAACAAAGAAATAATTCCTTGATTCGAGGTTTCAGACAATTCCAGTAATATGAATCATGTTACTTCACACTTAACATTAACATTACCAAGCACTTGGCAAGCCTACCTGGTTACATTGGTTACACAATCAATCATTTAGAATGAGGTTCATGGGCAAAACTTTGATGAGTTTGCCCAGCTATGTCTCCTTCTCTCCAGCCCAAGAACTCTCATTACACAATAACAAACAGAACCACATTAAAATTTAAAATATTCAATGGAAAATACTGAAGCCAGTTACACCGGTCAGGAAAAGCAGTGAATCATCTCATTTTGCATCAGTAAAAGGAGGCCATCCAACCCATCATTCCTGCATCAACTCTTTAAAGAAATAATCTCATTAGACAAAATTCCTTACTCTTTCTCAAAATACCAATAAATTTATCCATGTTCATGGAATTATAACATTTTTAAAATAGGTTTTCATTGAATCTGCTGTCACCATCCATTTCAGACAGTACATCCAAGATGGAAGCGATAGGAGATTGTGAAACTCCAAGACGCAAAGGGATCGGGTTGTCCTGGAAAAAGGTTAGGTGTAGGTTCAGTAAGAAATTGGAAAGCTAAGAGAATATCATCATTTATTTTGAGGGGAATCAAATACAAAATTTAGGAGGTTAGGTTTATGTAGTGATTACCAGCAAGGCTGCACCTGAAGTACAATGTACAGTACTAGTCACCTTAGTTTGGGAAGGATGTAAATGCATTAAGAAGCAGTTCTGAGGTTGTTTACAAGACTAATACCTGGAATGAGCAGGTTGACTTATGAGAAAGGTTGGACAGGCTAGGCTTGTAGATTAGGAAGAGATGAAGTTGGGTCTTGAAGCTTCCAAGTGATGAAGTTGTGCTTGTTTTCTTTGGCAGGCCATTGTGGGATCATTCTTTGGGAAGAAAGTTTGTTGATGATGAGTCTTGGAAAAATGGCCTTTGTAGATGAGAGGTAGGCTACCTTATGTTGTCCCATTGCCAAAGGGCACCAAGTTCTTGTTTCTGGCAATTCCTACCAGCCAGTTCCATATTTTACGGAACATGGTGAATCTATGGTTCTCCCAAACTTTGCTATAGTGATTTCCATTCCAAGTTTTCAATCAGGAATGTGACACTCTTGCATTTCCCAAACTGATTCACGTAGTCATGCAGCACATCTTTGGATGGCGTCTTTCATATTTAGTTCTCTCGCTATATAATGATCTTACACGGCATATACTCAAGGTTTGGATGGACAAATACTATTACTGCAACTGTAGGCAATAACTGTTAGTTTTGTTGCCACACCAAAGGTTCATCCTTTGAAATACAAGAACCATGTTTGCTTCCTTGCCCAGTGAAGTAGTTGACGCTACTTCAGTAAACGTTTTTAAAGCTAAGGTAGATTTTTTTTGAACAATAAAGGAATTAGGGGATATGGTGAGAGCGTGGGTAAGTGGATCGGAGTCCACGAAAAGATCAGTTATGATGTTAGTGAATGGCGGAGCAGGCTCGAAGGGCCGGACGGCCTACTCCTGCTCCTAGTTCTTATGTTCGTATGTTCTTTGTTCTTTGGATGTCATCTGCTGAATGTGGAATCCACATCGAAGATTGTTTTTAAGATGTACCCAACAAACATGGTTGTGTATTTATCTGTTGAAGAATTTAATTACAGAACATCAAGTTATCTTTTTCAAAGCTGCGGGTGTCCACATTTGATTCATAGAAACATAGATAATAGGATCAGGAATTGGCCACTTAAGCCTGCTCTGCCAGTCAATATGATCATGGTTGATCACCCAACTCAGTACCTTGTTCCCGCATTTTCCCTATACCCTTTAATTTCCTTTAGCCCCAAGCACTATACCCACCTCCTTGAAAACATCCAATGTTTTGGCCTCAACCATTTTCTGTGGCAGAGAGTTGTGCAGGCTCACAACACTCTGGGTGAAGAAATTTCTTGTTTCAGTCCTAAATAGACTGCTCTGTATCCATAAACCGTGACCCCTGGTTCTGGACCCCTCATCATTAGGAACATCCTTCCTGAATTTACTCTGAATAGGTTTGTCTGACATCCGCACTTCCATTCTTCTGAATTGCAGTGAATATAGTCCTAACTGATCCAGTCTATCTTCCTATGTCAGTCCTGCCATCCCAGGAATCAGTCTGGTAAACAGTACAGTAGCAGTTCATAGTTGGATAGCAACTAAGGAAACTTCGGTAACTTTTGAATTCTGTGACTTTTGAGAATTATTAACTTCCCTCATTTATGACACGTACTGGCTCCTGTTACTATCGCTTGAGCCATTTATCCATTGCTCATTAGTGAGTGAGTGGAGGGAGTGAGTGGAGGGAGTGAGTGGAGGGAGTGAGTGGAGGGAGAGAGTGGAGGGAGAGAGTGGAGGGAGAGAGTGGAG
>JAHRHZ010000133.1:13398003-13466798 GCA_024137785.1 Ginglymostoma cirratum | reverse complement strand
GAGTGGAGGGAGAGAGTGGAGGGAGAGAGTGGAGGGAGAGAGTGGAGGGAGTGAGTGGAGGGAGTGAGTGGAGGGAGTGAGTGGAGGGAGTGAGTCACTAGATCAAGACAAAAAGTGAAGGAAAGAGATGATGGAGTAATTCATCTTCCAGCTCCTCCATCTAATCACGACCCAGCAATTGTTGAAAAGTGAGCGAGTCACAGTTGGTTCAGTGTAGGATTGTGCTGCTTCTTGCAGCTGAGCAGCCTGCCTTACAACTAGTTAAAGATCCAGCCCCATGCTTGTTGTCTCGGATTCTCCAGCATCTGCAGTACCTCTTATCTCTCACATCCTGAGCAGTAGCCACATGGGTAAGGCACCAGAGGACAGCAAGCATCAATGGCACTTCATCTCAGCAAGAGGCTGGACATTCAAGTGTGGAGTGAACAATTTGCACTCTGTTGACTCTGCAGAACAAACTCCCTTGTCAGCATTCCAGGAATATGCCAGTCCTACTATTTCCAGCTGACTGAAATCTGGCTTAGTACAGTGAGGCTCTGCACAGCCTGCCAGCTGCTGCCTGATGTTTGCAAGCTCAGCTTGGTATGTCAAGCTGATTAAGCAAAAGTGCACTTAACCAGACAGTAAGCACCAGCAGCAAAGTGGACGGCATCCAGCTCTGGAGACTACCAATAGAGAGTCTTCTGTCACTCCAGACTGGACCCAATGCCTGACTGTGTGATATCAGACTCGCAGGTTTAGAAAATGCAAATCAGAATTAGCACTGGAAGCTCCATCTGGCATAGACATTGAATCCTGAAGGGTGCAGTCTCTCAAATCATCATAATCTGCTATTTCCTTTTCACAGAAAGGAAACGCTAACATAACTCCTCAGAATGATTTTATTAAATTAAATTGTTTAGTTTTCTGAGCTTATGGCAAACTAGAGACTCCATCACAAGAAGTTATATTTTGTCATACATTTTCAGATCGGCAAATCATAACAGAGGTCAGATAGATCACAAGTACATTCCAGACCACAATGGTCAGTAGGTGGCTGATGCAAGGTCAGTATGGCTTCAAAACAAAATTCAGCTAAGAAGCTTCAATACTGCAATCCAGGGGATAAATGCTTAAGTGGTTCACAAAGTTAAGGTTCCAGACATGGTTCAACAATACACCAGTTTTCAAACCAAACAAATGTAATTCCTCTACATCCTACTGTGCTTCAGCTGCATTCTAACAGAGTCCACAGCATGACTCAGCACCCACATACAGAATACACTCAAGTAAAAACAAGGCACAGCCAGCACATTTACACAGTGGCCGAGAGGTTGTATAATTACGATGTCAAAAATTCGACCCTCGTTGTCTGACCAAACTTAGAACATTGCTAAAAGATTTAAACCTGGTGAATGAACTTGAAGGATTATTGGTGTCATGGCAAATCACCAGCTATGACTACATATCGTACAGCATATGATTATTTATAGCCGTTCTTAACGCCAAGGCTATAAGCTGCTTATTCTGTTGCAATTTGACCCAAATCCCACCAGGTGGAAGCAAAACCATAGATCTCCGACAAAGCTTGATCCACCATAATTTTACTATTTCAGACTAACAAAGGCAGGAGCATGAATGAGAAAAGGATGGGGAGATACAGTAAGAGAAGGAGTGGGAAAATTGAATTCATCACAGATAAGCATGAAGTGATAGATCTTGACATAGGGCATGCTAAGGCAATTTTTGCAAAGTCGTTGGATATACAGTAAACCCAGTCATGACATTATAGCATCCCCTAAACAAAACCCAGGACAGGGGTTCCCTGTGGACTCCTGAGCCCTTTGGTCAGGGTGAAATGTGGCTCGGAAGGCCAGCTCAACGTGACTGTCCCCCACCGACTCGATCCCCAAACTCGCAAGAGGCAGCTCCCAGAAATCTGGAGGCACACCAGGAATTCCGAGTCAACAACCTGTAATTTCCTGAACTGACTTTTAAGAAAGCAGTTATAAGTGCCACCTGCTGACAGATATCCCTGCCACCAAACACCCCTCCATCTTATCCTCTTTCTGCAAACAAAGGCCCAAGAGTAGGATGGAACAGGAAACCAGTATGCTGACCAGAACTGGTAATTCAATCCTCCTTTTAGCTCGTTCTTCCTGCATCATTCAGGTCTCCTTCCGGTCCAAGTGGGGCATTTAAATCAAACACATTGTGTTTCTCAGGGCTCTGAACAAATACTAAAGGTGCTACTTGTGATAAGAATTAATGAGAAAAGAACCTTCCCAAAGTCAAATCAACAATTTCCTCTCTCTGCTTATGAAAGGTTAAAGGTTATGTGGGCATGGCAGCTGAAGAGAACACAAGACTAATTAGTGGGAAACAGGAAAACTCTGAAAGGTATTGAAGGACATGCCATTTCTTATTGTAGGCCTTACATCAGTATTACTAATGAAACAAAGGGGGTACAGGGTGAACCTATTTCCCAGGGGGACCCAATGAATAGACGAGATACAGCAACTGCAGGAACAGCTACTTAACAGTTCAAACATGGGTTGTTATGTTCAAGATGATAGCCAAGAAGTCCATGGGGGAACAGAATAGATGGTCAGAAAGCGAAGTGTAAGTGTTGATAGACAGTGACTCTTACATCAGAAAGTGCTCATAGAGTAAAGAAAGTACCTCCAATGGTGCAAAAGAGAGATTTTGCAATGGCAGCCCCAATAAACTTAGAAGTAAAAGCCACAACTTAAATAGATTAGGGAGTAAAATAAATGCTACCAGCATTCTCTCAACAAAAGGAGGAGTAGAAAGCCTCATGACCATGAGTTTTTGGTGGCTAAGGACAAACAAATAAGAAAGGAGATAGAGTCGGCAACAGTTTGGAGTTTATTCTGAGGGAGCAGATAAGGTTCAACAAACTTGATTAGATTTGAATGGAAGAAGTCTTTGCAACTGGGACTTAGGGTTAAAGTGAGGCTAGTTAATTGGGTTTTTGAAGAATAAATTTTTCCACAGCTGGAAAAGTAATTTTAAAAATCTTTTTGGTTCTTTGCACCATGTATTTTGGGAGTGTAGGTGAACTGACATACAAGCTGAACTTCTACAAAGTATACTTTTCAGCAAGAGGCACTTCTGATACCAAAGAGACAGCAAGTACAGAAGGAAAACCAATGCAAAGTGTCAATGACCTGAATGATGCCTGAGAAGCTGGCTTTGTTCACTGAGATCTATTTTGCTATTCAATTAAATTCTGATACTGCAGTATTTTATTCCTATCATAAGCGGAAAACTCATTTCTTAAAGGGGGGTGGCACTGTAGGATTTGAGAAATGCATTAGTAATAAGATTAGAGTAGAATTTAAGATTGTGAATCAGGCTTCTGGGGCTTTCAAACAAATTGGTTTCGATACTAAGCAGAGTCGATCTGCAAAACTTTAAATTAACAATTCTATTCAGAGTTTTATGCCAATCCTGTTTAATTATTTTAGGTCATCACAGAATGGTGATGTTACAACTAAAGAAGACCGAGCCAACGTGTAGCTTGGTTCATCAGTTGAAATGACAACGCACTCTGAATACACCATGTTCGTTCTGATGTTTGAGAATCAATGATGGAACACCCTGAAGTGAAGGCTATTTTAAGGGAAACATTAATTAAATTAATCTAGACTAACGTGTGCTTAATTTTCCATCCTGCATGTCCTATGGTGTGGCTTGTAGTTTACTTAACAGCTCTATGGGCATTTCCGTGCATTTCTGGGCCTCTCTGACATAATCTGGAAGTGGATAGGATCATGCTGTGTTGCAATGCAATATTACGGCTCAGAGCTTTAACATGAATTACTCTCCCCCCAGTCTCCCAACCTGTCCACACACCTGAACTTGCACCCCCTTGGCTCACTTGGATTAAATGGTCATCTGTATGTCCCACAGAGTTCTTGTATCGGGGATGAGCAAAACCTTAAAAACAAAATCACTGTAACACTTTGCATTTCTCAGAGAATGGAGCACATCGATCAAGTAAAAAGGGAATAACATCTGTCTTTATGGTCAGCCCCTCTGCATTCTCCTTCAGTGAACAGAACATATACAAGTCCAAAGATGTGCCAGTTGGGTGGATTAGCTGTGGGAAACGGCCCATAGTGTCCAGTGATGTGCTGGCCAGGTGGATTAGTCATGAGAAATGCAGGGGTAGGGTGGGGGGGGGAGCGGTGGTGTCTGGGATGGGATGCTCTTTGGAGGGTCAGGGTTTGATGGGCCAAATGGCCTGCTTCCACACTGTAGGGATTCTATGATTCTACGAAGCATGATAGGTATAGGTACAGGCATAGGCATAGGCCACTCAACCTGTCAAACCTGCCTCTCCATTCAATATGATCAAGGCTGATCAAACACTAAACACCTATTACCCACCCAGTCCCCATAACCCTGTATGTCATTGATAGATTTCTGATTAACAATTTCGATGCTAAACATAAGCAAAGACTGAGCCCCCACAGCTTTCTGTTGCAGAGAATTCCAAAACCCTCTTAAGTAAAAAATTTCTACACCCTTTATTTTCACATTGTACCCCCTCATTTACACTCCCGTATGAGGGAAAAATCTTATTTGGATTTAGCCTGTGTATCTCTAAATTTTTTTTTTTAAGATTAAATGAGGTCACCTCTTGTACAAAACTCAAGAAAATTAAAGTGATAGCAAGAACTGCAGATGCTGGAGTCAGAGATAATGCAATGTGGAGCTGGAAGAACACACAAGCCAAGCAGCATCAGAGGAGCTGGAAAGTTGACGTTTCGGGTCAGGACCCGAAAGAAGGATCCCAACCCAAAACTTTCTTGGTCCTCTGATGCTGCCTGGCCTGTTGTGTTCTTCCAGCTCCATACTGTGCTACCTGAAAAAAATAAAAAGCCCAGTTTGCCCAATCTCTTTTCATAAGACAGCCCTGCGATCTGGAACAAATCTGGTGAAATTTTGTTGCACTCCCTCAATAGCAATAATATTTTTCCAGGGAAAAGAAGATAAACACTATTCACAGTACTCCAGTTGCGGTCTAACCTTGCTCCTATAAAATTGAAGCAAAACTTCATTATTCCTGTAATAAACTCCTCCTGCACAAAAGGTTAACATTGCATTAGCCTTCCTAACAGCTTTATGCACCAGCATGTTAATAAGACCATAAATAGGCCATTCAGCCCCTTGAACCTGGTCTGCCATTCAATAGGACCATGGTTAATCCAACATTTCTCACATCCATTTTCCTGCTCTTTCCCCATAAACCTTGATTCCTTGATTGATCAAAAATTTGTCTCAACCTTAAATATATACAAGGACCCTTCCCTCACAGCTGTTTGTGGCAAGAACTTCCAATGATTCACGACCCTCAGACAAGATATTGCATCTCCTCTCAGTCTTAACTTCGCTCCACTTTATTCTGAGACTGTTCTGGTTCTATGAGGGGGAGCACCCTCTCAGAATTTATCCTGTCAAGCCCATTAACAGTCCTATATATTTCAATGAGATCACATCATAAATCTTCCAATGAGTAAAGTCCCAACCTGTTTAGCCCTTGTCTTAAGAAAGTCTCTCCATACCAGGGTTCAGGCTAGTGAACCTTCTCTGAACCCTTCGAATGAAATATCTTTCCTTAAGGAGGTCAAAACTACTCACATTACTCCAGATGCGGCCTCACCAGCATGTTCTACAGTTGCAGTAAGTTTTACCTACTCTTACTTACCAACCCTTTGAAATAAAGTTCAAGATTCCAATAGCCTTCCTCATTACCTGCTGCACCTGGGTGACAGCTTTGTGATCCATGCACAAGTCTCCCCCCCACCAAGTCCCTTTGTGTTGCAGCTTTCTGCAGGTCTTTTCCCATTTAAACAAGATCCTGTTCTTCCAAAATGAACAATTTTGCATTTCCCACATTATAGTGTTATGTGAAAATTTGCCTACAATACATTCACTTCCTTCCTCCAAGGCATTAATATATATTGTAAACAATTACGAAGTCCCATCACTGACCTCTGTGGAACCCCACTACTTGTGGGTCGCCAAATTGAAAACAACCCTTACTGTTTCCTGAGCCAATTCTTTTTTATGCCAATGTACTACTTCCAACAACGTGTGAGATATCATATCTTATAGCTAACCTTTTGTCTCTTCCCTTGTCAAATGCCTCCTGGAAGTCCAAATGCAACACATCCACTGCTTCTCCTCTATCCATTCTGATTCAGACATCCTTGGAAACTCTAGTAAATTAGACATGATTTCCCCTTCATGAAGCCATGCTGACTCTGCTTGATTAGATTATGATTTTCCAAGTATTCTGCTATTTTTTCCTCAGTCATTGATTCCAATATTTTTCCAACACTGGGCGTTAGTCTAATTGGCCTTTAGTTAACCACTTTTATCCTTCCTCCCTTTTAGCAGTTTTCTAATCCTCTGACACTTCTCCACACTCCAACGGTCTTTGGAAAATTGCAACCAATCCACTATCTCTTTCAGCTTTCAGTTAACTTTCAGTGCCACATCAACAAGGACACCGATGCCAATTTGTATATCTACACTTTCCACCCTCTCACTATTTCAGAAATACTATGCACATCTGTTCCGCCTACCAATGTGGATAACTTCATATGTTTCCATTTCAGCTGCTGTGTTCTTGCCCATTCACTAAAACTATCCAAATCCTCCTGAATTTGCTCTGCAACTTTCTCACAACACGCATTCCAACTGAACTTTGTACCATCCACAAATCTGGAAATAGTACATTTGCTCCCCACCCCTCCAAATCATTGCTATATATTGTGAATTGCCAGGGCATTAGTACTGATCCTCACAGAATCCCATTATCACAGCCTGCCAACATGAGATCCGTTTATTCCTACTCTTTGTTCTGTCTGTTTCCCAATTATTAATCCACTCCAGTACATTACCTCATACACCATTTTCTTTAATTTTTTTTTTGCTAAACAGCCTTCTGTGGGGAACTTTTTCAGTGACCTTCTGAAAAATCCAAGTATACTACATCCTCCTTTAACAAATTTGATACTAACATCTTCAAAAAGATTACACGAAGACTCAAGCAGCACACAAAACTAACCGATGGGTGGAAGATATAGAGTTTCCAAAGTAAGATTCTCCCTGGGTGGAAGCCTGGTTTCCTGAGTGCTGAGTAATTTAGGAGAAATAGCCCTTATATGCTAGTTGTGTTCATCCTTGCGGTCACAGTTTGAATGAAAACCCCAAAGACTGGGTCTTCAATGTATCACCACTGTTCACTCACAATGCTTCATCTCCAGCTGTTGGAATAACAGCACTGGGGATCCACGAAAAGCCCCTGCAAAGTCTGGAATCCTGAGAAACTAACTTGGCAACGAGAGAACAATGCAAACTGTAGGGATGGAGGGGAACAGATTCACCAGATGAAAAAAAGCAAGAAAGGGAAAGGCAAAAGAAATGGGGGAAAATGTAGTCAACTCTGTGATGAACTGTTTTGTCCCAGGAGTCAAGCAGTTAAGGTGCTTCAAGCTTGGAGAAGGTGCCGTACCCACGCTTGTGCTGCCCCTGTTCTTGACAAGTTGATGTGGTGCATCTTCTGTATGACACACAGCACAGATACAGCTGTGGTGGAGAGTTTGAAGTTTAAAGGTGGTGGATGGAGGATTGATCAAGCAGGTTGCCTTGTCCTGGATGGTGTCAAGCATCACAAAATGCACTCATACAGGTAAGTGGGGTGTATTCCAGCATACTTAATGTGTGCCTTATACAGGGCAAATGAGTTTTCAGAAATCCAGCAAGAGAGTGAGCTGCTGAGAGCTGTGAGCTCCATGTCATGAGAGGTATAAATAGGGTGGACAGCAAGAAGCTTTTTCCCAGAGTGGGGGACTCAGTTACTAGGGGTCATGATTTCAAGGTGAGGGGGGAAAAGTTTGAGGGAGATATGCGTGGAAAGTTCTTTACGTAGAGGGTGGTGGGTGCCTAGAATGTGTTGCCAGCGAAGGTGGTACAGACGGGCACGATAGCATTATTTAAGATGTATCTAGACAGACACATGAATGGTCAGGGAGCAGAGGGATACAGATCCTTGGAAAATAGGCGACAGGTTTAGATAGTGAATCTGGATCGGCGCAGGCTTGAAGGGCTGAAGGGTCTGTTCCTGTGCTGTAATTTTCTTTGTTCTTTGTTATTGTTGGGTTATATGCCAATGTTATAACTGAACTGGAACAGCTTGATTAGGAATGTTGCAAGTTCTAGAGGAATGGTCTTAAGTACTATTATCAGAATGGCATTGGGGCCCATTGTCTTTGCAGTATCCGATGTCTCCTTTTGTTTCTTGATCTCACATGGATTAGCTGATGATTGCCACCTGTGAGGCTGGGGACCTGTGGTGGAAACCGAGATAGATCAGCCATTTAGCACTTCTAACTGCAGATGGAAGCCAATGTATCAGTCTTGTTTTGTTTCGTATTGATGTGCATGGGCTTATTGTGGTGCCTCCTTTACCAGTGAGTTATTCAATTGTACGGTGTTATTCGTGACTGGCTGAGGCAGAACTGTAGAGTTTAGATCTGATTTGTTGACTGTGGGTTAGACAGGGTTCATTTAGCCTTGTCTATCACTTGCTTACGTTATTTGACACACAAGTGTTATGGTTTTACCAGGTTGACACCTCATTTTTAGGTATGTCTGGTGCTCCTCCTGCACTCTTCATTGAACCAGGGATTGTGCCCCAGCGTGATACCAATCGTATAGTGGGAAATATACTGGATCACGAGATTACAGATTGATTGAATACAATTCTACTGTTGACCCACAGAGCATCATGGATGCGCTGAATCTGTATGAAGTCTATCCCATTTAGCGTGATGATAGTTCCATACATCAGGATCAAGGGTGTCTTCAATTTGAAGAGGAAACTTCATTTCCACAATGGTTGCACCATGTGAACTTCTACTCATGGATCAGTTGGACGCATGGGCAGAAAAATTGCAGATGGAGTTAAATCCAGATAAATGTAAGGTGACGCATTTTGGAAGGTCAAGTATAAGTGGAAATTATACAGTGAATAGCACAGCCTTCAGGAGTATTGATAGGCAGAGAGATCTGGGTGTCCTGGTCCACAGATCACTAAAGGTGCCAGCACAGGTAGATAAGGTAGTAAAAAAAGGCCTCTGGCATGCTTGCCTTCATTGGAAGGGGCATTGAGTACAAAGATAGGCAAGTCATGCTGCAGCTTTATAGAACTTTAGTTAGGCCACACTTGGAATATTGCAGACAGCTCCAGTCACCACACTATCAAAAGGATGTGAACGCTTTGGAAAGGGTACAGAAAATGTTTACCAGGATGTTGCCTGGTTATGGGGGATTTTAGCTATGAAGAAAGGTTGGATAGAAGGGGTTTGTTTTCACTGGAACGCAGGAGGTTGAGGGGCAACCTGATAAAAGTTTAAAAGATTGTGAATGGTGTGGAAAGCCCAAGGCTTTTCCCCAGGGTGGAGGTTTCAATTATTAGGGTGACCCAGGTTCAAGGTGCGGGGCGGAGAGGGCAGGGGAGTGTGGTTTAAAAGAGATGTGGGAGGCAAGTTTTTCCACACAAAGGGTGGTGAGTGCCTGGAACACACTGCCAGAGATGGTGCTGGAAGCAGACACAAAAGCAGCATTCATGAAACACTTGGAAAAATACATGAATAGGAGTGGAATAGAGAGATACAGAGCCTGTAAATGAAGGCAGTTTTAGTACGGAAGGGCAAAATGTAATGGCGCAGGCTTGGAGGGCTGAAGGGGCTGTTCCTGCGCTCTATTGTTGTTTGTTCCCATGGAGAGGTAGATCTATCTGTGGCAGGTAGACTGGAAAGGACAGGACCGAATCAGTTATTTCCTCTTTTTGGTTCCCTCACCACCTGTTAAACTCAAGTGGCCGTATCATTTAGGGCTCAGCCAGTTTAGGCAGTAGTGATACTGCTGAATTATTCTTGGGGCCATTGAAGACCCTGCCTAAAGTAAAGCCTTTGCCACACTCCCTGCTTCCTAGAAGTGGTGCTGAACTTGGGGGAGTGCTGATTTACCAGCTGACAATACCTGGTAAAGATCAGGAGAATTCCTTGCCCATGTTTGACCGAATGCCATGAGACTTCATGGGGTCCAGAATCACTGTTGAGGGCTCTCAGAGCAACTTCCTCCGATCTATAAGACCACATTGCCACCATTTCTGCTGCATTTGTTCTGCCAGTGGGACAGCATGTACTAAGGGAGATGGTGTCTATGACATCATTCTGAGAATATGTCAGGCTCTTTTTTTTTCAAAAATTTATTTGTGGGATATGGGAGTCACTGCTGGCCAGCATTTATTGCTCATCCCTAGTTGCCCTAGAGGAGGTGATGGCAAGCTGCTTAAATAGTCTGTGCGCAGTTCTCCGAACTTTGACACAAGTAGGAATTGGCAGGGTCGTAGAATACATAGTGTGGAAGCAGACCATTTAGCTCATCAAGCCGACACCAACCCTCCAAAAAGCATCCCACCCAGACCAACTCCTCTATGTTATCCCTGTAACCCTGCATTTCCCATGGCTAACCCATCTAGTCTGCACATCCCTGGGCACTATAGTATGGCCAATCCACCTAAAGTGCACATCTTTGGACTGTGGGAGGAATCTGGCGCACCTAGATTAAAATCTGTGCAGACACAGGAAGAATGCGCAAACTCCACACAGAGAGCTGTCCGAGGCTGGAATCAAACTTGGGGCCCTGGTGATGTGAAGCAGCAGTGCCAACCACTGAGCTACCATGCCACCTGGGTTAACAAAGCTACACTTGCTGTTGTCATTTCCTGTGTCCAGGTAAGGGCATTAATGAGCTAGGAGAGTGTTTACAGTCGTCATTAGACTAGGTGTCAGTTACAAATTTTATTGAATTCAAATTTCACCATCCGCCATGATGGGACTCAAACCCATGGCTCCAGAACATAAAGTGCTGTGTCGCTGCCTCCCGTCATGAAGGTATGATTTTGTCAAGCTATTGCTTGATTAAAATGTGAGACAGCTCTCCCAAGTTAGGCATGATTTCCCAAATGTTGGTGAAGAGAATTCTGGAAGGTC
The DNA here is from genome assembly GCA_024137785.1 of Ginglymostoma cirratum. Taxonomy (NCBI): domain Eukaryota; kingdom Metazoa; phylum Chordata; class Chondrichthyes; order Orectolobiformes; family Ginglymostomatidae; genus Ginglymostoma; species Ginglymostoma cirratum. Next base: position 13,455,720 of record JAHRHZ010000133.1, on the reverse strand, counting down.
AAATGCCACCTTGACCAATGTCAAGCAGTTTTTGACTTAATCAAGTGGCTTTCTAGACCATTTCTGACGGCAATTACAAAAAAAAAACCCAAAGAACTACAGATGCTGAAAAACAGGGGAAAAAAAACACAATTTGCTCAAAAAAGCTTAGCAGGTCTGGCAGCATCTGTGAAGGGAAAGCAGAGTTAATATCTCGGGTCCAGAGACCCTGCTTCAAAACAGATTTTTTTTTGTTAAGAATCAAATATATTGCTGAGGTTCTGGCCTCGGATGTAGGCCAGACTGGATTAGTGAAGCAAATTTGCTGCTCTTAAGAATAAGTGGATTTGTAACCATTTCCAGTTGTTCCATTACTGATACTCCCCTTTCACTGCATGTGTGTAACAAATGAGTCTAAATTCCCTGCAGCGGGATTTAAAATCCCATCTCTGAATTACTAGTTCAAGGACATAACCACTACGTAACTTGTAACTTGTAAACAGGAAGCAAAGCAAGGTTAGACTTTTCATATTTCATTAATATCACCTTAGACACAGATGATAATCATTCCATCTTCCAAAATAAAACAATAGCATCTGCCAATAATGCAGCAGCAAATATTTCATTTTAATTTTTCTTGTCAACATCCATAGAGTTTTTAAACAATTAAAGCACAGAGACTAATCATTGATACGACCACATTGGTGCTCAAACTACAGTCCTAACCCCTTGTGCCAAATCCCTTTACAAACTTGGTGTCAATCACTTAGCTAACCTTAGTGTAGACTAGACTTCAGTCAATAACTGGCATTGTGCACTTCACAGCATCGTGTCTGTCTGTTTAAAAAGCATGTTCAATCCTGCAGCTCTTACTTTAATTTTACATCTATAGTGCTCTGCTGCAAATGCCTTATTCACTGGTATTAACATGCTTTCATTGACTCAATCCTATTCATCACACCTTTAAAACACTTTATGAAAGCAAGGTTTTAAAATTCTTGTACTTGTGTATCCTTACACTACGCAAGATCCAGGTGAATCAGCAAAGTACCCAATTTTCCACCTTAACATCCTTCTTATGAGGAGTTCAAAAGCATACATGGCACTCCAAGGATGATATTGTAAAAAAATGCCAATATATCATGACCATTATGTTCCATGCTTTTTGCCGTAACATCCATTATTATATCAGAATTTGTAGTCTTACGCACTTGGGGCTTTTTCTCATGTCCTATAAAAACTTATTCCACATTACCTAATCTTTCTTACTTCAAAAATAAACTCCTTTGATTTTCTAAAACTCAAAATTAACATCTCTCACCTATTGATGTTGGCTTTGACATGCACATTTTTTTTGCCAAATTACCATCTTATCAAAATCCTTTTGTAGATTCCAGCAGCTCCCAGCAATTTTTTTCTCTGTACCACCTATTTTAAAACCATCTAAAAATTTGGAGATATTCCCTCTCTGACCTTTAGTTTCAAATCACTGAAATTCAATGCCCAAAGCAGTTCCAGGGCAGAACCTTGTGGGATAAAAGCAGAACACGGCAGACTCTGAACATCGTTAATTTTTAAGAAAAGCAGGAAATTATAGAGAAACACTCAGCGGGACCAACAGCATCTGTGAAGACAGAAACGGAGCGAATGACAAGAAGTCACAGACCCGAAATATTAACTGTTTTGCAGTCTCCACATATGTTGCCAGAATCCTGTGGGATATCACCATCTGTTATTCAATGTAATGGTTCTTTAAGAGTTGATGTTGAATTTGCATTAGGCTTCAACCATCAACATCATCTCTGGATGCAGAATCAAGCTGTCTAACACAAGGTCTTGAAAAGAGACAAATGTGTCATTTAGGGCTCTTGGTAGTCTTAAGTAATTAATTATGTATAAATAGTTAATGTAACTTTATGATATTACTGTAATATAACAAAATACCTAGTTAAGCAAGACAGGTCTCTCTAGTGATCTATACTAGACAACAAAGTTAGACAGGCCCTCACACTCAGCATTAAAAGGGGGATCAGAAACCCAGAGCCTAACATGATACAATGTACTTCCAAAGAGGTGATGTGGAGGTGCCAGTGTTGGACTGGGCTAGACAAGGTCAGAAGTCACACGACACCAGGTCATAGTCCAACAGGTTTATTTTGAAATCACAAGCTTTTAAAGCACTGCTCCTTCAGCAGGTTGAGTGAAGGAAAGCACACAGGCACAGAATTTACGGGCAGAGAGATCGAAAGATCATATAAATGGTGTGAGTGGAATGTCAACAGGTTGATTAGCAAGCAAAGGGATGTCCTGTGATTCAACTAATTGAAGCAGAGAGATAATTACAAAAAGTGAAAATTAAATGGTGCTGGAGACAAACCAAATGGCTGGAACAATATGATAGGTTTAAGAGTTGCATGCCGAGGGTCTAACCAAAATAACAAGTATTCCAAACTGTACAAACTAATTAATGTACAGAGATCATAACAAGTTACCAAAGTGATGGTGTCAAAACACGACAGTAAAATAGATTTTACAAATACAGAACAGTATAGTGGGGTCATATGTAGCGCAACATGAACCCAAGGTCAGGCTTGAGGCCATGTTCATGGGTACGGAACTTGGGTATCAGTTTCCGCTCGGTAGTTCTGCGTTGTCATGTCTATTGAAGGCCACCTTGGAAGACGCTTACCCGAAGATTGGAGGCTGAATGTCCTTGACCAATGAAGAGTTCCCCGACTGGGAGGGAACATTCCTGTCTGGCAATTGTTGCACGGTGTCCATTCATCTGTTGACATAGCGTCTGCATGGTCTCATCATTATACCATGCCTCAGGGAATCCTTGCCTGCAGTGTATGAGGTAGCCAACACTGTCCGGGTCACATGAGTATCTGCCGTGTCTGTGGTGGGTGGTATTCTCATGTGTGATGGTAGTGTCCATGTCGATGATCTGGCATGTGTTGCAGAGGTTGCTGTGGCAGGGTTGTGAGATGTTGTGGTCGATGTTGTCCTGAAGGCTGGGTAGTTTGCTGTGACCAACGGCCTGTTTAAGGTTTAGTGATTGTCTGAAGGTATGAAGTGGAGACGTAGGGATGATCTTGGCAAAATGTTTGTCGTCATCGATGACAGGTTGAAGGCTGTGAAGAACATGGTGTAGTTTTTCCGCTCCAGGGAAGTACTGGAAGACGAAGGGTACTCTATCTGTTGTGCCTTTGTCTGTTCATTGCAGTTATTGGCTGTGGCATGTCGGGACTGGTGATCGATGAGTTGAACGTCGTATTCCATTCCTATGAGAGCGTACTTCAGCGTTTGTAGGTGTCCATCACATTCCTTGTCGCTAAATTGGAGGTGTAGTGGTCAGCGAAGAAGCTTACCTCAGAGTACAATGGGGTCTTGATCAGATGGGCCAATGGGCCGAGGAGTGGCAGATGGAGTTTAATTTAGATAATTGTGAGGTGCTGCATTTTGGAAAGGCAAATCAGGGCAGGACTTGTACATTTAATGGTAAGGTCCTGGGGAGACTTGCTGAACAAAGAGACCTCAGAGTGCAAGTTCATATTTCCTTCAAATTGGAGTCGAAGGTAGATAGGATAGTGAAGGCGGCATTTGGTATGCTTGCCATTATTGGACAGCGCATTGAGTATCGGAGTTGGGGGGTCATGTTGCAGCTGTGCAGGGTATTAGTTAGGTCACTTTTGGAATACTGTGTGCAATTCTAGCCTCCCTGCTATAGGAAGAATATTGAGAAACTTGAGAGGGCTCAAGTAGCCTGGGTTTGAGTGTTTAAGCTATAGGGAGAGGCTAAATAGGCTGTGGCTATCTGCTCATGTATTGACTTTCCCATTAGTCTATTGATCTCTCTGCCTATAAATTCTGTGTCTGTGTGCTTTCCTTCACTTCACCTGACCAAAGGAGCAGTGCTCCAAAAGCCTGCGATTTCAAATAAACCTGTTGGTCTATAACCTAGTGTTGTGTGACTTCTGACCTCTTCCGAAGTAAATTCAAATCAACAGCAACATGATAGCCAACTCCTAAACCTTTGAATATCATAGGGAAGATGATTTTATACTGGTATTATAGCTGGACTATTAATGTGAAGACCCAGGTAATGCTTTGCAAACCAGGGTTTGAATCCCATGACAGCAGATGGTGTAATGCAAATTCAGACCAAAAATACTAAGGTTGTCATGAAAACCTATCCAGTTCTCTAATGTCCTTTATGCTCTGCCCTACGTGTGACTCTGGGTCGACAATGATGTGGTTGACTCTTAACAGCCCTCTGAAATGACCTAGTAAGCTATATGCATCAAACTGCAAACAAGTTTCAAAAGAAAAAGAATGAAACTGGACAGACCACTTGGCACCAACCTGGGCAACAGAAACTACACAGCAAACTTAGCACTGCAAAGTTTTTCTTCCAACACCTATTGATATGTTAGAGATAATAGGAACCGCAGATGCTGGAGAATCCGAGATAACAAGGTGTAGAGCTGGATGAACACAGCAGGCCAAGCAGCATCACAAGAGCAGGAAAGCTGACGTTTTGGGCCTAGACCTTCCTTGCTCCTGTGATGCTGCTTGGCCTGCTGTGTTCATCCAGCTCTACACCTTGTTATCTCTATTGAAATGTTATATAGGTGTGATATTAGGTACACTAGATTGTGATGTGGAATCGGTATTCATGCAAATAAGGAATATCCAGGGAAGGAAATCACAAACTGAGGTCACCCAAAAGCCGCTAAAGTGTTGCCTCAATGTAGGACAAAGATCAAGTTGCAAAATAATGCCACCATGTAAGAAGGGCATCACAATTATCACGTGTGACTTCAATCTGTGTATTGACTGGACAAATCATTCAGGCATGGGTAACATGAAAGATGAATTAATAGGGTGCCTCAGGGATTATTTCTTAGAGCAATACATTGCAGAACTTACCCAGGAATAGGATGTTCCAGATCTGTGATTAATAAGAGATCTTATACATGAAGATCCTTGAATTTCAGATTCGGTTTGAGAGACAGAAACTTGGGTCTCAATCAGCGAACTTAACATAAATAAGGGCAGTTAAAGAGGTATGGGGAAAAAAAAAGAGTTATCTAAAGCAGGCTGGAAAAAATAGACTAAGGGGAAGGTCAATATATGAGTAGTGGCGGACATTTAAGTCTATCATAATGCTCAGCAAAAAAGTTTATTCTGGTCAAAAAGAGTTGATAGAAAGAACGATCCATTCATGGTTAAGAATGTCAGTCAAGAAGTGTATTCAATCAAAACCCAAGGCATACAAAGTGGCAAAAACTAGTGATAGGCCACAGGATTGGGTTTGTTTTTTCAGGAACCAACAGTAGATGATTAAAATGCCAATAGTGAGAAGATTGATTATGAAAGCGATTGGTGAGAACTATATAAAAATTAAACAGAAAAAATGTCCATGGGTATGTGAAAAAAGTGCGGTATCCTTGGAGGAAATTAATAATGGAAAACAAGGAAATGGCAGATGGCCTCAAGACAGGATTACCTGCATGGCAACATGCAAATTCTGCAGTCCTGCCATATACAGACACGTATGGTGGGTGGACAATTAAACAATTCATTGGAGGAGGAAACTCCATAAATGTCCCCATCCACAATAATGGCAGGGGTGCCCAGTATTTCAGTGCAGAAGATAAGGATAAGGATGACGGCTTGAAACAATCTTCAGCTAGAAGCACCGAGTGGAACGACCCATCTCAGTCCCCTGCAGAGGCCCCCAGTATCTCATATGCTGGTGTTCAGCCAGTTCAATTCACTCCACATGGTTACAAGAAACAGCTGAAGGAACTAGATAGTACAAAGGTCACGTGTCCTAACAACATTCCAGCAATAACGCTCAAGACTTGCGCTCAAGAACTTCCAGCACCCCTAGCCAAGACGTTCCAGTGCAGGTGTAACACTGGCAGCTACCTGGCAATGTGGAAAATTGTGAAGTTATGTCCCGTACGCAAGAAAAGTGCCAGGCAATGACCATCTCAAGTAAGATGAAATAACTCCACAGAGGCCAGTATCCATTTACCAAGTCACCCGTTATTTACATATGAACAGTCCTTGACTACAGTACTGCCTCATTCGGAGTCAGGTACCAGACTGTCAGTATCAGACAAGCAGCCCCAATCAGGGAACTCATTCTATGATGTCCAGCTGGCTGACCTCATTACAATCACAACACAAGAGGCAAGCTAACCACTGACCCTTGACATTCAAAGTTATTACCATCACTGCATCCCTCACTGTCAACTTCTTGGGGTATACCATTGACCAGAAACTGAACTGGAGCAGTTACACAAATAGTGTGGTTCCAAAGACAGATCAGAAATCAGGCATCCCACAGCTAGTAACTCATCTCCTGACTCCCTAAAGCCTGTTCATCACTGTCAAGTCAAGAGTCAGGAGTGTGATGGAATACTCCCAACTGCTTAGATGAGTGCAGCTCATAATACTCAAGATGCTTGACATCATCCAGGACAAATGAGCCTGCTTGATTGGCACCAAATCCACAAACATTCATTCTCTCCACGACCGATGCTCAGTTGCAGCAGTGTATACTACTTACAAGCTGAAATGTAGAAATGCCCTGAGACAGCACCCTTCAAACCCACAACCACTGCTCTTTAGAAGGGAAAGAGCAGAGATACATGGGAAGACCACCACCTTCAAATTCTCCTCCAAGCCACTCACCATCCTGACTTGGAAATATATTGCCTTTCCTTCCACATGGTCACTGGGTCAAAATCCTTCAGCTTCCTTTTAACAGCATTTTGATGGTACCTAAGGCAAACTGACTGTAACATTTCAAGGCGGCAGATCATTACCACCTTTTCAAGGCAAACCAGAGATGGACAACAAATACCCACGTTCCATGAATGAATAGAAAACAAATTAGGCCCCTCCAGCTCCTGGAATCATGTAGGACATTGCTCCAAAACCAAGACCTCCAAGCTACTAAGATCACAGAGGCCTTAGCTCTAAATATACAAATATGTATGCCATGCCTCCTGCTCCTGCTTTGGAGATCTGACATACACCCTAATGTGGCACGCTAGGGATTAAATACTGTTTAATATGTATTGAAGCTTCACATCACTGTTTTTTTGAAATGTAGTAAACTTTGCTCTGAAATGAGGATTTTGCTTTCAATCTTTGAGTCCCCACAAACACAAATGCTTCTCATAAAAGCAGGCCTGTAGCGCAGAACTCAAAGCAGACTAATCGAAGGAGGGTCATAATTGAAACATTATACATTCAGTAAAACCAAGTCAGCATTCAGACAGAATTCCTAGTGTGCAAGCAGGCCATTCACCCTATCGAGCCCACACTGCCCCTCTGAATAGCATCCCACTCAGACCCACACCCCTACCCTATCCCAATAACCCTGGCCAATCCACCTAGTCTGCACATCCCTGGATACTACAGGGCTATTTAGCAAGGCCGATTTACCTAACGCGCACATCTTTGGACGGTGGGAGGAAACCGGAGCACCCAGAGTAAACCCACACAGACACAGAAAATATGTAAACTCCACATAGACAGTAGCCCAAGACTGGAATCGAACTCAGGTCCCTGGCACCATGAAGCAGCAGTGCTAACCACTGAGCTGCCATGCTATAGTTGAGTTTCTAATAGATGATGATTTAGGATTATTGTTCTACAGTTGTCCTCTAAATGCCTCTGGTGCTATGGGATTAGATGCTCTTGCATTTTGACCTCCCACTTGCACTAAATTGCACAACATTCAATGTTAAACAGGAAAGATACAAATGAGTCTTCTTCATCTTTGAAAAACTAATCGAAGCCACAGTTTATGGTATGGTGCATGGGAGTTGTAAATTGAAAAAAAAAACTGGTAGATTGCTGGCTAGGTAGGAAGTGAACAATAGGACACTCAAAATCCCTTCAGCTGACAGGAGAACAGCTTTCAGAAAGAAACTTATTCAGAAACCATAATCCGAACAAAGTGGAGCGGATGTGATCAAGGATGTTGGTTGCTGAAGCTAGGCAGATAGCCAAACAGAGAACAAGCGACTGCCACTGTGCCAGAATTCCACACACCCTGCCAACAGCAATTAAATGAAGGGCCTTTCTTCTCAGTGCCTGTTTGGGTCAACAACTCCTGCGCCTGAAATGTTTTGCCTTTTTTTGCTTTGCAGCAGGCAACCTGTGGTCTGCCAGCTGTCAGCTCACAGGCTGCTGCCCAAAGCTGGGACAATAGGACACAATAGCTTGGCGGGGGTGTGTTTTCAAATGATCCAGGTCAGCACAAACTTCTGACCCGAGTAATCAGAAATTTATTGCAGTTTAACTGCCAACATGAGGTTTTTGTGATTTCCTTGTAAAAGCAAATAATGGCACAACTTCGACTTTGGTCTGTTATAGTTAACCCTCTGATGCATCAACTCTGAATTAAGAAAAAGTCTTCGAGAATGCAGCTCGTCACCACTTTCTCTAGAAGAACTTGGTACAAGCAATAAATGCTGACTCAGCAAGTGATGTCCACATTCCACAAGCAAATAAACATTTTTTTTTTAAACAATGAAGACGAAATAACTCAATTAAACTCTCCCATTGATCCACGATTGACTTCTGTCCAAGCTCTCTTTCTTTTCCTTTGCATTTTCCTGCAAAGTTTTTATTTCTTGCACTAAACATTGCTCCCTTTTTAGAAGCTTATTTGTCCATTGTCTCATCTGGCTTCCCAGTCTGATTCATGACTACAGCCCTCTGTATTGTACTTTGGCACTACTTCAGATAGGAGTGGGACGCGCCATCCACACTGCACCGCTTCTGGAGTTACTGGAAGTGGGAGGGTCTTTTACTCACTGTCTCCAGGCCCGCAGATATAAACATTGAACCATCAAAGCATTCTTGTTATTTCAGCCCTGACTGAACTTTCAGCCCACCAGTAATGGAGAGCAATCTGCTCACAGTGTTGCAACATTGAACTTACAGTTGGAATTTTTTTTTTCTTTTATTGATTCATTGGATGAGGGCATTACTGGCAAGGCCAGCATTTCTTGCCCATAGCAAATTGCATAAAATTCAATATTAAAACAAAGATACAAATGAGTCTTCCTAATATTTAAATAAAAACTAACTGCAGCCACAGTTTATGGTATGGTGCATGGGAGTTGTAAGCAGAGGGCAGTAAAGAGTCACATTGTCATGAGTCCAGAGTCACATATAGGCCAGACCACGTAAGGATGGCACTTTCTTTCCCTAAAGGATACTAGAGAACTAGATGGACTTTTCTGACAATCAATGACTGGGTTATTGTCATCATTAGACTCTTAGTTCCAAAATTCTCTAAGTGAAATTCCCTCTGAGCCACAGCCTTCTCAAAAATGCTGTTCCTAGTTTTAGCTACCTTGATTGATTGAACAAGTTGCCTGGAGAGATTATAGGAAGGCAATACTAGGCATTATTCCAAGTTCAATCTCGGTACACATACACATAGGAATCATTCATTGCACCAGTGGGAATGATTTGGTCAGCTTTCCATTTGCTACCACTGAATTTCAAAAGCTGATTCTTTAACTTTTAAGCAAATGTCAGAATTATGGTCTTTTTACTGGTAAGTGGCAACCAGTAATTTTCAACAGGAACTCTTTTCACTCTACCTCTGCTGTTCTATGCAGTTTAAAGCAGTCACGTGAATACATCAAAGATTTTTTTCTACATTCCGCACTACAATGAATGCACTGACACAGCACTTTGAAGGCAGCTTTTTCTCAGTAGGTCTGAAACCATCTTCTGCATCAAAGCAACATCAATGTCACTGCTGCTGGAGAGGCACTAATGACACTGGGTCGGATCTCACTGGAACACAGCATCATCCAGCAAATGACATCAATCCCCTTTCTAGCGCACTCAAGGCAACAATCTTTTGTGCCAATAGCTTGCTGCTCGTATAAACGTTTGACAGTAGGAGAAAAGCAACAGGAACCTTGGTTCATGTGGAGGTCAATCCTTCTAAAAATTGATTTTTGAGATGGAAAAGGAAACAGCAGAGCATGAGGGTGGTTTAAAATGAAAGAGGTATAAAAAGAGGGAAAGAATCAAAAAAGGGACAGAAAAGTATATTAGTAATAGTAATTTTTTTGATTTGGCACATTTAAAATCATGAAGTTTATATATGTAATATCTGGTTACATGCTTAAAACTGCTCCCCTTCTGGGCCTAGAAGGTTTAATGGCAGTGCATTAACTACTCAAGCTGTTCAATTCCAGCCTGAGCTTTCTTCAGTGAGTTTAATTGGCAATTAACTTAGCAATCAACCAATTTTTAAAAGTAACAAGGAGGCTGAGTGCAAGATCATAGATGTGCAAAATAGCAAGTTTTCGAGTTTAGTAACTCTTGAAATATCTCTGAATCCTTAATTTGCTGGTCAATGTGTGCATGTTGGTAACATGTTCTTTCTTTTCACGGCATAACCTAGCCCAATAAAAAAAAAACAAATGGTTCAATGTAAAGGAGAGAGGGCTTTTTAGTGCAGTGGTCGTATTCCTACCAGAACCACTGATTTGATTTTGACTTTATTGTTACGTTTACTCAAGTAGAAAAGTACTGGAGAAGAGGGTATAATGTTGCCACACAAGTTGTCATTTTAAGTACAAGTACCTAGGTACAGAATCTTAAAAACAAGGTAGAAAGAAAGAACAAAGTTAGAAGTTAAACATTGTTGTAATTATAGTGTAGCGTAAAACATGCCAAAAAGGTGAAAAGATAAAACTAAGAAGGTCTGCAAGGTGTAAGTAGAAAATAAAGAAATAAAGCTGAAAAATCCAAACGTTGCAGACTTTCTTAAGTACTTAGCCACACTTTGAGGAATCACATTGGGACCAGTAGTCCACGCTGAGGCCATGCTGGGTCGAGAGACTGCCACGTACCACCCGAAAACCACCATGCCAGGCTGGGAGGCGGCCACACTGGGTCTGCGCCGATTCCAAGGCCTGAAGTCCATGGCCAGGAGAAGAAAGAAGAGAGAAGAAGGAAAAAATAACTCAGAAGAGAAGGAAAAAAGAAAGAAAAAAAGAGAAAAGGAAATGGACGGATTGAATGTGTTCTGTCTGAAGCGTCCTACTCTGCTGCCATCTTAGCTGGAGGCTTGTTCAGATGTAGGTGGGGCTTGACCCCAAGCCTCCTGGCCAGGGAGGTCAGCATGGTGACAAAGTGGAGAATTAAAACAACAAACAATCCAAAGATAACAAGCATGGGGCTGGATGAACACAGCAGGTCAAGCAGCATCATAGGAGCAGGAACAATCCAAAGCTTGGAATTACACTTCCAGAAGCAATGGGGGTGTTCACTAAGATCACGCAGTCTGCTTTTGGTCTCCCCAGTAGTGCAGTCCAAATCAGAGCTATGCTGCTATGAATCTTTTGTATCAGCACCAGCTAATTGAAATGAATTACAGTGCATTTTCTGCACGTTAACATCTAAAGAATTTCCTTTACTTCTTTCAGGACAAAGTACAGATCAGTTACAGCATCAATGTCAATTATGTTTCAATTCTTTTTGCTGTCAATAGAATGGAATACTCCAAAAAATAATTCCACACTAGGACAACACCAATTGAGTGCAACTGTCACAGGTTACCCACAATTATATTTCGCACTTTGTCCTCTTATGGCTACCACATTCATGTACCAAACAAGAGAGTCTAGAAAAAGAATAAAGGAATTCATGCTTTTACAGATCTGATTCTGAACGGTACAGACTAAATCTTGCTGTTTATCTTCTGTTTCTTCCCCCGAGAGTCAAGCAAATTTCAATGCTTCCAGACAATATGATTGATTGTGATGGGGAGTTTTAAACTGGGGTTTGGAATATAAACAACACAGCTTGAAAATGGATACAAAACCAATTTTTTCAGGACTATGCTAACCAGTTATAAAGCCGGGCAGCACATCCTATCCAGTTTTTACAATGCAATGTTACCAGTCTGTGCACTGCTCTCATAGCTCCAGAGTTACAGAAATCCACAGGCACATTTCTATGGGAGTGCAGGATGACTCATCAGTCCATTGATCTAGTGTGAAACGCTGTTTCACCACCAAAGCAGAAATATCGGTAATGCTTCTTTTCCAGTGTAGGATTTGATTTTGACTGGTACATCTCAGTATATTTTTGCAGCAGGCTGACATCCTGCAGCAACACAGATGAACACAAGGAGCCAGACAGATGTTTTACTGCATTATTCCCCCGAAGGAGCCGTCAGCAGGTCTAAAATGTGATAAGATCTGTTATTCTTGCAGTTTTGTAATATCTAGTGCTTATACTTCCATGTTCAAAATGGCAGAATCACCAAGTGCCAGTCATTTCACAGAGACACACTACAGTTTTTGCCAACACATTGCCACTCCCAACCATCTGCTCTCTCAAAGTTTCTGCAAATTAAAGGAGCAACTACTGAAGATGAATATTAGAAGTGTCTTCCTTTCCTTTGATGACCAAAGTGGCTACTGGCTCTGCAGATGGTAGCATGAGATTTGGTTGGTTTGCACTCAAAAATACTTCCAGCCAATTGAAGGAAGTTGTGTAGTTTTAGATGTGCTCACTCTGAAGAAAGTCTACCAATCTGCAGGCACGATTCAGTCAAACACAACCCCAGCACACTTGGTTTTCTGATGGACAACTGCGAATAGGTTAAGTCTAAATTGGCTCTTTCTTACCTAAAGTGATTTGCAGTGTTAATATTCTTAGTACTACCCTGACATGGGGAACAATTATCGATGTAGGCTGTGGTTTTCTATATATTATTCCACATTGCATTTCATACAAAGTCAGGTTTCTGTTCAGTAAGATGTCTTGAAGTTTATTAACAACACTATTTACAATACCACAGACTTGTACACACCATCTGGGCTTGGTGCTTATTGATGTTACTTTACATTACATATGAATAGCTGACTGACTGAACACACCATACTGACACAACAACACAGAAAGAATGGCTGAAGGTAAGGTGGGTACATTTATATGAAAACGTCACATCATAAATCTATGCAATGATCATTAAAGGTACAGGCCTGTCTCGTCGAAAACGTATGCCATAATACAACGTACTCCCTTTTCCCTTTGAAGAAATGTGACCTCTTTCACTTAATCAAGATGTACAAGGATGCATATAGATATATTATTGCTAATCATTAATATACACCTTGGCGAATGTAAGACATGACCAGATCTTATACAGTAATAACGACACGGCCATGTAGCCTTATACTGTGGTGTGCTCTCTGTATCATTTGTCATGCACATATGATTGGTGTTTCAGAATGACAGTCATGTTTCTAGTTTGGATATGTTGTCAGTTTCATTGCAAAGTTTGATCAGCTCATTACAGTACCATATGATCAAGGCTGGACACAAAAATGTAATATCTTTCCACTAATCTGTGTATTCATATGAAATCTCAAACTCTTTTGCTTCGTCCTGGTTCAAGTTGGGATATCTGCACATTCATTGATCACTCTCTTGTAACATTTTCTCCCTTCTTTCCAACATAATGTATGTGAGTTTGGGTGGAGATAGTGTGGGAGGAAAGTCTTCTGCTGGAAAATACAGATGTTGACATTATGTGAGGGCAGAGTCAAGTCTAGCTACATAGTTGTGGCTGGTCACACTAAGAAAGGGCTTTTAGACCAGGTACAGGAGGTTTGGTTACCTACTGAACTGCCATCAACAAGAAAGTCTCGAAGAGCGCTGGGGGGGGGTGGGGGCGCTGGAACTGTAAAAAATACTTGGAAGAAATGGAATTGGACAGGGTGTAGACATGTGCTGCTGGGGAAAGAATCTCAGACATATTGTTTTAGTCACAAATTACACACTATATCACCACCTGGGACAAGCTTCCTGATTACAATCATCATTAAAAATACACACACACAAACAAACAACAACTTGTTTAGTGTAATTATCACACTTCCCCAGCCTGAACAAAAGCCACTTGTAAACAACACGGCACAGAACATACTGTACTCTGTAAGCTGAATCACAACAGCACAAAAGGAACCTGGTTAACTCCTCCAACGGAGCTGCACTGAAAACATTCCTGATATTTTAAAAACATTCAAGGAATTCCTGCTGAGCTTTAACTTGGTTCAGGATCATCAATAGTTCTGTTGCCTGGCACACACCCAACAGGTCATGGAATAGTCAAGCCCAGGCTGGTCACTATTTACATAAAGAAATATCAGTTCCCAATATAGAGCACTGCAAAAAAAATAACTTAATGAAGCAATGTAATCTACTTTACATAATTCTCATGGGTGGTTACAAAACATGTTCTGTCAAAAATCAAGTTAGTAAGACCCATTCTTATCGTAATTCTCTAAAACAACGCACAGAAATAAAGGAGATAACAAGCTTTGCAGAACACCTGCGCTCAGTTCGCAACAACCAACTGCACCTCCCAGTCACGAACGATTTCAACTCCCCCTCCCATTCCTCAGACGACATGTCCATCCTGGGCCTCCTGCAATGCCACAAGGATGCCACCCGAAGGCTGCAGGAACAGTAAATCATATTCAGCCTGGGAACCCTGCAGCCCAATGGTATCAATGTGGATTTCACAAGCTTCAAAATCTCCCCTCCCCCAACCGCATCCCAAAACCAGCCCAGTCGTCCCCGCCTCCCTAACCTGTTCTTCCTCTCACCTATCCCCTCCTCCCACATCAAGCCCCACCCCCATCTCCTATCTACTAACCTCATCCCACCCCCTTGACCTGTCTGTCCTCCCTGGACTGACCTATCTCCTCCCTACCCCCCCCACCTACACTCACCTTTACTGGCTCCATCCCCACCTCTTTGACTTGTCTGCCTCCTCTCCACCTACCCATCTTCTATCCGCCTCCCCCTCTCTCCCTATTTATTTCAGAACCCTCTTCCCCTCCCCCATTTCTGATGAAGGGTCTAGGCCCGAAACGTCAAGATTTCCTGCTCGGCCTGCTGTGTTCATCCAGCTCTACACCTTGTTATCTCAGATTCTCCAGCATCTGCAGTTCCTACTATCACAGAAATAAAGGGCCGTACAAAAGAAAAGTTCATTACAAAGAAAAGCAATCCTCACATTAAATTAAATTTTATGCCCCCAATTGAGTTTCTGCCCACTGTTGTAAATATTTCTCAATATAATGTTGAGAAATTCCTGATCTTGAAGCAGAACTTAATCATCGATTTTACAGCCTGCCTGATTTACAAGAAACTTGTTGTGATAACCAACTGGATTCCAGGGTCATCTTCATAGGTCATTTCTAAAATCAGCTGCCTTTCTTGGTCACTGCTTTACTCAAAAGGCAAGTTCCAGTGTTCTGGGAAAGAGGATGCCCGCACTGGTTTTGAAAGAGGATGCAGAATTCTTACAGCCTTGCAAGTGCACTCTCTCGATCAAGAGAGGAGTTAAATTAGCACACGAATACGTAAAGAGAAAATAATTACGAGCAATCAGTCCAAATTTAAAAAGGAATAATCCTGTCAGACAAAGCTCACAGAATTTCTGATGTGGGTAACAGATATAGTAGAGGCAGAAAATGCAGTGGATGTAGTGCATTTAAATTATAAAAGCCTTCAACAAGGTGTTGCATAGCAGATCACTAAAGATGCCTGAGATTTGGAATTAGCAGATTTAATTACGGATTGGGTGTCATTCTGTTTGTGCCCTACAGTGCAGTTTAACTACATTGGTTACAAGTGGTTATTTAGTATTTAGTATTTAGTATTAGGGTTCATGCAGTCATAGGTTCATACAGCATAGAAACAGTTCTGGGTCAAGTACTATTCGTTATATGTTTGCATATTGTTGTGGTCTCCGAGTTTTGAAAAACTGCTATCATGTAGCTATGACTATGTTGTTAGATATTAGAAATTAGCAAAAATAGGAAATTAGATAGAAATATTGGTAAATGGGGATATTTGGGCCAGAAAATGCAAATATGATTCAAAATCTTTAAGTGCAAGGCAATGGGTAAAATAAATAGCTGTAATTGCATTGCATTGGAAACAATCTTATTACCGTAGAAGAGCAATGGGTTTGGAGTTTTCAGGTTAGGTCAAGTTAAAATTTTGCCCTCTGGTCCTCAATTCTTTAACAAGCAGGAATAGTTGCTCCCTATCTACTTAGTCCAAACCCCTCATGATCTTGAAAACATCTTTCAAAACTCCTTGTAGCCTTCTCTCCAAGGAACATCTTCAAAACAAGGAGAGCAACTTCTCCAATCTTTCCTTGTAAGACAGAGATAGTAAGAACTGCAGATGCTGGAGTCAGAGAACACAGTGTGGAGCTGGAGGAACACAGCAGGCCAGGCAGCATCAGAGGAGCAGGAAAGTTGACGTTTTGGGTCAGGGCCCTTCTTTTCTTGTAACTGAAGTTTTTATTTCCTGGAACTAATCTTAGATCCCAGAACTGTACATAATATTCCAAATGAGGTCTAATCAGTGGCTTACAAAAGTTACAACCTACTTACTCTTGTGCTCTATGCCCCTCTTAACTAGACTACCGTAGACTTCATTAACAGCGCTCTCTACCTGTCCTGACAACTTTAAAGTCTCATGCACATATTCATCCAGGCACACCCTTTAATATTGTAGTCTTTATTTTATACTGTATCTCCATGTTCTTTGTACCAAAGTGTATCCCACACTTCTCCAAATTGAGCTTTGTCTGCCGCCTAACCACCCTTTCTATCAATGTGTCAATATTCCTTTGAAGTTTTCTACTGTCTTTCTCACAATTTACAATGCTCCTAAGTTTCGTGTCGCCTGCAAACTTTGAAATTGTATCCCTGCACACCAAGGTCCAGCTTATTTAAACATGTACATGGTGACATTATTCACTTTTCACCATACCTAGGTACAAGTGACAATGTATTAAATAAATAAATAAATAAATATCAGGAAAAAGGAAGGGAACCAGTGCTGACCCCTGCGGAACTCCACTACAAATCTACTTCCAGCCATAAAAATACCAATTAACTATTTATCCCATTAGTGAAGAATCTAACTATCACCGCCTTAAATATATTCAATGACTCAGCCTCCACCACTGTCTGGGGAAGGGCATTCCATAGACTCATGACCCATATGACTCATGACAGAAAATAAATTCTTTTCATCTCCATCTTAAATACAAGAACGTTTATTCTTAGACTATTTCCTCTAGTTCTTGACTTTCCCACAAGAGGAAATAACCTTTTGGCACTGACCCTGATAATGTCTTCAGGATTTTGTACCTTTCAATTGCCTCCCATTCTTCTAAGCTCCAAAGGATACAGTCACCCCTGACCAACCTTTTCTGCTCACATTACACCCTTTACCCAGAATCTGTAGTGAACCTTCCAAATCATCTCATCATATGTTTGCCTGCAAGTAAAACCAGAGTCATAGTTTTAAAAAACAAAAAACAGCTTGGCAAAACACATTAAACTTATCGTTCAAACTTGGCATGCTGTATAATCAAAGGAAAGGTGTGGAGCACACCACTGGAGTATGTCAGTGATGTGGAGGCCAGGCCATAGATTGCATATATTATCTAGGAAAAGCAGCATTTGGGGACTAGGTGAACATACAGGATTAAGTATTTGCTTGTGTCGAGGATGAACACCACTCAATAGGTTGGGATGTGCTGCATGGTTTTATACTGCCATTTCTGTTTAAGAATCAATGACAGGTTTGACTTTCATTGCAACTATGAATATACATGCGCTCAAAAAGCTACATTACCTCCTGGTTTAACTTTAAAAACCCTATATGAGGTTGTAAATGTAAAATTTAAACTGTTTGTAATGGTACTTTCACAAACTTTACAAAGCATGTACATTTTCTGAAAAAAAAAAGGTGCACTGGGAATTAACTGCAGCATCTCAGCTTGACAAGACCATTAAAAACCCAACAGAAATTCTAGGTTAACATAATATAGAAGCCAAGAAGCCTAGAATCACAGAATTGTTGCGGCTCAGGAAGCAGTCATGCAGCCCTATTATCTAGTACCACTCTCTTCCCTTTTCTCCATATGCCTCAATTGAACTTGCCACCACCCCATTTCAGGCAAGGCGTTTTATACCTGAAGAACTCACTGCTTTTTCTCACAGCACCCTTGCTTTGTCTGCAAATCACTTTAAATTTATGATCTCGTACCTTTTTCGGTTTTATGAGCAGGGGCAGCTTCACCCTACTACTCTATCCAGCCCATTCATGATTCTGAAAACTTATATGAAATCTCCTCTCAGCCTTCTTCTCTCCAAGGACAGCAGTCCCAACTTTTAAAATCTATCCTGAAGTTTCTCATCCCTGGAGCCATTCTTGTAAATTGCTTTCTCCAATGCACTTACATCTTTCGTATAAAGTGGAGCCCACAACTGTACACACAAAGCAACAAGACCTTAAAATCTAAGAATGCCTTGAAGCCTTTTGGGGTTTAAACTAAGGGAAGGAAGTACATGGACACAATAAAGACAGGATATCACAGACCGATCAGAATGCTTGGATACCTGACAAAACAAAAACTTGGAAAAACTTTTTTCTTTAATGAGTGTAGCACAGATTATAGATGTCATGGGAACATTCACAATTGTATTTGGATGCAATAGGTTAGATAGAAGACAAGTTCCAGTTGATGAGAGGACTACAAAATGAACAATGGAAGCAAGATTAAAAGTAAGAGACTGTAACAGCAGAAGATAGATAATGTGAAACTGTGGAATTCAATTCCAGGGCTAGCAGAAACTATTTTAATATCAATGATTAAATTGGATAGGCATATAAAAGAAGGAAAAGAGGTTGAGCAGTTACAGGAACAGGGTGGGTCGACTATTTGCTCCTCTGAAGGAGAAACAATGAGAAAGGCGAGCAGGGTCAAGTAGCATGATTATAACTTCAAACTATTTCTATTTCACAACTTGACACATCATGTCCTCAATGAACTGTATGTGGTCAAAGAGCTGTAGGAGAGGCTGCACATTGGAAAGGCAAGTACAAGTGTGCAAAATAGGAAGTGCACACCAAGTGCATTCTATTCTGAGTGTACTATCTGAGAATCTGCCTGGCAAGGGATGGCGGAGCAAGTTTTCAGGGAGGAGGGTGGGAGGAGTGAGGCTGACATAGGCAAGACAGTTTGCCAGGCAAGGCCTGGGAGTGGGGTAGCAGACAGCTTACTGGGGGAAGGGACTAATGGATGGCTAGAAAAAGGAGAGGAGAGAAGTCTGCATGGCTACAAGTGGTGCTGGTAGAAGAATACGACGACAGTGAATGCAAAGGGGAAGGGGCACTGGGGAGAAGCCAGTGATTGCAAAGATGTGAGGAGAAGGAAGGAGAGAATTTCAACAATACTTAGCAAGGGCTTCGCTGACCAGGCAGCATTTATTGCCCATCCGTAATTGCCCAGAGGGCAGTTCAGAGTCAACCACATTGCTGTGGGTCTAGAGTCACGTGTCGGCCCGACCAGGTAAGGATGGCAGTTTCCTTCCCTAAAAGACATTAGCGAACCAAATGAGTTTTATTGACAATCGACAATGGGTTCATGGTGATCATTATATTCCTAAATGCCAGGTATTTTATTGAATTCAAATGCCATCTGCTGTGGTGCGATTCGAACCTGGCTCTCTGGATTAATAGTCCAGTGATAATACCACTAGGCCATTTCCTCCCCCTTGTATTGCTAACTTATGGCTTTTTTGCTGTCCCACTTTAAATTCTGTGGCGTCTAGCACGTTCAAGCTTCCTTTGTATGTGATGGTTTTAAGTTCAATGACGGTTTGATAATTCTGGACGATATTAATGAACTCTTCAAATTCTGCTTCCACGTCCAAATTTCCCACCTGTTAATAAAAATGCACATTTGAATACAGCAAGACTGAAGATGTTTGGATCCTTCTGGGCGGCATAGTGGCTCAGTGGTTATCGCTGCTGCCTCACAGCGCCAGGGACCCAGATTCAATTCCAGCCTCGGACAACTGTCTGTGTGGAATTTGCATATTCTTTGTGTCTGCGTGGGTTTCTTTCAGGTACTCTAGTTTTGTCCCACGGCCCAAAGATGTGCAGGTTAGTTGGATTGGCCATGGGAAATTATCCATAGTGTCCAGGGATGTGCAGGCTAGGTGGGTTAGCCATGGGAAATGCAGGGCTATAGGGATAGGGTGAGGGCCAGGGCAGGGTGGGGCGAGGCTGGAGAGGTGTTGGGTCTGGGAGGGATGCTCTTTGCAGGGTCGGTGTGGACTCGATGGGCTGAGTGGCCTACTTCCATACTGTACAGATTCTGTAGGCAAGGAGTAAATCCTGAACACAACAGGAAATAATCAGTGGTACCTTCTGCGAGTCTGCATAGAAGCAGGGCAAACCCACACTGTGCTTGCTAAGCGATCCTACAGCCATCTAATCAGCTCTGCAGTCCTGCCATATCAAGTCACGAATAGTGTGGGCAAAATAATGGCTAACAAGGGGTGGAGGCTTCACAGATATCCTTATCCTCGATGATGGGGGAATCCAGCATATCATGCAAAAGAGGAGGCTGAAACATTTGTGTCCATTGTCAGCCAGAAGTGTCAAGTGGATGATCGGTTGTGGTTTCGTCCATAGGACCCCAACACCAGATGCCAGTATTCAAGCAATTACAATCACTCTATATCATATAGAGAAATAGGTAAATGTACTGCAAAAGCCATGACACCATTCTGGCAATGGTACTGACAGCTTGTGCTCCTGAACAAGGTGGAGTCCAGCTGTTCCAGTACAGTTATAATACTCAGATCAAGCTGTACCCTGCGCAAAGCTGTTCCAGTACAGCTACAACACTGGACAATGTGCAACTTGCCCTGGTATATCATGTACACATAAACATGACGAATCCAACCCAGTCAATTACTGCTCCATCAATTTACTCTCAGTCATCACTGCGTAATGGAAAGGGTCACCAACAGTGTTATCAACTGCTATTTGCTCAGATCAAGTAGAGTAGCTGTATAAATTATATGGCTGAAAGAGTAGGTCAGAGGTTAACTTTTCTACAGCTCCTTTCGCCTTCTATGTCCCCAAAGCCTGTCTACAATGTACAAAGCACATTGAAGGAGCAAGATTGAATACCTTCCCCCTTGCCTGGATGAGTTAAGATAAATTCCAGCTGAATGCCAGCACAACATTCCAAAATAGAATCATCATGTACCTAAAGTAGCAGGCGATGAACGTCACAAAAGCATTTTTTCCCACTCTAGCCACCCAAAGCAAGCCTGTCTAAAGCCTAAGCAGGTTAAAAATACACATAATTTAATAAATACAGTGAATCTCAAAACATGGCTCCTGGCTGAAGACTGTATTTATTAATATCAGGGAGATGTATAATACCTGCATGTCCTCTACTATTGAACCAAAGTTATAACTAAATGCTCACGTCCCTTGACCGTTGCAGTGACTGGTGATTCTGGGCCCCACAGACTGAATAGCTACCAAAATAAACATCTGCTGAATACATCTAATTGCGTTGGAAGAAAGCAAGCAATTAATCAGTGAATCACAGATTTACAACGCAGTAAAACAGGCTGGTTTGTGATGCAGAATGACATCAATATCGTGGGTTTAGTTCCTGCACCAGCTGAGGTTATGATGAAAGACTTTCCTTCTCAATCTCTCCCCTCACTTGAGGCATGGGTACCTTCAGGTTAAACGACCACCTATCTTCTCTTTCCATAGAGAGGAGCCCTATGGTCTCACAAAACTGTGGCGACTTTACCTTTAGAACCTACGTCACCTAAGCTTTAGGTCATACATCCAGATTTCTTGCATATCAGTGGGGAAGTTTGAGAACTGTGCCTTGAGGTGCTTTGATAGTGAGGTGAAATCTGATATATCAAGGGATGTGTCCACATGAGTTCCTCAGGATAAAGTCCTAGGTCTGGCCATCTTCAATTGCCTCATCAATGACTTTCCTTCCATCATTAGGTCAGAAGTGGGGATGATTTGCTGATGATTACACCATGTTCAGCACCACTTGTGACTCCTCAGATGTTTAGTAATCCTTGTCCAAATGCAGCAAGACCTCAGGTTGACAATTAACAAGTAATGTTCACAACACTTAAATCCAAGGCAATGACCATCTTCAACAAGAAAGAGTCTAACCATCACCCTTTCACATGCAATTGAATTATAACTGCTGAATCTCCTACTATCAACTCTTGGGGATTAGCAGCGACCAGAAACCGAATTGGACTAGCCATAAAAATATTGTGGCTACAAGACTAGGAATCCTGCAGTGAGTGAGCTATGTCCTGACTCCTCAAAGCTTTTTATACAAGCCACAATACAGGAGCTCTGAATGGTGAAAGATTGCAGAGCTTTGAGATGCAGAGAGACCTAAGTATCCTCGTGTATGAATCACAAAGGGTCAGTAGCAATAAAGACTGAAGCTACTAAATGTTATAATTTATCTCAGGAAGGGAATTGAACACAAAAGTAGGGAGCTTATGCTTCAGTTATACGGGGTACTGGCAAAACCGTATCTGGAGAACTGAGCACAGCATTGGTCACCTTATTTAAAAAAGGATGTAAATGGATTGGAGGAAATTCTGAAATGGTTCAGCAGACTAAAATCTGGTATGAGTGGGTTGTCTTTTAAGGAATGCCTGGACAGGCTAGACAAGTATTTTCTAGCGTTTAAAAGAGTAAGGGGCTACTTAACTGAAATATATAAGATCCTGAGGGGTCTTGACAGGGTAGACATAGGGAGAATGTGTCCTCGTATGGCAGGACCAAAAATAGGTTTTGATGTTTAAAAATCAAGGGTTGCCCATTTCAAATTGAGGCAAGGTCATTTTATTTTCTTTCAAAGGGTCATGAGTTGTTGGAACATTGTTTCCACCACCTTTTCAGGAAGAGAGTACTTGAATATCTTTAAGGCAGTTACTTGTCTAGCAGGGGGGGGGGTGACAGGTTATTGGGAACTCTTCCCCCTCAATTCCTAACCACAGGCCCCTCAACATCCAATGGTATTCTGGTGTACATACACTAAATGGACTGCTGCAGTTCAAAAAAAAAAAAAAAAAAACAGCTCACCAGCACCTTCTCAAGGGCAACTAAGGATGGACAATAAATACTGGACCAGCCAGCATCAAAACCAAAGCTCACTTGCAGCTTTGCAACTATAAACAATCCACAAGTTGCACTATAGAAATTCCCTAAGGTTTCTTTGACAGTACTTTCCAACCTATGACCTTCTAAACTGCAGCGGTCAAAGGCAGCAGATACATGGAACACCATCAACAACAAAGCAAGTTTCCCTCCAAGTCACACATTGTCCTGACTCTGAATGAACAGCAGTGTAGTTCCGTGTCTCAGAGTCAAAATGCTGGAGCTCTCTGTCAAACAGCACATACAACACACAGACACCAGCAGTTCAAGAAAGCAGCTCAACACCACTTTAAGGGGAATTAGAGACCGACAATTAATGCCTATCCAGCAACACCTACAGCCCGTGAATTAATTTTTAAAAGTTCAAGTTGTTGCAATTATCGGCAGGGTCTTTCATTGAACTACATTGCAATTCATTAGATGCATTTAGGCTTCATTAACATCAATAACAAATTGTTAATGAAGGTGTTCTTCCCCATTCCAATTACAGTATAAGCACGATTTAATAAAACAATTTCCTCACATTTCTCAGCAGTAACAAAGTGAAAAGCACCAATAAATCTAAATATGTTAAGTGACATCATTGTCAGCACTGCCACTAAATCATATATAGACTGGCAGACAACACACTTATGATCCCAGACCAGATGACTAAATTCTGGTATAATCTGGCGAATACAGCTATGAATGAAAACTTGCAGCAGTAATATAATCAGCAATACATATGCAACTTAGACTCAATCATCTGGGATTCCTGAGAAATCAGGTTCCTGAGGATCTGCCTTGACTGCATTTGCCATTTATTCATGTCACAGTATTCCAGTTGCCCATAGTTACCTCGATAATTCTTCTAATTGAATGTCAGAGTCATGGTGGATCATCAAATCTCATTAAACCCTCACAAGTCATTACAATTCTTTATTTTTAACGATCTAGCCTTCACGTTTCCTTAAGAGCCAATCTGTAATGGACTGCTCACATTGTGGTCAGTCACTCTCCTTTCCCAGAATGATCTTCCTTGGATTCTAGAAAATGCATTCTAGCATTTACAGGCACAACTCCAGCTTTTCACAACAGTGAACTTCCGTAAGTTCGTACTGCCCGTGCTTCTCCGTGTTATAATCTTGCTCAGTCAGACAAAGCAAATAATGCTTGTGGATTTTCTTCACATTTGCTCTCAGCTGCGCTGCACTATTAGTAGCACATGGTTTCTTCTGAGCTTCCATAACTCCCAGGACTTTCCTGACCTCTAGACCTAACATGGAGAAGAAGTCTATGAACTAGAATTTGCAGCTTAGTCCTAGCAGCCGTTACCATAGCACATTTTTGACATGGTACATCATCTTTCTGCTGTTAAGTACTTAACCGACTAGCTGCAAAAATTTAATGACTTTCTCCTCTGACTGGCTCCATCTGTAAACTGACTCCTGTATGATATAGAATGATTTTACTCAAAACATTAACTCCATTTATTTCTTCACAGATGCTGCCAGACATGCAAAGTTTCTCTGGCACATTGCTTTTATTTCAGATCTCCAGCATCCAGAGTATTTTGATTTTATTTGACTAAATTGATTGTTCTGCAACCACTGAATTGTTTTGAATTACCTACTGTAAATCTCACAAGCTGCACACTGGTTCCTGGACAATACTGGATATGGATACAGTCAAATGTAGCAACTCCTTAAAACTCTCCTATGAATGTTAAAACATTCAGATTGCTGCATTACACTGTACAAAATGGATACACAATTCCAGAATTCCAGCATGACACCAACAAAGTCACCGCTTCCTTTATTTGTCCCACCATTTCTATTTGATTGTCGGTGTATTTCTTTGTGACAGATATTTCATATTCCCGGCAAAATATATCACCAGACTTTCTGCGTTATTCCAATAGGTCTCCACACATTTTACAAGTGTCTATTGATTGTCTATGTGCGTGTGTGCATTTCTTAACTACACAAAAGGGAGTAAGGTGAAAAAGTCAAACATATCAAAATGACAGAGAAACTCAGAAGGTCTGGCAGCGTCTGTGGAGAGAAGGCAGAGTTAACTTTTCGTATCCATTAGAAGAGGTTCTAAAAAAAGGTCACTGGCCCAGCAACGTTAACTGTGCTTCTTCTGTACATATCTGCCGGACTTGCTGTGATCACCCAGCAGTTTCTGATTTTATTTCGGATTTCTAGAACCTGCAGTTCTCTAGGGATTTCTTAAAATATCAAGTTGATGCCTAAATAATATATCATCAATCAGAAGCAATTGGGCTTTGAGCACCAAGTGCCATAGAGTTAGCGGATGATTAGGATGTCAATAAAAACACTGATTGAGGCAAGGCTGAAACTCTGACTGCGTACAAGCCAGGTGCAGAATCCAGTCAGGGTAGAAATGGAGTCGTCTGTCTATCAAATCAAGAGAATGTAGGTGGGAGTTGAGACACTGCTGCAGAATCAAACTCAACACCTCTTTTTATTATGGTTTTCAAATCGGTCATCTATCACTCACTGAATGACTGCTGCCTCTGCGAACATTTCATGGAACATTGAAATCCCTCACAACACATGGGCAATCTTTTATTCTCATTCTGGTTTCCCAATCCTTCAATGGCTGCAACCCTTCCTATCTCTGCAAACTCATCAAGCCCCAAAACCACAGCCACACTCACCCAATGACCCATTCCACACTCCCACAGATAGAAACACTTGTCTAATGCTAGTCATTAAAACATCCTTGATGTTAATCATCTTATCGTTGGTGACCACGTCTTTAGTTGTCTAAATTTCAAGGTCAGGAACGTCCTTCCTACACCCCCCTATAAATTGTCAATAAAATGTAATTTTAATTCTATTCATCTACCACTATCTCAATTTATTTTCTTCCTTAGAACACTTCCCAATCCTTTGTAGTCAGCTGGCTTAGTATCTTCTTATATGGCTCAGTCTCTTACTTTACTTTGTAATGCTACTGTGAGGCACCATTCAGGTATTATATAAATTATTTTTGGGCATAACCCATACGAATTTTTACATTAGAGATAACAAGGTGTAGAGCTTGCAGAGGAGCAGGAAGGCTGACGTTTTAGGCCTAGACCCTTTTTCTGAAACGTCAGCCTTCCTGCTCCTCTGATGCTGCTTGGCCTGCTGTGTTCATCCAGCTCTACATCTTATTATCTCAGATTCTCCAGCATCTGCAGTTCCTACTATCTCTGAAACAAATTTTTACATTTTTGTTTACACTTGCATAGCAAATTCACAGACTCTTGGGGCAGAAGGGTCACGTGTAGAAAGTAGTAAAGAAACATCAGTCAAATCCCATCCATTACTTAAGTCTTTCTGCTTTTCCAAAAAATCTTGGGTTCTGACTTTCATGGAGTCGGGAAGATTCCACAGACTTTTTTTAAAAATGGTGAAGCATCCAAATGTGGATATTCAGCTCCCATTTGCAATAAATCTGATTTTTGCAAGTTGCAGAGGGGGGTAGGATGTGAAGCACAGAGGGAAAGCTAAAAATAACTTCATGCTGAGTTCAGACACCCCCCCCAATTTGAAGGTTGCAAGAGCCAAAAATGAACAATGTGTGAGTCATGAATTGATGAAGTAGAAACAGTCATGACCTTAAGTTTCTTTAAATTCCTCTCTTTTACAGGTGACTAAGAACAGGCTTTACGTTGTCGGTGAGAGGTGGGGAAAAAAAAACTCTGCAGGACTGCTTTAATTGAAAGGCCATCTGATGTAGGTTAGAAAAGAACATTACGTCTAGCCATTGTTATGGACCATACCAAAACTCCTCAAAGTATATCGGGAGATAGCCTCAACCCTAACTTTTTCTTACTTAAAATCAATTGTAAAGTATTTGATTTGGTTGGTTAAACTACTAGGCTTTAAGCAAAACACACTCTACACTTACACTACAGTTAAAACACAAACAGACCCTCACCAGGCCTTTGATTATGATGGGATGGCTCTCAATCACTGTCCTCATCACTACTCCTACCTTTTCTCTCTACCTGCATCATTTTAAGTTGACTTTCATTTTCAATTGCAACTGCTGAAGTTCAAAATCTCTCTCTTTCTCCCTTTCTTCTGCTAGAGCTTTTTTTTTGCCTTTTGACTCTAACTCAAGCTGCTTCATTTTCAATTGAATTTTTAACCATTTCTGAAGATTCCAATTGCATTTCTGACAACTGAAGATGCTGAGATAATGCTGCAATTGCCTTCCCTTTCCTCATGGACAAAGGTAACCCTAACTCCAGCCTGTCTGCCAATTCCACAACTTTGCCTCACTCACCTTTCGTCAGCTCCCCCAACTGACTTCTTCCACATCCACTGAAAGAGCCATTATTACACAAGGTACACTCTATTTAAACCCACCTGATGCGACAGCCGGAAAGAAAACAACAGTACTCACTTCTCACTGTATCCATATCCACTCCGTATCCATATTGCCAGCTCACTCTTGATAGCATGTGACTTCACCTTTTGTACCAGTCTGCTACGAGGGACCTTATCAAAGGCTTTACCGAAATCCACGTAGACAACATCAACTGCTTTTCCATCAATTATCTTCGTCACCTCCTCAAAAGTCTCAATCAAATTTGTCAGGCATGACCTTGCCCACAGAGACTGGTCAAACTACTAGGCTTAAGCAAAACAAACATACTTTATTCTTACACTATAGTTAAAATACAGACAAAATTAAAAAAGCTTAACTGTAATTCTATTGAAATACTTACAAAATAATATATATTTTAACTACTATTCATTAACTGTTACAATATAGCAGCCTCCTAGAAATATCCTTGACAAAGGCAAATTCAGCAAAATAGATATCTCACACTACATATCTCTAGCCCAGGCGAAAGACAAATCCAAAAACACGAATCTCGCAGCAAAATGAGTACTCAGATATTGTAGCAGCAAAGACAGCTAGACTTCCTCCAAAATCCCAGTTTCACCTACTGAAAGCAAAACGTGGAAACCCTACTTCTGTGTGAGCTTAATTCCACCCACTCGTGCTTCTTTTGTCTACTTTTAAAAAAAAAAGCAAAGCTAGCTACACTGCTGTGCTTGGACCTTACAGCTCAGCACCAGGTTTATAACACTTGCTTTCGAGACAAACAGGACAGAACAAATTCTCATCACACCATGGAGTTTCAATAGATATTTGTTACATTATCCTCAAAGTCAGCATTGTGTCACTTTGACCATTTGCCTGAGCTTCAAAAGTTACAATTATCTCAGCAGGAGATTCTAAGTTCACAGTCTGATTGACAATTCTGAAAAGCTTTTAAAGGATTAGCTGTCTTGATGTGAGGTCCAAACAAAAAAGTTTGTTGGCTTTCTTAAGCGATTAATCACTGGAGGTGATTTAAAAGCTTTGAATTCGTTTTTTGGAATGGGAGTATTTTTTTGGTCATCAAGTATACATGAGGGAAAGCTGTATTAGACTGTTCGACTGCATGTTTTAAAATCTCCACAAAGATGAAGTCTGTCCATGATGGATGTTGGATAAGTGGTTAGGAAGGTAGCATGGGGATATGATTTGATATGGAAGTACAAGGGGCATGTGTTGACATGGATGGAGCACGGGTATGGATCGGGTGATGATGGAGTGAGGACAGAGGGCTGGAATGTTTAAAATGTTCTAAAAACAGGCCCCGTATGTGGGTTTTCTAACCAGCCCACCTTGACACTCACCCAGCCCCTATGTAGCTACCTAAGAACTGCTTCCAGTGTCAACAGCTCAAGTACCACACCACCACTTTCCTGGCTCAATTATTGGGCCTAAGGGAACCCTTTAAACTGAGAAGGGTCACTATCCATCCTCAGTAGTAAAATTCCAGCACTGAATCTGTAATTTTTCTGGACAGACTGTACAAAATTACTGCAATCATTTGGCCACTGTGTAGAAC
Organism: Ginglymostoma cirratum; assembly: GCA_024137785.1. Lineage (NCBI taxonomy): Eukaryota > Metazoa > Chordata > Chondrichthyes > Orectolobiformes > Ginglymostomatidae > Ginglymostoma > Ginglymostoma cirratum. Next base: position 13,426,694 of record JAHRHZ010000133.1, on the reverse strand, counting down.
CACAAGAAGTCACTTTCCATTATGGGTCTACAGTCCTTTTTTGCTCCAAACTCCCTTGATACACCTTTCATTGCATTATGCAACGTTGCTCAGGCAGCTGTACGCAAGGCATTGCCTTTGATCATGTGGTTACAGTAACAAAGTAACTTAATCATGGAGAGAGATAGTAGGAACTGCCGATGCTGGAGAATCCAAGATAACAAGGTGTGGAGCTGGATGAACGCAGCAGGCCAAGCAGCTTCAGAGGAGCAGGAAAGCTGACGTTTCGGGTCTGGACCCTTCTTCAGAAAATCATGGAACCAGCTTTGCTTCAGCCTCATCTCAGAAGCATCCAACAGGTTATCCAAATTGCTTTCATTTTCCTAATCTTTCTTTACTGCACAACCGCGAGTACCATCAGATCTGAACACACAAATCTGTGTTCGTCCAACCAGGCTTTCCTCAGATCTATTTTAAAACTCTACTTTCAAACACTTGAGAAGATGGACACTGCAATCACAAGTCTTACTGAAAAAGCAATACTTTCTACACAACACATTTGCATGAAACTGGTAGATTGTAACCTTCCTCGAGGGCAGCAGTAATATTTGGTAAATAAGATGAACAGTAGATACATCACTGTCAGGCAAAGGCATCATTTTGAATCTCATACTACAGCTCAAGGGGAAAAAATGGCCCTTCGAGTAATCTGGCACACAGGAATGCAGTGAGTACAGCAATAAAAGATTAAACCACATTAGATGCTTTCCTGTCTCATTCTACTTTATCAGCTCAATACCCCAGACATTGCAGTCCTTTCTTGATGAAGCTTCAAACTCACTTTGTATTGGAAGTGGGAGCAGCATTTCCAATGGTCACACTGTACTCCTGAAAATCTGCTTTCTGTTGACAGGCACCATGCCTTCAGAAATCACTGCCCTCCTATCCTTCGTAGCCATCATCTTCTGTAAAACGTTCTACCCATGCATTTGGCCACACCACTGACCTTGTCATCCTCACATGATATCATAACTGAAATGTTCTCATCACAGGCGAGGCCAGTTCTGACAGCTTCCTGGTGTCCCTACCACCCACATCCCTCTGCACCTAAAGGTTGGGTGGGGGGTGTGGGTTTAAAATTCTCCCTCACGTCACCCGCAGTCACAATTTCAATTGCCACACCTTCGGATTTCAATTGGAAAAGACACTCCTGTTCAGTCAACAATCTCACCTTCGCTTTAAATGTTCATGTGCCCTCACTGCATTTACTCGTTTCTGTCCTGGTCAGCTAGTTAAAGCGCAAACCTGAGCATATTGGGAGCACATTAAATACTGACAGATAACACTCTGGGGTAACAGCCACCATTTTAGGATCATGTTCTTCTGCCAGCTCCTGACTTCCACTCCCCACTCCCAAATACCTTCTGAAATCCCTCTCTCCTGCCCCTACAAACACACAAAAATAATCAGCTTTATTTCATGAAAAAAGTTACGCAAAACTCTCAAACTTCAATGGAACATAGCTAACTAATGACACTACTGATTTAGCAGTAAAGAGCAGTGTTATACTCAAAGCTGAGCCCATTATGTTTTGTGACAGACAAGTGAACGAACTCAATCATCATGGTCAATACGCTGTGCAGGAAGCTTTACGAACCACATCCAGCACCCATCTTCACTTACCTTACGGGAAGGAAGTGCATATAAATAAACATGTAATCTTAAAGTAAACCAGCTATTTCAAACAACAGGCTACAGGAGTAGTGGAGTAAAACAATGCCAAAAAACAAATCAAGGAGGTAAGGCAAGATTCTAGCGCTGCACTCTCTTGAACTTTGAGAAGCTGAACACTACTTTTCCAGCAGAAATTGGGTTGTGCTGAGAATTCAGCGAATTATACAAGGCCTGTGGAAGGCCTGTGGAAGCAGCAGGTGTAATGACCGAAACAGCCTTGCATTAGATGTTTTTTTTTCATTGCTTGCTTGCCAGGGAGAAGGGAATTGCAAAATCTGAAAACATGGCACAACTAAAGTGCAATTCCAAAGGAATGAATTTGTTCTCCTGTGTTAAATGAAGTAGCAACAAATAGCTCAGTGCAATGGATATCACTTAAGAAAGCCTCCCACTTACCACCGGAGGCATAATTTTACATGCTGTAGCTGCTGGTGTCAGAGCAACAGCATGGTAGGTAACACACTTGCCTTGGAGCCTCAAAGTCCAGGATTCAAGTCTCACTACAGGATTTGAGTGTAAAAATCTAGACTGATAGGCCAGTGAGTTACAGTGCAGCACTGTCAGAGGCAATGGCTTTTGCTTGAGACATAAGAATATACAAATTAGGACCAGGAAGATGCAATTTGGCCTGCTTCCCCCATTCAATAATATCATGGCTGATCTGTTCATCTTTCGAATTCTAAATTCCCAGATCCTCTTGATCCCCCTGCCGAACAAGATTTTAGCTACCTCCACCTTTAAAAAAAAAAAATTCAGGAGGTGACCCCACCTCCACAGCCTGCAGAGACAGAGAGTTACAACGTTACAGTTTTGCTTCAGTCTCATCTCAGAAGCACGCAAACAGGTTATCCAGATTGCTTCAATTTTCTGGGCCTTGCCTTACCTTTTTTTTTAAATTCATTCACAGGATGAGGGTGTCGCTGGGTAGGCCAGCATTTATTGCCCATCTCTAATCGTCCAGAGGGGAGTTAAGAGACAAGCACATTGCTGAGGGTCTGGAATCACAGACCAAGTAAGGATGGCAGTTTCCTTCCCTAAAGGACATTAAGTGAACCAACTGAGTTTTTTACAACAATGGATTCATGGTCATCGTTGGATTCTTAATTCCAGACTTTTTTTATTGACTTCAAAATTCACCATCTGCCGTGGAAGCTTGTGAGCCCCGGTCCCCAGAACATTACCCATATCTCTAGGTTAGCAGTTCAGTGATAATATCATTAGGCCAACTGCCTCCCCACAACTGTGAGACTATGAGTACAATCATCAGATCTGCATTTCAGAGTTCATACAACTAAGCTTTCCTCAGGAAAACCTAAAGGAAAATAAAGAGAACATCAGATGCTGGGAATTTGAAACAAAAACAGAAACTCAGCAGATCTGACAGCATCTGTGGAGAGAGAAACACGGTTAATATTTCGGATCGAGTGGCCTTTCTTCATTGCTGAAGATTGCTGCGTTTCTCCACCAATTTCTGTTTTTGTTGTCTCAGAGAAATAGGCTGTCACCTTTGTCCTAAAAGGATGCTTCTTAATTTTTAAACCATTCCACCTAGTTCTGGATTCACCTCAAGATTATTTTAAGATGGAGATGAGGAGGAATTTCTTCACTTGTAGGGGAGTGAATTTGTGGAATTCTTTAGCATAGAAGTCTGTGGAGGTTGGCTCATTAAAGTATATTCAAGGCAGAGACAGACAGACAGACAGACAGATCGCTAATGAGTAAGAGAATCAAGGCTTATGGGGAAAAGATAGAAAAGTGGAGTTGCAAATTATCAGGTAGGCCATGATTTCATTAAATGGTAGAGCAGACTCGATGACCCGAAAGGCCTGCTTCTACTCCTAAGTCTTCTGGTCTAAGAGGAAATACCCTTTCACATGAACCTTGTCAAGACCTTTCAAGATCTTATACACTTCAATTGCCTCATTCTTCAAACTGCAGTAGAAAGAGTAACAATTTGTCCTCAGCAGGCAACCTGCTCATTTTCTTTTTATTATTTCATGGAATATGGGCATCACTGGATAGGCCAGCATTTATTGTGCATTCCTACTTGCCCTTGAGATGTTGGTGATGATCTGCTTTCTTGAATTGCTGCAGTCCATTTTCTGAAGGTATGCCTTTGGGTAGGAAGTCCAGGATTTTGACTCAGTTAGCACTGGAACGGTGATATCTTTCCAAAGTCAGCATGGAGGGGAATTTGCAGCTGGGGTTCCCAAGTACCTATTGCACTTGTCCTTCTAATTGGCAGCAGTTGTGGGTTTGGAAGGTGCTGTCTGAAGAGTCTTGGAGAATGTCTGCAGTACATCTTGTAGACGGTACACACTGTTGCTGCTGAGCAGTGGTGTAAGGAGTGAACGTTTCTGGCTGTGATGCTAATCAAGCCGGCTGCGATGCTAATCAAGCCGGCTGCCTTGGTTTGGATGCTGTCATTCCTCTTAAGTGTTGTTGGAACCGGGCAAGGCAGTGGTCTGCTGTTAGTCGTCCTGAGAAGGACTGTGATGCCTGGAAAGTGACCTGGAAGGAGCATTGGTAAATGACCAGTGCTCGGTCAGTGACCTGGAGAAGAATCAGAGTGAGACAGGTCCAGATCCTAAGACGTAGCAGGAGGGTCCGAGTTGAAATGAACTCAGATTCTAAATAGCAGCTAGTCTCTTGCATTGAGCCAGTTAGAGATCAAACTTATGTCAGCCTTTAATTAGATGTGCTTTAGACACTCTTGAGTAAAAGATTGTCTTACATGGATCCATGTCTGAGTTGAATTAGGTTGGTACTGCTGTAAATCAAATTGATTTAAAAAGTTGTAATACATTTTGAATTTTACTTTCGCCTGCTTACTTATTTATTTAACCCTATTTACCTGTGCGATCTGAAAGAACTGATTCTCTGTGGCACCAAGAGTTCAGTTTGAAGTTTGGAAACTGCAGTCCCTGCGTCTCCAACTTATTCGGAACACTGCTCCTGAATCAACAACTGATTATGCAGAATGTTTCTATAAGAGAATGAAAGTGTGGCAGGGTCCAATATTAAAATACATTATTTTTGGACTGCAAAATGGAAACGAGCAGAGTGACAACAGATCCAGAGAATGCAGTGTGACAGCAAGGATTTTTGGAAAAGCATATAATAGGCTGATTACAATGTGTGTGTGGCTGAGCTAAGCTAAACAAATAATATTGATTTGACGTTAAGCCAGAGAGAATACCTGAAATTAACTTCATTCATAATTAGTTGCCAGATTTCAAAAACTCTTGTCCGAGTTCATGAGCCACTGAATTTGAATCATTCACCATCAACCAGGGAGACAATGGCCTAGTGGTATTAATTGCTGGACTGTTAATCCCAAGACCTGGGTAATGTTCAGGGGAACTGGGTTTGAATCCTGGCACAGCAGATGATGGAATTTTAATTCAATAAAAAATATCTGGAATTAAGAATCTAATGACAACCAATGTCAATTGTCAGGAAAAACTCATCTGGGTCACTACCATCCTTACCTGGTCTGGCCTACATGTGACTCCAGACCCACAGCATTGTGGTTGACTCTGAACTGCCCTCTGGACAGTTAGGGATGGGCAATAAATGCTGCCTAGCCAGCGACGCCCTCTTCCCTTAAATGGATAAAGGGAAAAAAACAAAACTGTGTCAGTTCAGCCTTCCACGATGTCATTCCAGAAACAAATTATGGGAGATTTGTTTAACATAAATGACCAAAAATATCCTGTTTATAGATTCCAAGTTAGAAGATTTAATAGGGTGTAGAGCTGGATGAACACATCAGGCCAAGCAGCAAAGCGGACGTTTCAGGCCTAGGCCCTTCTTCAGACCCTTTTTTTTCCTGAAGAAGGGTCTAGGCCCAAAACATCAGCTTTCCTGCTCCTCTGATGCTGCTTGGCCTGCTGTGTTCATCCACCTCTACACCTTGTTATCTCAGAGTCTCCAGCATCTGCAGTTCCTACTATCTCTTGACTATTTAATCTATCTGCATGTATGCAATCTCTGGCATATGTGCTAATTTGACTCTCTAAAGAAGAAAACTCTTAGACTCAAAGTTCAACACAAATACAGAAAGCGATATTACAAAATGGGTGCATCATCTCATAATTAGTGAGAATGAAAAATCACCCCCAAAAATCAAGTAGCTGCCTGAGAGTTATCTCACAAAGAGAAAGAAATCTACTTTAGGCTCTGATTGATAGCTTACAATGAGAAGTTCTGCAGCAAGTCTTTTGCTACTTTAGTGGATCTGCGCAGGCTGTGCCAGCAAGTCCTTCTATCAGGTGAATAATAATAACTCGAGTTGATATAAAATATACACAGGCGTTTTGCATTCAAGCAAAAGATGTGGATGCCCGAGGGTGTAGACATCATTACGCAGAAGCTGAACATGATTGCAGTACAGGACAGTCCAATGTGATTTCAGGAAAAACAGTACACACACAGGAAAAACAGTTCACACACAAATGAGCAGGCCCAGGCGCAAGAGGAATGGTTCAGTAGTTGAAATCAGTAACTATCACATAAGCTTGCCAAAGTTCAAGGAGGCTGTGATGAATATTCTTCAAGACAAAAAAGTCAAAGAACATGCCAAGGTGCAGAGTACAGAGTACAATCTGTGATTCTGTAAGATGTAATACGCTTGTGCCTCACCAACCCACCTCCCTTGAATTTTAGCCCCTTTTTAGGCCCTGGTTTCGGGCTGTTTCCAACCTGCTCTGGCCACTACTCATGGCAGCTTTCCACCACATCACTATATCCTGTGTAAACTTCTTTTAGCTCATCAGATCAAAAGCAGGAGGCAGGTTTTGAAAAATAACTGATGACAGTCTTGTTATCAAAATCAAGACTGTGCTATGGCTCTCTACTCCCCACAGAATTTCCTGTGACTTAGCCTGGGACCCCCTGGTAACATATCTTGCTTTTTCACCACTCATTCATCATGAGAACTGAAGGGTGAAATTTCTACTTCTGGTTTTGTATCTGGCTTAAGTTGTAATGTTGAGACATTGACAACACAAGGTGGAATTACAGTGGTGCAGAAAATGCCACTAGTGAGCAGCTTTTTACTGGTAACTGAATCCCAAGATGAAGTTCTGGAATCCTTAGTCACAACAGCTGGATCAGTGGGTGGAGGACATGGATATTTTTAATTAAAGGATTCTCAGCAACTTGCTCGTCAAATAGAAGTTCAGGCTTTACTTAGCCACATGTTGTCAGGTCTTGATTCTGAATGTGCTCTTTTAAGGCCTCTATGCTTCCTCTATCGTCTCCTGATCTTAGTTCTCCCTCAGTTGTGTAGGAGAGAATGAGTGAGTGCACTAAGTGAGATCGCAAATACGAGACTTGGCTTTTGACATTGTACATTAGAAGCAGGTATAGACTGTGAAATTTCAAGCTTTTGTTGTTAAACATCTGTTTTTTTCACATCACTTATTTTGGGGACTTTAATGATGAATACATTGGAGAACAATCCAATAGTAAATTCAGAAATGAAACAGCCACCATATTTTCTCAGCACTCTCGCACCTCAAAATTTCATAATACATCCTTGGGCACGGGTGCAAGTAAAAAGATGTAAAGTCTTTCATTTATACAGGATTTTTCACAAGCACCGTTGTCTAAAAATGCAGTAGTTAGGAAGTGCATTCATTGTCATCGGGTAGGAAATGCAGCAATTAATTTGCACACAACAAACTCATACAAACAGCAACTTGATAATAACCAGAACATTTTTTCTGCAACATTGATTGGGAGACAAATATTGACAGTGACAGCGCGGATAATTTCCCGGCTATTCTTCTTTTTGTCCAATAAGATAGTAACTAAATACTACAAGTGCAGAGATATGACATATGTCAATGCTACCAATCCAGTTACTTCCTAATTCATGAATTATGGAGCAAAAAGAAAGGATAGTCTTCTGTTTATTAAGGGGAATTTTATCCCCTTCATTACCATTCCTGATGTGAGCCTTCCATATACTTCTAAAGTTTTCACCTGGCACAAACTAATATTTCAAACATCCTTTCAATAACTTAAATATTGGATAGCGATCATTAAAAATTTAAAGGTGCAAGGAAATGCACAGACATGTTTATGTTAAGTCAGTCACAATAAAGTCGACATGTAGCCCATTAACAAATACTATGTTTTGACTATTGCTTAGGTTCACTATCAATCAATTTATTTTTAAAGAAATGCCAATCCTTCTTAACCATTTGGAATGATTAATATTTTAAAAGAAAATTGAATACAAGTATATTACAGAGCACCAACCAGACGCCATGACCAATGCTTCAAACTTAAAATCAAAGAAAATTCAAAATTTGGTTCACCATCTTTTCTCAGTTGGGCAGATCTTCGTAATGATGATGGTGTTCCTTCAACCTCTTCGTTCCCACTAACTGGCTGGAGGGAGTGTGTCAGAAAGACCAAGGGAAAATAATTAGATTTACTGCTCCCACTCGTTAGCCATTAACAACTGCTGATAAGTGCACACATCTACACAATGAATAAGCAGGGCTAAACCATGAGGTCTTCCAAGTCATGTAGACTCACCTTCCATTTGCTTTTTCCACTTACTTGGTTGCTACAAGTCGTCAAATAATAACTCCTACTTGTATACTGCCTGTAAATGTGGTAAAGCATTTCAAGATACTTGACAGAAGCATTAAATAAAATCTGACAACAGTTGATTCAGCAGGCGGGAGAGATAAATATTTTATCAAAGAATCCTCAGTGACTTCCTCCTTGAAGAGAGTCTCAGGCTTTACTTGCCCCAAACTAAGTCACACAAGGAGCTTTCAGGGAAGTGCCTAGTAACTTGATCAGTGGCAGATTTTCAGAAGTGTTTTAAGGGAGGAAGGAGAGGTGGAGAGGCAGAGGAGAGCAGGAAGTAAATTCCAGAATTTGCATCTAATCAAGTGAAAGTACAATCCCTGATGGTACAGCAATTATCATGGGTGCTCAAGAGGCAAGAATTAGAATAGCACAGTCAGAACAGTGAATGCAGGGTAAATTGGTGAGCAAGAGATAGTGCAAGTTAGGACACAAGCAGCAGAGTTGCAGGCGATTTTAGTTTTGTGTCTAGTAGCATGTAGATGCAGAATGGCACACTACGTCAACTGTAGAACTCTACCTCAGTACCACAGACCATCTTGAAAAGAGAAGGAAAAAGCTTGGATGATAAATTCAGATATTACAGTAGGTTTAGGGTGAATGAGAGTGGAATCTTTTCAAAGAAAGATAGGTCAATAGGACAGTTGCTCAAAATAGAATATACTCTAATGACGTTGCATCTGATGTGACGACAAGACACGCTTTTTGTGTCCTCAGCAATTTACCTAAAATGATAAAATCTCTATGTACTTCAGTATCTGTAATGGAGGAATAGCTTGTTGGCTTGTTAATTCAACAATTTTAATTCAACATAACCCTTCTTCAAGCATCCCAATAAGCACTTCCCCATCACTTACTGAATTTATTTTTCTATTTGTGTTACCTCATGATTGTTATATGGTTGCATGTATTTAATCTAATTACTTAACCCTTATCTAATTTGAGTAATACTGCAATCAGCTTTTGGACTGTGAATGTAGTTCTGGAACAAAATACTTTTACAATTAAATAAATGAAGAGCTTATTCCATCACATTTTATCTCATATTTCCAGAATATTGAGTAATTTTACACTATCCATCAACTTACCACGGCTCCTTTCAAATCCATGACCTCTACCTTCTGGAAGTGCAAGGGTAGCAGATATTTATGGGAACACTACCAACTACAATTCCACTTCAAGTCACACGCTACCTGACCTGGGAACTATATCATCATTTGTTCACTATCACTTGGTTAAAATCTTGGAAATCATAATGCACCTACTCCACATGGACCACAGTGGTGCAAGAACGCAGCTCTGCAACATCTTCTCAGAGGCAATTAGAAATGAGCAAGATTGTTTTTCAGACTGGAGGCCTGCAACCAGCAATGTTCCACAGGGATCGGTACTGGATCTACTTTTGTTTGTCATTTATATAAATAATTTAGATGAGAATATATAAGGCACTGGTTAGTAAGTTTGGAGATGACACCAAAATTGGTAGTATGCTAGACAGTGAAGATGGTTGTCTCAGATTACAAAGAGATATTGATCAACTAGGTCAATAGGTAGAAGAATGGCACATAGAGTTTAATTTGGATAAATGTGAGATATTACATTTTGGTAAAACAAACAAGGACAGAACTTATACAATTAAAAGTAGGGCTTTGAATAGTGTTGTAAAACAGACAGACCTAGGGTTTACACAATTCTTTGAAATTTGCATCATGTACAGATAGTATGCTTAAGAAGACATTTAGCACGCTTGCATTCATTGTTCAGACCTTTGAGTATAGGATTTGGGACACTCTGTTGAGGTTGTAGGAAATATTGGTGAGGCCTCTTCTGCGTACGATGTTCAGTTTCAGTCACCCTGTTATAGAAAGTATATTATTAAGCTGGAGAGGGTTCAGAAGAGATTTACCAGAATGTTGCCAGGAATAGGGAGTTTGAGGTATAAGGAGAGGCTGGATAGGCTGAAACTTTTTTTCCCACTGGAGTGTAGGAGGCTGAGTGGTGACCTTACAGAAGTTTAGAAGGTCACGAGGGGTATAGATAAGGTGAATGGTAAGTGTCCTTTCCCTAGGGCGGGGAATTCAAGACTAGGAGGCGTATTTTTAAGATGAAAGGAGAAAGTTTTAATAAAAGACATGGGGGCATTTTTTCTTTTTCTTTTTCCACATTTCATTTGTGAAATGATCTTGCAGAGTAATTGGTAGATACGGCTATAGTTATAACGTTTAAAAGAAATTTAGCTAAGTACATGAATAAGAAAGATTTGGAGGGTATGGGTCAAGTGCAGGCAGATGGGGCTAGTTTATTTTAGGACTACGGTCAGCATGGACTGGTTGGGCCAAAATGTCTGTTTCCACACTGTATGACTATGACTCGACACTAAGAAATGCTCGTCTAGCTAACCCACATCCTGGGAACGAAAACAGAGAGATAAAAAGAAATCAAATTGTACCTCGGCCTTAACAACTCTATTCAATTGTGTGTTGAGGGGAAGAAACAGGCCAGATTTTCTGGGAGTGGCAACCAAAGAAGAGGGGGGGGGAATGGTTTGGATTGGAGATGTAAGTATAAGGTCACTTTATTAAATTCTCAGGAGTTGGACTAAGTATGCAATAGTGTAACCCATCCAGAGAAACTATCAGAACTACGCAAAGTCTCTGATTTAAATAGAGACTTTCACTGGGTTCCAGGTTTAGAGGAATTTCCCAGCGCAAAATGCAATTTCCTATGCACTTCTTTTGGAATATGCTACAATGGGAATTCTACAGGATCCCTGTGCGCAACACCCATTTATGATGGTATAATAACTGTATGGCCAGTGGAAAATCTGCCCTCATAATTCTTAGCATTCATCGATACTTACTTTTGAGGCCAATCCAATGTGCTTCTGTTCTGGGGTGCCGAAATGTGACGCAACAGGATTTTCTTTTCAGTCCTCTGCAAGTTAACCTGCGAGATGTTTCACACATATGGACAACAGACAAAAATGACACTGTGCTCAATCCTGCTTATAAGCACCTCCCCATGCTATTCAGAACTATATAATCACCTGGAGAGACAAAGATTAAAAATGGAGGCAAATTCAAAGTATGATGGTTCAGGAGCATCCTTTCCAACCATAATATGGTGATCACTCTGGCCTCACAAGCTCCGAACTTCTGGAAGATACTATCTCCACCTTAACCACATGTCCAGCTCCTTCTTGAAGTTGTTCAACAAACCAGATGCCATTTTAGAAGCCATCAGAATGTACCGGAAGTCCACTATTTTCTGGGAAAAGAACTACATCATGTCATTTAACCTAATTCAGATCTTACATAAATCTTAATTTTCATACTTGGTCTTTCCCAATCCATTCAACTGGAAGAAACTGTCAACTTGGAACAAAATCTCCCTCCTTCACTGTGCTATTTGTTAACCTTGACCAATTCCTACCAACTGTATATTTCAACCAAGTCTAGAGTCCCAACTCTTTTAGCTTATCTTGATACCGTATTCTAATTGAGGTCTACTTAAAGGCTAGGACAATGTCAAAATAGCATGCTTAGTCTTCTAAATAATTGTCCTATTTATGCACCCTAACACACTATTCATTGTGGCTACTGTTTCGCAGCACTACTCATGATTTATGCTCCAGAAATACTTAGATCCTTTTCTTTCTCCATCTACTTGAATACCTTTTCCTTAAGATTGTATGCATGTTCAGCATTTACTTTTCCTGAATACATAACACTGTTCCTCTATGTTAGCAATCATTTGCCAGTGACTAACCCAAACCTCCAGCACATCAGGCTCCCTGTGAAGCCACTGATCACCATTTCTAGTCCTAACACCTACAGGAATCCTAGTATCATCGGTAAATTTGTAGGTTATGCTAACAGCCCCTCCATCTATATCACTAATTAACAGTAGAGTGTCAGTGCCCCAGCATAGATCCCCATGGAACATCACAGCTGACCAATTTCTAGAAAACTCCAGATCCAATTTCCTGACTATGTCCTCCCAAAAGCTTTGGGGATCTACATTGACAACGCTCACTTGGATTTCCTCAGCTGTCATCCTGTCGACTTCCGTAAAAGGAATTACTAAATTTGTAAGGCATGACCTTTTTTGAAGCTGATTACGCTTCTCATTTGTGAATCATCTAAATAATTATATTTTCTTGTCCAAATGATTTCCTCAACAACCATTCCTACGTTGCTCTCCAAGTCAACCTTGTCTCTTTTTGTGAAGATGGGAACTCTATCAGTCTAGCATTGTCCCAGAGTTCACTCAGCACATGGCCCACCTCCAAGGACATTCAGGTGGATACCATCTAGACTGGCTGCTCTATAGTCAGGTTCTTAGTTCTTTCTAAAGCAACATTTCTACCTGTGATAATATTACGAATGTTAACATTCATTAAATTCAAACAGTCATGCATTATCCTCAAGGTGAAGGCTGATGCAAATTGTTATATTACCCTGAATTCCTTTACTGGCACTTCATTATTTTTTGCCACCTCTACCAGTATGTGGTTCAGAGAAAAGGTTGCTTAAGGTGGTTGACTGACATCAATCCTCCCTTGTTTGCACCTTATCTAGGCTCCAATGAATAATCAGTTGTAGAATATATACCACTATAGAAGAGACCAAAGTTGTTGATTGCATGATAGCAATAAGTACAGCTACATTACTCATCAGGTGTAATTACTAGGACTCTTCAGAGCTGTATAGAATACATGTGCTCCCTCCAAAGTCAAGCGTTAAATTCACTGACTGAGTGACATCACAGAGTAGGTGGAGCTCAATGAACACAAAATATTTCCTTCAGCACCATCACATTATACAATATAAAACACTTACTTATTATAGAATTGAAAACATGCTGAAAGTACTCAACAGATCAGATAGCAGCTATGGAAAGAAAATAGTTAACCTTACAACCTAAAACTTTTTTCTGTTTGTATTTCAGATTTGTCGTATCTGCAATATTTTTCTTTCACACTTTTAATATTTCGACCTCATTTACTAAATCCCCTGTGTTGTACCTTGAACATCTTCAATGCCCCAATGTCTTTCAGAGCCTTCTAACTCTTCACAAAACAAGAAAAGGTCATACCAACACTTTCATTACTGTCTCTAATTCTCTTTTCCAGTGTCCTGTTGGCTGACCTAAAGACAACCTTAAATTTTATTCAACTCCATTTAATTGAGCATTAGGTGTCTTTGCACTGTAGAAAGATTTTTTGTAGAAAGAGTTTCTATATCTTATCTGGCCAGTCAGGCACTTTCGGCTTGAGTGCATATGCATCTTCTGCATTGTTTAATGTGCCCTTTGGATGCTGGAATAGGATGCTGATTCTGGAAGATGAAGATCTCTCACTTGAAAATGTACTCCCTTCTCTCTCTTGCAGTATTGATTAATCTTGTTGCCCACTTTATTTTCACCCAGCTCATGTGGGTCCTTTCTGTGGCGGTCAACAGAACTGTGTACTGTTGATGTGGTGTAGCTTCTCCAAGACTGCAGGTGGTGGACAACATATGTCAGCCTCCTATTCCATTTAGTTATGCAAGGTTTCATCAATTTGGATCACCTGGGTGGTACCACGGTCAACTATTCAATCTGTGGTTTCTAGTTAATGCATGCGTGTTGAGCTATAAGTTTAACCTAATAGTTACTTTACTGTTTAAATCAGTATCAAGACCATGGGTGCACTTGGAGAAAATGTTGAAACGGGAGTGTTAAACACACACTACATGATCAGACATATTAAATTAAAACAAAATTAATTTGAATAAAAATCTAAACACCTAATAATATTTCCAGTTGCACACCAAAATCAAATTCAATTAACTATCATTATCTCCTTTCTGAAGAAGGGTCTAGACCCGAAACGTCAGCTTTCCTGCTCCTCTGATGCTGCTGGGCCTGCTGTGTTCGTCCAGCTCTACACCTTGTTGTCTCATAACTAGGGGAAGAAAGTTAACTCACCGATCCTTGTCCAGTGATCCTCAGCATGTATGTTGGTCAACAACTAAACTGAGCTCAGCCACACATGATCATAAAAAAGATTCAGACAAAATTCTTTATACACAAGGCTGCTGGCACACACTCGCGCTTAGATAACAAGTAGCACTGTGGGTTGTCATTAATTGTGAAGTCACCGGCCTTTGCAGACATAAATAAAACTTGCAGTTATCCTTAAAATTAAATCTGTTTTATGTTTACTATACCTTTGTGTGTATTCAGGCCATGCGTGTTAGTGTTGAGGAGATGGGAATATTTTCTGCCATTCAAGCATTCCCAAGGAAGGTGTGATAAAACCAGATGCAGCATAAAACTCACTTGCCCTTGTCCACAACTACATGTTTCAGTTCAAATCTGCGAAGAGTACTCCCTTCACAAACCAATTTCACAAGATAACGCTAATGAACAACAGAGACAATATACAACCTGTCTAGAGATAATAGGAACTGCAGATGCTGCAGAATCCGAGATAACAAGGTGTGGAGCTGGATGAACACAGCAGGCCAAGCAACATCATAGGAGCAGGAAAGCTTGATGTTTCGGGGGATGAAGGGTCTAGGCCCGAAACGTCAAGCTTTCCTGCTCCTATGATGTTGCTTGGCCTGCTGTGTTCATCCAGCTCCACACCTTGTTACAACCTGTCTAGATTGGGTTTGAAACTAGGGACTGAATTTCTCTGGGTTAATGTTATTAGTTGGGCTTTCCCTGCATCCTATAGTGCAAATTTTTTCCCCATGAAATTGTTAAAAGTGCAAACTGATAACAAGGGCAAAAAAAAAAGGGATACTGATCACAAGTTACCAAGGTGTAAATTTCTTCATTCTCTCTCCAGCTGACCTGAGCCAAATGGAAAAGTTTTAAGAATGAATAAATTAAACCCTTACATATGTTTGTTCAGGCTACCTCACATAAATCAAGTGCAGCAGTGGTAAGTATCTGTACTGTCAATTTATTTGGGATCAAGTGCAATATGTAGTGAAGAAAATGGAGTTCAATGTGGAGAATAAAGAAGTTATCCCTTTTAAGTCAACACAAGACAATGTTTTCCCAGCGGTGAGAGAGAAGGATCTGTGGAGAAGGAAGGGATCTGAGTGCGCACACAAACAAATCACAAAGCTAGGACACAGGTATAAAAAGCAATCAAAAAGACTAATGGAATATTGACATTTATCTCTACAGATTGGTAATTCAAGCAGGGAAGTGATGCTTTGCATGTATAAAGCCTTTTAGAGCATTCTATTCAGTTTAAGCATCAGATCTCAGAAAATAATGATCATAAAAGAACTACAACCACGCATTGACCAGAACGGTCCCAAGGTTTAAAAAAAATATGAGCAGGTTTGCATAACCTTGGTTCGCAGCCCCTTGAGTTCACAAAATTGCCCGATCATCTAATTGATTTTTTTTTAAATGAGCAAGGAATTTGATCGCTTCCCTTTATCACTCAATCCTCTGATACAGGAATCCAGAATAAAGGTGAAAAATGTTAAAATTGAGGGCAGACCATTTAAGTGTGAAATCAGGAAACATTTCATCCACATGAAGGGTGCTGGCTATGTGGAACTGTTTCCTCAAAAGGTGCTGGGGGAAAGCACAGAAATTTCCAAACCTGGGATCAACAGATTTTTGTTAGGCTAAGATATCAAGGGACCTGGAATTGGACCAGGTTAAGTGAAATTCAGACAGAATCAGTTCTGAGGATTGACTGTTCATTTCTCCAAACGTGGGCAGACGTTGCAGGGGGAAGGCCTGATCTAAACTAGGTCAAGTTGCCATAGCGCTGCTCCCTCATGACAGAGAGGCAACTGGTGATGAGTTTAATCTGAGGGTCACTATGCCTCAGGAGAAGAGTGAAATCAAGAAAGTAAGGCTTTCATAGGAATTGAAACTGTGCTTTTGGCGTCACTCTGCTCTGCAAACCAACCACAACCCAACTGAGCGAACCAACCCCCAAACCCAAACTGGGCTCATCTAGAAAATATTGGGCTAAAAACAGCACTAAATTCTTTTTTAATCCTACAATGAAGCAGGATCTGGTTCGTTCCACGTGCTGAATGTCGACAGAAAGCTATGTGATCTCATAATGTAGCTTTATCTTCACTGGGCCGTGGTACAATGCAGCAGTGGAAGGAATCTGAAACTATTATCACTGGGATAGATTTCATAATGGGACTGCATGATACATCATGGTAATCCTACCATCACTTCCTTCTGTATTTTAAACATTAAACGTACACTCAAGGGAACTCATTTTAAATCATGACTGGATAAGTGAAGTGAACCGAAATTTGTAACACTCAATTTCACAATACACTTTATCAAGCACAATGTATGCAGCAAAATAATTTATGCCCTGAAGCTATTTGAATGCGTCCCACCAAAACAACAAGCACATACATGCCAGGTGGCAAGCAATTTACAGCAGACATCGCCAATATACTTACTGTTACTAGACTTGAGATCGCGATGAATAATAGGAACAATTGCTTCTTCATGTAAATAATTCATGCCCCTTGCAATCTGTACTGCCCAGTTGACAAGAATATGAGGAGGTATCTTCTTGCCCGACAACACTCTATTTAAAGAGCCCCCACGGGCAAACTCCATGATCAAGCAAAGATTGGGCTCTTTCAGACAAATCCCTTTTAAGGCTATGATGTTAGGGTGCTTCAGCATAGCAAACAGTTTTGCTTCTTGCTTAACATTCTCAATGGTCTGACTAATATCCTCATCTGGGTCCTGGCGAGCTGCTTTAACAGCTACCTCCTCTGACCTCCAGACGCCCCTGTAGACTTTTCCAAAGCCACCGACACCAATAATCTCCTCCAGCTGCAGCTCATTAAAGTCCATTTCCAGTGGCAGAGGGTAGTGCTCCGTGCTCCGACCTTGCAACTTACTGTAACATGGGGCACTGGTGACATAGTTGCTGGGAAAGATGCCAACCTGGTCATTGATTTTGCCTGTCCACCAGCCTTCATCTCCAGAGATTTTGAAATCCTAAACAGTCAACATAGGAAGTGGAGGGGGAGAGAGGGGGAGAGAGAGAGAGAGAGAGAATTGATTTATTTAGTTCATTGTACATGTCTTTTGTCCTTGACAGCACTCATCATTTCTTCTTGTTCTCACTGATAGCATTACACCTGCTCCATACTATTTGATTTTCTACTGTATTTTATGCACTATGGACACACACTGAAGTTTCCATTCTCAATTATATTAAATAATCCATCCTTTATTTTATGTATATTTTCTTACAAATGATCAAAGTATAGAACAGAAAAACATCTCCATAAAGTCGGAGCGCACTTGAATTTTTAAGCTCAAATTCTTCCTGTCCCCTCCAAAAAAAAAACTTCTTACTGTGCTATTTCATGAAGGGCCCTAGGTGTAGCAGCAAACAAAAATTTATCTCTTCCAGATGCTGATCTTCTTTGCATTTCTACTTTATCTTGTGTTTAATACAGCTTAAACTTAATATCCTTGGTGTATTATTCATATCCTGACGCTTCCTGATTTTTTTCCTATCCTCCAGTCATTTTTCCCCTGTACCTTTATATATAGAAATTGGCTTGATAAGCAATTTCAGGGCTTTAGCCAAGTATTCATTAACAATAAGTCAGGTTTTCAATGTTATGAACTACTTAAATTGGCCTTTGCAATGAATATGAAGTCAACCTATTCTAAGCATTCCTTTGATCCAAATCAAATGTGTTAGTTGTTTGTACTACATATAGAAGAACCAGTCCCAATATGAAGCAAAATCAACACAAAGCAAAAATTGGACAGTATAAAAAGACCTAATTCGAAATGATCACCATTACCACAGATTGCGAAGTATATTGTCCTTTGAAACTTCAAAAAAAACCTTCCAAAAGCAAGGGTTGATTTAAACACAAAAATGTGTCCAGCCAAGCAGAAACTAGGAATGAAAACGTTTGGCCTCACCTCCATTGGGAAGCACAGGGTCCACTCATGGGTAGATGGCAGATCTGGACTCAACTTTTTTTGGGGAGCAGGGATATTTCCAATATTTTGTTTGACAGATTTAGTTGTTCTGATGCCTTACAATGATCATTTGCACCAAAATAAAAGAAATGAAATCATTTTGCTCCCCTCTAATTGCACTCAGCATAGGAAGCAAGAGACATAACCAACATTTTCATATTCTTGCAAAAACTTGATCATTCTATCCTTCTCTATTATAACCTATCAATAGAAAAACATCAGAGACCATCAACATGTATTTCGTTAATTGACCCACATGTAACTTGGCAAAATCTCTTGTTCCTATTTTCATATCAAGTACAATAATGAATAGTTATCAGAACAACTATTTATTAAAACCTACTGGATTTTTTTTAACAGTTCACATAATATGGTAAGAAAAATGTTGATACCAATGAAGCAAAAAAATTAACAAACATCTTTTGCTAACAAAAATTTTGCCAAAGCTTTTCAACTTGCACAAATCAATGCATTTGCAAGAATTCCAATATAAGGGGGAACAACATTTTATACTATATGAGAAAAGAGTACTGTTGGTCCGCAAGAAGCATTGTCATGGCAAATGCAGCAGTCCAATGATGACTGACAAGTGAAACGAAGCTTTGTTTAAACCAAAACAAGGCAGGTTGACACTGATTGGTCCAGGCATTGCCCCAAGAAACAAACCAGAAAATGGATACCGCCTATTTTGTTAATTTGAAATTGGCTCAATACCCGTACACGTTCTTTCTGTCTGCAAATAGGGCCTTGTACATTGATATGTCACTTCCACTATGTGCACGTGCACGTGCACTACTCTGTAAGCCTGACTGATGATCTTAAATTAGATGTCTGAGTAATTATTTGCACACTTAGGATTACTTAACAAACGTTGATCAATTTTGGAATCACACCAATACTTTGTTTGCAGTCTTGCAAACATAAACTGGGGTGGATACGGTCAGTACTTTGCCTTATGCAGACAGAAGGAGGCCATGAGCTTCAGATATCACATGACTCATTTGAGAGTCTTATCACCTTGACAGCAATATCCTTTTAGTGGTGAACATCACTCATGCTACTACTACGTAGCAGCAGCATGAAATAGGTAGCTTCACCTGTTGCTCAAATAGGAGGATACATTTATCAAGACCGGAGGGGATAGCCTAGTGGTATTATCGTTGACCTGTTAATCCAGCGACCCAGCTAATGTTCTGGGCACCTTGGTTTGAATCTGCCCATGGCTGATGGTGGAATTTGAAATTAATAAATATCTAGAATTTAAAAGCTAATAACGGCTCTGAATCAATTTTGATGGGCAGCTCAGTGGTTAGCACCGCTGCCTCACAGCACCAAGGACCCAGGTTCAATTCCACTCTTGGGCGACTGTCTGTGTGGAGTTTGCACATTCTCCCTATGTCTGCATGGGTTTCCTCCCACAGTCCAAAGATGCGCAGGCTGGGTGGATTGGCCATGCTAAATTGCCCATAGTATCCAGAGGTGTGTAGATTAGGTGGATTATAGGGGGATGGGTCTGGGTGCGAAGCTCTGGAGGTCGGCATGGACTTGTTGGGCCAAAGGGCCAGTTTCCACGCTGTAGGGATTCAATGAATATCTATAAATAAGACTAGGAAAGGTAAGAATTGAAAAAACAAAACACACTTGCTTGTCTGGTATCCAATGACAGTTTAAGCTTTAGCACAGGCTAACAATCCCAACCACTGTTAATGATTCATGATAGAATATGTACACCCAAATGCCAATGTCTATGTTTTACGTTAAATAATGATATTGAAGTGTTTCAACTGTGCAAAGCATAATGACCAGGCTTCCCAGAAATCCACACAAATGTTTAGAATCTGAAACTATGGACAATACATAATGTCCTTGTCACCCCGGTTTTCTCCATTAATCTCATAGCTGCCAGATTAAGAACTGTCATGTACAATTAGAAAAATTGTTTTGCTCAAATTGAAATTTTTGGTTAGACTGACTAAGTAATCTCTCAGAAATTAGTCAAACTACAACCCACGAGTCCCATCAGCACAAGGCGCATTAGATCCTGTAACCATTTGGTTGTTTGTCTGCAAATTTCTTTATAGATTTGAATTCATTGAAAAAAATTTCATCAGTTCAACAGCTGTTTTAATTTTTGCAAATGTGTTGCCTTGGCTTGAGATTCACTACAAGGTTGGGGCAACATTCCTCCAGAGAATTTACAACCCAAAGGTGTGCTTTGACAGTGCTCAGAACTATGAATTTGAAGTGTGCGACGAAAAGAAATAAAGATACAGAATTGAATAGCTCAGCATAAAATAAATCAAGTAACAAACATTGTTTGAGTTCTTCTGAATAAATCATTTCACAGATGAGCACTTAACTGTCACATTGCCATTGGTTTGAAAAACATGTATAATGACCTTCGCAACTGACTGCATGATAAAATCTGCAGATATTGTCCACCAATAAGGGAAATGGCTTGCAGTTTTACAAGCTTGAATCAATTTCTATTTAGAGTTTATAAATTTAAAGGCTGTTAATGTGGCAAGTTGACAGGTCACCAGGGACTGAGAACCAAGGTAATAATCTCATCTCACGACCAAGACAATTCCGTAAACCAGAAAATCAAAACTTAGTAACTGTTTATTAGTCTAGAAAGAAACTTTACAACTTAATGTATTTTGCCTTGAATTAGTATTGAACAGCAGTCAAGAAAACAACATATAAGAACTACATTTTGATGTTTCAGATCTCCAACATTCCCAGAAAAATTGATTTTTTTTTTATTCTGAGCAATAGCAAGGATCAGCAACAGCAACTCAATGGAAAGTCATAAATATTGGAAATCTAAAACAAAGCTAGAAATTGCATTGAGTGCACAGGTAAATACTGGAAGAAAAATTAGCGTAACATTTTCATATAATCCTTCATTAACACCAAGGATGCATCTAATCTAAAACTTTAACCAGCCTTACGCTTTCAGATTCTGAGTGATATGCTGTTCATTGCCCCAACATTCTGCTTTTATTTCAAATGTCATAAATCATAAGCATGTTTTTGGGCACTGCTGCTACCTGATGGAGTGTTTCTACTTTTTCCATTTTTATTTCAGATTTATAGTATATGAATTTTTTTTGGTGCTTCAGTGTTGACTGCAGTGACATTGCTTGCAAGGCAATGCAAAATGTAATTCCAGCGAGAAAGTTCAGCTTTTTGGAGATGATGAGTGGTGGTGGGGAAAGAAGCTTGGGTAAGAAAAAAAGATTATGGATACATTGAGCAATGGATGGAACAACATATACACTGAAATTTATTAAAAGGCAGTGTCACACTTTACCAAATCACTCAACATCTTCTTGAGCCCCACTCTCACCAAAATGTTCTTCAATTAAATGTACCAATGTGTTTGCTATGAGGATGGAAAATAAAAACAGGTTTATTCTAGTTTCAGCAATTTAACTTAGGGTTCAGTTAGATGGCCAGATGCAGGATCCCACCTTGCTACTGGCTAGCTCTTAAATAAAATTGGTAAAAATGGAATAAACTCAATTTTTCCAGCCCCATTTCAAACACACTATATTGATGTGCTCCTCAGTCAATGTGATTCAAGGATGTAATACTGCTCAAAAAATGTATTATTGCCTTGAAATGGGAATATGTTGTCGATATGGGCTTTGAGAAGGCTTTTGATAGAGATAAACCTGGGTCAAATAGGTAGACATGTAACATATTAAATGTAATGTCAACCATGTGAAGTGATGAAATTTGGAAGGAAGAATGAGAAGCAGTAATATGGATTAAATAGTACATTTAAATAGTAATTTAATGGGCATGTTGGAACAGATTTTGACATTTGGGGATGAAGTGAGGGCTCACAAAACAGATTTTTGACATGGCAGGCGAATTGATCAGGCTGTTTCTTTATAAAAATAAATGCTTGATTGTTGGCTTGACAAGTAGAGTCAAAGAGCACAAAAGCAAGGGATTTATATTAACCTTAATGGTTCATTAGTTACCCTCAACAGAAATAGAGACACCACTCTTCAAGCAGGATACCAAAGCTTTGTATTGGATGCAGAGGAAATAATCTAGAATTCCAAAATTACAACTCTCTACCAACTCTTCGCTCCTTTAAATCTCTCAATTCTACTTACAAATACATGTTAAGTGTCAGGCTTGGTGACTTCATCTACAGTATTTTTGTGCAATTACAATTTTATTTCACATTTCAAATTTATTTTACAACTTATGCTTAATTGCAGATATTTCTTTAAACAATCCTTTACTCTTACACAGTTGAGCACTTAAATATCCTTTCCCCAGATGGTACTGGTCTCTTTAAATTATAGAGGCTTTTTTTAAAAACTTTCTCTTGGGTCATACAACGCGGAAACAGAGCCTTTGGTCCAAGCAGTCCATGCTGAACATAATCCCAAACTAAACTAGTCGCAGCTGCCTACTGCTGGCCCATATCCCTCCAAACCCTTCCTCTTCATGTACCTATTCAAATGTCTTTTAAACATTGTAATTGTACCCGCATCCACCACTTCCTCGGGAAGTTCATTCCACACGCAAACCATGCTCTGTGTAAAAAAAATTGCCTCTCATGTCTTCTTTAAATCTCTCTCCTCTCACCTTAAAAATGCGCCCCCCCAGTCTTGAAATCCCCCATCCTAGGGAAAAGACAACTACCATCAACTATCTGTACATCTCATTATTCTATAAGCTCCTATCAGATCACATCTCAACCTCCTATGCTCCAGTGAAAGTCCCAAGGCCATCCAGCCTTTCTTTATAACTCAAATCTTCCATACCCAGCAACATCCTAGCAAGTCTCTTCTGACACTCTCCAGCATATTAATATCCTTTCTATAACTGGACGACCAGAACTGGACACTGTATTCCAGTAGAGGTCTCACCAATATCTTGTACAACCTCAACATGACTTCCCAATCCTATACTCAAAGGACTGAGCAATGAAGGCAAGCGTGCCAATCGCCTTTCAAACTACCCTGTCTACATGTGACACAAACTTTAAGGAATTATGTACCTGCACCCCTAGGTCCCTCTGTTCTACAACACTACCCAAGGCCCTACCATTAATTGTATAAGCCCTATCCTTGTTTGTTGTACCGAAATGCAATACCTCTCATTTATCCAGATTGACCCATTGACCCATTTGATCAAAATCCCTCTGTAACCTTGGGAAACCTTCTTCACTGTATACTATGCTACTAATTTTGGTGTCATCTGCAAACTCACTAACGATGTGCTCCTCCAAATCATTTATATAAATGACAAAGAAAAGAGGATCCATAACTAATCCCTGTGGAACACCGCTGGTCACAGGCCTCCAGTGCGAAAAGCAACCTTACACCATTACACTCTGTCTCCTGCCAATAAGTTAATTATGTATCCAATTGGCAAGCTCACCCTGAATTTCTAAGTGACCTAAGTTTACTATTTAGTACTATGTGGAACCTTACTAAAATCCAAACAATGTCCACTGCTCTGCCATCAATCTTTTTGGTACCTTGCTCAAAAAACTCAGTCGAGTTTGACAGACACCATTTTCCTTACACAAAACTATGCTGACTATCCCTAATCAATTTTTGCCTCCTTAAATATCCATAAATCCTATCTTTTATAATCACCTCCAACAATTTACCCACAACTGAAGTCAGACTCACAATTCTATAGTTCCCCAGTTTCTCCTTATAACCTTAGACAAAGGTACAACATTAGCCACCCTCCAATCATCAGGTACCTCACCCGTAGTTATAGATGATAAAAATATTTCTTCAAGGGGTCTCAATTTCCTGCCTTACTTCCCACAATGTTCTGGGATACATTAGATCAGGTCCTGGAGATTTATATTCTCTAAGACCTCTCAAACTTCCTCTTCTGTAATGTGAACTCTTTTTAAAAGATTTATTTCTCTGCATTCTCGAGACTCCATTTCTTTCTCTGCAGTAAAAACTGACAAAATATTCATTTAGTATCTCTCCCATCTCCCTGGGTTCAACACACAGACAACTTTCTTGATCTTTAAGGGGCTCTACCCACTCTCTAGTTACCCTCTTGCTCTTAATATATTTGTAGAATCTCTTTATATTATCCTTAACCTTATCTGCCAATGCTATCTCATATCCCCTCTTTGACTTCCTGATTTCTCTCTTAAGAATGCCCCTAAACTCTTTATATTGATCAAGAGACTCAATTGTCGATATCTAAAATAAGATTCTCTTTCATTCTTGACTAGAACCTCAATATTGTTATTCATCATGTTGTAGTAAATGGGAAAGGCCCCATATGAAGTAAGTTTTGCGTGAGAATGGAAAAAGGAGTAATTCTCAAAGAGAAAAGCAAGATTCTGGACAAAACACATGCACTTAAGGTGTTGACGGTGAATAAAAACTACTAATAATGACAAATGGGAAGATATTAAGGTAACTGACATTGAAAAATATCTAAACTAATGAAGCAGATTTGTCATAGGTGATGCTGTCAAGTGCATGGGTGTTGTAAACTCCGGTAGTTCAAAGCATTCCCTTTTAATAATCTTAAGATCAATCTTGGAGTGTTAATCTAACAGCACATTGCACCACTGAACATGACTTACGTATACAGATTTTTAACTCACTCATGGGAATGTGGATATCACTGGCTGGGCCAGCAATTATAACCCATCCCTAGTTGCTCTTAAGAAGACGGTGTTGAGCTGCCTTCTTTAACAATCATTGTTGTTATATAATACTATAGGGTGAAATAAAACAGAGTTCCAACATGTACTTTTAAAATTCTACCCAGCACGGTAACGAAACGTCTGCAGAACAACAAACCAGCTCGGCAAGCCAGCCAACCTGAACACCCACAACCCGAGCTACAGAGCTACTCCAAAACTCTAAAATTCTACTATTTAAACCATATTGCTTCTTCATTCTTCTTTCCAAAGGGCATCACTTCATAATTTGGCAATTCACATGAAACTTGACCTGTTACATGTTTAGCAATTTCACCCAAGTCTAACTCTGTCAAACACTTTCATACACATGCTGACACCCCCTTCAATGTTACATCAAAGAAGGACTGAAAGAGGTGCATAGATCGCAAAGAGTGAAGCCACAGAGGGAACATAATGATGAGAATTTCAAACTGAGGATCAGGAGCCAATGGGAGGTCAGCGAGTACAGGAGTAACCTGTAAATTTGACTTGCCTGTGGGTTAGGATACAGGCAGCAGCATTTGAATGAGTTCAAGTTTATATGGGGAAGATAATAGGGAGCAAGGAGAGCACATAAGAACAGCAGAGGTTACAATGACATAAATGATGGTTTCAGCAGCAGATGGGCTGAACTAAGGCTGGAGATGGATGACATCACTGAAATGGACACAGATGGCATTGCAGAGGTGGTTATCAGGTCAGAAGATAAGGTTAGGGCCAAAATGGAGATCAAAGCTGGAAACAATATAGTCCAGCTTTAGACAGAGGTCAGGGAGGGGGAGTTGACCAGGTAATGCAATTTGTAACCAGGCATGGGAGACAATAACTACAGATTTCCCAATTAAGTGAATATATTAAAAGCCATCTGGTACTGGTTATTACAGAAGCAGCATGACAAGGCATAAGGAGCAAAAAGGAGGACCCAGTTGGCAATTATGTAGAGTGAATGCCATTGCCATAAGTGAAATCTGACATGTTTTCCGACAACGTGCCAAGGTACAGTATGGGCATGAGATGTCAGAGAGGGCCAAGCATGTATTTTTGGGACCCTACAGGTAACAATGAAGGAGTGGGAAGAGAAACCATTGCAACAGAAACTCTGGCTATGACTGGACAGATAGGAACATTGTCAATCCAGGTAAGAATAGTTCCACCCAACTGGTAACAAAGGGGGTTTAGAATAGGATGTTATGCTTCTTTATATCCTTAGTCACAGACACCTTGAGAAAAATGAAGACACAATTATATACCCATGTGGAGAGGTAAAAACATGGAGTTTCAGGATAGATGAACACAAATTTCTCAGGTTGCAATGTTCATTGGGAAGTTGGAGATGGTACAGATGTTTACAAGAACAACAGGATCAGAGTGGGATTTTGGAGTTGGCAGGTAACTCCAGACTTGAAAGGAACGGAGAACCATCATGGGAGGGGATCATTAACAAGTGTAACTATCAGCCTGGGTTGGCATGAAATGGAAGGAGGGAAATATCCCTTTAAATCATTGCAACGCAACCATGCACTGCCATAGGTGTCCTGTCATTCCACTGTCCTCCTTTCCGTTACCATCACATTCCCCCATCAAAAAAAATAAAAGTTTGGCTACAATTCACAAGTTAAATTAAGACGAATTTGCTTTTCGGGCGAAGGTTGAATCTATATGGGGTCGTGGTGAGGTTGGACACGCTTATCGCCGAACACTTTTGAATGAAAACTGCTCAAACGCTCGCTTTAAATGACACCAGCGCCCCGATCACTGGTGCGTTTCATCACCTTTCCCCAATTCCTACAATACTGCCTGCATTTGCTCTTTCTCTCCGCGTATAGAACGCTTTGTTTTTATAATAAAAAAAATGAGAAATGTATTTGCAAACCGACGATGAATAGCTGGAACTTGGGGGGGGGGGGGTGGGGGGGGAAGGGGGAAGGAATGAGTGAGATTCCTGGAAGAAAGTGCATATTGATAACATGCCTTGCCCGAGTAAAGGGGGTGAGGGGGGTGGGGTGGGGAAGGAGAGGGAAGATGAGGCAGAAAAGGGCAGCCTTACCTTGGAGAGCACCTCCACCACGTCCCCCTTGCGCAGGCTGAGCTCGTCCTCGGCGCTCGCCTCATAGTCGAAGACGGCGGTCCAGAACGGGTTAGAGGGGGGTGGATGCTGTCGCTGGGGGGGAGGGGGAGGAGGAGTAGGAGGCTGCTCTTCTTCTTCTTCTAACTCATCATCATCCTCATCATCCTCATCCTCCTCTTCCTCTTCCTCTTCCAGCGGCTGCTGTCGCTGCACCGTCCTGTCCCTTTCTTCAGCCTCTTCCTTCCCAGCGGCAGAGGAGGGGGAGCAGGGAGACCTGATGAACATGGACCGGAGCTGCTCCATGGGAGAAGGTTGGAGGGAGGGGGGGAGAGAGAGAGAGAGAGACGCAGACAGCAGCCCGCTGCCACTCCTCCTCCTCTGCCTCGCCTGTCCTCACCCGCCCCCCTTCAGCCCCCACCTGCGGCTCGTCTAACCTGGGGAGGGAGGGATGGAGGAAAGGGGCGGGGTTCAGGCTCCTATCCCCGCCCTCTTTTCACATTCCCCCCTCCCCCTCCCCCACCATTGGACCAGCTCTCACCCGCCACCCCGGCCACTACAAGCGTTCCGGGGCCTGATTGGCCGCACCCCGCTGTCAATCACGCGGACGCCCCCGGGGTGCAAGCTACAGCAGCAGCGGCGGCGGCCGTGCGAGGCGAGCGATTGCTTCCCTTCCCTCAGTTCCCGGCTTCGGGCAGGTTTTCGGGTCGGGAAGTGAATGCTGTCCTTCACCCGCCCGCCTAATTCCGGCCACTCGGTCGAATTTGCTGCTGCTTCACGACAGAGGATGCTGATTGCAAGACTGTCAGTGATCTCCATCTCCAGCGAAGGTGCGAATCGTGGTGCTGGCTCAGGGTTCGACATCTCAGATGAGTGCACTGTCAGGACTGTGCTGTTTTTTCTTGCATTAACTCTTTTGGGACGGTCGGAAACCATGGTGTGCGCCTTGCTGCTTCTGCTCTCGGTGGCACCGCATCACGGACGATTATTCGCATTCCGCCCATATGTGTGTGACTCCAGCTAAAGCCAGGACCTGACCTGCTGAAATAGTAGATAACAAGGCGTGGGGCTGGATGAACACAGCAGGCCAAGCAGCATCATAGCAGCAGGAAAACTTGACGTTTCGGGCCTAGACCCTTCATCAGAAATGGGGGAGAGGAAGAGGGTTCTGAAATAAATAGGGAGAGACGGGGAGGCGGATAGAGGATGGATCCTGCTTCGGGAAACCTTTACATTGGAAATAATTTGAAGATAGGTCTTGAAGGTTTCAAATGATGAGGCTGTGATTGTTTTCTTTGGCAACTTGTTCCATTGTGGGATTGTTCCCTTGGGACAAAAGGCACTCTTCAGTCCAATCAAACCAGAATGGACAACAAATTCAATATCCATGATTCTTCCTAGGCATTTGGGATATTGCATTTAAGTTTATTAATATTTGGTGACGTCAACCGTTTGTATAGCTAAATAACCCAAGGAAGAGATAAAAGGTACTGCAGATGCTGGAGAATCCGAGATAACAAGCGTGGGGCTGGATGAACACAGCAGGTCAAGCAGCATCATAGGAGCAGGAAAACTTGACGTTTCGGG
>JAHRHZ010000133.1:13382380-13397603 GCA_024137785.1 Ginglymostoma cirratum | reverse complement strand
GCATCATAGGAGCCTGCTCCTATGATGCTGCTTGACCTGCTGTGTTCATCCAGCCCCACGCTTGTTAACCCAAGGAAGAAATGTGTACAGAGCAAACTAGTGAGTGGCAACGCTCCACAGATGGCATACTTCCAAAGGTCTTATATTAAGAGACTGCAGGGATATGGCACCTTGGTTGTAAACCTTCCAGAATTCCCTAGGTTTTGGAAAGGCCCCAATATAATTGAAAACCACATCTTACATCCCTATTCAAAACAAAAGGAGATAGAAAGCAGGAAACTATTGGCTAGTGGGTCTGACATCTGTCACTGTGAAAATGTTTGAATTCATGATTAAAGAAGAGGTAGCAAGTTTTTTTTTACAAAAGCAATCAAATAGAGCCAATTTAGTTTCATTGAAGGAAAATCGTATTTCTCAAATTTATTATAGGCTGCTTTATTCATTTATTGCATGTGTGTCAGTTGCAAGGCCAGCATTTTGGCTATGCCTAATTGCCCAAGAATGCAGTGGTTTGCTAGGCCATTTCAGAAGACAGTTACTAGTCCACCACATTGATGAGCGTCTGGAGTCACATATAAGCTAGACCAGGTTAAGTACAGAAACTTCCTTTCTCTATAGGACATTAGTGAAAAGTGTGTGTGTTTTTATTTTAAATAACGATTATTACATGACAGCATTAGATAGCTTTTCATTCTAGTTTTTTTTTTAATGGCATTAAAGTTTTACCTATTGCCATGGTGGGATTCATGTCCTCAAAGCCATTAGCTTTAGATTCTGGATTACTAATCAAAGAAAACATTATCACAATACCACTGCCGTCCCTGTGAAAGTAACAAGCAGGGTGAATAAAGGTGAACGATGTATAGTGTATTTTGATTTTCAAAAGCAATTGATAAGGTGCCACATAATACGTGACTGCACAAGATATGAATTCAAAGTGTTGGAAGTACAGTGAAATCACAATGAGTGAAACCCAGATAACACAAAATTCTAGTTATTTAATTTTTGTTGAACATTACCACCAGTAAAATAGCAAATTCAATTAGAATAACATACTAAACTGGAATTCTACACTGGTTGCTCCAGATTAGGTAAACTTGACTTGCCATATGAACACACCAAGTAATCAGATTGAAGTTAGAGCTCACAAGAGCATTGAGTCATGGACAAGCCATCACTTGATATCAAGATTTTCCCACGATAGGATGCACAAAGGCTTCCAGTTGGTTAAGCATATGACAAATTTCAAAATCTTGCCAATTGGACAGAAAGAGAAATTAATACAGCAAGTGGAAAACCCTGGCATGAAGTGGAAAGTGGACATTCGAGAGGAGTAGGTGATCCCACCATCAAGCTTATCAACCAGTATGTAAATCATTTTGGAACAGGCAGATATTCTTTCCAGCAAGGAAGAGAATGAAATCTGCTGCCTGAAGCTGAATAAACTCCACTCTTCAATGCAGTTTGAGCAGAGAACATTCTCATCCCCAGTCCAGTCCTGCAGGAAAGGGCAGTCATCCTGGCAAAGAGGCTGACTACAAGAAGTCACCAGTAGCAACAGATGGTTGGACTGAATTAAGACAAGGCACATCGACATGGTGAGGGTGTGGCAGTATGGTAGAAATGTTAGACGATTGGCTCCAAAATGCCCCCAACATTTTGATCAAATGTGTACCATACCCATTATATGACATTTTTAACACGAATGAAACCAGATCGTTTTACTCTGTTTTGCCAGATCTCTTTGACGTTTAAAGTTAAAAGTGGAGCAATGAATGATGAAAAAGATGTGAAAAGTGGTGATGGAAGCCAGAATCATCACCTGCTTCCATCACCCTGAATTCAAACAGAAAACAGCCATACAAGCCAACCAGAATGTGAAGGAGTACAGTAGGGACAACGTATTGGCAAGGCTCCTTTCACTCAGCTGCAGGAGGGTGGAAAGGAAGTTTCAGCAGAAGCAACGATGGAAACTTGCAATATGGTGCATGACAGTGTGCACCTCACAATGGAACTGACAGATGAGACATTCATATGTTTGGTATGTTCTTCAATCAAGGAGGCCAGTGACCTGAAAAGTCCAGTGAATGCCTACATGTTTGCCCAATTGTATCCCTATCCAACACCATAAATGCCATAGAGATCTTCCAGGATTTTGCATTGCAACGTAAAAACACTACAACTGTTTGACTGTGTGTAAAAAGGGTAAAGTTACCATTCTCTTACCAGACCATATGGCTGGGAAGAGATGACTGTTTGAAGTTGAGAAGAGGAATCCTTCATGGTAACCCCAGCCAGTGTGTGGGAGTTGAAATCACACTGTTGGTGCCACTCTGCATTGCAAACCAGCTGTCCAACCAACTGAACTAACCAACCCCTTGTCTGTGTGACAGCAAGGTGGACTGTATCACACTTGTCTGAAGACAGTACAGATGAGAAAAAGATTACCGTGTTTTACCAGAGCTAATTCTTTGGCCTTTTTCAACGCAAATTCTTTGCTTTTTGCAAGGTCAGGCCATTGTAACAAATTGAATAAAGACTTTTTCGTACATTTAGCGTTTTACTGTGTTTCATTTGGTGACTGAATCTGTTGTTTTTGCTGTAGACCATGTTTCAAGGCATTTTGAGTTACATAGAGACACACATTCCTGTGGGAACCGGGCCTTTTTGGCTATCACATGGTCCTCTTAACACAATTTGAATTTGGTTTCCCTGGAATTCAACATATCAAGATTTTTCCATTTTATAATGGTGTAATTTGAGGCTTGTCTCAGCTGTGACTCATTTGGGAGCCCACTTGTCTCTGTGTTACAAATCAAGTCCCACTGTCATTGTTGCACAAAAAGTCAAGGCTGTCACTCCAGCATATTATTGAGTTGGTTCAGTATTGAAGATGTAGTCCTTCCAAAGAGGTGAAAACAGAAGCTTTATCTGCCTCCTCCAGTGGATTTTAATGTCACATTGCATTATTTCAAATAAGATCAGGAATGTTATCACTGTTGGCCTGGACAATATATATTTCTCAATAAACAGCATAAAGACAGGTTATCTGATCATTATCACACTACTCTTGTGAACGTTTGCTGAGTGCAAACATCAAACGTTTCTGATTTGAATTATTTTGTTTATCACTATGACCTGGCACGAAAAGCGTTAAATACCTTTGGCTATGTTTCAAAGACCTTGCAATATCCTTACCATTCAAAGTCCAGTTGATCTATCAGTAACAAGAAGGAAACAAGACAAGTTAATGTGAGTTAGGTACAACAACAGAGTTATATTTCAGATTCAGGTCATACAATGTATTTTTCTTTCTTTATTTTGGATTTCTAGTATGTGATCTTAATTTTACCAGGGTTAACCTCAGAGTTTAAATCCTTTTCCATGTCCCTCCCATAGCTTAGGTTGAGATCCAACTGGGTATCTTGCTGCTCTGGGCAGTTCCCAACTGGATGAAATGAATTGTGTTTTGTTTCTATATGTGTAAGAATATAGTAACATGTGAAAGAGAAGCAATAAATATGGCCCTTTGACCCTGCTGTGTTTTTTAAAAAGATCATGTCTGATCTGATTTTAGTCTCAACATCCATTTTCTGCATATTCCCCATAACCTTTGACTCCCAAATATTTCAAAATATTTTCCATCTCAGCATTGAATATATACAATGACTCAGCCTCCAGCTCTCTCTGGTGTAGAGAATTACAAAGATTCAAAATCCTCTGAATGAAGAAATTCCTGCTCAATTTTTACTGAAATGGGGAACTTCTTATTTCAAAACTGTGGCCCATAGTTCTAAATTCCCAATTCCTGAGGAAAACACCCTGTCAGTATCTATCTTGTCAAGCCCCATCAAAATTTTACATTTAAAGAGTACACCTCTCATTCTTCTAAATTATACCCAGCATAAACGCAGCTTGCACACCCTTCTTCATAAAACTTCTCTTATAGAATCAACCTACTGGACTTTCTCTGAACGGCTTCCAGTGCAAATATATCTTTCCTTAAACAAGGAGTCCAAAATTGTATACTCTAGGTGTGGTCTCTACAAAGTCCTGTACTATTGAAGCAAGGTGTTACAACTTTCAACTAATCATTAGCCCTGTAATAAAGTCCAATATTTAATTTGTTTTTCTAATTACTTGCTGTATCTACACACCATTTATTTGTTAGCATTCAAGGACACCCAGATACCTCTACTACAGAATTCTGTAATTCTTCTCCATTTAAATAGTACTTCACTTTTCTACTTTTCCTGCCAATGTGGATAACTTCATTATATTCCACCTGCCAAATTTTTGTCCACTCACATAATCTATCCATAGAGCTTTGCAAATTCTTTGTACCCCCACACCACTTCCTTTCCTGTCTATCTTTGTTTTGTCAGCAAATTTGGCTGCCACATGCGCCAACCCTCCATGCAAGTCATCATAATGATTGTAAACAGTTGAGGGCCTCATACTGATCCTTGCAACATCCTACTAGTTACTGTTTGCCAAGTCGAAATAGATCCATTTATTCCGCCTCTCAGTTTTCTGATGTTTAGCCAATAGAAACAACAGAAGACCTGCTTTTGGTGTACTTTTGACAACCACTGGACTGTCGACATGTGTTGAGCCATATGATGAAACAGAAAACCGAGACACTTTCCTTTGTGGATTGAGTTTATTGACTACTCACGCTTACAGTTTCTTCCATTGCCCAATGCTACATGTGCTTGTTATATATGTGTGTTTATACTTTGTCTCAGAGAGAGTGATTATTATTTAACACTCTATGGGAAATATTTCCATAATCTGATTGGTGCACTTCCATTATCTGTCGCTTTCACTAATACCAGTGTTTCAGCAACTGAAGTGCTTTTTATCCTTTTTTCTGAAATTTTCTTAGCTCTCCAGGTCAATGAACAACATTTATTATTCTATCCCACCAACTACATAAACCCTATGTAGTTTATGTAGGGTAAACATAAACCCTAACATACTGGAATATCTGTCTGAGAGATAGGCACATCAAGCATTGTTATAAATGAATAGCTTTGTGTCTTCTGAATCACCCAAAGCTGGAGACATGAGTGCATTTTTCTCTGAATTTAATTTCTTGAATGGTTTATTTGCTGTCCGAATCTCCCCCACCATTGCACGTTCTAACATGGTACTCAGTTCAAATAGGTCATAACTTTAATTTTAGTGCACAACCAGTTCAGCTGACCAATCACATTTCTTAACTGGCCTATATCTACCTTGGATGCAGGATTCTCCTTCTGTGAGAATCTCATAGTCTCCACCCTTCTCACGGGCAACTAGGGACAAGTAATAAATTTTGGCCAGTCAGTGACACCCATGAGTAAACAAATAAAATATAAACTACTTTTGAGAGCTCAATTTATGGATCTCCAAGTTGATCCATCACACACAGATCTGTGAAGCTCATGATGATGCACGAGACACGTGTTCAGCTAACACTTTATGTTGACTTGATGTTCCCCTTCTGTAGTCATAATTCCAACAGTCATGAACTATTTATCACCTATCAACCTGAGACACCACACACACAGTGATTCAGGGTGATTCATCAGAATCTTTAGCTCCTATCTCTCCAGTGGTTATCCAAACTTGCTTGTTATGTTTTGCAAACCTGCAAAATGATTCAACTTTTTGCAGTGAGAATACATTTCCTGCTACACAGTGAACAAGCCATCTTTTTCTTTGTGTGATGTCCTCTGCAATATTTGCATCCTGCCCTTTGTCCATGACACTTTTGGCCTGGAATGTCTATCAATATGCTGCATGGTCTGGTCTATTCAGTCATGAATATTCCCCTTATTTCTGACTTACAACATCAGTGCTCCTATACACGTCAATCATTTTCTTGAGAGTAAGTTTTCCTCTCTCAGAAGATGTGCTCTCACTGTGGGTTCCCTTATGCCTAAGAAAATCCAGTCTTTAATTAGATGATGTTCTAATTGTCCAGGTTTTTATGAGCTGTGTTAATGCAGTCACATATTGATCAGTGGGCTTTGATTTCTTTGTGGGCTTATAAACGGAACACAAACCATTTGTAAGTTACCTTCACTTGGGGTTCAAAGTTTTTTTTTAGGGGAGGCAATGGCCTAGTGTTATTATCGTTGGACTGTTAATCCAGAGACCCAGGTAATGTTCTGGGGACCCATGTTCAAATCCTGCCAAGGCAGATGGTGGAATTTGAATTCAATAAATATCTGGAATTAAGGATCTAATGATGACCATGAATCCATTGCCAATGGTCAGGAAAAACCCACCTGGTTCACAAATGCCCTTTAGGGAAGGAAAATGTCATCCTTATCTGGTCTGGCCAACATGTGACTCCAGACCCACAGCAATGTGGTTGACTCTGAACTGTCCCCCTGGGCAATTAGGGATGGACAATAAATGCTGCCTAACCAGTGATGTCCTCATCCCGTTAATGAATAAAGAATTATTGCAAACTTGTAGTTTTGCCACTACTAGTGACTCATGCACACTTATTGACACCGGTGGTGAGTTGAAGTATGAAGCTTTACTTCTGATCCTTTTCACAAACTGGCTGGAGGAAGTTTAATGATTATTGCCAGGATATTAAATGTAGTATCCCATAAGTACCTATGTTGGGACTTCAGCTGTTCATTGTCTTTATCAAAGACTGGCTAGAAGAGTGTCTTTCCAAACTTGCTGGTGATGCTGTACACAGTGTAGTCAAAAATGTAAAATTACAATGACATATTTATAGACTAAGTAAGTGGGTATGGCTGTGGCTAGCGGATTTCACTGTAGGTAAATGTAAAGTCATCCACTTTGGACCCAAAAAAAGAATAGAACAGGCCACTTTCTAAATGGTGAGAAGCTAGAAACATTGGATTTCCAAAGTGATCAAGGGGCCCAGGGTCAAAAAAATCCTTGGTCCTTATGTCAAAAGAATTGGAATGCATACAGTTTGGGATTGTGCTTCAGCTGTACAAAGCCTTTGTTAGATCATAAATGGAGTTCTGTACGTGATTCTTGACATTGTACTGTTAACGAGGATATTGTTTTAAAATCACTTGTAGGACATTGGCACCACTGGCCGGCCAATATCTGTTGACCACCCCAATCTGTTGAGAAGGTGATGTCAAGCACTGTAGGTTGACCCACAATGCCTACATGGAGGAACTTCCAGGGTTTTACCCAGTGACAGTGAAGGAACGGTAATATATTTCCATTTCAGGATGGTGATAGCTTGGAGGGAAACTTGCAGGTGGTGGCATTCCCATGTATTTGCTGTCCTTGGCCTAGATGGAAGGGGTCATATGTTTGGAAGGTGCTGTTGAAGGATCTTTGGTGAATTTCTGTACTGTATCTTGTAGACAGTACACACTGCTGTTACTGTGTATCGGTGATAGAGGGAGTGGATGCTTGTCGATATGTTGCCAATCAAATGGGCTGCTTTCTCTTGGATGGTGTCAAGCTTCTTGAGTGTTGTTGGAGCTGCACCCATCCAAGTGGGGAGTATTCCATCACACTCCTGGCTGTGCCTTGTAGATGGCGAGCGGGCTTTGGGGACTCAGAAAGTGAGTTACTCGCTGCAGTATTCCGAGCCTCTGACCTGCACTCATAGCCGCTGTGTTTATCTGACAACACCAGATGAGTTTCTGGTTAATGTTAACCCCAAAGGTAATGATAGTAGGAGATTCAGTGATCGT
This sequence comes from Ginglymostoma cirratum, assembly GCA_024137785.1. Lineage (NCBI taxonomy): Eukaryota > Metazoa > Chordata > Chondrichthyes > Orectolobiformes > Ginglymostomatidae > Ginglymostoma > Ginglymostoma cirratum. The sequence goes on along the minus strand of JAHRHZ010000133.1, from coordinate 13,389,909 downwards.
AACACCATTAAATTTCAAGGAGCGGTGGTTAGATTGTCTGTTAATGGAGATGGTCATTGTGTGGCATTTGTGTGGTGCCACTTGTCAGTCCAAGCCTGGGTATTTTCCAGATCTTGTTGCATATTAACATGGTCTGCACCAGTATCTGAGAAGTCACGAATGGTGCTGAACATTGTGCAATCATCAGTGAACATCCGCACTTGTGACTTGATAATGGAGAAAAGGTCATTGATGAGGCAGCTGAAGATGTTTGGTCCTAGGACACCACACTGAGGAACTCCTGCAGCGATGTCCCAGAGCTGAGATGACTGACCTGCAACATCCACAATGATCTGTCTATATGCCAGGATTGGCTCCAACTAGCAGAGAGTTTGCCTCAAATACCTAGTTTTACTAGGGTTCCTCGATACCACACTCACTCGAATGCAACCTTGATGTTAAGATTTTCACTCTCTGGAATTCAGCTCTTTTGTCCATATTTGACCCAAGGCTGCTTTAAGGTCAGGGGCCGAGTGGGCCTTGTGGAATCAAGATTGGGCATCAGTTAGCAGGTTATTGCTGAGCAGGTGCTGTTTCTTAGCACTGTTGATGACACCTTCGATCACTTTATTGATGATTGGAATTAGGCTGATAGGTAGGTGATTGATGGAATTGGATTTGTCCTGCTTTTTGTGTACAGTCCATACCTGCGTAATATTCCACATTGTCGGGTAGATGCCAGTACTGTAACTGTCCTGGAATAGTTTGGCAAGGAGAACAGCAAGTTCTGGAGCACAATTCTTCAGTCTTATTGCTGGAACAGTGTCAGCGTCCATAGCTTTTGCAGTATCTAATCCCTTTAACTGTTTCCTGATATCACGTGGAGTGAATCAAATTGGCTAAAGATTGGTACCTGTGACGCTGGGGCTATTGGAGGAGGCTGAGATGGATCGTCTATTCGGCACTTCTGACTGAAAATCGCTGCAAACGCTTAAGTTTTATCTTTTGCACTGATGTGCTGGGCTGATCTATCATCGAGGATGGGGGTATTTATGGAGCCTTCTCCTACAGTGAGTTGTTCAATTGTCCACCACCATTCTTGACTGGATGTGGCAGGACTGCAGAGCTTAGATCTAATCCATTGGCTGTAGGATCATTTAGCTAATCTCATGCTGTTTATGCTGTTTGGCACACGCAAGTAGTCCTGTTTGGTAGTTTCACCAAGTTGACACTTCATTTTTAGGTGTGTCTGGTGCTGCTCCTGGCATGCCGTCTCTATTGAACCAGTGTTGATCCCCTGACGTGCTGGTAATGGTTGAGTGGGGGATATGCCAGGCTGTGAGGTTACAGATTGTGCTGGAGTACAATTCTGCAACTGTTGATAGCCCAGAGCACCTGAAAGCTGCCCAGTCTTGAGTTGCTAGATCTGTTTGAAATCTGTCCCATTCAGCATGGTGATAGTGCCACAGAACACGATGGAGGTTATTCTTAATGTGAAGGCGGGACATCATCTCTACAAGGCCTGTGAGATGGCCATTCTTACCGATACTGTCATGGACAGACGCATCTGCAGCCAGCAGATTAGTTAAGATGAGGTCATGTGTGTTTTTCCCACTTGCAGATTACCTCACCACCCGCCACAGATCCAGTTTAGCAACTATGTTCTTTAGGACTCAAACTACTAGATCATTAGTGATCTGCCGAGCCACTCTTCATACTGGATATTGAAATCTCCCACCTAGAGTATATTTTGTGCTCTTACCCCCTCAGTGCCTCCTCTAAGTGTTGTTCAACATTGGAGGAGTACTGAATCATCAGCTGAGGGAGGACTGCATGTGGTAACCACCGGGGTGGGGGGGGGGGGGGGCCCCCTCTCCAAGTGTTAACTTGCTGCCATGAGACTTCATGGAGTCCAAAGTCAATGTTGAGGACTCCCAGGCTGGCTTTCTCCCAACTGTGACACCACCTTTGCTGGTCTGTCCTGCTGGTGGGTCAGGACATATCCAGGGATGGCGGTGGGTGGTTTCTGGGACATAGTCATATGGATGGAATCATACCTTCCACAATATCAGGTTCTTGTCTGACTAGTCCATGAGGTAGCCATCCCAATTTTGGCACTAGCCCCAGATCTTAATAAGGAGGACTTTACAGGGTTGGCAGGGCTGTTTGCGCGATTGTTGTTTCCAGTGGCTAGGTTGATGTCAGGTGATTCATCTGGTTACATTTCTTTATTGAGACTTTCTTTGTGCTTGAGAAGTGATTGATACAACTGAGTGGCTGGCTAGGCTACATCGGAGGGCAGTTGAGAGTCAACCACATTATGGTGAGTCTGGACTCACCTGTGGGCCTGACCAGATGAGGATGGCAGTTTTCCTTCCCAGAAGAGCTTTAGTGGGCCAAATGGGTTTTATTTTTGACTGTCAGCAATAGCTTCATGGTTATCATTAGATTCTTAATTTCATGTTTTTTTTTAATGAATTCAAATTCCACCATCTGCTGTGGCGGTATTCGAACCTTCGACCCCAGAATATTAGCTGAGTTTCTGGATTAATGGTCTATTGATAATGCCACTAGGTTATTTACTTCTCTTTGGCATTTACCAGTGTGATACAAAGATTAGCTGATAAAATGAGATTATACAAACTTTGCATTCCCTGGCTTTCAGGTGGCTGAGGAATGATCTGGCTGATGTTTAAAACATTTAGGAATGTAGGTAGAGTGGGTATGGAGAAACTATGGCAATTAAAACTTACATCATGTTTGATTTTTGTTGTCGGAAGTTACTAGGCAGTAGGTACAGGCAAGCATACATGGAGTTAGGTCTGTGACCTCACTGAGTGGAAAAACAGACTTAAGGACAAAATGATGTCTCCATTTCCTCATGCCTTGTAAATAATTATGTTTAGTTAAGTTTGGTTAATATTCACTCACAAAGGTGTAGAGCTCATCTTACTACAAAGACAATTTCTTAAAATGGCAAGGTGTCCAAATGGGAAGTAGAATACTCATTAACTTCACACATTATTGACTGTGAATATCTTTAATTATCATCAGAGGCAAACCACAATGCCACTTACTGGAATAAAATTGTTTGAATAAATAAGATTCTTTCAAGTCTGAACTCCATTTATCTAACAAATGTAAGATTATCTTAGTTTAAGTAACATGTTTAAGTTATTTCTATCTCTTAACTTTTCTTGGATGTGGATTTTGTTTCTCTTAAGGTAGCTGGAGGGAATCAATGATTTCTTATCGAGAGGAAATCAGAGCAACTTGCTCCCAGATTTTTAGCAATGCCATTCTACTGTGGTATCTGATGTGTGTCCCATGGTATCTCATCCTCTAAATGTACTTCCTTGTGCATTATGCTAATTTGTTTGCTGTCCTCCCTTCTTTCTGACAGTACATTGGAGACTGAGGACAATGGGCATTAACCCAATGGGCATTAACCCAATGTACGGGCATGCGTGCTCACTATGTTGCAAGCGTTACTGCTCTTGGTGAAGATAGCTTTGCACAATCCTCTCTAAGGACAAGAAACTACAGGATCTGCTTGAGGTAGCATGGTATAGGAAACCCACTTTATGGTGTATCTAAACGTCTCTTGGGTTATGAAGATATAGCTTATTTGTGTGTGAGCAAGTAGTTCGGGTTATATTGATGTGAGACACATTGTTACAGACACTTGAGATTAGATGTTAGGTCTTACTAGTTCAAGATCCTAAACTGTTTGCCCACAAGTCCATATAACATCATAATGGTGGGTGGTGTTAATGGCATGCCTCAGTCTTAACCATTTCAGAATAACATACATCTCCTAAGCACTTCTTTCTCATTATTATTAATATCGTGTGTTTAATTATATTCACCATTCACCCTTCTCCACTCCAGTCCTGACTTTATAAGTTCAAGCACTCCAGAGGTTTTAGTATTCTCCTTGAAAGCACTCCCTTAAGATTTGGAAGGTTTGTAGTTTATTGGATCGTTACCTTTGATTCTCTTTCTGACAGTCTGGGGTCTGTAGGTTTCTTTAAATTGCAAGACCTTTAAATCTCCCAAAGAGTGTCTTCCTTGCAGAAATAGACATTTGTTTCTTTGCATTATCTTGAATCTCCAAACCAGGGAATTTCTTCCTTGTGCCAACCTGAATTATTGAACACTGGCCATTGCTTCGCAGTGTGGCTTTCACGGGGATGTGTACAGCAGAGCTTCAATCTGTGTCTGCAAATTTTTATTCTTAATTCATCTGTAGGATTTTACTAAAGCAATTAAACTTTTAACTTCACCATTGACAGGTTTGGACTCTAGCTTTGGGCATCAGGGACTGCATTAATGGTGAAACCACCACGTTCACTTCCTCATTTCTGCTATTTGAGGATTTCTTCTTACTTGATCTTTGTCACAGTTACTGAAGATTCCATCTGGGAAAATGAGGAAATCAAATATTCTGCTCGAAGCATCCTGTTCCGACTCACCTCAGCACCTTCAATTATGCTTGAATCTTTCATAGCTATTTGTTCATCAAACTATGTTGCACTCCAAGTTATATAAATTGTATATTTGTCAACTGGCTGAAGTAGAGTAAGCTGTTTATTGGTTATCACAATCCCTGTTTTCCCTTGCAAACCTTGCTGATTCTTGTAGTCTAAGTGCACTTCAGTGTTGATAGCAATGAAAAAGATTTGTCTCAACCCAGCATAGTCACAGGTTCCCATCTTGTTAATAGTATGAAGCAAATTTCCTACGCCAACATAACTAACATCAGCGGATTCTGTTTTTCGTTAATTTGGTTCCATCATGAGTTTAGGAATCCGTAAAAGCTGTACTTTGTCCACTTGTTTCTTAACCAGCTGTAACTTAACTGGGTGTTCCTCAATCGACCATTCATTAAATTTGTATTGTTTAACTTTGTTTGCCATTTGAAAATATTTGAGGTCATGACGTGCCTTTCTACTCAAGACTGAACATTCTTGATTTTGAGGTATGTATAGGTTTTCTGCTATTTGCCATCCCCTAACTGAGGAGTTGCTGATGACATTCCTTTTAAGTTGAAGTGTAATGCCTCCTGGACCAATGTGTTGTACTGTTGTTGACTGTAGATAGTATTTTCTTAACTATGGCTCACTAACAGATTATATAGTGACACCTACCACAGTGAGATAACCATTGACATAAATGTCAGCTTATCAAAGTATAAGCTCTGAATCATCTTTTCCCTCTGGAAACATTTTGCACCTTTCTTCTCTTTCAGACTGTTCTTATGGTTAGCAATTTTATCTCTTGCTTTTCTGAAATTGTGATACAAAAATTCAACTACATCTGAAGGATCTGAAGGATGTTGGGGGAGCTGTCATAGATTAATTCTCAGTAAGTGTTCCAAAACTGAAATTATTCATTCCTTTTGGGATTTCTGTTATTGCTTATTCTTTTTGGGCAACAAAACTTTTCAACAGTAACTTCTTTACAATATGTAAAATGATGGTGCTTTCCGGATAACCAGCTGTTAATTTTTCATGGGAAGTTTATTAAAATCAGTTAGACTGTCTGTTTTAGACTGCGTCAATGCAGCCAATGCTATCTTTGGCAACTGCCCTGACAAATACTAATCCAAACTAGATGTAAATATAATATTGTAAATATGAATACAATTATAAACATACAATATAATGCCAAAACTGTGAGACACCATTCCCCGAGAGAAACTTTACATAGCATCCTCCAGATTGAAGAGTTGCTGGCAACATACATAGCATACAGTTACAAAACAAAGTAAAACATTGCATGTGGAAAAGTGAATAAAAGAAGTAAACCTAGGACTGATGTCAGGATACTATGCTTTAAACATAGAATGAATATCTCCTGACAAAAACAAAATTATTGGTGTGTGAAATGGTTTCTTGGGTCTAATATCTCTGCCAGTCCAAGTATTTCTCATGTAACACATACCACAAAGATCAGTTCTGGTTTAAACAGATGTGCTGAAGTTGATTAACAACATTAACTATTCACACTGTTAAAAGATCTCAGACTTGCACATAGTTGGGTTCTGTACTTACTGACATTATGCCTATGTTACAAGACTGGAACACCACACATAGCTGCACTCCACTCAATTGTGACGGCTGAAGGAGAGGCAAGATTTTTAGACTGGAATATGCTGTGCTGTCATCTAACAGTCTTAAAGGGGATTGTATTTCTGGAATAGTAGACAATAATACAACGGAGGGGGGGGGGGGGGGCGGGGGGGGGGGAACAGTGGCTCAGTGGTTAGCACTGCTACTTCACAGTGCCAGGGACCTGGCTTCAGTCTGTGCTTTGGGAGACTATCTGTGTGGAGTTTGTACCTTCTCCCCGTGTCTACACGGGTTTCTCTTGGGGTGCACAGATTTCCTCCCACAGTCCAAAAATGTGCAGGTAAGACGGATTGGCCATACTAAATTGCCTATAGTGTTCAGGAATGTGTAGGTTAGATTGATTAGCTATGGGAAATGCAGCATTACAGGGGTAGGGTAAGAGGGGCTGGGTCTAGGTGGAATGATGTTTTGGAGAGTCGGTGTGTACTTGTTGGGCTGAATGGCCTGTTTCTATACTGTAGGGGTTCCGCATAATAAAATCAGGAAATGCTTGAATTTTGGCTACTCTCGTAAATGGCTAGTCAAAGAAAAGCCTCCGTTGATCAAGAAAATCAAGTGCTGATATGTCAAAGTAGTTTGCTTTGATTACATATAATTCATTGAGGCTGCTCCAGCAGTTTGAAGCAACAAGATTCGCCGAAGGGATATCAATGATTTGGACTGAGCTCAAAGAAAAGCAACTGATCACCAGTCTGTGCTGAGATTCCTAGCAACAGTTAAGTGGTAAGAATGGTACTACAAATAGGTACAGTTTTCCTGGGCTAAAGAGGAAAAAGCAATATTGAAGGTTCTCAATTGATATTGTTGGAAAACGCAAGATATCAAATGTTGACAACAGAACCAATGGTGACTTTTCCCATTATTGGCCCAGGTGCAAAAGGTAAATGAGATAACAAGGTGTAGAGCTGGATGAACACAGCAGGCCAAGCAGCATCAGAGGAGCAGGAGGGCTGACGTTTCGGGCCTAGACCCTTCTCCAGAAAAGTTCTGACTCTGTGCATCTCAGCTACAGTAATCTCACCATGCCTCACCTGAGGGGAGAAAGTCTCTCAGCCACGGTCATTTAAATAAGGCCTTGGAAGTAATTGTGCCTCAAATATTTCGACATTTATTGTTAGTTTGACCTGGGTAAGAAGAAAGGAAAACTTCAATCCCAATTCCCAATTGAAATATTTCAATCTCACTGTTTGAATGCTCATCAGTCGCCTTGGAAGTGCAGGGACTGGTAATGAAGGGCATAACATGTAGGAGGAGAAGTAGGCCATTCAGCCCATCGAGTCTGCTCCACCGTTCAATGAGATCATGCCTGATCTGACATTGCTCAATCCACTTTCTTAGACGCTGCCCCTCAAAGTGGCTGCAAGGAGAAGGGGGGGGGTGGAGACTTTTCCCCAATGTCCAAAGCTAGAGGGCATA
>JAHRHZ010000133.1:13204564-13377380 GCA_024137785.1 Ginglymostoma cirratum | reverse complement strand
ACTTTCCTGCCTTTTCCCTATAAACCTTGATTCCCCTACTGACCAAGAATTTATCTCTCTCGGTCTTGAATATACACAAGGATGCTGTTGCTCCCCCAAACCCCCGCCCGCTCCCCCCCCCCCCCCACACACACACACACACACAGAGCTCTCTGTAGCAAGGAGCTCCAAAATCTCACAACCCTCTGGGAGAAAATATTCATCCTTATCTCAGTCTTAAATTGCAACACTTTTATTCTGAGACTATGCCCACTGGTCCTGGATTCTCCCATGAGGGAAAACATTCTCTCAGCATTGACCCTGTCAAGCTCCTTAAGCATTGTATTTGCTTCAATGAGATCGCCAGAACTACTCTCAGTATTTGAGACGTGGCTTTACCAGCACATTGTACAGTATCAGTACCTTTATATTCTAACCCCCTTGAAATAAGGGCTAATGTTCCATTAATCTTCCTAGTTACCTGCTGCACCTAGGTTTCGTGCACAAGTCCCTTTGTGTTGCAGCTTTCTGCAGTTTTTTTCCATTTAAGTAATAATCTGTTGTCCTCAAAAAATGCACAACTTGTATTTTCCCACATAATATTTCATTTGCCAACTTCTTGCTCACTTACTTAACTTACCAATATCTCTCTGGACACAGTTTGCTTTCCTCTCACAGCCTGCCTTTGCAACTATTTTAGTGTCGTCTGCAAATTTGGCTATGGTACATTCACTTCCTTCCTGTAAGTCATTACTGTATATTGTAAACAGTTGTGGTCCCAGCACTGATCCCTGTAGAACTTCACCGGTCATGGGTCATCAGCCTGGAAAAGAAGCCCTCATCTTCACTCGCTGTTACCTGCCCATTAGCCAATTCTCTATCCATGCTAATGTACTACCTCCAACAGTGTGGGTTCCTATCTTATGACTTATCCTTTTGTGAGGTATCTTATTGACTGGGTTATCCATGTTAGTTAACTTGGTTTGAAATTCAGCAGGCTGACATCTCAGACCTACTTTTCTCAGAAAGAGAGCTAATTTTCTAATTCCTCATGTTCTCATCACTCATCCCTGAATTCCAGCATTCTGAGATGACCCATAAGGTGGTAAATGAAGCTTTGTCAAGTTCACAATGCAAAATAGCTTCAGGAGGCATTAAGACAGTCGGTGTGTCCTGGAGTTCTGGGATTAAGATTTATAATCCCTGGACAAAACTGTAAAACTGAGAGTATATTTATGATGTGTTATTATTTTCCCTTGCAGTTAGTAACAAACACATGCACTCTTTCACTGACTCAAAAAATGTTTAAATTGTTTTCTTTTAAAAGCTAAATTCCTTTGGTCTGGGAGAAAGGTATCCACAAGAGAAGGAAGCTGGGGGAACATTGCTTGGTTACTTGCCATTGTCAGCCCAAGCCTAGATATTTTCTGGGTCATGCTGCATTTGGACATGGACTGCTACAATATCTGATGAGTTGGAATAAAGTATTCTGATGAGAGTTCAGGACTGGCATGTTCCAGGAAGGAGGAAGGTCAAGGACGGCAAGGTAAGAGACCCTTGGATAACAAGGGGGGGTTATGAATTTCATCAAAAGGGAAAAGGAAGCATATGTAAGGTTTAGGAAGCTAAAATCAAACAGGGGCCATGGGAAAACAAAGAAAGCAGAAAGGAATTCAGGCAGGGAATTAGGAGAGCAAGAAGGGGCCATGAAATGATCTTGGCAAGTAGGGTTAAAGACAATCTCAAGGCATCCTATACATACACTAAAAACAAGAGGATAACTCGGGAGAAGGTAGGACCACTTAAGGATAAAGGAAGGATCTTATGCTTGGAGGCAGAGAATGTGGGTGAGATCCTAAATAAGTACTTTGTGTCAGTATTCACCCAGGAGAAGGATATGGAGGATAGTGAGATTTGCGTGGAGCATGCTAATATGCCACAGCATTTTGAGATCAAGAGAGAAGTGGTTTTGGGTCTCTTGAAGAGGATTAAGGTGGATAGGTGCCCAAGGCCCGGTGGTATCTACCCCAGGTTATTAAGAGAGGCCAGACAGGAGATTACTGGGGCCTCGTATCCTCATTAGCCACTGGAGAGGTCCTGGAGGACTGGTGAGTAGCTAATGTTGTTCCTCTATTCAAGTAGGGAAATAGGGATAACCCAGGAAAACACACACCGGTGAGTCTCATATTGGCGGTTGGGAAGCTATTGGAGACGATTCTTATTTGGAAAAGCATGGCCTAATTAGGAACAGTCAGCATGCCTGCATGCATCATGTCTTATTAACTTGATTGAATTTTTCAAGGAGGTGACAAAGGTGATCGATGAGGGTAGAGCAGTGGATGTTGCCTACATGGATTTTAGTAAGGTTTTTGACAAGGTCCCTCATGGTAGGGTCATCCAGAAGACTAAGACGTACGGGATCCACAGTGACTTGGCCGCACGGATTCAGAACTGGCTTGCCCACAGAAGGCAGAAGGTAGTGGTAGACAGGTGTTTTTCAGGCAGCAGGTCCATGACTCATGGTGTTCTGCAGGGATCGGTACTGGGACCTCTGCTGTTTGTGATATATATAAACGATTTGGATGAAATTGTATTTGGTGGTTTAGCAAGTTTGCAGGTGATACAAAGATCAGTGGAGTTGTGGATATTGTAGAAGGTTGTCAAAGGATTCAGTGGGATATGGATCAGATGCAGATACGGTGGACAAATGGCAGATGCTGTTTAATCCTGGTAAGTGTGAGGTGCTGCACTTTGGGGGATCAAATGTTAAGGAAAAGTATACAGTTAATGGCAGGACCTTGAATAGCGTTGATGTACAGGGAGATCTTGGGGTTCAAGTCCATAGCTCTCTGAAAGTGGCCAAGCAAATAGATAGCATGGTAAAGAAGGTGTATGGCATGCTTGCCTTTATTGGTCAGGGAACTGAGTACAAGAGTCAGGAAGTCGTGTTGTAGCTTTGTAAGACTATGGTTAGGCCACAATTAGAGTACTGCATTCAATTCTGGTGGCAACAGTACAGGAAGGATATGGAAGCTTTGGAGAGGGTGCAGAAAAGATTTACCAGGATTCTGCCTGGATTAGAGGGTATGAACTATAAGGAGAGGCTAGAAAAACCCAGACTGTTTTCTCTGGAGCAGCAGAGGCTGAGGGGGAGACTTGATAGAAGGCTATGTGAGATGCATAGATAGGGTTCTTGGTCAGAATCTTCTTCCGAGAGCTGAAATGTCTAAGATAGGGGGCATGCATTTAAGGTGAGGGGGGAAAGTTCAAAGGAGATGTGAGGGCCAAGTTTTTACACGGAGAGTGGTAGGAGTGTGGGATGTGCTGCCCAGGGTGGTGGTGGAGGCACTTATGAATGGAGTGTTTAAGAGATTTTTAGATAAGCACATGAATATGCAAGGGATGGAGAGATGCGGCCCAAGGGCAGGCAGAAGGCATTTAATTTGATGCCATGTTCAGCATAACATCATTCGTTGAAGGTTCCATTCCTGTGCTGTACAGTTGTATGTTCTATGTTCTAATATATAAACTTCTGGACTCTGCTGAAAATGAAGATACCTGATTCTAAACTTAACATACCAGTGGCCTGTGACCCGCAGTTTTCCAGGGATCGGTGCTGGGTGCACTTTTTTTGACAGTTATGTAAATTATTTGGATGAGAATGAAGGAGGCATTGCTAGTACATTTGTGGATGACACCAGAATAGGTGGTATACTGGACAGTGAAGAAGGTTATGAGAAGAACTTGACCAGTTGGGTCAATGAGCTGAGGAGTGGCAGATGGAGTTTAATTTGGATAAATGCGAGCTAATGCATTTTGGTAAAACCAACAAAGGCAGGACTTTCACAGTTAATGGTCGGGCCCTGAGTAGTGTTGTAGAACAGAGAGACCTGGGAATTCAGGTACGTAATTCTTTGAAATTTGTGTCACAGGCAGAAAGGCCTTCATTGCTCAGATCTTTGAGTACAGGGGTTGGGACGTCGTGTTGAGGTTGTACAGGATGTAGTGAGACCTCTTCTGGAATACTGTGCGCAGTTCTGGTTGCCATGTTATAGGAAGGATATTATTGAACTGGAAAGGGTTCATAAGGGATTGACCAGGATGTTGCTGGCAATGGAGAGTTTGAGTGATAAAACTAGGCCAGACAGGCTGGGACTTTTTCCACTGGAACATAGCAGGTTGAGGGGTGATCTTTTTTGAGGTTTATGAAATCATGAGGGCACAGATAAGGTGAATAGCAAAGGTCTTTTCCCTGAGGTGGGAGAGTTCAAAACTAGGGACCACATTTTTAAGGTATGAGGAGAAAGATTTAAAAAGGGCATGAGAGGCAACTTTTTTACACAGAGAGTCGTTATTGTGTGGAATGCACTGCCAGAGAGTGTGGTGGCTGCAGGGACAGTTGCGTTTGAAAGATATTTGGATAAGTACATGAATTGGAAAGGTTTGGAGGAATATGGGCCAAATGCAGTCAGGTGGGACTAATTTAGTTTTGGGAACATTGTCAGCACGGATAAGTTGGACTGAAAGGTCTGTTTCCATGCTCTACGACTCTATACTAAACTTCACACTGGCCCCTACAAATGGTAATTTACTGCAGAGCTACTATGTAACTTTCTGTGTTGAAGCAATAAAGCTTGATGCATTCAATTGCAACCCATAGCAAATTTTATTGTTATGCTACTTCAAAGTGTCTCATTAAAGAGGATAGTGATACCCAGATGAATAAAATCTCTAGTAAGTACAAGGGGCTGCCACAAAGCCTGCATTTGCTCAGTGCTAGCTATATAGTCCTGTTGGGATGAGCACAATTAGTGTCCAAGTCTTAAGTGGAAGGTTGGATTCCAAATGCTCAAATGGTGTTGGCAGTGAATCTTCATTTGCTGCACATCAGTGGGTACCACTATTCACTGGATGCCACCTTGTGGTATAATTTAGACACTGCGAATTGAATCATTTAATAGTATGCATAGTGTGTTAGAAATTAAATAGTTGAGGAAATATGATTCAGTTTGGTGATCTAAACCAATAACTGTTTGGGTTCCATTAATCTGTTAAATTCCACCCAACTCTTAAATTTGGCCAGCAAACCTACACCAAGGTGTCCACTAACATTGATAGACAGTAAGAACTGCCGATGCTGGAGTCAGAGATAACACAGTAGACCAGGCAGCATCAGAGGAGCAGGGAAGTTGATGTTTCAGGTTGGAATAAATAGGAGGGGTGGGGCTGTGGAAAGTAGGTGGGATGGTGATAGGTGAATGCAAGTAAGCAGTGGTGGGGATCGGTCAGTGAAGTGGGAGGAGCAGATAGGTGGGAGAGAAGATAGATAGGTCAAGGAGGCGGGGATGAGAGGGAGGGTTGGTCACAGGATGAGGCCGGGGGTGGGGAGATTTTGAACTGGTAAAGTCCACATTGAGGCCATTGGGTTGTAGGCTCCCAAGGTGGAATATGAAGTGCTGCTCCTCCTTGCTAAAATTGTGAACTATTTTATTAGAAATGCCATTTATTCTTCAACCATCTTTGCTTCTAAACTCCTTGCCCAATCCATTTCAGTCACCTCTGCCCTCATTCCTTTGTTCCTTCTTTGATCTTTATTAAATGGTTCTGTGATATCTTTTATGTGACATCGCTATTGACCCATCTGAACAGAACAGGGGGACATTGATTCAATGTCTCATCTGAAAGTTGGTATCTCCAAAAATAAAGCACTCCACCAGAACTGCACTGAAATACTGGGTTAGTAGATAGATATGGGAGACATGCAGACATATGGGAGTCATATTGGGGGTCAGAAAATTCTTATTTAAAGGTAAAGTCACCATTATCTCATAAGAGTATAGGACTGCTGTCTCATCAGAGTGAAAGAATTGGTGGTGGTTGGACTGCCTCGGTCACCTATACCTCAAGTAAAGGGAGAGGTTGAGAAGGTAACCCATGATTTTGGTGTCCCTTTGCGTCATAAACCAGCTATCCAGCCCACTGAGCTCAGCTAGATGAGAAAAGTCTTTTATCAATGCTTATGTCCTTTCAAATATCATAATTCTCAGAAAATAAGGTTGAAAGATCTCTGATGGCTTAGAACTTGCTAATATCTAAATTAGATTTAGCAATGCTGCTATCACTAAAATGGTTTTACTTGCTCCCTGCTGCGAGCAAAAATAATCATTCAATCCAAAGTTGTTAGCGCGCATCACCACTGGGAAGCTGAAAGTTTTGAAATCCTGTTCACATAGATGCCTGGATACAGGACTTGGTTGATCATGAATGCTGCAGTGAGTGGAAAGACACCCGAAAGGGGCTGAAGAGGCCCTGCCAAGATTTAGACACTTTTGAGACATTACTGATGTAAAGCTAAGAACTAAGATAGGTTTAAGAACAGCAGAGTGATTGTCACTGTTCTAAACAAAAATTGCTGTAAACATACAAAAACACAGTGTACTCTCCAATATGAACTCTAGTTTATCTTCAGAACACTCAAAGGTCAATGCTTTCTTTGGAAAGGATTAAAAAAATTACTCTAATTCCTGAGTACATCTTAAATTGTTCAGACTCACCACTGAAACCCACATCCCAATTACACCTGCCTAGACACATACACCTGACAGCCATCACACCCAACCAGAAACTCCCCTGATCCAACCCAATTGGACACCTCCTCCTGAACTGACACTCCCAAACCCCATGTCTCCACCAGAGCACCATCCCATTGAACTGTCAGCCTGATGCAACAACACCTCTCCTCCACCCACCAACACTGCCACTTCCAACCTCCCACACCCTGCTCAACATCCCCCTTCATCCTACCACCAGCACCACCGGATAGCCTCTAAGCCCAAAGCAATACTCTACTGCACCAGCTGAGTTCATTCCCTTCCCCTCAAGCCTCCCCACCCCCACACACATCCCCCACTGGAAGTGAACACAGACCCTCACTGGTCTGATACCCCTGACCCGACAACACCTTGACACTTTTATCTGTTGGGCTTGTCACTGCCACACCTACTTCTCTGTCACAGAACCTGACACCCTGATCTCACCCACCCCCACTTCCACCCTAGCACCCCCAAACTCCAACCCGTCTACCGGCCTGCCCTACTTATTCCTTCACTTCTTGGGTATCCTACCCTCTTGGCACTCTCCCCACCTGGTATGCTATTGACCTTACCCACAGAGCACCCTAAAGCCGCACTTACATATTTATACTTTCACAGTAGCTACCAAAGTATCTAGCTATGCTGCTGGACATTTACATCACAGAACCTCGCTCGTTATCTGCTGCAAAATGAGACATGGCTTCTATGATCAACTTCACTAATGGATTCGTGGATTTCTGGACAGGCTGGAACTGGATATCCCCATCCAAGAATCAACTTGGAAAACATCTAAAGGTAAATAGATAATTTTTAATCCAATCATAGTCGAAAATAGGTTTACTCAACCTTGAGGAAATACCTGGGCCATTGTGTTAAATGCTATGAGGATTTTTAAAAAGTGAACAGATAGAGGAGCCAACAACCCTTAACAAAGAATGAGTCATATTGGCCCGGATCTTCTGATCAGCATCAGATTTGCTCTTTGCAATTCTGGTTGAAGAATTACTTACTTTACTCTGATTTTTCTGGCGAAAACGTACGGTGGAGGATCTTGCAAAACTAACCCAGTGCAGGAAACCCGGAAATATCAGCGAATGGAATCTGTACAGAAGCCACCCTTGTCTTTCATGGCACTAGCTGTCATAGTCTGCAAAGTAAAAGCTTCTCAGTGCATTTGGGTATATGTGTGAATGCGTATCTGCACAAGTAGACTCGGTAAAGAGGTACAGAACTTGGATGGATGAAGTAGGTTGGTATAGCTGAGCAGAATGGCAGCTAGGTAAGATGGCATCTGGGTTGGCGGCAAGGTAAGGTCAGGTTGGGTTGTTGAAATCAGGATACAGTGACAGGTGATGGCTCGTTAGCAGATTACTGGGAGTCAGGAAGGTTAGTTTTAAAGTAACCAAATAATTGGAATGAAATTTTCTGTACTGGGAAAATATTCGGGTAAGTCATTGTCAAAACTGTCTGAAGTCTCCTCTGAAGGAATGTGGGAGCAGAGGAACTGCCCATCAGAAGTTCAAAGTTCCTGGGAAATTTCCATGCAGTCAGTGTATCAGGACTTTTCTGGTGTCCCAACATGCATCCTGGGATACAGATTTGGTCTCCAAGAGTGGAAGATGTAGGTGTGTTAGCAGCCGACTAGTGAAGGTTGCAAGTGGGGTCAGGAGATTGCAATAAGGTACAAAAACAAGGATACATGCTGTGAAGGGGATAACAAAACGCCATTGCTCTTCTTCTGGTTTCCAGGGCAGTTCTACTCCTCATTTCACTACAGTGTGCTATTTACTTCTAGTATCTTCTTTTGAATTCCTTGAATTCAGTGATGGGTGTTGTTCCTATATTGCTATTTGCGGATTTAACCTCATTTCAATACTGAGTCATCAGCAACATTTGAGCCTATGTTTTGCAGATTTTTAAAATAAAAACAAATTGCCAAAAATACATCTGCAGCAGAATAGTTTGGTTTGGCGTGCAGAGGCGTCACATTGCTATTTGGTATCTGATATAACACTTCAACTGAATGGTCCACCCTTGGTTATTTGGCAGACCTAACAAGAATTGTTTGGTCAGTATTTATACTTAAAAGAACTAACTTACTGTTGATTAGTTATCTTATGCATATGATTTTGAACATTTTCTCTAAATCCTTTGCCTTTTTACCTCATTCTGAATTTTCAAAAAGCCAATCTTTCTAACCATACCATTTGTCTCTCCTAACGCTTGCAGTGTGAGATTCTTTCTTCCCCCATGAACTGTCTTGGAATGTCATTCTCAAGGCGGCACAGCAAGAATGTGAGTGGCATTAACTAAATGCCTCCTTCAGCAAACTGGTGCAACTATTGTGGATTGACTGGTCTCTAGCCATGCTCCAAAATTTGATGAATTCCCTCTTTAATCTACTTTGCCTCCCCACTTCTATTTCCTCATTTAAGCCCACCTTAAAAGCCATTTTTTAAATGAAGCTTTCCTTCACCCTTTCAAATATTTCCCTCTTTGGCTTCAAATGCTATACAAATTCAAGTTTTTTTGATGCAACATGGGACAACTTAGAGCTGTCAGCAACACTACAGGCAGTTTGCCCATAATGCTTATAATTGTGAGCACTTTGGGAGAAGATACTTTCTTCTGAAATGACATCTTGAAAGAAGTAGTGATTCTGACATCTTGAAGGATTTGAACAGCGATAGAGCCATTATTAATAGTTCTGAGGAAGTGTCACTGGACCCAAAACGTTAACTCTGATTTCTCTCCACAGATGCTGCCAGATCTGCTGAACTTTTCCAACAATTTCTGGTTTTGTTTCAGATTCCAGCATCTGCGGTTATTTCGGTTTTCATTATTAATAGTCACATGGTAACACGGAATTTGAGTATTGCTGAAAGAAGACATGTTTTGTTAAAAGAGTTTGGTTTGCATTCATCAGGACAATTCACAAGAGTACCAATGTGATGGGGAACAGCAATTTTAGACTGTATGAGCAGAGGTACTCATTGGTTGGCAGTTAACTAGGCATGATGACTCTGATTGGTCAAAGCATCGTTTGAAAAATAAAGCAAAGAATAGTTGTTTAGGTGAAACAGACCAAGTGTGTATACACATTCTTTCTGTCTGTAAAGAACGGGGCCCTGTGTACATGTATAAAATTATTCTTAGACATCTTAATGCACTCCATCCTGCGCTCATTCTTCACCTTTGAAATTAAGCAGTCATATGAGCTTCTTTCTCTTGCTAGTTGAGGAATCTGCCAGGATGTATTGTGTGTTGCAAACCAACCTTCACTGGGCGGTATACACATGGGGATTTCTATAGTTTCACAAGCTATAAGATTGACCTAATTGACAACCTCATAAAGAGCGCCGAAGCCATTTGTCCACCATGCAAGCTTTATGCTAAAGTAGTGCATATCAAAGCCATCCTGTGAAATAATACCAACTCTGATCATATAATTTCTCGCCGTATATTGTGCAAACTTATGAACGGGCCAATGGCTACCATTTTCAGTCCTGAAAAATGCTCAGTCTATCTCAGATTATATCAAAAGATTTGAGGAACAGGTGAAACCAGATGTTTCATTCAGCTACTAAACGGTAGTGTTCCCCATTAACAGGATGTTGTTGTCAAGCCAGAAAGATGTTTTGTCTAACAATTGAATGCATTTAATGGTAAGGTCATGGGGAGTGTTGCCGAACAAAGAGAGCTTGGGGTGCAGGTTTATAGTTCATTGAAAGTGGAGTCGCAGGTAGACTGATGTGGATAGGGTGAATAGACAAGGTCTTTTCCTCAGGGCAGGGAAGTCCAAAACTAGATGGCATAGGTTTAAGGTGAGAGGGGAAAAGAGTTAAAAGGGATCCAAGGGGCAACATTTTCACACAGAGGTGGTGCATGTATGGAATGAACTGCCAGAGGAAGTGGTAGAGGCTGGCTCAATTACAAAATTTTAAAAAACATCTGTATGAGTATATGAATAGGAGGGGTTTAGAGGGATGTGGATCAAATGTTGGCAAATGGGACGAGATTAATTTAGGATATCAGGTCGGTGTGGATGAGTTGGACCGAAAGGTCTGTTTCCGTGCTGTCGATCTCTGTGACTCCACGTGGTAGATAAATTTCAGTCCTGGTTCTGTGGCTCCTGGTCACAAAGCAAACTAAAAGTTCTTACCAAGTAAAAACCAAAAGAACTGTAGATGCTGTAAATAAGGAACAAAAACAGAAGTTGCTGGAAAAGCTCAGCGGGTTTGGCAGCATCTGTGAAGAAAAAAAATCAGAGTTAATGTTTTGGGTCCAGTGACCCTTCCACAGAGTTCTCTGATTTTTTTTCTTCACAGATGTTGCCAGACCTGCTGAGCTTTTCCAGCAACTTCTGTTTTTGTAAAAGTTCTTACCCTTGTGTTCAAATTCCTCAATCCTCCCTATTATTGTAAATCCCTCCAGCCTTATCATCTTCCGTGAGCTCTGCGTTCCTCCCAATTCTGGTCTCCAACTCATATGATTTCCCCTGCTAGTGTTGTTGCAGCACTCAACACAACTGTCTCTTCAGTTGCTAGGCTCCGGTTTCGCGAATTTACCCTCAAAAGCTGACTCTGTACTTGGATATCCTGCTTCAAGACGCTTGAACATCCACAAAGCTGTGTTGAATTTTGTTTTAAAATGCAGTGAACCACCTTCTGTCACTTTACTCTGTTCCTATATCCATGCAAATACTTGTCTTTGTGGTGATGTCAATGAATCACGGGCATTTTTTAAACATAGAGGCAATTCACGCCAAGAAAGACGCGTTGGTCAACGTATTCACGAACATCTCTCTCCTTCCAGTACTTTGACTGTCAACAACCTTTCACTGCAGGATGGCCGTTGTGCCTGCAGGTGGGGGTGCGGAGCGCAGTCGTCGCTAGGAGCGGCCAGCGGGGTGTGTCTCTCTTGCTCAAAGCACGCTCGTTGGCGGTGCTTGCCAGCACGGGCCTTTGTTATTGGATAGCTGACGTTACTGCGCTGCCAGGCTGTGGCCCCGGGCGCTGACGGGATAGCATAGTTGGAGCTGGAGGACAGCGGGAAGTCATCCCAGCCGCTGCTGTTGCCCAACGACAAGATGGCTGTCGGGAGTAAGCTGAAGTCAGCAGCGACCAGCACAGCGGCATCCTACACGTATACAGGAGGATAGCCGGGGCTCAGGACTCCTGCTTTCGTACCGCTGGGATACCATTAGACCGATATATGGACAGAAATGGGGTCTCAGACTCTGCAAATCCTGAGACAGGGAGTCTGGGCTTCCATCACTGGCGGTTGGTATTATGATCCTCATCAAAATACATTCGTGAATGCTTTCCATCTCTACATCTGGCTCTTCCTCCTTTGTTTCCCATTTACACTGTATATGGTGAGTATTTGGCTGTGCATGTTTACTAGCAATCATTTGGGGATGTTTTGAGATTCATCATTGAATTTCCGAAATGTACGTGTGTGTTTATGGAGGTTAAACTGTTATTTATATGATAAACATTTAATAACTGTAGCACGGTGTAAGGGTTCCCCCCTCTTAAGAAAGCAGACTGTGCTGGAATAATGTGAGATGTTGGTCAAAAAGAAATCCCAATCTGACATTTGTGGAAATATTGGAATAACGAAAATAGACAAGCTGCATAAGTGACAATTAACTGGAATATGAAACATGATTGTTTTTGTAATTAATACTTTGGAATGAAGATTTAATCATTCACTCTGATTGTTAATATCAAAGATTTCTGGGCTCTGCATCGTTGTAGAGAGGTGATTTAAAAAATTTTTTTGTTTGACTGGTGTATTGGTTTTTATTTTAATTTGTTTTAAATAGGATTGGATTCAACGAAGTTAAGATTTAAGTTTTAACAACAGTATGTTGGATTTTAAGTTTATTTAAGCATATTGGTATTTCATTAAGGAACAATTCTGTGAGATGATAGCTGTCATCTTTACTGCCTCTGTGCTTTAGCAGCTGGTGTTGTTTTTCGTTTTACTGCTTGTAATGTCACCTGATTCATTTTAGTAGGTTGTGCTTCTGGAAAAATAGCATGTAACATGTAAGAATAAACAAACGGAAAAGGCGAGGCATTGTGTATGATCCAAAAGAGACATTTTTTGCTTGGGTTGGGGAGTTAATGATCATTCTTTTGCCAGTGCAAAAATTAGCTCTGGTTTATGATAGCCTTTTTATTGTTGAGAGGTTCTCTGTACACAGCTCTTGGGGAAATACTTTTATACATATAATCCTGTTTTCAGGTTGTAATAACAATGGCCTTTAAACCAACCTTCATCTCAGTAGTTCCCTTATCGGAGTTAGGTGTTCTGAGGTGCTACTCAGAGACAAAAATTGACACTGAATCAACTATACATGGGCAATATATCTTTACATGGGGTTTTTTTTAAAAAGGTTAATTTTGTGTAATGGTGGTACCCATCCATGTACCTCTGCTTGTCACATGTTTTTGATTCAGCCTTGAGCACATTTTGTATAACAAAACATTCCAAAGTGCCTTGTGGGGCAAAAGTAAACACAGAGATGTGAAATACTTTCCAACCGTTCAGAATTGATTTGAGTTTTGCAAGGAACTGGGATAAAAACCATAGCGGTATTATTTAATTTTCTTTGAACAAATCTGTTTTATACAATTATTGGAGATCTGAAAGAAGGTTGCTTGACTGGACAGGATGGTGAGAGACTGAGAGTCATGTGATCAAATCTTCAGCACTTTTTATGACCAGAGATGGTAACCCTATGGAGAAGATCTTGCAAGTTACAACAAAATGTTTTGAAGAGCTCCTGAGGAGGAAAGAGTGACAGATGACGCATGGTGATTTACAGAGAATGTTGTAGATTGTGTGCCCAAGATTGCAGCTTCAGTATTACAGGTTTCACCATTAAAGGAAAGTGGAGGTGCATAATTGTGGGATTTGAAGGTACAGGCTAGCAGATAAGAATGGAAGTGATTGCAATACTAAAGAAGAGTGAGAGTGTTGATAGTGTAATGGTAATTGTTGTGAGGTAGTGCATTGGGATTCTGCCATTTTTGAGTTGCAGTTTGTGGATTTAGAGCTCGGGAAATCAGCAAGGAGAGCGGTTCTGTCAGATCAGTGAAACGGAAAGCAGTGAGGATGAAGTACACATAGAGGGATTGATGCTGCCAAAAAAGGTCAGACTTGGCAGTGCTTTCACATAAATAATATTTTTCAATATCATTTACCAAAAATAATGTGTGTCATCAATAGAAAGGGAAGTATAGATTCTACTTCATTAAAGAACAAAATGCTGTGATTATAATGGAGTGGTGGACATGATCTGTATGGACTTCAGTAAGGCATTTGACAAGGTTCCTCATGGAAGAGACTGGTTAGCAAGGTTAGATCATTTGGGATGCAGGGAGAACTAGCCATTTGGATACAGAACTGGCTCGAAGGTAGAAGACAGAGGGTGGTGGTGGAAGGTTGCTTTTCAGACTGGAGACCTGTGACCAGCAGTGTGCCACAAGGATCAGTACTAGGTCTACTGCTTTTTGTCATTTATATGGTTGGATGTGATCACAGGAGGTATGGTTAGTAAGTTTGCAGATGACACCAAAATTGGAGATGTAGTAGACGGTGAAGAAGGTTACCTCCAGAGTACAACAGGATCTTGATCAGAGGGACCAATGGGCCGAAGAGTGGCAGATGGAGTTTAATTTAGATAATTGTGAGGAAATACATTTTGGAAAGGCAAATCAGGGCAGGACTCATACACTTAATGGTAAGGTCCTGGGGAGTGTTGCTAAACAAAGAGATCTTGGAGTGCAGGTTCATAGTTCCTTGAAAGTGGAGTTGCAGGTAGATGGGGTGGTGAAGACAGCGTTTGGTATGCTTGCATTTATTAGTCCGTGCATTGAGTATAGAAGTTGGGAGGTCATGTTGCAGCTGTGTAGGACATTGGTTAGCCCACTTTTGGAATACTGTGTGCAATTCTGGTCTCCCTGCTATATGAAGGATGTTGTGAAACTTGAAAGGGTTCACAAAAGATTTATGTGGACGTTGCCAGGGTTGGAGGGTTTGAGCTATAGTGAGAGGCTGAATAGGCTAGGGCTATCTGCTCTGGAGTGTCGGAGGCTGAGGGGTGACTTTACAGAAACTTATAAAATCATGAGGGGCATAGGTAATGTAAATGGACAAGGTCTTTTCCTCGGGGTGAGGGAGTCCAAAACTAGAGGGCATAGGTTTAAGGTGAGAGGGGAAAGATTTAAAAGGTACCTAAGGGACAACTTTTTCACACAGAGGGTGGTGCATATATGGAGTAAGCTGGCAGAGGAAGTGGTACAATTACAATATATAAAATGCATCTGGATGGGTATATGAATAGGAAGAATTTAGAGAATATGGGCCAAATTTTGGCAAATGGAACTAGGTTAATTTAGGATATCTGATTGTCACGGATGAGCTGGACCGAAGAGTTGTTTGTGCTGTACATCTGTGACACTATCATGATTGCATTGCAGCAACTTTGTTTTGCTCCTCAATATTTGCTTCAGATGAAATGGCAATGATGAGTTGCATTGCTGATAACACATAGATAATATGTAAGTAGTAGCAGTTTGACCTTATGGACAATAGTGGATGCTGAAGTTGTGAAGTTTTATAGTTGTATTAGTGAAGCATTGAATCCTTTTCACTCTCCTCTCATTCCTGCAACACGTCCACGTGTGCTTCTCTCACTCTCACCTTAATGCCTCCTCCCTCAAGTATTCTTTCTTGCAAGTGCACATATTTTTAACCTCTCAGTCATATTATAAATGCTCTCTGGCCTAAATTGGTTCGACATTTACGATAAATGTTTGGAGGATGATAAATGACAGGAGGGGAAGAATCTAGTACTGTATTGGTTCTCTTCCAAAGGAATAATCTTCACTGCCTTGTTGCAACTACTGGTTGTCTGAATGGGAAATGATCCAGTTCCATTACCAGAATCCATCCCAAATTAATGAGTGTAAATCAACAGAATGGAAAAAGATGAAGCAGATGAATTAAAGGCTTATGCTGCATCTTAAATTCCAGTCAATCTGATGTGGTTGTATTTTCAAAGTGTTAGAACAAGAAGAGGTGTAATCATATCAACACTAGCTGAACACTAACAAAGCACAGATGGACCTAAAGAAGGAGCATGCATTACACTTTAAGGAGAGTAAGATTGACTTGATGAAGGCATCAAACATGTCACAACTTTTGTCTATATTTGAGAGAGCTGTCTACGTAACTATATAGGTAATTGTATATTGTGTATCTGACAACGCATAGATAAATTTGCTCTGGTTATATCGTAGCTATATAAGAAGAGAATAGATCCTGTGAACATCGATTTTCATGAGTGTCAGTGACACATCTCACTTACCGAAAGATGTCAGGATTCCAGCATTCTATAAGACATTTCCTTTGTTATTATATAGTGTCCATATCTAATATTGAGAGAAATGCCATCTATAGTAATTCATGGAAGCATCTTAAATTCTTATGAATTTCAAAGTTTTTAAATAATTGGTAATTATTTTCAGTTAGCATTGAGCAAATTGAGCAATAATGAGGCAGAATTGTGACATTGATTCTGTTTGAAATATTTGTATTAAATAGTATTTTTCCCTTTTCGTTTAAAAAATGAAACGGGGATGTTTTAAGAGAATATTTTGCTGTATAATAGTATCTCATTGTGTATTTGAGAATTCCACTTCTCAGAAGTTCCATACTGAATGCTAGAATGATACTGAGCTGTGTACACGATGTTTGGCCTCTTGTCTTTTTTGTCATCAAAGGTCTTTAAGGACACTACAGTTAACCTTAAATTTGAAGGGTGTGATTTGGGGAATGTGGTGTGGAATGATGCTAGAGTGACGTCAAGGTTAGTGAAAGCTGAATTGTCTGGTTTCCCTAACCCGATTTGCTATTGAGCAATAATCGCTCCTGCTGGGAAGTGAGAAAATGTTTGGTTGAAGTTGGATTGGGGTTGCCTGTGTTTCTGAAGCTCATGATACTGGCTCATTAATGAATAATAGGCATTAAAATGAGAGGGCTACAAGAGCCTTGTTCCAGCAATAGTTGCCATTTTTAGCAGTGAGGAAACAGGGCGGGTTGAAGCATTCAGAGCCATCAATTACTAAAAATACTTAGTGGATCTTGATCTGTGTCAGTTTGGACTAAATTTTTCCTTCAATTCTTGTCATCTTCATAAGGTTAGAAGTGGAGTAAATGCATGTCTGATGCTGAACAAGGAAATATTGTTGACCCTGCAGTGCCCTGCTTGAGGGAACATTTCTGTGTAGCATTTGGTTTAATCAAAAACACTTTTCCCGTCACAACAGTACAATGTTTTCCAGCTTCCTCTGAATTTTTCCCCTTATTCCTTCCAACTCTGTTTCTTTGCAATTGTTAGTGACTGAAACTGAAGTACTTTTTCCTGCATGGCAACTGTCTTCTGATATCTTGTTTTGCTGACCGATGAGTATTATCAGGCAGTTCGGGAGAAGGACATATCACAGCTAGGCTCAATCTTTCCTTTATTGAGTATCCACACAGCTGCACCCAGCTGGACTCGCAGGACAATGGAGCCAAGTGCTTTCATAGCCGACTAATATGATACATATTTTAATTTGGATAATTGACTTGATGAGATACATTTTGATTTGTATGTTTTTAAATGCCCATGTTGTACCTCTTTGGGTATTGAAAGATTTTCCAGTTTGTTGCTGGAATGCTTGATGGCAGATTTGACAAGCTGTCCACTTGCCAGCTGGAACTTTCTTTCACTTTTACGCAGGTCAAGAGGTTGATTTCACGTGCCAGTGACATGAGAAACTGATGGGGAAGATAACACATTTGGATTAGAGTTGTGGGATTTTTAGCAGGATATTGCGCCACAGAAAATCATTTGCTTTACTGTTGTGATTTGTTCTGATCTCTTCCAGATGTGCTATTGGATTGGTGTCTTCTGTTGTCACTGATTGTCTCTACATGAAAGCTGAAATTATGGCCACAACCTTTTAGTGCTCCTTCACATTGAGATCTTTTAAAAAGAAACATGACAATGCTAATTTGAAGTTTCACTAACCTCGACAAAGTCTTTACTGTGTCTTTTATTTTTAAGCCTATAATTTGAATTTTTTTGCAGCGGTTCCTGTAATTTTGATTCCATGCAGCCTAGAACAATAAACAGGAAGACAGCAACTATTCCAAATGTTGACCATATAGCTGCAATTATGTAGCTTGCACAAGAAAACTCTTGCAAAACTCTGGTTAAAAACTCTTGAAATAATTCTGAAGCAAGCAATGCTGTAATGAGAAATATTGCTGTGGAGTGGATGAGCAAACTGAAGCTAAGAGCTTCCTTGCTATTGTTGGGATCAGGATGCAAAATCTCACAATTTAGGCCATGATAATCTTTTCAGACTTTTGTTCAGGTCCAAATAATCAGCGTAAATTAAATTTTATTCCAAAGTTCAAAGCCGGTCATTGAGCATCATTGTTTAGGGCCAATATTCAGCCAAACTCACTAATTAACTTGCAAAAATTTGTTTTTTCTAATGTGTCTGAGCCCAAGGCATGTAGAAAAGCAGAGCAGCTTTAACCAAATTTGAGTTAGCCTGTAGTGTACATAACCTTTTTAAAGCCTGACTGTTTTCCAGGTTCCCCAGAGAATACTCCTCACACCCATTGCCACTTGATGTACATTTGTGCACGGTAGAATTGATTATTTTGACAAACACTAAATTAATTGAAAGGCTTGTGGTTGTTTCATAGAAGAAGAAAATTTGAGTGTACCGCTGAAGTTATATGAACAATCTTCTCTATTTGACCTGTCAGAGAACTGGAGTTCGTGGTCCGCATTCTCCACCCCTTCCCCTGACAATTTCCAGTTTTTTTTTCCCTTTGTGCGGAGTATCTTGATAAGAAATGAATGATCCTTAGCCAGCCAATCCAAATCTCCAGTCTCATTCCATAAGTCAGAAAGACTGCAGCGAATTCTCTTGCATTGCAGTTTGCATGGAGCTGAGAGATTTGAAGCATGAGTCTGGATTGCGACATTGGTTTCCCTGCAGTATACAGATGATTGTACGCTGAATTCAGGTTTTTCTTTCTTCAGAATTTGGACAAATGCTCTTTTTCTTTTCTCGATCTACTTTTTGCCATCTCATCCTCCCTGGGTTTAGGGGAGGGTCATGGCTAATTTGAAGCTAATATGCACACCGCACAAGCAGAATTCCAATAAGGCTTACTGGATAACAATCATTAACTCAAATGGTGACCACTTTTATTTATCTAGCATAGGTTTGTCCCATTCAAACTGTTATTGAGTAGCAGATTATTCTGTCATCATTCATCATTGGAATTGAACTGAGGTTGGAGGGGTTGAACACCTAACAAAATAGGTTGCAGCTTAATTGCCACCTCTGTGCTTACTGACTGAGCAACATTAGCTCCCAAATCCTCGACATCTTCAATTTAAACTTTCCATCTGATTCAAATTCCTTCATGGCCTTGGCTGACACAATATCCACTGTACAGCCCTCTGCTCCATATTTGGCAAAATCTGGCCTCTCTGTATCACCTGCTGTCTTCCACCACTATAGGTGGCAGTACTTTCATTGTTGTTGATTAGCCAGAACTAACTGGATGACATGCAAGACACAGAAAATTGATCCTTCTAATATGCCTATAATTTATTTTAAAAAGTTAATCTATTCATTGTGTTTTGCAGAAAATTTTCTTTCCTTTAACCAGTTATAATGTATGCTTTTTGTGGGAAGGTGGGATTAGAGTCAGGCAACATGTTGGAGCAAGATTAATTTGACATAATTCATATGTGTAACTGCAGATCGATCTCTGTAGAGTATGATAATATACAGATGTACATCAGGATATGCCAGGCTTTCCAGTCCTATTTCAGTTTTTTAAGTTGATATTTTCATGGGATGAATGTGTCACTGGCAAGGTCTGCGTTTGTTGCCCATCTTTAATTGCCCTTGAATTGAGT
This sequence comes from Ginglymostoma cirratum, assembly GCA_024137785.1. Lineage (NCBI taxonomy): Eukaryota > Metazoa > Chordata > Chondrichthyes > Orectolobiformes > Ginglymostomatidae > Ginglymostoma > Ginglymostoma cirratum. The sequence continues at coordinate 13,357,793 of JAHRHZ010000133.1, read as the reverse complement.
GTCTTGCTAGGCCGTTTCACAGAGTACTTAGGAAACAATCAGTTGTCAGTCAGACCAAGTATTGATGGCAGATTTAATTTCTTAAAGATTGTTAGTGAACCAGATGAGTTTTTACAATGATGGATGATAGTTTCACGGTCACCATCACTGATACCAGCTTTATGTTCTGTATTTATTAAGTGAATTTAAATTCTACCAGCCCTGTGGTGGGATTTAAACATGTGACCCCGGAGTATTGTCTTGAGCCTCTGGATTAACAGTCCAGTGACATTGTTACTATATCACCATCTCCCTCTAATTAACAGTATCTGATAGGAAAGATTGCAAATATTAGAGAGACATGAACTATTCCATCCAGTTCTGAAGAAGAGTCTTTGGATTTGAAGTGATAACTCTTTTTCCCTATCCACAGATGTTGCCAGACTTGCTGAATTTCTCTGGCATTTTCTGTTTTTTATTTCTAATCTATTTTTAATTAATTTCAGCTGAGTTAGTGCAATAGAATTGTTGTTTGTTTGTTGTTGAAAAGAAAATGAAACACTTTTTTTCCTTCATAGAGATAGTAGGCACTGCTGATGCTGGAGTCTGAGATAACAAGTGTGGAGCTGGAGGAACACAGCAGGCTAGGCAGCATCAGAGGAGCAGGAAAGCTGACATTTCGGGTCTGGACCCTTCTTCAGAAATGGGGGAGGGCAGGGGTCTCTGAAATAAATAGAGAGGGGGGCGGCGATAGAAGGTGGCTGATGGAGCAGATAGGTGGGAGAGAAGATGGACAGGTCAAGGAGGCAGGGATGAAACTAGTAAAGGTGAGTGTAGGTAGGAAGTCGGGGTGGGGGTTGGTCAGTGAGGTGGGAGGAACAGATAGGTAGGAGAGAAGACGGACAAGTCAAGGAGGCGGGGATGAGAGGTGGGGCTGGTCTTGGGATAAGGTCGGGGGTGGGGAGATTTTGAAGCTAGTACAGTCCACACTGAGACCATTCGGTTGTAGGGTTCTAAGGCAGAATATGAGGTGCTGTTCCTGCAACCTTTGGGTGGCATCGTTGTGTGACACTGGAGGAGGCCCAGGATGGACATGTCGTCCAGGGAGTGGGAGGGGGAGTTGAAGTGGTTCGCGACTGGGAGGTGTTGTCGTTTGTCGCGAACTGAGCGTAGGTGCTCCAAAAAGCGGTCTCCGAGCCTCCGCTTGGTCTCCCCGATGTAGAGCAGGCCATATTGGGAACAGCGAATACAGTTTACCACGTTAGTGGATGTGCAGGTGAACATCTATTTAATGTGGAAGTTTTTTTTTGGGGCCTGGGATGGGGGGGTGAGGGGGGAGGTGTAGGGGCAGGTGTAGCACCTCCTGTGGTTACACAGAAAAGTGCCGGGGTGGTGGGGCTATTCGGGAGTGTGGAGCGGACAAGGGAGTTGTGAAGGGAGCGGTCCCTCCGGAAGACAGATAAGGGTGGGGAGGGAAATATATCCTTCGTAGTGGGGTCAGATTGCAGGTGGCAGAAGTGGCAGAGAACGATGCATTGAATCTGGAGGTTAATGGGGTGATAAGTAAGGACAAGGAGAATTCTGTCTTTGTTTTAATTGCGGGGAGGGGATGTGAGAGCTGAGGTGCGGGAAATGCAAGAGATGCAGTTGAGGGCGTGTTTGACCACTGGGGGATGGGGAAATTGCGGTCCTTGAAAAATGAGGACTTTTTCCTTCATGTTCTGCTGTACTGTGATGTTGAAATATCTCAAAGCACTCCACACTTTGACCTGGGGACTTCAAATTGGGGACAAATGCAATAGCCATTATGTATCCATACTCTTCTAAATTTGGAGTGGCTTTTATATTATTTCAGTTTTAAAGTCACAGAGTCCTACAGCACGGAGACATGCCCTTTGGCCAACACTGGTCCTTGCTGACCAAAATGTCCATTTATGCCAACCCAAATGCTTCTAAATCTTTCCTGTCCATGTATTTGTCCAAATGTGTTTTAAATGTTGTTAATGTACCCGCCTCAACCACTTTCACTGGCAGCCCATTCTATATGCATACCCTCCTCTGTGTACAAAAAGTTGTCCCTCAGGTTCCATGTATTCTTTCCCCTCCTAACTTAAACTGATGCCTTCTAGTCGTCAATTACCCAACCCTGGGAAAAAGACTAAGTGTATTCACCCTATCCATGCCTCTCATGAGCTTCTAGACTTCTACAAGATCCCTCTTTGTCTCCTACGCTCGAAGGAGAAAACTCCCAGCTTGTCCAACCTCTCCCTATAACTCAGTCCCTTGAGGCCTGGCGACATCCTCGTAAATTTCTGTGCTCTTTCCAGTCTAAGAACATCCTTCCTATAGCAAGGTGACCAAACTGAACACAATAGTCCCAAGTGTGGCCTCACCAATGTCCTGTACAACTGCAACATAATTTCCCAACTTCTATATTCACTTCCCTGACTGATGAAGGCCAGTGTGCCAAAAGCCGCCTTCACTGCCCTGTCTACCTATGACTCCACTTTCAGAGAACCATGCACCTGATCTCCAAAGTCCCTCTGTTCCACTGCACTCCTTAAGGCCTGATCATTCACCATGAAACTCCTACCTTGATTTGACTTTCCAAAACGCAACACTTCCCACTTATCTATATTAATCTCCATTTCTCGGCCCACTTCCCCAGCTGATCAAGATCCTACTGCAATTTCTGAAAACCTTCCTCACTGTCCACGATACCTGCTATTTTAGTGTCATCCACAAAATTGTACAATGCCTTGTACATTCTCACCCAAATCATTGATATAGAAAGCAAATAGCAATGGGCCCAGCACCGACCCCTGAGACACACCACTAGTCAAAGGCCTCCAGTACGCCAAGCATCCTTCCACTGTTACCCTCTGCTTCCTACCATCAAGCCGATTGTGTATCCAATTTTCCAGCTTTCCCTGAGTTCCATGCAATCTAACCTTCTAGAGCAGCCTACCAAATAGAACCTTATCAAAGGCCTTACTGAAATTCACGTAGACTATGTCTACCATACTGTGCTCATCAACCTTCCTGGTCACTTCTTTGAAGAACTCTTAACAAATTTGTGAGGCATGATCTCTTACGCATGAAACTATTCCTAATCAAGCCCTGTCTTTCCAAATGCATGTATGTCTTATCCCTCAGAATCTTAATTAACTTACCGACCACAGATGTTAGGCTTACTGGTCTTTAATTCCCAGGTTTTTCTTTGCAGCCCTTCTTGATCAAGGGCACAGCATTTGCTACCCTCCAGTCTTCTGGGACCTCACCCGTGGCTAACGATGATGCAGATATATCAGCTAGGGCTCCTGCAATTTCTTCTCCAGCCTCTTGCAGGGTTCTTGGATATTTCTGGTCAGGACTAGGAGATTTTATCCACCTTCATACATTTTAATACTTTCAACACTACCACTACTGTGATATCGACTGTCCCCAAGATGTCGCCACTAACTTCCCCAAGTTCCCAAGTCTTCATGTCTTTTTCCACGGTAAAAACAGAGGAGAAATATTCATCGAGGAGCTCGCCCATCTCCTGTGGCTCCGTACGTATGTGTCCACTTTGGCCCTTGAGGGGTCCTATTCTCTCTCTAGTTATTCTAGTTATTCTTTTTCCTTTAATGAACTTAAAGAATCTCTTTGGATTCACCCTAATCTTCTCAGCCTAAGCTATCTCATGTCTCCTTTTTGTCCCCTACGTACCTCCCAGGGATTCCCTTGATCCCAGCTGCCTGTACCTTAGCCATGCGTCCTTTTCTTTTTATTTGGTCAAAGCCTCAATATCTCTTGTCATCCCGCATTCCCTACTCCTGCCAACCTTGCCCCTCACCCTCACAGGAACATATAGACCTTGAACTCTAGCTATCACGCTTTTAAAGGCCTCTCACTTGCCAGAGGTTCCTTTGCCTGCAAACAAACTACTCCAGTAAATCACTGCAAGCTCCTGTCTAATTCCATCAAAATTCGCCTTGCCCCAATTTAGAACTTGAACCTGTGGGCTAGCGTTGTCCCTCTCTGTAACTATTTTAAAATTAATAGAACTATGGTCACTGGTGCCAAAGTATTCAACTCTTTTTTTTTTCCTCTGTCACAACAGTCACCTGTCCTGCCCTGTTTCCCAATAGGAGGTTGCGTTTTGTCACTTCCCAAGCAGCACCCTCTAGAAACTTTCCTGAACACATTTAACAAATCCCACCCCATTTAAACCCTTAACACGATGGCAGTGCCAGTCTGTTAGGAAAATTAAAATCCATCACTATGACAACCCTATTGCTCCTGCAAGTCTCCCCAGTCTCCCTGTATATTTGTTCCTCTAATTCCTGTTGACTATTTGGAGGCCGGTAGTACAACCCCATTAACTTACCATCCCCTTCTTATTTCTTACCTCCCCCCACAAAGCTTCACTGGATGATCCCTCCGTTATTTCACCTCTGATTACTGCTGTGATACTCCTCTTAATCAAAAATGCAACTCCCCGTCCCTTCTTTCCTCCACCTCTGTCCCGCCTGAAGCACCTGTACCCTGGCACATCAAGCTGCTAGTCCTGTCCCTTCCTTATTCATGTTTCTGTAATGGCTATAATATCCCAATTCCACATACCTATCAATGCCCTGGGTTACCTGTCAGCCCTCTTGCATTGAAATAGATACAATTTAATCCAACAGGCATTCCTTGTTCCTTGTCGTGTTCCAGTCTGACCTGTCTCTTCAGTGTACTATTTCTGATTACTGTATCTCCTTCCATCCTTGCACTTGCTTCCCTGCTGTTGAGGATCCCACCCCCTTGCCAATCTAATTTAAACCCTCCCTTGTAGCACTAACAAATCCGCCTGCCAGGATATTGGGCCCTCTCCAGTTCAGGTGCAACCCATCCCTCTTGAACAGCTTTGCCCCGGAAAAGATCTGTGATCCAGTTAATTTGTTTTTGCTTGGGTGCTTTTCATTAAAGCAAGAATGTTGGTTGTTTTCCTGAATTATCCTAAAAATAATACATTGTGATCAAAAGGCAGGTGAGACTTCAACTTAACACATCATCCAAAGGGCAGCAGTCCCTCAGCAATGCACTGCAATGTGAGCCTACATTATAGACTGAAATCCAATGGCTTTCAAAGAAGAAGTCTGCGAATAAGCTGGCAATGCCTAATTTCACTGTCTTGAAGACTTATTTGAAATTGTGTGATTGTAAATTTAATTTCCTACTGAACATGACATTCTTTTACAGCTCCTTATGGATATTCGGAGTTGTATGGCAATGTAGCTTAGTGAACCTCACTCTTTACAAAAGGTATTGACATATGAGTATTATGTTTTTTGGAATTAATTTGAGACTGATAGTTATGAGGTTTGTAGGATTATAGTTTGGGGTTTTAGCTTTAAAACTGGCCAAGGGAGTCATGTAACTTAGTGTAAACTCTAATAGTAAGCCTGTGTGGGGTTGATTTTTAGAGTTCAGTCGAAGGTTTAGATTTGTTTAACTGAGAAGGCTCAAGGTATTTATGCTTGGAGGCAATGACAGCAGTTTCTGTGTCAGTCGTGAGTAAACGCTGAATTTCCTAGAAACCCCAAAAGGTATTATAAGTGTTGGGCTGTAATCTATCGATTTACTTCAAAACAGAAAGGGAGTTGAGGTCAAGAATATATAACTAGCAATTCACTGACATGGAAGGTTAATGTGTTTCATGTTGTGGACATGTTGTTGAGATAATGTTATAGAACACCCTACAAACCACAAATCTCAGCCAGTAGGTGCTCGGTGTGGTCAGCAGTGTGAAAAGGATGTGTGAATTTGCAAACTGCCGTGGTTGATTGCAGGAGGTGGATCGTCTTTAATTGAAGAGATGCATCCTGCAACTATCTAAAAATTCATAGAGATTTATTTTGGCGTGTCCAGGGCATGAAGAATAATTGGAACAAGCTTCACTGCTGCTGGTGAATTTGAGAAACACTTAAACTGAGTGAAGTACTTAGAGACAGTCACTCAAGTAATTATGGGAGGTGAGGATTTGAGAACCCATTGGAAGCTGGGAGCATCTAGAGATTGCATGCTAAAAGGACTGTAATTTTGAAAGTGTTTGATACATAGGGGATTGCCTCTGTCTATAGTTCACCAGCATAATTTACAAGTAATATAAGTTGAGTATATTTTAGTTGCAAAAAGAAAATGATTTATTTAGCAAATAGTCACTGTACAAATTTTGAAATGTGAAATTTTGTCATGTGTCTTTGAAGTCTATAAGAAATACCACTGGCTGTTTCTGGGTACTTTCTAGATCGTATGAAGTTAAATACAGTGAATATTTCAAGAGACTTGGGTGTCAGGTGCGTGGATCTTTGAAATGTCATGAACCAGTACAGAAAATAATCAAGAAAGCTAATGGAATGCTGGTCTTTATAACTGGAGGACTAGAATATAAAAGTGGAGAAGTTATGCTGCAGTTTTACAAAGGCTCCACTTAGATACTGTGAGCTGATCTGGATACTACACCTTAGGAAGGATATATTGGCAGAGGAAGGTGTACAGTATAGGTTTACAACCGGACTTCAGGGGTTAAGTTATGAGGAGATATACAAATTAGGCCTGTTTTCTCCAGCATTTAGATGGTTAAGAGGTCATTTGCTTAAAGTCTTCAAGGCATTAACAGGAAAAGATAGGGTAGATAAAGACAAACTTATTCCACTGGTTGGGGATTCTAGAACTAGGGAATATAGTCTGAGAATTAAGGTCAGACTGTTCAGGTGAGATGTTAGGAACCACTTCTACACCCAAAGGGTAGTGGATGATTAGAACTCTCTTCAACAAATGGCTGTTGATGCTGGATCAGTTGTTAATTTTAAATCTGAGGCAGTATCTAAGGTGTATGGCCTAAAGCTAGGATATGGAGTTAAGCTGCAGATCAGCCATGATCTCATTGAATGGTGGAACAGGGTACTCCTGTTCCTATGTTCACAATTTTTGAGTTCAGTTTAAGTCAAATACAGTTAGAAGTTGGGAAGTATGTTTATCTAAGAAAGTGGCATGAGCTGTTGGATTGACAGAAATTAGCGTATTAAAAATTATACCAGACTGGAAAATAGATATAATAAATGCAATCCAAGATAAGGCAGAGCTGATCTTTCTCTTACATGGTAGGTAGCAGACAGTGACAAAAGGTGACAAACAGACCTTAAGAGCTAGAATCATGAATATGGATGGAAACTCGCAAGGGATATCAAAGTCAACACATTTTTATTTTCAGAATTATGCATGACGTGAGAATGGTCATACACAACTTTTACCTTTTGAAAATTCGTCAATAATATTAAAAATTAAATTACTTGGTGCCATTATGTAGAGTAGAAAAGCAAAATTGCATGTCAGACATGCCAAGAAGTTAATACTGAATTGGCTGAGGGTTCAAGAAAACTAACGTGAACAGAAATCACTTATCAATTAAATAATGGCACTAAAGAGTTATGCACCTTCAAAACCAGTTGGTTTCTAGGTTTTAGAAGGAGTAGGTGAGGACATTGAAGGGCACCTTGAATATTTTCAGCTGAAGGGAGAGAACTGGCATGAATTTGTCATGGACAGACTTGCTTAATGAAAATGTTTGAATATTTTTGAATGGCTCACTGAAGTTACGGAAAGTTGAGTATTGTTAGGTGTTATTTACATGAGCTTCATGTGAAACCTCTGTTAAGGGACTGTTAGCTAAAGCTTAAGCTCACGGAATTTAAGGAAGATTACTAGATTGCTTAGGAAATTGGCTGAGTGAACAATAGAGAAATACTTTAGTTACCAAAAACAAGCAGAGAAAATGCTGGAGAAACTCAGCAGGTCTGGCAGAAAGGTGCTGAATTTTTTTTTACACTTGTTAGGTGGAGGATAGTCAAGGCGGCCAGATAAGACTATACAAAACAGGAACGGGAGTAGGCCATTTGCCTCTTTAGCTTGGTCTGCCATTCATTAAGATCACGGTTGTTCAAACATTTCTCACATCCCCTTTTCCCATAACCTTTAATTCTTCTACGGATCAAAAATCTATCTACCTCTTCCTCCTGCAGCTTCCCATGGCAAGGAGTTCCAAAGACACTTCACAGTCTGTGACAGCAAAAGCCCTCATCTCAGATCTAACAGAAGGCTTTAATGGGTATGAGGTAAAACTGGGCATTGTGAATTAGGTCACAGATTCTCTGTCATTTCAACGAAAGGTGTTTTTACAGGCTTGAAGGCTGAATGGTGCTCTTCTGTGTACAAGTTTACTATAATTTAAATAACTTCAAGTTTTCATTTTTGAATGTATTGGAATCTGTTACTTTTGCCATCAGAAATACCTGATACAGTCACACAAATTCCAGTCATGGGTTTGCCCCTCAGTCTGCCTGCTGTTCATTCTTAGTTTCTTCATTTTTGTTGATCTGCCAGTTCACTTTGCTTGAAATACCCTTGTTTTTCAATCTCTTGTCTCCTTTCCCAAAGATACGAGCTCTGGTTGGAATATATATTCATGGACAGTGTTTCTTTGGCAGCTGGAAGTTAATTTAGGTTTTTTTTAAATACCGAATGCAATTGGCAAGTGCATGTAAAATATCTCCTAGTGCTGCCTGAACCGAGGCCAACTATATGTGGATTGATAAATCAAAATGTTAGAATTAGTAGCTCTGTTTACAACCTTCAGAGGCTCACTGACATTAGTTGGAAGGCCTGCCAAATGTAACTTCACATTGTAATAGTATATTGCTGAAATTTTAAGTCAGATGCAGCTTATTGTATATTAGATGAGAAATACTGCTAATGATGACACTTGCTTTGACTATTGCAGACAAGAAATAATCGTTTATGCAGTTGCGTCATTACATTTAAAAACAAGCAGCTTTGCATGCAATGTTTAATTATTTATACATGGCGCATCTATGATTTTGAGCAATAATGGCCTTTGGCATCAACTTCAGTTGGTGCCTCCTGTTTTTTTTTTATTGTTGACGATTGAAGGAAAACAGCTGCAAGCAATGTTGGATCATGCAGATTGTTAGCTATGTGCAGCTTACCATAAATGATAAAAGCATGGCCAGACCAAAGTAAACAGTGAAATGGGCTGCAAACCGGTCTGATTCCACAGATTGCTATATTTAATTCAATTTTGTACATTAACTCCATGAGTACTGAACTTGTTAATATACCTAGCAATGTTTTTGCTTATATAACTAAGTATTTTTAAAAGAAGTTAGTTCCTTTTATTCATTCTGTTCGCTGAATAAACCATCTCTAAACTGATTATAACGGATACCTGAGTAGAATTGCAAAGCTAGCATTTAGTTGTGTTTACATGTTTATGAACTGTTGTGTTTGTGATATGTTTCCTGAATCTTGGGTTTGGATCACTGCCTTGTGCTGTTCAGCACTCTTGAAAGAGCCATTAAAACTGTCAGTGCTTGCCAAACTGAACATTGGCTGCAGCGAAAAAGCCTTATGGTACCTGTAAATGAAATACCTTTTTATTAGACCAAATGAGGTGGGATTAATTAATGACCACAATACAGGGTCCTTGAGGAAAGAGTGATCATGGCATGCTGGAATTTCAAATTTGGTTTGAGGATGGGAAATTTGAGTTGCACACCATGTTTATGCGTTTAAACAAAGATAATTACATGGGTGTAAGGTAGTTTTGGCCCTGATGGACTAGGCAGAAAAGCTAAAATATTGTATAGTTGATGAACAGTTGTAAACATTCAAGGAAATATTCAATTCCTCTGAAATAAAATATATTTCAGAAAGCAAAAATAAAGTCATACTATATTGCAGAGGTCAGTGGCAGGCTGGAGGATTGGCAAACATTTGAAGATCAACACACAGTTACCAAAAAAAGTGATAAAAAGAGAAAAGGTAAATTATGAAAGAAAACTAGTACAAAATATAAAAATTGATATCAAAAACTTCTATATATGAAAAGGGCTAGAGTAGCTGAAGTAAATATTGGTTCCTTGGACAAAACTGGGATGTTAATAATGGGAGAACACAGAAATGGCAGAGACACTAAATCAAAATTTTTGTCTGCTTTCACAGTGGAGGACACTGAACCACCCCAATATTAGCAGGTAATCTAGAGATTACAGGGAAGGAGGAACTTAGAACAGTCCCCGTCACTAGGCAAAAAGTACTGAGTAATTGTTTGTGTCAAAGGCAGACAAGTCCCCAAGGCCTGATGGCCTACACCCTGAGGCCTTGAAAGAAGTAGTCGCGCAGACGGTGGATGCATTGGTTATAACATTTCAAAATTTCCTGGATTCTGGAAAGGTTCCAGTCAGTTGGAAAAATGCAAATGCAACACCATTATTCAAAAATGGAGAGAGGTAAAAAGTAGGAAACTACATATCAGTTAGTTGAACATCTGTCATTGGGAAATTATCGGAATCAATTATGAAGGAAGTACTGTGGTAATTGAACATTTGGAAAGTCAAAATACAATCCATCAGAGTTAGCATGATTTTATGAAGGGTATGTTGAGTTTGATTGGCTAATTTGCTAAGTTCATCAAAGATGGAACAAGCAAAGTGGATAGTAGGGCTCCTGTAGAAGCGGTATATCTTGTCTTTCAGAAGGCATTGATGAGGTGCTGCACAAGAGGTTAACGTACAAGGTAAGATTTGGGGGAACCGGTAGCCTAGTGGGATTATCGTTGGACTGTTGATCCAGAGACCCAGATAACTTTCTCGGGACCCAATTTCGAATCCAGCCACAGCAGATGGTGGAATTTGGATTCAATAAATATCTGGAATTAAGAATCTGACGATGATCATGAATCCATTGATGATTGTAGGAAAAGCCCATCTGGTTCACTAATGTCCTTAGGAAAGGAAACTGCCATCCTTACCTGGTCTGGCCTACATGTGACTCCAGACTCTCAGCGATGTGGTTGACTCTTAACTAATTGGGATGAGCAATTAATGCTGCCTAGCCAACAACGCCGTCATCCCACGAATGAATAAAGAAAAAAAAATCACGCGGAGTTAGGGGTAATATATTAGTTTGGATAGACGATTGCCTGACCAATAAGAAACAGAGAGTCAGGATAACTGTGTCTTTTTTCTGGTTGGTCGCTAGTGGCATTCTACAAGGCTTGGTCCTCGGGGCCCCAACTTTTAACGGCCAACATTAATGTCGTCTGTGATGCCAAATTTGCATACAGTTCTAAAATAGATGGGGAAGTAAGTTGCAATGAAGAAATAAGAAATTTACAAATGGGCATGGATGGGTTAGGTGTATAGACCAAAACTTAGCAAATAGAGTGTGAGGTTATCCATCTTGGTTGGAGGAATAACAAGGCAATCTATTGTCTAAACGGAAAGAAACTTCAAAATGCTTCGATGCAGAGGGATCTGGGTATCTTTGTGCATGAATTGCAAAGAAAGCTAGTCTGCTTTCCAGTGGGTCATAAGGAGGGCAAATGGAATTTTGACATTTATTATTAAAGGAATGGAGTATAATAGGAGGGAAGTATGGTTGCAACTGTACAATGCATTTGTGAGACCACACCTGAAGTACTGTGTATGATTTTGACCCCTCACTTGAGGAAGGATGTATTTGCTTTGGAGAGAGTTTAGTGAAGGCTCACTAGATTAATTTCAAAGGTTTGTCTCATGAAGAGAGATGGAATAGTTTCAGCCTATACTTGAAATTAAGCGAAGGAGAAGAGATCTATTTGAGAGATGTATGATGCTAAAGGGGATTGACAAAGTAGGTGCAGAGCAAATGTTTCCCCTTGTGGGGCAATCCTGACTGAGAGCTAATAGTTTTAGCTAAGGAGTGGCAGATTCAAAATAGATGAAGAGGCGTTATGTCTGTCAGGGGGTCGAGAGTGTGTGGAATTCACAAACCCAGAACGCAGTACTGACTGGGACATGGAATACATTTGAGGAGATTAATAGATTTTTCTTAAACTAGTAACGGATTAAAGGATTATGGAGAATGAGCAGGAAAGTGGAGCTGAGGCTGACATGAGATCAGCAATGGCCATAATAAATGGTAGAGTATGCTTGAAGGCTTGAAATTGCTTACTTCTGCTCCTTGTATTCTTCATACTGGCAGTCATCCGGTCATCTGCCAACCCCAATCTTCCATGAAAATATATCCAAGATTTTATTTTTGGAGAGTGCTTCCACACTTACTTCTCCTATTGTACTTTGGATAGCCACAATTCTGGTTAATCACCCTTGTCCATTTTCTCTTGTCAGTCACATATTCTTCTTATAATTTTGCAGCATTTAAGTGTCTCACCACTGCATTTTTCTACCATGTCTTGACCCTTTCTCCCTCCTCTTCCTGGCAGTCTCATCTGCTTCATTCATCTCACCCCATATCCTTTCCCTCTTCATGGTATATCATTTCAGCTCCTTTTTAGCTACTTTCCTGATGCTTCTATAATCTTCACTGGTCCCTAATGTGCTGTGTCTCACTTTCATAGGTCAGTGTACTCAAAAAGTGCAAATTTGAGAAAACTGTCCCAGGGCATGATCTTGACCACTTTAACAAATGTTTTACTATTTTAATCTCAGTGTGTAACCTTAAAAATCTGTGAATTAAAAGGAAAACTAATTAGTTCATCCATGGAACGCATTGTTCATACCATAGCCAGTTTAAAGCTTTGTGAGCTTTATTGTGGTGGTGTTGCTGGAACAAAAAATGTAAGCTTGAGTCTGTGTGTCTGTGTTGTTGTCATCGTCGTTGTTTGGGATGATTGTGGGATGGGAACCTTTGATGTAAGTGTGAAGCTGAAGCCCCAAGAAAAGTATAGAGTCAGAAATTGAATGTGAAAAGTATTTTGGATATTTGCTCCTCCCTTCTTACTAACCAGGAGGTTCTAGTCAGTGATGGTCCACATAGAACCTGCTGGAGACTGACTTTGAGAATCGTCAGAACAATACAATGTTAATCCGCTATGCGTTCAGTCAATTCTGCAAGCCACGCATGAGCTGCACCACTAGCTATTGCAACGAACAGTGAACTTTGCTTATTGAGCATGATAACAGTTCTTGAAAATTTATTGTCTGGTTTCGATGATTAATTATTTTAAAAAATTCCTTAGTGATTTGAGGACCTGTTTTCTGCTAATGGTGCAATCTATTGTTTCCACAGCATGCTGACTTATTCTAACCAGTCCTTTTCATAATATTGTTATTACTCAGTTTTGCATATTCAGATTGAGCAGTTTATTCAACTGTAAGTCGTAAATTTACCCACTAAAACCTAGTGCCATTCTGGATAATCTGTGCTCACTCCCCTGTACGACCCACTAATACACTTGAGGGGTAGTGCCCAAAACTGAATTTAACACTTCAAACGTGGCAAACCAGCCCCTTTGTGTTAAAAGTCAATATTTTATTTGCATTATTGGTTACTTTTTATACCAGAAAGCTAGCTTTTAATTAATGAAGTCGTACTTTCAAATTGTTTGGTGCATTTCGAGTCCAAAGTGGATGACCTCCCAGTTTCTGGAATTAAGCAGTATTTGGCATCGTTTTACCTATTGAACTAATTTATCTTTGCCATTTTGATAATTTCCAGCTCCTTATTTAGTACCATTTGCAAACTTGCACTTCATTGAAATCAATAATAAATAGAAACGTTGAGCCCCAAATAGCTACCCTAGGTCACCAATACCAAACTATTCTTGTGGTTGCTTTTGAAATCTGAAATAATGGTTCCGTGAAGGATCACAGATTCAAAATGTTAATTGAATGTTTCCCTTCGTGAATGCTGCCTGGCCCATCTGATATTTTCAGAAATTTGTTTTTATCCCTGAGAGCATCACTTATCATTATCTTGCACAGTGGAGTATGCACTTTTTATTTACAATATTTGTCTCCTCCTAACTAATTTCCTTTCCAACCCAAGCCAAAAAGTTATCTCTAACCACTATCATTTTTGCTAAAACTCTCTTTGGCAAAGCCCTGTTAAATGCTTCTAAAAGTCTATACAGAGCCATCTACTTGTCTATCTTACCAGTGACCTTAAAATTCAACAATATTTGTCACGCATTAATTCCCTTCAACAAAGCCATATTGACACTGTCTGATCAGCTCAAACTTTAAGTGCTCAGCCCCAATAATATTCTTTTAACTACCCTACAACTTTTGATTCTTCCCATTCCTGTTAAACAATGGGAGAAAGAAAAAGAAAGACTTGTTTTTCATTTGCTGTTTCCACAACTGCCAGAGATCTTTAAGCAGTTTAATAAAATAATTTGCTGTTGTAGAGTGATCACTGTTGTTGAAAATGTGGCAGTCATGCAACCTGTGCATACTGAGCAGCAATGCCAAACTGACCAGATAATCATCTCTTGTGATGTTGAGTTGCGGGATAAATATTGGCCAGTGGGCGTAGCTCACCACACGTCCTCCTAACCGTGTCATGAGTTTATCTTCACTGGAGGAGGCAGATGGTATGCTACCTGAAACCCAATGCCATATGTTTTCTAAGCAGGTAAGGTTCTGAAACGTTTAAAGCTGAGGAATGCCTTGAGCACTACCCATTATGGTGATAAACTAGGCAGGAAAATAGCTTATGATTTTGAGGGGATAAGACTACCATCTGGGTCTTGCATAATGTCCCTGTAACAATGTCTGTTATATGAGTATAACATATCCCTAATTGCTATCCATGCAATCAACTTAATATTGTTTAAGACAAGAACCTGTTGGTAGACTGCAGTGTGGTTTTACTCCACTGCAGTAGAAGCTTCAGATCTCTAGCCTGAAAGGATGCTGGCAGTGAATATACCATATAATGATCCGTAGCACAGAGAGTTCATACATATGATGAACAATGATACAAATTGCTTGTGCACTACAGTGCACCCTCCATATTGTGGTGGCAGCTTTAATTTTTGAGTACACGCCTCGATAGGCCTCAAACCACGAATGTTGACTCAGGTAAAAGTGCTATTCACTTAGCTAGAGCTCTTACAGAATGACATTGTGACCTGAGGATGGAGATTTATCAAGTTCTTTGTATAATGTTTATATGATTTCTCCGCTACTTTCTCGAATTAGCATAGGTGGAAGCCATCAGTTTTTCCATCAACATTTTTTAAAAAACTTGAATTGAATCCAATAACCATTTTCCCTATTCATTTTTATTTCCACTCCAGGCACGTTGTT
Source organism: Ginglymostoma cirratum (assembly GCA_024137785.1). Classification (NCBI taxonomy): domain Eukaryota; kingdom Metazoa; phylum Chordata; class Chondrichthyes; order Orectolobiformes; family Ginglymostomatidae; genus Ginglymostoma; species Ginglymostoma cirratum. Next base: position 13,342,671 of record JAHRHZ010000133.1, on the reverse strand, counting down.
ATCTTTCTGGACTGCGAAAGTGTGCAAAGTACTCACTAAATCTGTCATTAACTTGTTATCAATGTAGATTAACATGGTGGCCAATCCCTACAACTTGAGATCCTGATTTTAAAGCAAGCTTTATATTACTATGGTGCTGTCAGCTCTGATATGCATTTCATGAACTCGATAGAACCGATATGGTTAAATTTCACGACAAATCTTTTTAACCAAAAGAAATAGAGAAACTGTTATCAATGCAACAATCTACTCTGTGTTTCCAATTGACTCGCTGGAGATTAGAGGTTGGTTTCAAGTGTAAACATGGGTCAATTACTCAATTTAACATGGAGATGAAAATTTCTTTCTCTAAGTGGGTGATATTTGAAATTATCTTTTGTACAAAGTGGTGGATGCAGGGTCACTGAATATTTTTAAGTCAGAGGCGGATAAATTATGACTGACTTGTTAATCAGGAGTCTCTCAGGGGAGATCGGAATGTTGGCATTATAGCTGCAGTCAGATCAGCCATGATCTTATTGAATGGTGGAACAGGCTTGAGGGCCAAATGGCCTACTCCAGCTTCTAGTCTTTGTATTGCCAAGTTACCAGGTCATTCTATTCCTCTTAATATATTTATAAAACTTTTTACTAGTGACCTTTATATCATAAGTTTTTTATTTCTTATTTTCTTTTTGGAGTTCCTGTATTTTCTTTGTGATTCTTTCTTTCATTTCAATATTTCTCCTTGTCTGCTGAATAACGACTTTCAGTAGTTGTTCTAACTTGACTCAAAAGTTGAGAATGATTGCCCAATGTTTTAAGTGGAACTTCTACTTCTCTGAAGTATGTTTTGGTCTGGTACTAAAAACTTCATTCAATGTCTCTCATTGTCTCCCCTGTATATTTAGCTTTTAGTAGCTCAGTCTCGCTGACTGTTTTCAGTTTGCAACGTGAACAAGGTGAATGCAAATAGAATGGCCCCGTCCATATTGTATAACAATTGGTTTCTAGAAAAAAGAATTTCATTTATCTTGTGCCTTTCAGAAGATCAGGTTTTCCCAAAGTGAAATACCTTTCAAGTGTAGTCAGTAGGAAATGTGGTAGTCAATTTGTATTGAGCAGATTAGCTGCTTCTGTGATGTTGATTAAGCAATGAGTAGCAGCCAGGATATTTGGGATGACTACCCTACACTTCTGTGGAATAATTCCATGCCATCTCCTCCATCTTTTAATTTCAAATGGACTGCAAAAGCTTCTATAAGTAAGTAAAAATGAAACTATTAATGCCAACAAATGGGCCCCTACAGTTCTAAACTGGAGAATTGGTACTGGAGAATAAGGAAATGGCAGATCAATTAAACAACTATTTTAGTTCTGTCTTCAGAGAGATGTTAGGGAAGCGAAGACCTAATGGGAGGAAGGAATTGAAGGAGACTACTAATAGTGAAAAAAAAATGAAATGCTGGAGAAATTAATGGACCTGAAAGTTGATAAATCCCTGTGGCTTGATAATCTACATCCCAGGCTGCTCAAGATGATTGCCTTGGAAATAATGGGTGTGTAGTTGTCATCTTCCAAAATTTGATAGATTTTGGAATAGTCCTGGCAGATTGGAGAGTGGCAAACATAGCCCCCCGCTATCTAAAAAGGGAAGGAGGGAGGGAGAAAACAGAGTTGTCGACTAGTTAGTCTAACATCAGTAGTAGGCAATACGGTATAGTCTGTTGTAAACAGTGGAATCAGAACACTTGGAAAATACCAACAGAATGATACATTGTCAATGTAGATTTATGAAAGGGAAATCATTGTTAATAAACATACTGTGTTTTTTGAGGGCACCACCAGTAGAATAGTTGAGGCAGACCCAGTAGATATGGTATACGTTTTGATTTTCAGAAAACTTTGGATAAAGCCCTGCAATAACCCTGGCTGTTCACAATATACATCATTGTTTTGGATGAGGGACTCCAATACAATATTTTCAAGTTTGTGAATGAACCAACTAAATGGGATTGTGAGTGGTAAGGAGGATGTGAAGAGGGTTCAGGGTAATTTAGAGAAGTGAGCGAGGAGGCCAATGCATGGCAGATGCAGTATAATATGAACGAGTGTGAAGTTGTCCACTTCGGTCGGAAGGACAGAACAGCACAGTATTCACTTAAATGGTGATAGATTGGGAAATGCTGACATGCAAAGGGACCTGGGTGTCCTTCTACACCAGTCACTGAAAACAAGCATGAATGAGCTGCAAGCATTTGGGAAAGCAAATGATATGTTGATTTTCGTTGCAAGAAGTTTTCAGTACAAGATTGTGGAAGTCTTGTTGTAGCTGTACAGGGCCTTGGTGAGATCACACGTGGAGTGTTGTGTGCTGTTTTGGTCTCCTTACGCAAGAAATTATATACTTGCTATAGAGTGAGTACAGCAAAGTTCACCAGACTGGTTCCTTTAATGTCAGGATTTTCAAATGAAGAAAGATTAGGTCACTTGATCTGTGTTCACTGGAATTTAGAAGAATAAGAGGGGATCTTTACGAAACATACGACATTCTGACAGGGCTAGACAGATTAGATGCAGGGATGATGTTTCCTTTGACCTGGAGGTCTTAGGATACAGTGTGGGCCAATTTGAACTCAGATAGGAGAAATCCGTTCACTCGAAGGGTGGTGAACTTATGGAATTTTCTACCCCAAAAAGCTGGGACGTCAAAACAAAGGGTATGGGGAAATGGAGGATCATCCATTATCATGCTGAATGGTAGTGTAGAGTCTGTGTACTAAATAGCTTTACTCCTATTTTTTATGTTTCTAAATAGTTCCATGATTTGAATTACAGCAAACCTTTTATTAACTGGCACCTATGGGACCAGTAGTGTGCTGGTTGATTAAATATTCCAGTTGATGAAGAGGTCCACGTAAGCAATATAGTAGCACACACTAAGTAATAGAAACATAAAGCTAGGTATATATACATCACTGTTACACTTTATTATTTAAGTGATCTATGCTGTAAATAATGCAACTTTGCCTTAAATAAAACTTAACAGCAGAGACCTTTCTCACATGCACCCTGAATTAACTTGTCAGACATCGTGATAATACAGTAAACTTCAGCTTTTTCAGGTATAGAACTTTTGTCGATTTGTCAAGAGTGCTGGTTCTTAAAGTGCTGGCTAAAACAAAGTTTATTGTATTTAGAGTCATAGAGGTTTACAGCATAGAAACAGGCCTTTCTGCCCAACTTGATGTAGTCCCATTTGCCTGCGCTTGGTTTGTATTTAACCCATTCATGTACCTATCAAATATTTCTTAAATGACAAAATTGTACTTGCCTCCTCCAGAACCTCTGGCAACCTGTTCCAGACACTGTCAACCCTCTGTGTAAAATATTGTCCCTCTGGACCCTTTTGTGTATCTACCATCTCACCTTAAACCATAGTTTTAGACTTCCCTACCATGGGAAAAGCTGTTGACTACCTATCTTATCTGTGACCCTCATGACCTTGCAAACCTCTATAAGGTCACCGCCTCAGCCCCCGATGCTCCAGGGGAAAAGAAAAGTCCCAGCCTATCCTAACTCTTCTTATAACTCAAATGTTTCAGTCCAGGTAGCATCTTGGTAAATATTTTGCATATTCTTTCTAGTTTAATAATATCCTTTCTCTAGTAGGACGACCAGTACTGCCCACAGTACTCCAAGTGTTGCCTTAACAATGTCTTGTACATTTACAACAAGTCATCCCAGCTCCAATACTTGGTGCTCTGGCCGATGAAAGCAAGCATGCTAGAAGCCTTCACCACCCTGTCTACCTGTGACTCCGCTTTTCAAGGAACAATGAACATGCACCCCTAGAACTCTCTGTTGTATAATTCTCTCCAGGGCCCTACCGTTGACTGTGTAAGTCTTGCCCTGGTTTGACCTACCAAAATGCATCACCTTGAGTTTATCTAAATTAAACTCCATCTGCCATTCCTCAGCTCACTGGCCCAGTTGATCAAGATCTTGCTGTATCCCCAGATAACCTTCTTTACTGTTCGCTATACCACAAATCTTAGTGTCATCCATAAACTTAAAAGCAATACCTCCTAAATTCTCATCCAAATTATTTATATAAATGACAAATAACAGTGGACCCAGCAATGATCCCTGTAGTACACTGTTGGTCACAGGGCTCCAATTTGAAAAACGCTGTACCCAACCCGTCTGTCTACTATTTTTGATTCATGTTTTTTGAGGCAGTATAGTATTGTTTATTTTGTAGTTTGTCTAATTGTGCTTAAAAATGACTTTAAATTCTTTCGTATGCATATGAGGTGAAAAGGTAAAAATTGAATTTGTGTAATTGTAATTGTAATTGCTAAATGTTGCACTAAATAGTAGATATATGAAGTACTACTGCAAAAAATTACATCTTGAATTATTAAATTGAATGTTTAGCAAAAGACTGTAATCGTGTTTGTCATACCTCATTTACAAAATTTCAACTTGTTTCTCCAGGTGGGACTATTTTTTTCACAAGTAGTATCCTGACAGTACAAAAATATTGCTACTGCCTTTATTTCTATCAGATAATCAATGGACAGGGGCATTGACAGATGGGAAGATGGTTTGTTTTCTCAAGGAGCTACAGTTCACAGCATGAGAAAAGTAACAGCATTTGTAAGCAATTTACATAGCGTTTTATGTTGTCAGTTCAAAGTGAACATGTTTGTCATATCATGAAATCAGATACTATTGTTACATAAGCAAGCATGAGAACTTTTCTTGTGTAAGAAAAATGATTTGACCTCTAGTACAGTTAAGATTTTACTGGAAACGGGTAACTTCCATTTCCAGTGTCTTTAAAACATTGCTTGCGATCCATGGAGTGTGACTAATTCCTAATTATGCAATCCTACAGAGACTGCAGATGACTGGCTAGAAAGCAGATTTAGTTGTTGAGGTTTTTTTTTTGCTGTGTTGGTCTAAATTCCAACTCCTTGTAATTCTTTCTCCCGAGTCAATATACTTCAGGTATTTCAGTGAAAACTCATAAATTGATCTTTCACCTGATATTTTGTGAAATTAGTGAGAAATGCAGGGGGTGTCCTGTTGAGCTGGAGTGATGAAAAGAAGAATCTATGGAAACACTGATAGTATGGTTGTTGTACAAGTAAAAAGATTTTGTAGTTCATTCGGTAATTTAGTTCTAGGAAGGGGTCCCGCGGTGCTTCAAAGGTGTAATCTGACACAACTAAGTTCCAAAGCAAGGAAAAAAATGTGCGGAGAATTGATGGAAAGATCTTAAGTACAGTCTTGAAGGAGGAGAGGGTGGATGAACATGTTGTGCAGTTTGGGAAGGGAATTCTGCATTCTAAATAGCCGAATGTCTGGCTAGTTTGCCATTTAGGAAAAGGAGAGGAGAGAACATACTTAAGTATTAGTATGAAATGAGGGATGGCTCCACCATCCCAGTTATGCTCGATCTTCCACCTTAAGTGAGTGGATTAGACTGAACACATTGAACTGTTGGGTAAGGCTGTGATGAGTTTATGCTTTTCTTTAAAAGATTAAATGAATGTTGTCATACTTGGATCTGATTTATTGCAAATTTCTTAATATGTTGTGTTCCTTTATAGGATTTCAGAGGTATTAATATCTATGCACAGTAACAAATGCCTTGCACAGCATCTCTTTCCAGGGATTAGAAGTAGAGGCAGAATTATCGATATGCAATAATAAATCTTCTAATGTTTGTGCACTATTAAAATTTCCAGGCTGACATTGGAGACAATGAACCCCTTTAGTTGGATACCAATAATTGTCATGTAATCATTGTGTATCATATCATTGTATCACGTAATTGCTGCCACTTAATAGGGCTAAATCTTAAATTCCCCACCTAAAAAGGATTAAGGATTTTGCAGTGTCTGATAATGACAAAGCTACTTGCTTTGTAACTGCAACTTAAAATTCTTGCAAGTGATTTTTAAAGAGCTGACCACTGTATTGCAGTCAATTACTTTCTCTGGAGATTGCTCTGTGAAAATCGCATAGCCCTGTGTCATTGACTATTAGTTATTCATGTAACCTGTGTCTCCTTATGCATTATTTTGCCTTTGAGTTCAAATGTTCCGTTGCCTAATCTGTACCAGTTGACCTTCTCTTGCTCAGATGTTATGACACACACCTGAGGAAGACCTGAACTGAGGTCTTATGGTAGAAATACTACCACTGTACCACAAGAACCTGTTTTCTCTAATGGATAATTTTGGTTGTCCTTCAACTATTCGCATTATACATAATGATCTGGACAAAGGAACTGAAGATGTTTTTGCTAAGTTTGCAGATAACACAAACATAGATGGAGGGTTAGGTGGTTTTGAGGAAGCAGGAATGCTGCAGAAGGACTTGGGTCCGCTAGGAGACTGTATTCCATATGCCACTTCTTTGCATAATGTCAGAAAGTGATCGATATCTCTAACTTCAAATAATGTTGATTTTGTTTTGTGCACCTCCAGTGCAGCTGTAAGCTTGTATGCCTTGCTCTGTCTAAGCACCCTATGATCTGTATGAAAACCGAAAGAACTGAGGATGCTGTGAATCGAGAACAAAACAGAAGTTGCTGGAAAAGTCTGGCGGCATCTGTGAAGAAAAAGTCAGAGTTAATGTCTCCGGTCCAGTGACCTGAGGAAGGGTCACTGGATCTGAAACGTTGGCTATGATCTCTATGTCCTTGTTTGCTATGATCTGCCTCTACTGCTCGCAAAACAAAGCTACAATAAACCAAATCAAAGTGTGAGGTTATGCACTTTAGTAGGAAGAACACAAGTGTGGACTATTTTCTAAATAGGGAAAGGCTTTGGAAATCTGATGCTCAAAGGGACTTGGGAGTTGTCGTCCAGGATTCTCTTAAGTTTAACATACAGGTTCAGTTGGCAATGACGAAGGCAAATACAATATAAGCATTCATTTTGAGAGTACTAGTATACAAGAGCAAGGATGTAGTGCTGATGCTGTATAAAGCTCTGGTCGGATTCCATTTGGAATATTGTAAGCGATGAATGGGCTATAATATTCATTTTTAGAATGGTGTGATACATTTTTAAACAGATTATTATCCCTGTTATGCCATTTACCATCAAATGTTTGGGTCTTGCATCAAAGGAAGGATATGCTGGCTTTGGAGGGGGTCCAGAGGAGGTTTAAAACAGTGATACCATGGATGAAGGGCTTGTCACATGAGGAGCGGTTGAGAACCCTGGGTCTGTACTGGATGAAATTTAGCAGGATGAAGAAGGGGGATCTAATTGAAACTTGCAGAATACTGACAATACTGGATCGAGTGGACACTGAGAAGATATTTCTACTTGTGGGAGAGACTGGGACCCATGGGCAAAGCCTCCGAGTGAAGGGACGACCCTTTAGATGACTAAAGGGGAGCCCTGTAACCCTGCATGTCCCATGGCTAACCCACCGAGCCTGCACTTCCCTGGACACGATGGGCAATTTAGCATGGCCAATCCACCTAACCTGCACATCCTTGGACTCTGCAAGGAAACCCACACAAACACAGGGAGGATGTGCAACCTCCACACAGACAGTCGCCAAGGCTGAAATTGAACTCGGGTCCCAGGTGCTGTGAGGCAGCAGTGCTAACCACTGAGCCACCATGCCATCTTACACCGAGTGGTAGGTGTTTTGGGTGGTGGTGGAGGCAGATACCATAGGGGCATTTAATGGTCTTTTAGATCACACATGAATGCACAAGGAATGGAGAGATACGGACCAAGGGCAGACAGAAGGAATTAGTTTAATTTGGCCAACAGGTGAAACTCTTGCTGGATGCAGTGAATGGGCTATAATATTCATTTTTAGAATGGTGTGATACAGATTGTTATCCCAGTTATGCAATTTACCATCAAACGTTGGTGCTAAATGATGATTTTGTGTTAATATCTCTCACAACAATATGTTTAAACTAGGTAGCCAAACAGGAGCCTGGAAGAACGCAGCAAGCCGGGCAGCATTTGGAGGAAAGGAGAAATGTTTTGGGTATTACCCTTCTTCAGGACTGGTTGTGGGGCTAGAGGGAGCTGCAGATAAAGAGGGAGGAGGAGGGTAGCAGAATGGTGGTGATAGGTGGACAAGTTCTCTGCTTCCCACAGAATGTCCACTTTGAAGAAGTTCTCTGCCTCCTTCAGACCGGTGTCCTCCAGATGCTGCCTGGCTTGCTGTGTTCTTCCAGCCTCCTGTTTGGCTACCTTGGATCCCATCATCTGCAGTTTTTTGTCTCTAATATGTTTAAGCTACGTGCCTCGTTATTCTTATTTTGATGATTTCTCTTGAGTGTCATTGGTGAAAATATACCTTTTGGCAGGGAGGAGGATGATAATTGATTATTTCAGAAGGTATTGCAACTGTATAGGGTAGTGTAAAGCAAGTGTACTGTTCAATCTTTTTGTTACCGCCTAAGAGACTATCAGAAGAACGACTGTTAAATTTTGGTGTATTTTTTAAATAGCAAACTGTGCCCCTTAAAGAGAAGTTATTAGTTATCAGGAATGCACAGCCTATTTTAAATTAGTGCTGAGTTATTTATCTTTGTATTTTAAAATCTTGTTCTTCACAAGTTTGAAAATGTTCTACTTGGGAAGAAAATTTTGGAATTGTAGAATTTTATATCACTGAATCAGACAATTTCTCTCTTCCAAAAGTTGAATTACTATAATTTAATTCTACTGTCCCACTCATTTCCTTTTCAGTGACTCTTAAATTTGCTTTTATGAATTTGAATTGTGCATAGACAATATTGGCAGAAAAATTCACATTTTAGGAAATTTCTAACCTATTTAATTCTTTCTTTGATTAAAAACAGTCTGTAATTCTTGTAATGGTAGTATGACTTAAGGATCGTAGCGAATTTGTCTTTGCTTTAAAGTAACGTGAAAAGTGGAGTATATCTTGACACTGGTGGTGGTAATATCAGATTGCATTGCATTTCAATCCCAGAGTTGCAAAACCCACCGTCCGATGACTTGATACCCTATCTGCAGACTACAGCGTGTGTGTGACTGTCAGCATTTGGGATTCAGGAAGGAAACTGAGTGCAGGATGATGTCATTAGTAGCAGAGGTTTCAACTTCAAATGCTATTTTATTGCTTTCACAACCATGTTTAGAGTCAACTTAGTTAACAGAGGTTTGTTCTAACTCGAAGGTGCAGTCAGTTGTTTCAAGTTGACTACCACCTTTGTACTTCAGATTTGCAGAGTCATGTCATACGGACGTTTGCCATTGCTAGGAATTGAAGTGTTAGAGCAATGAGGTGAAAAATTGGAACTGTTTTAATCAATTTAGTGCTCTTTTATGGGGGTTTGATGGTCATCATGGATTAATGAATTGAAATGGGATACTTGGCCTTCCTCATCCATTATTACTTGTCATTGATTTTCAGGAAGAGTTCTGAAGAAGGCTCATTGGGCCTGCAACGTTAACTCTGCTTTCTCTCCACAGATGGTACCAGGCCTGAGTTTTCCCAGTCCCAGTAGCTTTTGTTTTTGTTTTTGTTTCTAATTTCCAGCATCCACTGTTCTTTGGCTTTTCTTTTCTTCATAGTCCATTGTAGTATTCTGAAAGCCAAACTAATGTGTTCCTTTGTATTATGTGACCTTATTGTGTTTGATATTCTGTTTTCTTTGTTTTGGATTACTCTCTGAGGGGACCACTAGCTCTTTTATGGTCTTGACAACAACCTTACTGGTTGTAATACATGGTTACTTTTCTGACCGAGCCCAAGTTAATGGACAGAATTTTCCTTTGGTAATAGGTCAGTCTTCAGTCAGGGGAACTTTCTGCTTTTCTTGGGGGGGAAATAAAGGCAGAGGTTCTCATCATCAAATTTGTCTTGGACATTAATTGACAACTGAATTCAGAGAACAGAAGATGCTCATGCAAATATATAACCATAAGTGTAGAAGTATTGAAAACAATTATAATAAGCAGACTCTTGGGGAATGGTATCAAACCATTCAAAGCTTAGCAAACTAAACTATTTTCTGGATAGCTTTTATATCATACTGCACAAGCAATTTTTCAATATGACCCCATTTTAATAATTGCAAGTTAACATTTCCCAGACACTCTCTAAGGCAAAACACCAATAAATCATAATACTATCATTAATTATGTAAAAATTAAAGTTTCTGTGAGTGAATACGTTATAAATATGATCGTCTGAGTTTATCAGTATTGCAGAATTTTTTTGCTTTTGTTTACATGTGGGTTTTAGGTAATTTCTTCATCTTCACCGAAGTGAAGCTCCTTTCTCCCACACTGCACACAGCAGGCTCCCTTTGCAAATTTCCAAATCCCCCACCCAATCACTCACTCAGCATGCCCTCTTAAGAAATTTACTCAACTGCTTTACTCACCAGCCCCTCTTCCTTGCCTCCTCCACAGCCTCTTAACTGTGCCACTTTCATATGCATGCATTCCCCCGCTCCCCGCGCAAAGCAGAGTTGCTATTGTGGCGAGGGAGACAATGCAACAGAAATATAATCAAGTTTGAAGCCTTCCTTGTACAACCTCGTTTTTAATTTGCCCACAGGATGTGGGCATCACTGACTAAGCAGTATTTATTGTCTATTCAGTTTAAAGTCAACCATGTTGATGTGAGCGTGGAGTCACACTTAGGCCTGATCAGGTAAGAATATTAGTGAATCAGGCAACTGACAACACTTTACTGGTTGTCCTTAGACATTCCAGATTTGTACTGAATTCAAATTCCACTTTCCGCTGTGTGGAATTTGAATCCAGGTTCCCAGAACATTGCTTGGGTTTTTGGATTAATATTCTAGTGATAATACCGCTAGGCCATTGCCTATCCATGTTGTCTCCTGGTTTGTCCCTCACTCACCTGGGTGGCTGGCTACCTACACCATATTGACATACAAACATCCAAACTCTGTCCTAAAATTGGTTTCTGGTGTTAGAGGTCCTTTGGGACTGTCTGAACCTTGCTGTTTGGCAGCATTGAACCAGTTGCTCCAAGCACGTTGATCCCAAATCTCCAGAGTGGGCAATCTGCTTGCCTTGGAGAAGGGGGTTTCATGACAACAGTCGTGGCCCCTCTGACCCCATTGACCCATAGTTTGGAAACCCCTGCATTGTAAAAGATCATTCTTGTCACTCTTCTGACAGCTGATGCTCAACTGATCCACACTATTTATCTTTAGGCTCCAATCTATTCGTTGAATTTGAACATTTTTGGCTCAATTTTTTTCCCTCAGTGTTGGATTTCAATAATTGTTAACCAAGCGAGGAAATCACTGTGTTTTGTTTGAATATGCCGTGGTTCCTTCAGCAAGCTTTCTGTAGACTGCTGATAAATTCTTAAAACAATAGTTTCAAGTTAGGCTGGAGACATGATTCTGACTGCAGCAGGTGTTGATGCTGTTGCATGACTTTTGGCTGATTGAAGTGGAGCGATAAGATGACAACAATATCTAATTTTCCTTCTGGTTTATCATAAGGCCCCAGACTTTTCTCTGTTGGGAAGTAATTGAGCTTGATAGTGCTTTTGTTGGAGAAAAGAGGTGGCTAAACAGACATTTGTATACAAAAAAATTTGAAAGAACTGCAGATGTCGGAAGTTTGAAACAAAAACAGAAATTGCTGGAAAATCTCAGCAGGTTTGGCAGCATTAATGAAGAGAAATCCGAGTTGACGTTTCGGGTCCAGTGACCCTTCATCAGAACCCTTCTTCATTTGGATACATTTGGCTCCTGTATCAAAGGGGTTGAATTCAGTCAGGATGGCAACTTCAACTTAGAGGGCTGCTTCTCTCCTCCTCAGATCACACTTTGGCACATCATAATGAATGAAAAGAGAAAAAAATGTTGATTAACCAAATACTTGCAGCATGTTTTATTTTCAATAAAACTTTCTCACCACATTTTAGTCACATCCAAATTGAGCTGTTTCTGTGTTATGCAACATGTTAGCCAAAAAAAATTAGCAATAAACAACGACATTCTCAGTAGTCACATTTGGATAGTATACAATGTATAATTTAATATTAATTATTTGTGTATTAATTAATAACATGGGAGGACAAAATGCAGTCTCAGCAGGTATTTTTGATCGTGTGTAAATTTACCTCAACCTAATCTCAGCAGCCTGCATCCTACTTTGCCCAAGATATCACCACATTCTTACTGACCTGTATTAGCTGCTGAATTTACCTAGTTAAAATTTTCATCCTGGTTTGAATCCTTTAGCGACCTCGATTTTTTCTCCCTCCTTCTGTTATGTCTTCGGTGCAGCATTCTGCTCCAAACAGTGCATTCTCCAATAAAAATGATTTGTGCCTTCTCATTCTCTTTGTACCGTCATTAACAGCCATGCCTTTAGCCGTCTACAATACATACACCAGAATTCTTTCTTTAAATTCCTTTGTACTTATGACTTCCTCCCCACTCTTAAGACCATCCATGGAATATATCTGTTTGTCCAAGCTTGTGAACTTTTTCTGGCTCCATATGAGTCCCTATTTTTCCTCTTCTCAGTGCAATATGCTTGGCATGTTGTTCAACGTTGAAGTTGCTATATGAATGCAATATTTTCACAATATTAAATACAGTCAGAGTTTACGATCTTATGGTCCTACAAAACGAACTATGCCTCACGTACACTTGAATGATGATATCTTCAGGATAAAGTGAGAAAACTGGTTCCAATTTCATGATCACCCACAAACCTATGGCACTTGCCACTGACCTCAAAATAGGTCTAACGATCCCTCTGTTGTAGATTTCCCCTTTCCCAATGTCACTTTTAATCTGGTGCCAAACCAAGAGGACCTACAGGCTTTTAACAAAAGTGTCATCAACCCAATCACAATGAAGTTCTTTTATTCGCAGACGCAATGTTGAAAATTAAACTTGGCTGATATCCTGTCACTATTTTACAGAAAAGAAATATGTGATTGCAACAGACATATGAAGTAAAGGTGAAAATATTTAAAAATAAATTTTTAAATATTTTCAGTTGTGAGATTCCATAAATTCAATAGTTCTCCAGAATTCGAGAAGTAAATACATGCTTTTTATTTGAAAAGCTAGGTTTGCTTTTTCTAAAGTATAGAATACTTGTAAATTTCAGAAAACAGTATTTGAGACTTAGAATACAATTAGGTTTGGAAAATTTAAAAGAAACATTTTTGTTCTCTTGAAAGTTCCCCTCTTTGGGTCTCCTGTAGCACTTAATGTAAAATACCACAATGTACTAGAACAGCAACAACAATGACTAAGTCAGGCAGTCACATCCGGTGTTAAATGTGGAAGACAATTCAAAATGTTTGGAAATGTGCATGATTTGAAGAGCCAAAATGTTTTTTGAATAGACTATTCAGTGCTAAAAATACAGAGCATTCCTTTATTACACATCTTATGTTGCAAATCCTGGCCAACCAATTAACCATTTCACCTTGCCAACCTACTTTTGTTACCTAGAGGTTTTATTATGAAATCGGGTTAATAGCATCAGTCACAATATTGGATTTGTTCAGCCATTGGCAGCTAAGTTCTGTAACCAGTGATGCAAATATTTCTCATACTGGGAATTAAATTCTCATAATTCAAATTGCTCCAGATGGGTAGTGTAAAGTGAGCATTCAGTTTAGGTGGATTACAAAACACATGATTGTTTATGGAAGAAAGTTTTCCTCAGTCTACTAGAAATATGTAAAAGAGTTACATGAATGACATAAAACTAATTTCATCATGTACATAGATCGTAGAATCCCTAAAATGTGGAAACAGGCCCTTTGGCCCAACAAGTCCACACCAACCCTCAACGCATCCCACCTGATCTACACATACCTGAACACTATGGGCAATTTAGCATGGCTAATCCACCTAACCTGCACATCTTTGGTCTGTGGGAGGAAACTAGAGCACCCGGAGGAAACCCAAGCAGACTTGGGGAGAATGTGCAAACTCCACACAGACAGTATCCTGAGGGTGGAATTGAACGCAGATTCCTGGTGCTGTGAGGCAGCAGCGCTAACCACTGAGCCACTGTGCTGCTTCATGAAGTGGTTGTAACAAAAATGATGCTTCATTCTTTTGGACCCGTACAAAAAATGTTCACAAAGCAATTTTTTACCTTGTAAGAAGTGTTCTTTGAACATTGGACAATGACGTTTATCAGTCCAATGTCCCCACACTGACATTTACTTCTGTTGGAAGATGAGCGTCTTTAGCAGGCACTGCTGAGAAGGAACATGTCTTCCTAGTAAGCCTCTGGCTTTTAGCAAAGAAAACAGTAAAATTAGATGGCAACAGTGGCGTTGTGTGTTGATTTTTATCGCTTTGAAGCACTTTGTAATACTGAGTTTTTGTATCTTGACACAAATCAGAAAAATTTCATATAATGGTACTTAATTGATATGTACCATTAGTTTTAATTATGCTTCTTGGGTGTTTTGAACAATGTAGAGGCGGCACAGTGGTTAGCACTGCTGCCTCACAGCACCAGGGACCGGGGTTCAATTCCAGCCTCTCTGTGGAGGCTGTCTGTGTGGAGTTTGCACATTCTCCCCGTGTCTGTGTGGGTTTCCTCCCACAGTCCAAAGATGTGCAGGATAGGTGGAGTCGCCATGTTAAATTGCCCATAGTGACCAGGGCTGTGTAGGTTAGGTGGATTACCCGTGGGAAATGCAGAGTTACAGGGATATGGTGAGGTTGGGGTGTTGGGTTGAGTCTGGGTGGGATGCTCTTCAGAGAGTTCGTGCAGACTTTTTGGGCTGAATGGCCTGTTTCCACACTGTAGGGATTCCATTTTAGAACAATCTTACTGTATTCTTATCGTGGTTACAGTCAGTGTTAAATAGCTTAGTGATACCGTAGTTGATGGCCATTCATTTCATTTGTTATAGTTGTTTAGATAGTGAATGATCTAGGTCTCAACTATTTATAGATGAGTTTTTAATTGTCACAGAACCGTGACTCATGGTAATAAAGTAAAGGAGTTATTTACACTCGGCATTGCCAGTGATAGGTTTTAAGTCGTTGGGCAAAAATTAGCATTACGTTGTCAAATTGCCTCAATGTGGATTACTCCTGCACATGGCATTTCAGATTGAACCCCTCTCAAGTGTCTGTTTGAAAATATCTGAAGGCAACAGCAGCAAAGGTCAAAACTGGAATTAACCTATGAACCAAATTTGCTCGATCTGTGTGGGGTGCTACTGCCATCATGCTCCAGTCTCATTACTCATACTGCTGCAGAATATGATAGGGCATCGTGCATTTGACTGGTCTCACACAAGTGTTTCATTGATGCTCAATTAAATGCAACAGTGGTTATCATAATGGAAATCCTCAATGCAGTACCCCTCCCAGGCTTCCTGTCCTGGCAAACGTCACTCCCCTACATGTTCAACAGCTGATGAAAACCTGCAACTCGTTTGAAACCCTCAGTGCTGCACCACATCTATGATGATTTGTTCAACTCACCTTTACCTGCCTTCCATCTTGGCATGCTAAATAGAGCAACCTTCATGATTAAGATCTACCAACAGACATCCTTTGGGTTAAGGAATGGGAAACATAGGAACTCACTGACAACTTAGTCTGTTGCATGGCTGCCTTTGAACAACAACCGCGTGAGTAGTTCTTGCTAAATGGGGTCAAGACGGACCAGAGCTATTGCTCATCCAACTTCCCACACTAATGCCATAATACAAACCCCTTATGTGCTTGTGCAGAAAAACAGACAATACTTTGTGTTACTGAGTAGGTCCCCTCTACAGGCTAAGTGATTATTCATCTTAAAATCAGCAAATGAGTTTATTGCTTGGCTTTGGGGATTTGAATTTTGTAACTTAAAATGGAATTAAAAATGCCACACTTCATTTTGATCATATTTCATTTCAATGTGACGCAATGTCATGGATTTGCCTAACTTATTGTAATTTCTATTAGATGTAATATTTATTTTCACATCAATTGTGAATAATTTTAATGGAAGCAGCCACTTATTTATGGAATTAAATAAGCATGTACGTTCATCAGATCAAAATCGCAAGAGGATTCCCAGGTTGTTTAGCATAGATATAACATTTCAGTCATCTTTTTAATTGCACTGTTACTTATGTTAAAAGCCAGATGTAAGCTGCATCATTATTTTGACTGGTATAACTGCACTTAAGATAAGAAAAGTCATCAACCTGATACACTGATTTTGTTTCTCTGTCTGTGGAAGGTGCCTCATCTGCTGAATTTTTATCTCAGATTTCTGGCATCAATGGTGTCTGTTTTCATAATTAATGTTCTCCCAGTTTCCTGATGACTCTTGCCCATTAGTTTCCCTTGCTGTTCCTCATGTAGTAAAAATTGACATGTGAGCTGTTTTTCTCTGCAGACCTACTTGTAACAGGAAAAGATTGCAATTTATATTCAATTAATACTAAGAGCCAATGCAAGTGATTAAAGCAATGTGTTTTTGAATGCACTTAATATGGCTTCCAAGAACAATGTAACCTAAACCTTTTTGCTCAGGATCATCAGGCTGTGGAATTCTCTTCCTTGGAAAACAATGGATACTGGATTGTAGGGGATGGACTAGAGGATAAGTGGTTTAGTTGTAAGTAGTATAACAGAAATAGTTAAGATTCTGATTGTAGGGGAACAATTGGGAATAGTGATGAGCTTAAAGGGTAATTCTAAAAAATTAGAAACCAGGATATTGGATCTGCAGGCAGTGATCTCAGAAAGAAACTGCAGTGGAGTAGGATTGGTGATTAACGGGTAGTTGAATTTAATAAAGGTGATGACAAAGTAGTATACTGTGAATGACAGAGGGGATGCAGTTATGCTGTACAAAAATAGCTTAAATCAGGGACTGCAAAATAGCAAAGCAGGGCATCCAAGATATGAGAATGTCAGTTCCATTTAATTCATCTCGATTCCACACCCTATCCTATCTTTGAGCTATGCTGTTGTTCGTTCACTGTCACCAGGATAGAATTCTGGAACACCCTTCCCAACAGCAGCATGGATCTACCTGCTGCAAAGGACTGCAGCTATTTAAGAAGGCAGCACCTTAGCGCCTACTTGAAGTATAGACAATGAATGGTACACACATCCCGACACTGAATAAAAGAAAGCATCCACCAAAATGCAGATACTCCTAGAAGAGTGAAGAAAATTGGCAGGTATAGGACTGGGGATATCATACAATTCAATAAAAGGAAGTTAACACAACATTGAAGGAAATGTGGGCAAATGAATCAAAATCTTGGAAAGAATGTTTTTTGCGTTATCATTATTGTTTGCAAGTACATGGAGCCAGCACTGAAGAATTCAGAGAAAATTCTTCCCAAGCAGTTGTTGGAATGCAGAATATGTTACCTCAAAATAGGCATAGTTAAAAGCAAAGTAAAATAATTGCTTGAAATGTAATGATATTGGTTTGAATAGAGTGGGGGTGTGCGGGGTAGGAATTTGAAATTGAAGAAATCGAGCTGCAAATACTAAAAATAATGATCTAGATTTCTTGTTCTTAACCTGTTACTAGCATTGAATGAACAACTTATGTTATGTGTTATATAATTATGTTCCATTCCTGGTCTTTCTTTATTTGTTTCCTTACTGTTGTCACTCAATACTAGACCTTCTCTTTCAGTCAGAACGAGGAATAGTCTCTGCTGGGGTATCCAGTATGGCCAGTGAGTTCTTAGTTGACTGGCAGTTTTGAAGAGGATTCTGTTCCTCCTTAGTGTGCTTTTGTACAAAGGTAACTGTGTTTCAGCATCCTTTTTTTATTCAAACTGAGTAGTATTAAAAGAAACAGCTCATATTTATTGCAAAAAAACACCAGTCAGGAATTGGGCTTTGCAGGTCTCACATTGTAGAGAACAGAATTTGGTTAATGCTAACACAGGGTATAGGATTTGAGAACAAGACTAAGCCATCTAGCCCTTTAAGCCAACTCCGTTGTTCAGTGAGATTATGGCTGATCTGATTCTGGCTTCAACTCCATTTTCTTGCCCACGACCCATAACTCTTAACTCCCTTGTTCAAAAATCTATATAACTTAACCTTGGATAAATTCAATGACCCAGTCTCATCAACGACAAGGAGACAGATCAGTAAAAAGGTTCTGTTGGCTGCCTGGTGAGCTTGACATGAAGCACAAAAACAATATCATTGCCTGCAGCATCCCCTACAGTCCAATCTCCACTGATCTGGGGAAGAGAATTCTATAGCCTGCTAATTGTCTAAGTAAAAAGGTTTATTGTCTGACCTGCCTTAAAAGAGATCTCTTATTCTGAATCTGTTACCTAGTTATAATTTCCCGAACAATAGAAAACTGTCTCCTGGTATCTTCCCTTTGAAGTCCCTTCATGATCTTGTACATTAATATTTAAAGCTAGGTAAACATGAAGGTAGGAAAGTAACGGGAAGACCTGTTATTTCTTAGCGTAGGTTTCATTTCATTTTCTAACATTCCCCTTTTTATTGAACTTTTTCTTTCTCTGTGGACTATGCTAGCAAAGGTGCATTGGTCATGAATTTTATTTCTTGAGCCATTGATGCCTTTGTAGCATTGGTGACCCTGTGTTGGAGTGACTGGAATTAGACAGTATTGGCTTATTTATAATGAAGGAATGACAATATATGTCCAAGCCTAGTCGGTGTGCGCATGTAAAGGAAACTGCAGATGATGGCCAAGCTTACGAGACAGCCGAGAAACTTTTTGAATTAAGTAGGCAGACCATATAATCTTTTTAATGATCTATGTTTCTTTGCTGTAGATGAGAGTAATAAAGGAGAAGGAGCAAATTATTGATCTCACTGGGAATCAACTAACGCTTTCACAATTGGAAGAGACTAAGTCATGGTCAATAGAGACAATCTATTTTTGCTGTTTCGGGGACAAGGATGGAAGAACATGGTCTAAATGTTAGAGCAGAGTGAAATTAGAAAACATCTTAATGGACAAAGGATGATGGAATTTTGGAGCTCTCTTCCATGAGTAGCTAGATCAGTTATGAATTTTTAAATCTGAGATTCATAGATCTTTCTTAATCAAAGATATTAAAGTATATGGGGAAAATGTGGATGTATAAAGTTGATTTGCAGGTTGATTATGATTTTGTTGAGTGGTGAAACGGGCTAAATAGCTTAATTCTGTTCCTATGTTCCACTTTAGTTACAAATCAGATTAACTAAATTTCTCATCATGATTGATATTGCTCTTTGGATCATGGATTAATACAGTTTTTATTTGCCATTTTCCATTAGTCTTCCAAGCACAAAGCTTCATTTAGAAGAGAGCCTCTCTACCTCTCGCAATACCATTTTGCAGGCAGGTACAAAATATGGTCAAAATGATTCCTGACTCTGAATTGCAGTCTTCAAGCAAGACCTGTGAGGCAGAAACTTCTGCTTGCAGCTCAACAAAGTTGCAGCTTTTCTATGATGAAAGCTGCTTTCAGGAATCGATATCTCATTTTGTCACATCTTTTGCTGTGCTATCAGACATCTATATCAGAAGCTAATAAGTAGTTCATTTGTAATTCTTGAAAATGTATTTTTATATCTGCCATTGAAAGTAGACTGAGGTAATTTTTTTGCCCATTTACTATTTTGTTTGTAAAGGATTTAGAAGTGATTTTGTACACAATTTTTGGCTAAATGAAGGACTAATCCAGATCTGGAAAGTGGAGCTCTTTATACCTGTTCTGATTGGAAGATGGGAAACATTGTCTCATTTAAATAATACTGCAGTTGTTTTATTGAACAAGTTGATTGTTTTAGAATGATATGCATTTTTTCAGCTACCATGGCAGTAGTTCTTACAGCTGTCAAAATGTGATCAGGCAGAGAAAAGCCTCCAGAAAGAGCAATAATGTTGAGTTAACAGCGTGACACTATTTTATGCTCAAATAAGTGCCCCTTCAATTGTTTATTAGAGTAATATTGTTATTTTATTTTCAGATTTTTGTGGTTGGTATTTTACCTTTTGAATCAAGGTTGTAGTTCTGAATTAGGATGTTTAGTACCAGTTCAGTTCTTAATATGTTTTGTTAGGATCACTAGAGAAACTGATAACCTAAAGAAATTCAAACTTCTAGGTAATAGCTAAATGGGTAAAAAAAATGTTTCACGTTAAAAGATGTTTCCTGTAACAAATAGGTTAAATCTACTGTTTACTAAATGCTAATTTTGAAAGTAGTTTTAAAGCTGCAGAGATGATCTTTTAACACAACTGAAAAACTTATACCCAGGAATATGTTACACTGTTGGGCAGCACGGTGGATCAGTGGTTAGCGCTGCTGTCTCACAGCGCCAGGAATCAGGGTTCGATTCCACTGTCAGGCAACTGTCTGTGTGGAGGTTGCACAAATTCGCTGTGTCTGCATGGGTTTCCTCCCACCATCCACAGATATGCAGCCTAGGTGGATTGGCCATGCTAAATTGCCCAAAGTGTTCAGGAATGTGTAGATTAGGTGAGTTACGGGGAGATGGGTCTGGGTGGGATGTTTTTAGTGTTGGTGTGGACTTGTTCGGCCAAAGGGCCCGTTTCCACACTGTAGGGATTCTGTGATCTATGACCTGTCCTTGTAAGCAGACATTTAATTCTTCCCAAACTAATCCAAAATAATTCTTGGCTATCGAGGGTTTTCGTGGAAGTTTTTTTTCTTTCCCTGCCTAGAAGTGTTTAACTCCATAACTGCCTTTCACGCTGTGAGTTTTCTTCGAGCCTCTGCTTTTATCTAAAACTTGGCAAATCTTCCAGCCTCAATTTAACTCCTCATTTAATTTGGACTTCCTGATCTGAGTCAAGTTCCTACCAACATTTTATGTGGTGGTAGTGTCTTGATGCTTATAGTTGCTCTCCTCCTCTCTGATCCTGGCAGATGAGCTTAGTTTGACAGTTTTCAAAGATATCTTAGACCATCTCATTTCAAAGAACATCTCCACAACAATTGAGTCATATTAATCCTGTAGCTATCCTTGACTGCCTGGCTCTCCATATGTGAGCAATTTAAAGCTCAACTGTTTATAACTGCCATTCTCAACAGTTTTCTTTCCAGAATTTTGGAGACTGTTGATCATTTGTGAGCATGCAAGGAGTTGCTATTGTCTAGCCTAAATTCCTTGCACCATTTTCCCTGTAAAACAGTCTGGGCACTCTTTAATCTCTAGCAGTCAAACCACCCAACGCTTGCTGTCAGGCATGTTTCAGAATAGGTCACATGACTTCCTTATGACTCCCGTTTTACCTTTATAATAAAGAGACAGTCCGAGGTGTGACAATTCATTGATCTCCCCGGTGGTGCTCGCTCAAATCCAGACTCTTGAATATTGTTTGACATTAGACATCAAATCTTTATTACATTTAGTTAACTCAGTTGTTACTTCTTGTCAAATAGGTGTGGTTAATTTATTTGCTACCAGTGAGGTGTCCAGATTTTGACCAAAACTGCAAAATTCAATGCAAAGAAAAGAATATAAATAAATGAAAACTTTGAAGTTTAAAAAGTTGGACGGGTTAAAAATGGTTTCTGGGCTCCTGCAACTAGGTGTGAGGGAGAGAGCAATTGTAACTATTTTTGATTAATCTCAGTTTAGAAATAGCTTCTCTTTCAGGCAGGGCTGATGAAGGGTAATAGTTTTCCCAGTGCTGTGGAGCTGGGGAAACATATATTTTGCTAGATATAAGTACTTTTTGGTGCTTCTGCAATTGCAGATGATGGTCAGTGACACCACCTTTACGATGAAAGGCTAATGGTATCAAAATTGAATTGAGGCCTAATAAATGGCAGCTGAATAAAATGACTTCACATTCTAATTAATTATGGATACTAAAACTTTGGAGTGAGGCCTCTAAGGCGGCAACAAGTGGAGAAATGGCTAAACAGTGAGTAATAGCTTTTGAGTGGCAAAAGCTTATAAGTACCTAATTGGATGTAGGTTATTAGTAGCCAAGGATGGGACTAGAAAGCCCATCACAATGTGTATCAATCGTCTTGTTAGAGGAAAATGCATTCAATTTTGTAAACCGTATATTGACGAAAGTACACTCCATTGTGAGAGATTAGTATTGATAAAAAGCTTGATTTAATTCAGAGTTCATCCTCAGGTATGTATTATAAAACAAATTTTGATGTCAACAGTGTGCTTTCTGCAGGTAAATGTCAAAACTTAATAAAATTATGAGATACTTAGAATATGGAACTCTCATTCGTTAATCCTAAATGGTACATGATATTTAAAAGTAGATTATTGAATACAGAAGTTTGGCTGATTTGCATGTTAAATTTTAAAAAATCTATCAAGATGAGATGTTCTGTTCAGCAGTTGGTATAATTATACATTGCATAAAATTTGCATGTTATATTTGGAATAGTAGGTATTCATATTTCAAGCAATAAGAAGGAATAGCTTTGCACTTCTGTCCAACTGCTTTAGTACACAGTTTATTTGTTGCTCCCCATTTGAGGTGTATTGATTTTTTTTGTCAGACCTCTGTTTGCAGTCAATACTTGCAAAAGAAACTGTGTGCTTTGACTGTTTAGGTTAAACCTAAACAGAAAACAGAGACTGCAGAAAAAGATTAATACAGTTCATTTATAAAGCTTCTGCACCTGCCTGCCATTTTAAAACAGTGAAAGTAGAAGCATTAACCCTAACTGTTAGCCAACTGCTGCACACCTCGCAAAGCTGAACATTAATATGAGCACTGATGACACCAATGATCAGAATTGGTTGTGAAGATTCTTTGTTATTGGAACCATCTATGTAACATTGTACACTAAGTATACCGTGGTCAGGAAAATTTTACATTTTTCATTTTAGTTATTGCTGATTTTTTTTTTATTTGAACTCCAACGCTGAACTGTTATCAGAATACTGTAGATCTCTGTGGTGGCCATTTTTCCGCAAGGTGAGTGCTGATCTTAAAGCACTTTTATATTATTCTGACGTACGTGCTTGATGAACTGATTGAACTGCCAAGATTAAATTGCCCAATCAACATTTTCCTGATAGAGAGATATGCTTTTGCCAATGGAGCAACCTGTTTCGAACTGACTTGCTAATGATTAATCTAGTCTTCAAGTGTAAACGTGGTTAGATGAGAATTCTTTGGAACTCATTTCTGCAGAGAACAGTGGAGGCAAGATCATTGAGTATTTTTAAGGTGGAGGTTGATAGATTCTGGACAAACAAAGGAGTTCAAGGGTGTTGGAGGAATGTAAAGTTATGGCCACACTTAAATCAGCCATGATCTTATTGAATGATAGAGCTTGCCTGAGGGGCCAAATGGCCTACTGCTTTTTTAATTCATATGTTTGTATGACTAAGTATTTCATTAGGCTCTATCCGACACCAGAGTTTAATGGAGGCATACCTGAAATGGTATTTATAAGATGCATGGAATCAGAATTCTAGTGTTTCTTCCTATAGAGAGAGCATAAACAACAAGAGTCTTGATGCTCGCTGTCCCACAGCTGTTATCAGTTGGCTTAAGAGGAAAGTAGAAAATGGAAATTAACTGACATAAAACAGTGTGATACGTAGTTGCCATTATTTTTCCTTGAAGCAACTATTTGGATGAATATATTTACCAATTTTTAGTTAATCATATCATGCTGGCTGTCCACTTCTTGCTGATGGACACTGTCAAATGTAGTTAGATGAGAAGAAAGCAATCACAACATGTAAAACTTGAATTGCTTTATTTCTGTCTCACTGCAGGGCAAGATTCTGGAATATGTTGTGAGCCAGTAACACATCTCTGATGTGAATCGCATAAGGAAATGATTTGAAATTTGTTATTTAAAAAGTATTTTGTAGTATTAACAGCACAGAAACGGGTCGTTTGGTATTTATCCTATTTTTTATGCTCCCAACTTTTTATCTAACCTCAGTAATAGAGGGGTCTGAGCGCCATGGACTATGGTAAAATTTGTGACCGAATGGATGAAAAGTCTTCTGACGCCTACCTTTTTTGTTGGGAATAGCTTGCTTCATCTTTTATGCTTTTGTCAAGTGGTGAGATGAGTTCTTTTGCTAAGCAGTAGCTATGTGCAATTAAGGGAAATTATAGCTTGTTAAACACTTCATGAATATTCACCTTCCTTTCTTAGCAAATTTGGCAAACAAGGGAATTGAAGGAGCGTGGAAGAAGGGTTGTAGGGTGGCTCGGAGCCTTGGCCGTGGTCAGTTGTCAACTTGGGGTGTTCAATGTCACGGGATTTGTTGAGTGCAGTCAGGGGAGCTGGCAATGGTCTGTTCTGTAGAGCCAACAGCAGCAATGAGAATTAAGTAGTGTCAGTTAGCAAGCTGCAGTGATATTAAGCAGGGTTTGTTCGGTCATGTCTAGGGCTGCTCGCTGATGTTTGTCAAAGGTTTAAGGTGAGTACAGCTCTAGGGCTAAGTCTGTCCATGGAAATGGAGGATTCTAAGGCACCCTGCGCGGGCAGCAGTGAGATCACTATCAATAGGTATGAGGCAATCGCTGCTCTGGGGCAGTGAATCAGAGGAGGTGGGAACAAGGACAGTGTTGGCAGAAACTCCAGTATGGAGTCTATGCCTGTATTCTTCCTACTAATCTGCACAACCTCACGCTTTCTCACGTATCAACATTTGTCATGGTGGGATTCAAACCCATATTCCCAGAGCTTTGGAATGAGGCTCTGGATTGATCCAGTGACATTACCACTTCACCATGCCTCCCCCCTCACTTTGATTGCAGCCAGGGCCATGCTGTCCTCCAAGCTTTTGAAGTTTACTATTAATGTGAAGAAAATAAATAGGTCGAGTACAATCGACCCTCATTATCTAGAAAACTAGAAAGCAGTCACTGCTACAGCTATTATAGGTCAAAGCAATGAATATAAGCCTAGAGAAAGTCATGTATAGTGGGACTGTTTTTAGGTCTGTTTTAAACTAATTGATAGACATTGATTTCGATAATTAGTCACTAACTCCATTGTCATTGTATAATAAAGTTGCCATAGCTCCACATGACCATAGGGCTGCTCTGCCATTACAGTGAGATAACTAGTGGTGGTTTAATCTGAGGGACTCCATTCCTCAGTTGAGGAAGGTGGGTATTCATGGAGACCGCTGAATTCACTGCTCTTCTGCTCATTCTAAACCTTTGCACTCCATTTAAACTTTTCCTTGCACGACTTGTTATGGCCTGTTTATTTGCAATGTTTCCAACAGTAGCAAGTCTAATTCCCACTGCTCCTTTGTAGTCTCACCATCTGCATCCTCTCACCCCCTTCTGTACCCATGTCCTTCTGCACTTGATTCAGTACTTCAGCGATCAGTAATTTTTTTATCCACTATTTTACCTTGTACCCAGTCAAATGTTTATTGTCTTCCATTTCAGTGATCATCATTCGCATAGCTGCCATCTTTTGTCCCTTGAAATCTACAGGATGTAGGTGTGAATAGGAGCACAATGGTAATGAACTTGTATTTATGGTAAAGAAACTCAGCCAAATGCTTCAGAGACATGAGTTCATATTCCACCTTGGCAGTTGCAGGAATTCAAGTTCCGTTATTCAATTGGGAATGAAAATCTACTCCTCAATCATTGTGACCAGGAAACTATTGGAGAGTCAGAAAAGCCCATCAGTTTTGCTCGATCCATCATTGAAAGGAATCTCCTGATTAGGTGATCTAGCCTACATCTGACTCCAAACCCACAACTCTTAACTGTACACTGAAATGACCTGCCAAGTCACTTCATTGTATGAAGCTGCTGCAAACAAATGGCATAGGAATAAAGGCATGGACCACAAGGCATTAACCTAGGCACAAGAAAATTATGCGCTGTCCTGCTAGCTTTGTGAAGTTCCCCTCACTAGTATCTGGGGGAGATGGTGGGATGGTGGTAATGACACTGGTCTTCACTGTGGATTTGACAAAGATGTGGTATTGTGTTATAAATGGGCAAGAAAGCCTTCTGATTGTGGCCAACTTTATCTTCCTCCTCCCCTGACACATGCCAGTGTGCATGCACACACACACGTGCACACAGATGCCCATGCACACAGACAAGTGCAATGAATCAGACCTCTTTGGAAGGCACAGCAAGAGTAACGAGGGCACAGAATGCACTCCAGCTATATTTCAATGGCTTTGTAGTATCATAACTGCGTTGGCTGAACCTTGAATGACATGTCTGTCACACTGGGTCCATGCAGGTCATGAAAGAACCAGGATCGAAGGGAGACTTCTTCTTACTAACTTACATCTGTGCATCTGTCCATTAAGTTACAGTTAGTAGTGACCATTGCACAGTCCATATGGAAACTGAGTTCTGACTTCACACTGAGGGCATCCTCTGTTGTGTGACACTACTGCTGTTATAAGGGCAAGTTCAGAGCAGCTCTAGACTAGGTATTGATGTCGGCCGACAACAGAAATCTATCAACAACTATCAACAAAGTTCCGAGGAAGGGTCACCGGACCCGAAATGTTAACTCTGTTTTCTCCTCCACAGATGCTGCCAGACCTGCTGAGCTTTTCCAGAAACTTTGTCTTTGTTCCTGATTTACAGCATCAGCAGTTCTTTTGGTTTTTAGCAGAAGTCTGTCGTTTCATGGCCTGAGAAATCGCTCGGGCTGCTTTTGCCATCATACTGGGGAAGCTACTCTGGCTCAAAGACGAATGGAGGGGAACATACCAAGAAGTGCAATGCATGGCAGCAATGAAATGCTAATTTAGTTTGGCTACAGTGCACTAAAGAGTGGAAGCATGACATCACCATCTTATAAAGGACAGTTAGGAGTGGATAATAAATGCTGGCCTGACTAGCAACACCAATATTCTATGAAACAATTTAGAAAAAAGACAGCAAAGTGATTAGATCAGACGAGAGCTCTGCAGTCCTGTTGTATCTAGTCATGAATGGTGGGGTCAATGAAATAGAGCCCCTTCCTCTGGCTAACTATGACCATCCTTAGGCTGAATGGCCAGGGGCACCAGCACTTCAGTAAAACATAAGACTGGAGAACTTGTAGCCATCTTCAACCAGGAATGCCAAGTGGAGGATACATTGCGGGCTGTTTTTTAGTTCCTTGCTATTACAGATGCCAAGCTTAAACAATATGGAAAATTGCCCATTTTAAAAGAAAGGACAAATTACAATCCAGCCAATTACCAGTCTATTGTCCCTCATCGGCAGAGTGTTATCAAGCAGAACCTGCGTAAAATTCTGCTCGCTGCTTGTTTGGATTCTGCCAATTCCACTTAACATTAGATCTCAACATAACATTTGTCTGGACATAGATAAGAGTTGACTTGAAGGGAAAGAAATGAGAGAGACTCTCTTTGACATCAAGGCAAAATTTAATTGAGGTATGGCATCAAGGAGTTGAGGAAAATTGAAGTACGAGAACCAGGGGAAATTTATTCACTGCTGGAGTCCTACCTAGCACAAAAGATGATTGTAGTTGTTGGAGCCCAATCATTTGAGCTCCAAGAAATCAAAGAACAAAAAACGGCACTGCTCAAAAACAAACCCTTTAGCCCATCAAGAAACTGCCGACACATGCCTTTCAAAACTAAAAAGGTTTTGTCTCTGCTGCCCATATCCCTGTATTCCCTGCCTATTCATATTCCTCAAGATGCCTCTTAAACGCTGCTATTTTATCCACATCCATTCAAACTACCCTGTAAAGAAAAAAACAACTGCCTCTCGGTTTAAACTTACCCCCCTTCACCTGAAAATTATTGATATTTCTACTGTGGGGAAAAAGACACTGACTATCTATCCATGCCTCTTAAAATTTTATTAGCTTCTGTTAGGTTGCCCCTTCATCCTTCGACGTTCAAAGTGAAAACAAACAAAGTTTGTCCAATTTCTCCTCATTAGTTAATACCCTCTAAATCAGGCACTATCCTGGTAAACCAGTTTGTACCCTGCCCAAAGCCTCCTTATCCTCCTAGTAACATGGTGACCAGAACCGTGCACAATATTACAATTGTGGCCTAACTAAATTTCTATACAGCTGCAACCTACTTGCCAATTTTTCTATGCTGTGCTCCGACCAACGAAGGCAAGCGTGCTATATGCTTTCTTGACCAACTTATCCAATTGTATAGCCACTTTCAGGGAACTGTGGCCCTGAATGGCTGGATGCCTATGAATGTTTCTGTAGCCTCTATGGTTCACTAATGTCCTTTAGTCAAGGGAACTGCCTACCTTACCTGGTCTAGCCTACATGTGACTCCAGGCCCAAGCAATGTGGTTGACTCTGAACTGCCCTCTGGGCAGTAAGTGCTCGGCCTAGTGAGTGGCACCTTCATCCTGTGGATGAATTTACAAAAGCGATGATGCTAAGGCTTCTGCCATTTATTGTACACTTCCCTCCTGCATTAGATCTCCAAAAATTAATCACCTTGCATTTGTCTGGGTTAAACTATATCTGCCATTTCTCTGCAAATCTTTAGCCTATCTATATCCTGCTGTATCCTCAAGCAATCCTCCTCAGCTATCCGCAGCTCTCCGAATCTGTGTTATCCGTAAACTTACTGATGAAGCCACTTACATCCTCTTTAAATTATTTACTTACATTACAACAACAGGGGTCCCAACACCACTGGTCACAAATCTCCAGTTAGAAAAGCACCCTTCCACCACCAATCTCTGTCTTCTATGATTAAGCCAGTTCTGTTTGCATCTTATCTCACTGCAGATCCCATGTGACCTCACCTTTCCTATCAACCTGCACTAAAGGACTTTGTGCAAGGCCTTGCTGAAGTCCATATGTTCAACATCTACTGCTCTGCCCTCATCAATCATCTTTGCCACTTCTTCATAAAACTCACATAAAATTATGCTGCCTATCGATAATAAATCCATATTTTTCCAAATGTGGGTAAATTCTATCCCTAAGAATCTTCTCCAGTAGTATCCCTACCACTGACCAAAGACTTGCCTGCTCCTATGATGCTGCTTGACCTGCTGTGTTCATCCAGCCCCATGCTTGTTATCGCAGCAATTCACTTAAGTCCCCTTTGATAACACCTTCCAAACCCATGACTTCTATCATCTGGAAAACAAGGACAGTGGATGCTTGGGAATTTGGATTTGTAATACGGTTCCAACAGCTACCAAGTCAAAAAGCTGGAACTTCTGATCAGTGTTGTGAATACACCTACACAAGATGGACTGCAGTGGTTGAAGGGGATTTATCACCACTACATTGAGAACAATTAAGGATGGGGAGTGAATGCTCGCCATAGCAGTGACACTTACTTAAAAAAAAAATGTTCATTGAACGCAACAAACTCATCATGAGGTGTTGCTGGACGAAATCAAGTGGTGTACTGAGTGTCATACTACTTTCGCTGAAGTCAACCACTTGTGTCGGACCATCCTGGAGAGAAAAATTATATCCTGGTTTCTCATCCACTACCAGCTACCATGTCCTTTTGTATACTGGCTTTTAATAATGACCAAAAGGATCTTTATACACTTCTTTGCCACCAGGTTTCTAGTGACTTTTGCTGCTTTCCCCTTTCCTTCCTGACCATGCCATATTTCATCCCATTCTTTGCCCTGTCCTTTCACAGAACTCACTTAATTTCTCTATAGTTTCTCTGCATTTACTCCCCAATTGGGTCCTCCTGCATGCAGTTGACTTCCTCTTCCTTTAACTTATAACTATTAAGCCGTTGATCATCAAGCTGTCCCTCTTTTGTACTGGTATTTTAAATGATTCCCTTTGCTCATCCTCCGTACATTCAAAACTCATCATTACCCGTTTCTTAAATAGCCACCTTTTGATCCTGTAGGAGCAAATTACTGCAGATGTTGGAATCTCTATTTGTTTGTTGTTTTTACCTTTTGATCATTTTGCCCTTGCTTATGAGCACCCCATCACTGAAATTTATTTTTCTCAAGTACTTGCATTAGTTGCCAGCTTCCAAATCCATTGCTGTCTCTCCATAAGTTGGTTGAACCTTTTCAATTAGGTTTCTACAAACTCCAGATTTGCATTGCAAACACAATTTTCTGTGTTTATAGCAATAATTCATTACCTTTGTGTGTGTGTGTGTTTGTGAGACAATGCCAGCTGATGTTATTGCCAGACACATCAGATCCCAGTCAAGAATCTGGGTTGATTGATTTTATATTTTTATTTGTTTTAGTTTTAGCAATGTTGTCTCTGTGATACACAAGGATGCCATGTTGCAGATTTTGTTTTAACAATAAAATAGGAATTTACTAACAAAAGCAATGAAAATAAAACAGAATAATCTCAACCATCTACTTAAAATGCATAGCATTAGTAGAATCCAGAAAGAGGCAATCGAGTCTGCGCTAACTCTCTGAAGAACATTCCACCCTGACCCACCTTTTATCCCAACACATCTGGTCTGGGTCTAGCTCTAAGTCTTCACTCTAAGGTAACCTAATCAATATAACCCTATTGTTCTCAGGCAACCCTATCTGCAGCCATTATAAGTCCAAGGTAGACAGGATAGTGGAGAAGCTGTTTGGTGTGCTTGCATTGTTAGTTAGTGCATTGAGTGTAGGAGTTGGGAGGTCATAATGCGGTTGTATAGGACATTGGTTAGGCCACTTTTGGAAAACTGCTTGCAATTCTGGTCTCCCTGTTATAGGAGTAATGATCTGAAACTGGAAAGAGTTCAGAAAAGATTTATGAGGATGTTGCTAGGGTTGGAGAATTTGAGCTATAGGCAGAGACTGAATAGGCTGTGGCTATTTTCCCTGGAGGCTGAAAGTTGACCTTGTAAAGATTTATAAAATCATGAGGGGCAGGGATAGAGTGACTAGACAAGGTCTTTTCCCCAGGGTGGTGGAGTCCAAAACTGGAGGGCATAGGTTTAAGGTGAGAGGGGAAAGATTTAAAAGGTCCCTAAGGATCAACTTTTTCACAGAGAGAGTGGTGAGCGTATGGAATGAGCTACTGGAGGAAATGGTGGAGGCTGATACAATCAAAACATTTAAAAGGCATCTGAATAGGAAGGGTTCAGAAGGATATTGGCCAAATGCTGTCATATGGGACTAGATTAATTTCAGATATCTAGTTGGTATGGGCGGGTTGGACAGAAGGGTCTACTTTCATGCTGTACAACTCTACGTCTCTGTGACTCTGGCTCTATGACTTTGCAGGACTGCCCCACTCAAAGTGAAAATGAAACTAGAAGTCTTCCAATGTCAGCTATGGACTTTTCCTTTGATCTTAACAAAGTGAAGCTCTAGAATACAATAACAAACTTTTGAGGCCCCGTTATTTATATTACTAGTTTGCAAACAGTCTAAATAAATGAAAAGTCCAATAGAAATGTACAGAACCCATTCATTCTAAAGCCAGACCTTAAAGATTTTTTAAAAAATCATTGTGGCTACAGAACTGCTCACAAATTGATTTCAACTTTTGTCGCACAGAAAGCCTACCAGTTATGATCTCAAACACCAGAAACCCAAGCTCACAAAAAAAATTAGAAATTATGCACACACATCCCACAGGTTGGATTGCTATATATATAGTCCCCATGACCATGTGCCGCCCTTAATGCAGTTGACGATATTACTGCTATCCCCCTGGTCCAGCTCTGTCGTCTAGCCCTCCTATACCTCTTAACGTCAGTAAGGTACACCTTTCAAAGCCTCTTTCTTGACCCTTTCATCAACTGTTTGGTCACCTTTGACTGTTCAAGCCTCCTTTGGCACAGTGTCCATTATTTGTAATGCTTCTGGAAATATTTTTGTTTAGGGTGCTGTACATGCGCAAAATGTCATCTTTAGACTATGGCAGAGCTGCTATTTGTTTTTTCTGTGTATTCTAAACATTTGGACTGAACAGTGACTGAAGCAAGTTGAAATGTAATTTTTCTGTTATTGCTATTCAATTGCTAATTAGAATGAAGATTGAACACAAGCTTATGTTTTTCTTGGCTTATCTATTACAAATTAAATACAAGAATGAAACAAATATTTTGTTGGACTCTGTTATGTCATGTTTTTTTTTTACTGTGCCAGTCATGAGATCTTGAGTAATAATTCCGTAGGGATGTTGAAAGCTATAAATGAAATGCAAATGATAAATAACATGCAGTTTAGCAAATCATTTTGCTAGCAACAAATTCCCAAGTTACTCGAGTTCAAAATGTGTTAAGAGAATCTCCCTCTTGCCACCATGTCTAGGGACTGATGTTTTACAATTGGAAGAAAATCAGACCTAATGAAACTGGCCAAGTTGTTGAAGTATCTGGGGCAACATTTTGGAGATAATTGGAACTTCATTATATTCAAGATTGTTATGGAAAAATCAAAATTCTAAACTGAGAGCTGATTTTGAATAGGGTCAGATATGATTTGGTTGGAGTGGACTGACAACAGATACTTCTAGGTGACTCTGTATCAGAGCAATGGATGCATTCAAGGAATGAGAGAAAGAACAAGGCCAGCATGTTCCAATAAAGATCAAGGGTGGGACCAACAATACAAAAACCCTGGATATTGAGGGATATATGTGTTTGAGTAAAAAGAAGAGAGCAAGTTTATGGCAGATACCGAGGGATCAAAGCAGCAGAAGCCCTGGAAGAGAATAGAATGTACAAGAGGGAACTTAAAAAGTAAATTGGGATAGAACAATAAAGAAGCATGAAAGGATAATAACAGGTAAACTAAAGGATTCAGCCAAGTTATTTTGCATGTACATTAAGGGTAACAGGATAACAAGGGAAAGAGAAAGATCCCTGAAGGACCACAGTGATCATTTGTGTGAGGTAGTAGGAAGGGTGCGTATAGAAATCAGAGAGAAGGGCTGTGATGGAATTAAATAAATTAGCATTGACAGAGAGGGATTTTAAGGGTTTGGGAGCCTTAAAAGTAATTAAATTTCCAGGGTCACCTGCAACATACCCCAGGCTGTTGAGTGAGACAAGGGAAGAAGTAGTGGCGCTAGCAGTAGTTTTCAATTCCTCTCTGGTCACAGGAGAGGTGCCAGAACACTGGAGGCCAGACAACGTAATACCCTTATTTAAGAAAGGAGGAAGGGTAAACCAGGAAACTACAGGCCGGTCAGTCTAATCTCATTTGTGAGGAAACTATTGGAAGCAATTCTGAGGCACAGAACTAATGTACCCTTGGAGAGACATGAAGTGATAAAGAATAGTCAATATGTTTTATTGAGGGGAGGCTATAGATGATCAGATTGATTGAATTTTACGAAGAGGTGACCAGGTGTGTGGATGAGGGCGATGCATTTGACGTAACTTATTTGGACTTCAGCGAGGCTTTTGATAAGTTGTGGCGTGGAAGACTTATAGCAGAAGTAAGAGCCTGTGGAATCTAGGGAAATTTGGCTAATTGGATCCAGAAGTGGCTGATATGCAGGAGGCAGATGGTGATAGTTGAGGGGTGTTTTGTTGTCTGGCAGTCTTATCCAGTAGGGTCCTGCAGAAATTAGTATTGGGGCCCTTGCTATTTGTGGTGTACGGGAATGATTTAGACTTGAATCAAAAAGGAAGGTAGAGAGAAAACAGGGAATTACAGACGGGTAAGCCTAACATTGGTAGTGGGGAAAATTCTCGAGTCCATTATTAATGACTTTAAAGTGGAGCATTTCGAAAGCAGTGGTAAGATCAGACAGAGGTAGCACGGATTTATGAAGGGGAAATCATGCTTGATATATCTGTTGGAATTCTATGAAGATGTAACTAGTAGAGTCGTCAAAGGGGAGTCAGTTAATGTGGTATATTTGGACTTTCAGAAAGCATTTGACCAAGTCACGCATGAGATTACTGTACAAGATTAAAGCGCATGGGACTGGGGAAAATGTATTGAGATAAATAGAAAACTGGTTGGCAGAGAGGAAACAGAATAGGAATTAATGGGTTGTTTTCAAATTGGCAGGCAGTAATGAGCTGGGTGCCACAGGGATCAGTGCTGGCACCCCAGCTATTCAGAATATATATTAATAATTTGGATGAGGAAACAAGATGTAACATCTCCATGTTTGCAAACAATATCAAGTTGGGTGGGATAGTGAACTGTGACGAGGATGCAGAGATCCTTCAGCATAATCTGGTCATAATCTGGGTGAGTGGGCATTTCAATGGCAGATGCAGTATAGTTTGGATAAATGTGAGGTTATTCACTTTAGAAGCAAAAACAAGAAGGCATATTACTACCTGAATGGCTGTAAATTGGGAGAGGGGACTGTGCAGCGGGACCTAGGTGTCCTTGTCCACCAGTCACGAAAGGTAAGCATGCAGGTGCAGCAGGCAGTAAAGGAGGCAAATGATATGTTGGCCTTCATTGCAAGAGGTTTTGAGTACAGGAGCGGGGATGTTTTGTTGTAATTATACAGGGCCTTGGTGAGGCCACACTTAGAATATTGTGTGTAGGTGTGGTCTCCTTTTCTGAAGAAGAATGCTCTTGCTCTTGAGGGAGTGCAGTGAAGGTTTACCAGGCTGATTCCAGGGATGGTGAGATTGATGTATGAGGAGAGATTGACTTGTTCAAGATTGTTTGTTTGTTCTTATTGGAGTTCAGACGAATGAGGGGGGATAAAATTGTAACAGGATGAGACAGGGAGGATGTTCCTGATGGTGCGTGTGTTCAGAACCAGGGGCTTACAGTCTGAGGATTCGGGGTAGAGCCATTTAGGACGGAGATGAGGAGACATTTCTTCACCCAGAGAGTGGTGAGCCTGTGGAATTCATTACTACAGGAAGTAGTTGATGCCAAAACATTGAAGGTATTCAAGAGACGGCTAGATATAGCACTTGGGGCACATGGGATAAAAGGTTATGGGGAGAAAGCGGGACTAGTCTATTGAATTGGGCAATCAGCCATGATCGTGATGAATGGTGGTGCAGGTTCGAAGCGCTGAATGGCCTCCTCCTTCTCCTATCTTCTACGTTTCTGCATTAATAAGTTGGCAGATGATGTGAAAATTTGTGGGTTGGACATTTAGATGAATTGGTTAAGAATGCATATGGGATACTTGCCTTAGCTAGCTGAGGCTCAGAGTTTAAGAGCTGGGTAAATTACGCTGGAACTGCTCAAAACACTGGTTGGCCCACAGCTAGAGCACTGTGTGCATACCTGGAATCCACGTTGTAGTGGGTATATGATTACACTGGAAAAGGTGCATAGGAGATTTACCAGGATGTTGGAGCAGAGGAGCCTGAAGTGGGCGTTTATGGGACGTGATTGAAATCTAGAAAATTATGAAGGACATAGATAGGTTAGACACAAAGAAATGTTTCCTCTTGATGGAAGGATCAATGACCACAGGGTATAGATTTAAGGTAAGGGGTACAGGTTAGAAGGGATGTGAGCAAAAGTTTTTTTTCATCCTGATCACTAGCTGTCTGGAACTCACTCTCTGTAAATGTGGTAAAGAAGCTCTAAGCATTTTAGAAGTATTTAGATTTGTAAGTGTGATGCAAAGGCACGTAGGACTATGAACCAAGTGCTGGAAAATGGGGTTAGTAAAGTCAGGTGCTTGTTTTCTACTGACACAGACTCAGCGGACCAAAGGGCATTTTTCTGTGCTGTAGATGTCAATGAGCCTATGACTCTGAGATGATAAAAACAGGGAAGGCCATGGAGATTTCATTGAGGCCTCTTCTGGAATACTGTGTACTGTTGTGGTCACCCTGCTATAGGAAGGATATTAAATTGGAGAGGATTCAGAAAAGATCCCCTGGGATGATGCTGGGAATGGAAAGTTTGAGTTATAAAATCAGCTGGATAGGCTGGCACTTTTTTCACTGGAGTGTAGGAGGTTGAGGGGTGACCTTATAGAGGTTGATAAGATCATGAGGGGCATACATATATATATATATATATATATGGTTATTAGCAAGTGTCGTTTCCTGGGGGAGGTTCAAAACTAGCGGGCATTTTTTTTAAGGTGAAAAGAGAACTATTTAAAAAGGACATGAGGGATGACCTTTTTATACAGATGGTGGTCCATATGTGGAATGTACTGCCAGAGGAAGAGGTGGAAGCATGTATACTTACAACATCTAAAAAGATATTTGGATAAGAACATGAATAGGAAAGGTTTGGAAGGATATGGGCCAAAACCAGGCAAGTTTGGTTTGGGAACATGGCTGGCTTGGACTAATTGGATGGAAGGGTCTCTCTGACTATAAATCGGCTAGTGTGTGGTAGCATTGGGGAGGAGTTATGTTGAGTGAAACTTTGACTTCAGAATCATGACTGAATGATGTTTTGCTGCTAAGTCACCAGACGTATTTATAAAAGGGCGTGTGCCTTTTGAACTTCTTTTTTCCTTTACCTCAGGGAATGAATCCATTCTTTAAGGGACATCTGGTTTATAAATGCATTTTCATGCAGATTTGATTTGGTGAAGCATACTTGCTGTAGATATGAAACATGAATGTAATGAAATCTATGGATAAGTTATAATGGACAAATGTTGATCTGTGTGTGGTTCGTTGAACTGAAAATGTGTTCAATCAAAAATCTGTTTCTCAGTTAATTTTCAGACATCAGATTAGATTTAACCATAATGTCTCAGTTAGGATCCCCCCCGAGATCATGAAGCTTTCTTTGCCCCCTTTCCATAGGCCATCACATTACTTTACAGCTCCTCCGCCCCTACCCCAGCTCTTTTGCCCCCGTAGCATTCTCCCTTTCTTCCCTCACACCCCATCTTCTAACCCTGTTTGCATCCTCTCTTGCCCCTCTGCATGCTCTCTCCTGGACCCTAGAGACTCTCCTTCCCCTCCACTACCTCACATGCCCTCTCCATCACATCTTTTATTTCCCCATCTCCGCCCCCTCTTCCCCCACCACTTCTCTTGCGTCCCCTCTTTCACCCTCTCTGCATCCCCCTTCCTCCCCTCTTTGAACATCCTTCCCAGACATCTCTTTTTGCCTCCCTGCAACCCCTCTTTCATCCCCAGTTCCTCCCTCCATGCTGCCTCCTTGCCTGTCTTCTGCTCTTCCTCTCCTTAACTCTTCCATATCGCTCCTTCAACATTTCTGCATCCACTCTTCCCCCACCCCTCTGCATCCCCATTCCCCACCTACTCCGCGCGCGCGCACACACGTTGAACCTGCCAGAAACATGTTCTGTAAATGAATAAATATAAATGTGCAGTTCCCTCTTTTGTGTGAATAATTTTCTTTAGTTTTAAATGTCGAT
Source organism: Ginglymostoma cirratum (assembly GCA_024137785.1). Taxonomy (NCBI): domain Eukaryota; kingdom Metazoa; phylum Chordata; class Chondrichthyes; order Orectolobiformes; family Ginglymostomatidae; genus Ginglymostoma; species Ginglymostoma cirratum. The sequence goes on along the minus strand of JAHRHZ010000133.1, from coordinate 13,305,507 downwards.
TCCCCCCAGTAATGTTCTCTTGATCTAGACTTGGTTTAATTGTTCTTTGATTTTAATTGTACCTTTCATGTAACCTCTTCATTTTACATCTAGGCAGCACTTTAGATAACAAATCAGTAATTCAAAACATGCAGATCTTATAATGCTATGATATTGGATCCTAGTGCCTTTATAATATTTGATCATTTGTTACTGATTTTCTATTTGTGTAGTTGTTATGCATTGGTCATGTTGAAACTTTAAGTTTGATTCAGTCTGTGGTAATTAAAAAAAAAATCATTCATGGGATGTTGGCACATCTGGCTGGGCCACCATTTATTGCCCATTCCTAATTGCCTCTTGATTTCAGTGGCTTGCTAAGGACATTTCAGAGGTGTAGTTGAAAGTAAATCACATTGCTGTGGGATTGGAATTAGAAATAACAACTGAATACTGTCCTGTGGCTTCCATTTATGGGCGTAATAGCAGGACTATGTTTGTTTTGTTGTCTGCCAGTGAAGTGATGAAAATAAATGCTATATGGTACACCAGGAAATGTCAGCAATTGATTTACTCATTATTGAAATCAGCGTCCATAGGGTGGTCACAAGATAGCTATTAAAATATCCTGCTTTCAGATTCTTCCTTCTGTGGTTGATTCATTTGCTGTTAAGTCTTTTGGATGAACATTAAACTGAGGCCCTGTCTGTCTTCTGACATGGATGTCAAAGGCCTTAAGTCATCGTTTAGAAAAAGAGTTTGGAAAGTGTAAGTGCTGTCCGGGCTAATATTCACCTTTAAGTTAGCATCACAAAAGCAGATTATCCATCATTGTTCTTATTCTCGGGCCATTCCTCATAGTTGAGGCTTTCTTCCAGTCTGATGTTGTGGATCCTGCGGTGGATTTGTATACCTCGTCCACTTGACCTTTATCTGGACCTGTTCAAATGGTTGGAAACTTTGTGGAGGCTTTTTGTTTTTGCGTGGTCTTGTTTTAGAGATTCCCATGAGTCAGTGTGGAAATTGCAATTTTTCAGGAAGATATTAAAGATAAACTTAAAGTATTTCCTCTGCCCTTCTGGTAACCATTTACCAAGATGAAGCCAGGAGATGAGAACTAGTTTTGGAAGTTGTGTTAGGCATGCAGAGGATGTGATGTGCTTAAAATACAGCTGATTGACTGTAACCTGTGCCTCACTACTGGGGACGTTGGCCTGAGAGAGGATGCTGATAATGGAGTGCTTATTCTGCCATTGGATTTGCAGTATTTTGAGGTGGCATCACTAGTGATACTTCTCTTCAGGTTTTTGATGGCTACTGTATATTGTTTGTCTCTCCAAAGCTTACATGAGGGCTGGTAACATTGTTGCCCTGTAGATGATGAGCTTGGTGTTGGGTTTGAGGTCTTTGTCCTCGATCACTCTAATCCTCACATAGCCTTCAGCACAGCTTTTGGCTATGTTAAATTTCACTGCTAATGTTTGTCTTCACTGGGCGGCAGCTCCCAAGATATTAGAAATTGATCCACATGATCCAGTAACTCGTTGTGGATCTTAATAGTCATGGGGAGGTGATGGTGGATTTGATGGTGTTTGTGGGATTATGTGGACTGGGCAGACTGTTTAAAAACTTATTTTGTCTTCAACATGTTTAGGTCCGTTCTTTCATGTGCCACTGTGAATACACTGATGATAGTTTGAAGCTTGGCCTCTGTATGCACATGTAACAGTTGTCTGCATACTGTAGCTCTGACAGAATTGGATCTGCACTGTATGGTACCTTAGGTTAAACAGTATCTTGCTTTTGTCCAATTGATTAGCTCCCCATTAGCAGAAAGTTTCATGGAGATGGGATGGAGTGTTCTAGCAGGGAGGATGGTAAAGAGTATTGGTGCAATGGCGCAGCCTTACTTGACCCTGGTTTCCACACCGGTTCTTTGATGGGTACATTGATGAAAATCACAGCTTCCGCTTGTTATTCAGCGGATAGAAGACGGTGATGTAATTTCGTGGGCACCTGATTTTTAAGAACTTTCCATATCTTTCCCAGCTGACGGAGTGAAGAGATTACTGCTGCTGCTGTCTGCGTGTCTGTTGAATTTGCATCAATGTAAATAACATGTCCACTGTGCGTCTTGATTGATGGAATCATATTGTGGAGTAGGAGTTCTTCAGCCACTGGGAGGAGATGTGTGGAGAATGTTTGCAATGACCTTGCCTATGCTGGACAACAGGCGGAGTAATCAGCAGGTACTCCAGTTGGTCTTCAAGAAAGGGGTCAAGACCATCACAATTATGGCATCTTGAGGATCCACTAGCATGCTGTCCCCTTTCCAAATGAGGGAGATGAGATTAAGTATACAAGCCAAGAGTGTTTCACTGCCTTTTTTTTAGTATTTCAGCACTGAATCCAGTAGTGCGGGTCCTTGGACCGTAGATTGTCATAACCGTGCTGAAGAATCCACACATGTCATCGATGTCTCGGAGTGGCTGCATTTCCTGTGCAGCTTTTATCTACCATCTTTTCTTTAGGTCATGAGTTTTTTTTTTTTGGACCTTTGCTTCAGTTGTCTGTAGACCTGCTTTCTATCCTTTAAGTTTGGTGATACCTCCAGGTCAGCAATACCTTACACTTGTTAATTTAATAGCTTCTGGATCTCTCTGTCGTTCTCATTTAAACTAGTTTTGATGCTTCCTGGTAGAGAAAACTAGTGTCTTGTCATAAGTGCTGTTTCTGATGAATGGAGGCTTACACTATGGAAAGAAACCCTTCAGCTAGTCGTGTCTGTGCTGATCATCGATCACTTATCATCTTTAATCCCACTGTGTGGCGCTTGACCTGTAACCTTTTTTGGTATGGTGTTCAGAGCCTTATATTTCCAGTCCATCTTCCTCCATCTCTATAACTACCTTAAATCTTAATGAGTTATATTACTATCACTGACATGCCTTCCCACTGACGCTTCTCCTACTTGCCCAGTTTTATTACAAAAATTAAATCCAACACTGCACACTCCCATCGGACTTTGCTGGTTTAAAAAGCTCTCCTGGATTCATTTGAAACAGCTACAAGTTTGCTGATGCCAGTACTGTTGTCGGCCAGATCTCGAACAACAATGAGACAGAATACAGGAAAGAGCTAGAGTATTTGGTGGCACGATGTAAAGAGAACAGTCTCTCCCTCCACATAAGCAAACCGAAAGAGCTGGTTATTGACTTCAGGAAGCGAGATGGAGGGCACACCCCCGTCCACATCAATGGTACTGAGGTGGAGACGGTCGACAGCATTAAGTTCATGGGAATGATGATCACGAACAGTCTGTCCTGGTTCACCCAAATTGATGCTCCAGTCAAGAAAGTATCACAATACCTCTACTTTCTCAGAGGGCTAAGGAATTTTCCATGTCTGAAAAGGCCCTTAACAATATTTTATAGATGCACCATAGAAAGCATTCAATCCAGATGCAATATGGCTTGGTATGGCACTGCTTTGCCTAGAACCGTCAGACCACAGAGTTGTGAACACAGTCCATCAAGCAAGCAAGCCAATCTTCTATCCATTGACTCCATCCACACTTCCTGCTGCTTCGGGAAGATCGCCACCACAATCAAAGACCCCTCCCACCCTAGGTATAATCTCTAAACTCTTCCCTCAAGCAGAAGGTACAAAAGCTTCCACAAGTGCACCAACAGATTCAAGAACAGCTGTTATTAGATTTCAGAATGGGACCTACTAAATTTTAAATGTGATGTTGATCTCGCTGTTTGTGCACCTTCTCTGCAGCAATAACATTATATTCTTCACTCTGTTCTGTTACCCTAATGCACCCTAATGTATGATCTGCCTGTACTGCATGCAGAATAAAACTTCTCACTGTACATAGGTAAACGTGACAATAAGAAACCAAATCAAACTGTGTACCCTCTGATCCTTGCACGCTTTTTCTATCCCAGTTAATATTTGGGCTGATGAGGTCCCTTTTTAGTTGCAATAATTTTCTTCAATAGTTGATCAGATTAAATAGAACCTGAGATTAGGCTCTTGCCACTGAGTTTTTACAAACATGCCTCACTGCTCATTTGGCTTAAAAATGTTTAAGAATAGATTCAGTTCTATAATATAATGTCAGATTTGCTTCAGTATTGCAAAACTTCACCTTATTACTTTTACACTTCTGAGATTTGGCACGTAGCTGTCCTTCTATCCCTGCCTGACATGCTATTGTACACTCTCAGTAATGTAGATGCTTCCTGTTTGTTTAATGTTCTACCAGTTTTCTGTCACTAGAGGAACCTTCAGTATATAATCCCTCCTTATTGCAGTAATTGCCTCCTTGTTCAATATTGCAACGCGACCTCCTCTTTTGCACCATCTCCCCAACCCAGTCTTGCCTAAAGATTCTCTATCACAGAACATTGAAGTGCTGGTCCTAAGGGCAGACAGGTGTTATGGACATTCTGTGGTTCCGATGCATTGAATGTTATTGTATTGCTGTTTGTGGATGTTTGCTGTATACAAGTTGGCTGCCTGCTCTACAACAATGACACCCTTTTTAAAGTACTTCATTGGCTGTAAAGTGCTTTGGGAAATCTGGTGCCATGCAAAGTGGTATATAAAGGCATTTTTAAAATTTTCTTAATAGAAAATATATGTGTAATTTTTAGGTAAGTAGTTAGCAAGTAGATGTGGTCAGCAGTTGGTTATTTTGGATTTGCAAATTGTCCTTTTACTTTTGTTAAACTCTGAAGAGGCATGAAGATGTATGCTTGGATACTTTGCTGGTAGGAAGGAGAAATATGTAATCACTTTTATTACTAATTACATTGTAATGCCTGAAGCTTCCCTCCGTTATTTAAGTGACCCTATACAGAGCAGACATAAAATTGTCGTAGGAAAATAATTAAAGTTTATTTTCTCTTCGTATTTCTATCCTATAAAACATTGCTTGAAGTTCCTTAACATTTTGCATTCTTTCATTCTCTTGCAGGCCCTTCCATCAAGCATGATCATTGTAGGAAGCTACAGTGCTGTTATAGCAGCGGTGTTTATTGTCCTTAAAACAGTGAATTATCGGTTGCACCACGCATTAGATGAAGGAGAGATTGTGGATCAAAGAAGCAGTGAGGTAACTGAGAGACATGCAAAAACTGAGCAACAGGATGGATCATCGAGGAGAGGTGACAGCAACGGACCGGGGTGAGTGAGTGAACGAATGCAGTCATTACATAATACATTAAAGAAGCAACTGTTTTCAAAAATATTAAGTTAGGTGCCTGATTACTTTGAACAGTTACTAAAATTTTCCGAGGCAGTGATTCCCTCGTTGCCAGAATTAAAATAAGACTAAGAGATTATCTGAAGAGATTTATTGCAAATTACCAGACTCAGTTATCAAGAGTCTATTTTCCTTGGCTGTCCAAATTGTCTGGTAATACTTCAAGTTTAAGAGCTACTAGTTATCGTTGCATTTTTCTGTCGAGTTTTGAGTATAATTGGTGAAGCATTTCCTCAATGCTTAAAGCTGATTCTGTGATTTGAAACTTACCATTTCGGATTCGTACTTTGAATTTCGACATTGGATTATTGCATCAAGTCTACTCACTTCTCATGCGTTATTAAATCTGCATATGGAAATAAAGGAATCTTTTAACTAGCTTTCAAGCAATTCTTGTATTGCAAGAGATGTGACATTTGAAAGTATTCTGTGCGATTCAAGATGTTTCGTGATGTTGGGCTAGTAGTTAAAAACTTTGCATTGTTTTGGGAAGGTCATTGTTTGATAAATTTTAGTTTTCTCCATAATTGTGTTGTTTTAGAACGTCTGGCACGATAATGCAGTTCTTCTCAGTTTTGTGCCGTAATAAGATATATGCCAAAATCGTTGAGAGCTGATGATTATGGTCACATTTTAGGCTGAGTACACTTAGAATGATACGCAATAAGAATTAGCTCGATCTGTTTTGTAGGGTTGTGTTCCTGTGGTAATGTGCACCTGTAATTATGGAAAGAAAGAACTTGCATTTATATACGTGTCCTTTGGCTATTGCAGGATGCTCAACAGTCAATTAAATACTTGTGAAATGCTGTCACTGTCGTTGTTTAGGCAAAATCTGCAGCCAACTTGTATGTAACTATTGATTGTGAGGCAAATGACTTATAAATATTTTTCTAGCGGTGTTTGTTGAGAGATGAGTGTTGGCCAGGAGATGAACTCTCTTCCACTTTGAGTAGCACCATGGGAATCTTGGTAGTTCACGTCAGATGACCGATGGGTCTTTAGTTTAATGAACATCCAAAAGACAGTGCAACTGACAACAATCTTTCACTTAGTACTGTATTGAAGTGTCAACTTAGAAGTGCCCTTGAACCTATAACTTTGTGACACACGGGTGAAAGTGCTATCACTAAGCCAGAGTGATTGTCCAACTTACTTTGAAATCGTGGAAATGGGTTATGCAACAGAGTTTGAAATCCCTAAATTGTGGTGGAAAATACTGACAGTATATGCCACAAAATGCTGCATTAAATCCATAGCGTTTGCTATTAAGAAGAAAAAGACATTTTGTATAAATTAGAGGATCCTCTTCATGAGAACAATTTTTTTCTTAAAAACAACATGCAAAATATGGACCACACTTTTAACAATGCCCAGAGTATTTACCAACTATGAGGCAGACTTGCCATTTAAGAAGTTGTTCAATTCAGATGAATAATTTCCTTGTTTTAAAAAAAAGAATAAAACCGTTAGTACATCAAGGGGTAAATATACTAAGAAATGTGGCGATAAATGATTCACAAAGGCTGCTTTTCCACGGTGGTCCTGAAGGCATTTCCAATGTAACATATGATGTTGATGATCCTAATAGCAACTATTCAAAACTTAGTTCAAAAATCACTTCAGTCTGACTATGTAAGAAATCTCAGTCTCACACATGAGAAGTTCAGCTTCAGTGCAAGGTGCAATGACACAAATCAAACCCTAAATTTAAACATCAATGCAATATTTTCCTTGTTATTGTAGAATCTTGCCTGAAGTCCAGTGACTTTATGATCTTCAAACATCCTAAGACTCGTTATAGTAATTTTGATGTATAGTCATGGCTGTAATATAGGGAATTTAACACCTAGTTTGCTTGTGATAGCTTGTTGTTGTTTGCAACAATGAGGTTAATGACAAAGTAATTTGCTTCAGTAATGTTAGTTTAGGATAACAACTGGGCAGCATACCAGAAGATCATTGTTGTCCTGAGCACCATTATATCTTTTATGTTTATTTGAGGGAGCTCAATATCTCCCTTGAAAGATAGCACCTCAAACAGTACAGCATCCATTCAGAACTGCATTGAATTGCTGACCCGAGTCAAATCTCTAGAGTGCGACTGGAACTCGTAATTTTATAACACAGACGTTGTTGTTTTAACATCCAAAGTATCCCTCAATCATCTTCCAACCTTTCAATTTAGCAACTATGTAGCAAAGGCAGAATTGTATTAATCTAGGATTTAATCTTAAAGTAGGCATGTGCTGGAAGGGTTGTGAATTTCTGGAATGTGTATGGGATAGTTTTCTATAGTAAAGTGTCTTGGATGCAACAAGGGGACAAACAATGTTGGACCTCATAATGAGCAATGAGCCTGATTTCATTAATGACCTAGTTGTCAAATAGTGATCATAATATGATCGGGTTTCATGCAGCATTTGTAAGAGACATGCAAAGATTGAATACTGTAAGTTTGGATTTAAATAAGGCAACTTGAATGGGATGAGGCGGAGACTGTCCACAGTAAACTGGGAAACTCTGCTAATAGGTAAAATAATTGAGGAGCAGTGAAGGGTGTTCAAAGAAACACTTAATGCTATTAAGAAGCAGTTTGTACCCATGAGAAGGAAAAGCTGCACCTCCCAGGGGGATAAAAAACAGCAATGGACATCTAAAGAGGTAAGGGATAATATTAAAATTAAAAGAAAGGGCTTATAAAAACACAACAGTATAGATCTCACAGAATCGGATAAAGTCAAAGACCAGCAAATGTCGCAAAGCAGTTTATAAACGCAGCCAAAAAGGATTTATGTAAGGAAACTTGCAAGAGATGTAAAAAAGAATAAGAGGTTTTATAAAGGGATAATAGCTGGTTAAGAAAACTGTCGGCTCACTGAAAGCTAAGAGTGTAGATATTGTCCATGACCATGGGGAATGGCAGACATGCTGAACGATAATTTTGATATCATATTCACAACAGGAAAGGAGAATAGCCTGTCCAAGAAATTAAGACTATCAAGAACAGGGCCTAAATAAAATTAGCTTTTTTAAATTATCAGTGATGGGGAAATTGATGGAACTGAAGAGTGACAAATCCCCAGGACTTGATGGTTTCCATCCATGGAAATTAAAGGAGATAGGAGAGCACATTGCTAGTGCCCTAACTGTAATCTTTCAGAGTTCTTTGGATTGGTAATTCGTAACTCTGGATTGGAAATTTGTTCTTTATTATGGAAACTCTGCTGTTTAAGAAGGGTGACAAAGGAAATGCAGACCAGTTAGCCTGATACTTGTGTTAGGGAAATTGTTGGAGTCTGCAATCAAGGATAGATTAACTAATCACCTCACATTTTCAGTTAATCAGGGAAAGTCGGCATGTTTCATGAAGGGTAGGTCATAGCAGACAAACATCATTGCATTTTGTTGAAGAGGTGACGAAAATGGTGGACAGAGGTATGTCGATGGATGTTGTTTATTTGGAATTCCAAAAGAATTTTGATGAAGTCCCACACAAGAGACTATTAGCTAAGGTGGAAGCCCATGTAATTGATGGCAAGTTATTGACTTGGATAAGAAATTGGTTGAGTGACAGGAAACTGGGTTGGAATAATGGATAAGTACATGACTAGTGGTGTCTTGCAGATACCTGTGTTGGCGCCTCAGTTATTTGTAATTTTCATCAATGACTTGGTTAATGGCATTAAAAGTTAAATATTCAAATTTACCGATGTCACAAAATTGGGTAGCATTGTAGACAGTGTTGATGACCCCATGAAATGTCAATGGATATTGATAGCTTTGCTTTTTCACATAATCTATAGCAGATGGATTTTAATATAAGCAAATGTGAAGTTATCCATTTCAACTGAAAAAGGGTAGATCAGTATATTTTTTAGAAGGCACAAATTTAAATCGCGAATGTCCAAAGAGATGTGGGGGTCAGGTGCATAGCTCTTTAAAATGTCAAGAACAGATACAAAAAATAGTCAGGAAGGTTAGAGGAATGCTGGCTTTCATATCCCTGCAGGGTTGAAGTGGGGGCATAATCTAAGAATTGGGGGCAGGCCATTCAAGAGAGCGCTTCTACAGGCAGAGTAGTGGAGGTTTGGAACTCCCTCAAATGGAAGTGGATGCTAATTCAGTTGTTAGATTTAAATCTGAGAGACAAACTATTATTAAGCAAAGGTATGAAAGGATATGGGCCCAAGATTGGCATTTGGAGTTAGGTCACAGATGAGGAATTATTGAATGGCAGAGCAGGTGTGAGGGTCTGAGTCGCCTACTCCTGCTCCTATGTTCCCAATTGTGAAAATATAGTAGTAAAGCTGTGTTTGAAATGCTTACTAATTGTGGTTTAGCTGCTAGAATAAATGTGCTTTTTGTTCGAGGTGATCTGACATCTTTATGAAGTTCAGAGAGAGGCTTTAGGCAAAGTACAGAGTTTATTATTTTGTAAAGAAAAAACTGAAGAAACCAACCCTCTTTGTGTTGATTAAAAGAATATTTGGGGAGTGATATGGAAAACAGCTCTCATCAAAAGTTGTTAAAACTTTGATGACAAGAAAAAGTGGAGAAGTGTTGGTTTCAAAATTTGGCCAAAGGGCAAATAGAGATGATCTATTGTGAGAAAGTATATATTTCTTAAAACTGCTTGAGTTATCTTTGCAATGACTGTTGTTTGTATGAGTTTTGTGTTTGGGCTGTTAAACTGCATTCATGTTGGGCACTTTGCGTTATTGTTTTTAATGGTGGAAGAAATCTCCCGTAATCTTCATTCGCGTCGTGGTTTCTATTTGATTGTTTTCCTTCATCAGGATTGGAGCCTGTACATCAGGTAAGTTTTCTGTCTGGAGGAAATGAGTTTGACAGGTCAAATAACATTTGTTTTGTAGACTTATATTGTTGCAGAAGCAATTAGGCATTTTCAAACAGCTTTTCACTTCATTCCCACGTGGTGCAACTTTTCTTATTTGAGGGTATAAGGCATATGAAAAGTGTTGAATATAGAAGCTCAGTTAAATATGGTATTTAAGGAGAAATTGATCAATAAAGGAAGTAAAGAAAGAACCTGCACTCATCTAGCACTTTTCACATCCCAAACACTTCACATTGAATAATTATTTTGAGAAGATGGTCACCATTATTGTGTAGGTAAATAGGACAGCTAATTTGTGTACAGTAACATTCCACGAATAACAAACTAGATGAATGTATGACAATAGATAATATGCTTTTTTTATTCTTTCAGGCAAAATGAACAACTTCACAATTTTCCCACATTGTACTTCATTTGCCAGATCTTTGTAGGCTTTTTAGGATCGCTTCACAACTATTTTCCTACCTATCTTTGTGTCATCAACAAGTTTAGCTATTTAACCTTTAATCCCTTCAAATAATTAATGTAAGTTGCAATAAGGTGAGGCCAAAGCACTGACCCCTGCGGCATACCATTCATAGCATCTTGTCCACCTGTAAAAGATCCATTTATTCCTACTCTCCTTTTGTTAGCCAGTCAATCTTCTGTTCATGCCAATATGTTACCCTCAACCAAGCTTTTATTTTTCCAATAATTTCTGATGTGCTCCTTATCAAATACTTTGTGGAAATCCTAAGTACAGTGCATCCACTGGTTCCCCTTTATCCACAGCATAAGTTACTACTTCAAATAACTCCAATAAATTAGTTAAACATGACTTCCATTTTAGAAAACAGTTTGGCTGTACCTGATTACCTTGAACTTATCAGATGTCCTGCTATATTGTCTTTAATAATAATTTCTAGCATCTTCCCTATGATAAATGTTAAGCAAGCCAGCCTGTAGTTTTCTGCTTTCAGTCTTCCTTTTTGAATAAAGGAGTTACGTTAGCTACTTTACAACTAACACAAACTTCCGGAATCTAATGAGTTTTGGTAAATTAAAGCCAACGCATCGACTATCTCGCTAGCTACTGAAAAGGCCCTAAGATGAAATCTATCAGTTCCAACAGTTTTACTCAGTACTACTTGCTTGGTAATTCTAATTTTCTTGAGTTATTTCCTCTCTTTCAACTCCTGATTTGTAGCTGTTTCTGGGATGTTACTTGAATCCGTCATTGCCCTAATTTTAAATGCTTGTTTCCACCCAGACCCTCCTGCAAGCATAGCCCAATCATCTGCCAATCAAAGCGCCGTATACCAGTCACCAACATAGGGTGGGGACGGGATATAATTCTTGTGTCTCTAACTTGAGTGTAGCGTCAATCTGAGTTGCTTATGCTTTGCTGAGGCTAATCTTCTTTGTCTTACTGGTTCCTCCGAGGTCTGTAGTTTGTCTTTGACGATTGGTAACCTGCTACCACACTGTGTACCTCCATGAAAGTGTATAAAGAATCAACAGTGCTGTTATTAATTTGACACTACTTACTATGACCAGGCTGAGGAGATGGTGGCTGAAATAGGCCCAGAAATAGATATCAAGGTGAACAATTGCATTTATTATCACACATGATGGAAGAATTGAAAGACAAATTTCTTTTGGACAGTGAAAGTGGCAGTGTTCAGGTATGTTTTTGGTGAGCAGGTTACAGCCTTCTCATAGGTTACCCACAGATGAGAACCCATGTGGTAAACACATTTTTGGAAGAGTTAATTTGGCTATGAGTTAGGAGCAAAAGTAGGGCACTTGACCTCTCTAATCCTTCCTATCATTCATGGCTAATCTGATGTTAACCTCAACTCACTATTCTATCTACCCATGGTAACTTTTTATCCCTTGTTTACCAGTAATCTATCCACCTTCCCTTTAAAAATATTCAAATGCTGTGCTACCATCTCCTCTTGAGGCAGTAAGTTCCAAAGACAACCCACCCATCCCTAATGTTCTTCTGGTACGCCTTCTCTGACCTGTTTCCAATGCATTTACTTCCCTTCTTAAAAAAGGACACGAAAACTGTACATGGTACTTAAGACATAGCCTCTCTAATTCCCTGCTGACTGAAGCATAACCCTTCGACTTTCATATTTGATTTCCCTTTTCATAAACAATAATATTCTATTAGCTTTCCTAATTTCTTGTTTTGCATGCATACTTTTGTGATTCATGCACTAGCTAGAATAATAAGATCACCCTGTACCTCTAAGTAATGTGACCTGTTACTAAGATAGGCAATTTCATATTTTTCCATATTATACTCCATTTACCTACTCTTTTAACCTGTCTCTATTCGTTTGGAGCCGTCTTATCTTTTCTTTACAGCAACCATATCTTTGATTCAAATACTTCATTCAAATAATTTATATAAGTTGTAAAAAAAATTGAAGCTTCTTGCATTGATCCCTGTGGCACACCTCTCCTTATATCGTGCCTACCAGAAAACGATCCATTTATGCCTGCTTTCTGTTTCCGGTTCAGGCCAATATGTTACCCAGTACACTATGAGCTTTTATTTATCTTTTACCAAAAAAAGCTTTTCAATAAAACAGAATATTTTAATATTTAAAATGATCATAAAAATCTGTCATCCAAGCATCTCATATCTGCCTCTATGTTGGTTCATTTCTGTAGCATTCACTTTTGGAAAATAATTAGCTGCCCTGATAGCGATTGGCTATCTGACAGCCAGATTGGAATTGAAATTGTTAAAAGTAGAAATTTTTTTAAAAGAAATGAACTGGAGTAGGCCATTCAACCCTTTGAGTTTGCTCTCGTTGTGAAGTTGGGTAGAGTATTTGTGGATTGAAAGGCAGGATGTTAGAATTTGATATATTGTAAAATGGTTGGGGGTTGGGGAAGAGTGTGTGCTCCCTTGGTCCCTTCAAAAGATTTTTTTTTAGGCTTGGGGATTAAAAATAATGTCTGCAGGCAGCAGCAGATGCACAGAGAGTTCTTGAAATTGAAACATTGTATCAAAAGGTTATACTGTTAGCAGGCAAAACATCATTTTTATCAAGACAGCAAGCTTTTGAATTTAACCAATTAACATAAACCAGGCCGTAGATACAAAAACCCAATCAAATTTAAATCTGATGGTTTTGACAACCTAGGACCAATCCTATTGTAAGAAATTAATAGGTTATCAAGTGTATAAAAAAAAGAGCATTTGAAAATTGGTGAGAGAGTTAACTGTCTGCCAAGAGAACAGCTCTCAGCTATAAAATAAAGACTCACTGGCTCTCACAGAATTCTCTAAGCCCTCAGAAAACTACCATCTCAACTAAAGGTACGGTGACACGCTTGGCAAATATTCCTGACAGAGAAATTTGTTGGAGAAAGGCGTTCCTGACTGGAGAACGGCAGAGAAGGCAAAGAACATTCCAGAAGACTTATCCTGGCTGTAATTTTGAGATATTAAGTTTTAAATTTAAAACAAATTAATTAACCACCACCACCACCACCACTCCTATTTCTCTTGAACCCTTTAGTCACAAGAGCTATATGTATCTCCTTGGAAACGCACAATGTTTTGGCCTGGAGCACTTCCTGTGATAGTGAATTCCACAGGCTCACCATTCCCTGGGTGAAGAATTGTTTCCTCATCTCACTTATAAAATGTTCATCTCTTATCCTTAAACTATGACTCCTGATTCTGGACTCTCCCTCCATCTGTAACATCCTTCCTGTGTCTAACTTGTCTAATTCTGTTAAAATTTTGTAAGGTTCCATGAGACCACCCTCGTTCTCCCAAACTCCAGTGAATACAATCCTAGCAGACTCGACCTCTCCTCATTTGTTGATCCTGCCATCCCAGGAATCAATTTGGTAAACCTTTGCTGCACTGCATCTAGAGCAAAAGCATCCTTCCTCAGATAAGGAGACCAAAACTGCACATACTATTCCGGGTGTGGTCACACCAATGCCCTATATAATTGCGGCAAGCCATCCTTATACCTGCACTTGAATTGTCGTGCTATGAAGGCCAACATACAGTTTGCCTTCACTACTGCCTGCTGCATCTGCACACTTGTTTTCAGTGACTGATTCACGAGGATGCCCATGTCTCATTGAACATTCCACCTTCTCAATTTATGGCCATTCAAATAATAGTCTGCCTTCTTACTTTTGCTACCAGTCTGAATAACCTCAGATTTATCCACTTTATATTGCATCTACCATGCATTTGTCCACTCACTCAGCCTGTCCAAATCACGCTGCAACATCTCTACATCCTCCTCACAGCTCATTCTTCCAGCCAGATTTGTGTTGTTTACAAATTTTAAAGTACTACATTTAGATCCTTTATTTAAATTATCTGCATATATTGTTATTTTGTAACATTTTATTTGTATTGTTGTATTTACTATTATAATATGGTTATTAGGTGGAATGAAATGGGATATTTTCTCCCAGATTACTGCTAAATACTTACTCATTGCTTTTTTCATTAATGTTGCAAATAGCTGACACTTATATTCCTTACAATTCCCATGTAATGTGATTTGTTGTGCCCAAAGAGATTTCCACTTTTTGTTTAGCTTTGGGAGTAAAAGATGCATTGAAAAAAAATACTTTTTTCTCATTTTTAATCCAATTTACTTCTGCAGGCACTGATTGAAGTATGGTTCCATTCATACCGATTTTGCATTTTGTTTGAGTTTTTTTAAGTTTCTTCTGGATGATTTTAGCAAGTCTGAATTTATTGCCCATCCTTAGTTGATTCGAGAGGATTCTGTTTGTTTGTCTGCATGGAGCCCTGCAGTCCTTGAGTGTTCAGGGCACTGTTGCGAGTTTTTCTAATTGCTGATGGCAAGGTTGCAGAGCTGGGCTGTGCTTTTGTAGGAAGCTTAGGAATTGCTATATTTCATCCTGTAGATAATAGTTAGTTGTCCTACTGAAACATGAGAACGTACGGTGGTTAAACTCATCACTTTATGTTCTATAAAGGATGGTGTGTGAGCATGTATTCTGCAGGAGAGAACATTGGATAGTGATCAAGTGTCTAGTTGTTTAATGTAACACAGACACAAACTCTCTCTCTCTCTCTTCTTCATCTGTCTCCTCCTAGTCTGACATACTATGGTTAGTATTCATGTCACAAGTTGCTCGTCTTACACAATATATCTTGAGTTATAACCTGACCTGCTCAGTCCTGCATGTTTCATTGTGTATTAATGAAGAGGAGTTAATAAGGAACGGTGGCTGGATAGCTGATGGGGAAGTGGGTGGATGTTGGGGAGAGAGTGTGCAAATTAATTTTGATATAATTGAATAAAAAGGAACTGTTTTATGTATTGAGCCACTTTCTGTTTTATACTAGTCATTAACTGAATCAGATCCGAAATCTGTTATATGTGAAACTTTGTTTAAAGGTATAAACTAAACTATCACCTATCTTTACTGATTTCAAGTAATACAGTTTTGAGTTAGGTTTCAGGTTCTGATGAATAAGTATACTATAACTTCAAATGTACCTGAACCTATCCATCCTTGCATTAATGGCTGTTCTGGTACTGTACATTAGAATAATACACTACTGACTTTGTAAAGGGTCTACGTGCAGTGTCTTGATTAGAAGATTAACAAATATTATAAATACATTATTATAGTACATGTCAGTAAGCATTCTACAATTGAATATTAATTTTCTGTTTCATTAACATTTCATTTGTTGATGATTCATTTTTCACCAAATCTATTGGCCAGTTTTTTTGGTTATTTTTCATATTTGATTAACTTTTGTGTCCCTTATTAGTTTACTGTTAGCCATATCTTTTGTGCAGAAGCGTACTTTGGACCATTAGTGCACTCTGCTAATAAACACTAATGTAAGACTCAATTTGACTTTTGATTAATTTCATACATCAGCTGCACTACCGTCGAAAGATACTGAATCGAATTCTTGCATTTCCCCACTGGAAATAGCAGATAATCAAAAGAATTATGCACAAGTTTTACATTCCCTAGCAGTCAACTTCAAACTACGTTAGCAAAGAGCTCTGAGCAGCTCCCTAACTCTTCTTGGCAATAGTTAGTACATAGCAGTGGAAATTAGGTACTGTGGAAAGAAACTAAGGCTCTTGTATTTTTTTTGTAATGAATCCATCCTCCAATATCTCTTGTTCTTTGCCTTTTTTCACATGCACCTACAGTTTTTTTTTGTGAAAAGTAATTACTTTATAGGAAAGTTGACATTGCTAATAACCAGCTTTTAAATACTGCCACTGAAATGCTTAAATGGAGGAGAGATAGCAGTAGTGAAATGTAGCAAATCCGATAACAAAATATCAGAACTGGCTGTGTTTGTTAGATTGTTGATAAGTCACGCTTTGGTAAAACAATTTTGGTATCCGGTGGCCTAAAGACTTGCTGCCTGTGTCAAAGGATCACTTCTTTCCTGTCTCAAACAAAGTGGCAGATCTTCAGAAAGTCTTCTAGAATTAACATGGCTTACCACCCAGCTAGTAAGAACAAATAGAATAAGTTTTAAACATTTTAGGTATAGGAGGAACTCTTGAAATTAAGAAATAATATCTCCACTTTTAAAATGTGGTTTTGTTGTTTTATCAATTTTAGCATCCAAATAGAAATGTTGTAAAGTCGCATGCATTAGGAATAGGACTGATGTTGCCACAGATTTACTTCTGATAAATCCTGGCTTTGATTCAGCCCAAGGAGCCTGTGACAGTGTAAACCCAATTGTATGGAATTGCATTCTGCTTTCCACCTGCTGTCGAGCAATAGCGGAACAGTTACAAGTCTAAAATATTTCAAGTTGCCAAAAAATTGGGTGCGAGTTGCATTTTGAAATTACTAATTGTTTCCACAGTTAGCTTTAACTCAGTAGTAGAGGTCTTAACTTTGAGTTAAAGACCATCAGTTCAAGCCCTACTCCAGGCACTTAAGTACGACACCTCACACTTAACTGCAATATTATGGGGATGCTAAACCGTTGCCCTGACTGCCGCCTCCAGTGGCCAAAAGATCACATAAAACTATTTAAAGAAAACTTGGAGTTCCCATGGTATCCTGGCCAATGTCTATCCTCAGTCAACATTGCATAAACAAGTTAGCAAGCTATTACCTTGCAATTCACAAATTGGCTACTTAGCTTCCTTGTATTAAAAGGTTAAATGTATTTCATTGGCTGTGAAAGGGTAAAGGTTGACCTGAGTTCATGAAACGTACTGGATAAATGAAAGTTCTTTCTTTAAAAATCAAAGCTTTCAAATTACATAATTAAACCACAACAGATGAAGCTTGATCCGCTGTGTTTTGTAATTTGTTTTTCTCCCCTTTTCCCTGCGCAGATTTTCCCTGCCATGCACCTTCACCAGCCAAGAGGACAAGCTGCCAGGCCTCTATCAATGCTGTCAAGCTGGGCACAAGGAGGTGTGTGAAAATGGCCCATGGTAACTTGGTCCCATGAAATCCCACACCACACCATTTCTCCCCACCCACTCCTTCACCACATCCCCAACCTTCAACCTCTGCTCATTTGAAAGTGCCTGATTTCTGTTTTGCACCAACCCTATGATGACACAGTTTACAAATAAGAAATTTGGCATGCAAGGATGTTGATGTTTTCAAAGTTTAAGCAACTTTGAGAACCAATCCCTGATTAGGTTTTGTTTCTTTGAAATGACCAGTCGATTTTATTTTTTGAATTAAATGTATGAAATATATAATTGCCAATCTTAAAACTAATGTATGTGGCTTATTTAAAGTCAACTTGGTGATGTTGAGTATTGCAATTGTAATAGTCAGTATCATAAAGTGGGGCAGTGGAAGTTTGTTTCTCCCACTCTAAGCAATGGATTTATGCTCTGAAAAGTGGATTAATCGTGTGATATCCCTGAGCTGGAGAGAGAAAATATTGGGTTTGCAGTTTAAACTTCCTATCATCACACTAAACAATTGCAAAGGTTGGGACCATTGAGCAACAAAGAATTTTGAGTCTTGTAGGAATCATTAATTGTTCTTGGAAAGGACATAAGGACATAAGAACTAGGAGCAGGAGTAGGCCATCTGGCCCCTCGAGCCTGCCCCACCGTTTAGTAAGATCATGGCTGATCTTTGAGCCTCAGCTCCACTTACCCGCCCACTCACCATAACCCTTAATTCCTTTACTGTTCAAAAATTTATCTAGCCTTGCCTTAAAAACATTCAGTGAGGTAGCTTCAACCACTTCACTGGGCAGAGAATTCCATAGATTCACAACCCTTTGGGTGAAGAAGTTCCTCCTGACCTTAGTCCTACATCTGCTTCCCTTTATTTTGAGGTGATGCCCTCTAGGGTTGCAGTAGAAGTTCTGGTGTTTGATTCACCTGCACGCTTAAATACCTTAAATTTCTACATAGATGCCAGATGATATTAACATTGAAAAATTAACATGTCGTAATTACTGCAGGCTTATTTAAAAAAAGAACTTGCCGATGATCATTGGATTATTATATTGACTATTATATATTGTGTTGAAACATTTATAAATTAAACAATTGAAGGAATTGAGACAGTAGAGAGTGTACAGCATAGATTCACTTGGACATTGCAGAGTTTGTAGAAATTCAAATGCAAAAAAATCTCGACAAAAAAACTTCTTTTATCCAAACTGCGTGTGAGTTTATAGGTGACTTTCATTTTATGAAGAATGGGACAAAACCGATTGAAATCAACTGTTCCTGGTGGAGGAAGATTTGTGAAAATGCGCCATCGTCCTACAATCAAATGTGAGGAAGTCAGGACAGAGCTGTAGATAACATTTTTACAGCTTGCAAACCACAGCGCACTCTGTCAATTTCTAAGCAGCTTATTTTTATATGATGTCTTGACTCCAAATTGTTGTGTTCTAATTCGTTCATAAGATGTAGGCATCATTGACTGAGCCAGCATTGATTGCGGATCCCTAGTTGCACTTGAGAGATGCTAGTGAGCTGCTTTCTTGAACTGCTGCAGTCCATTTGATGTAGGTACAACCATAATGCTATTAGAGAGGGAATTCCGGGATTTTGACGCATCAGTACTCGAGGAATGGTGATATAGTTATCAGGGATGTTTAAATATCATTTCATTAGATCACTGAATCTACTCCAGGACACGTGGGCTGAAATGAAGAGATTAAGAGAGAAATTTAAAGGACAAAAGTAATGTCTCCTCAAGGCCAAAATTTAAAAGATATGAGATGATCACCAGATGGGAGGATGGCAGTGTTATTTTTCCCTTGCAGTGAAAGATAAGGGGAATTATTCTTACACAGTTGTTCTACCTTGACTTCAGTTTCCATATAAAGTTGTAAGGGGAGGCTATTTAAGATTAATGGACTGTAGGTTGTGGGATGGGGTCTAAATTAGAATTTTGAAAAGATAGTTAAATTGGAATAAAATTAGAGTCCTAAAGTCATAGAGATATACAGTATGGAAACAGATCCTTTTGGCCCAACTTGTCCATGCCAACCAGATATCATATAAATATAGTCCCATTTGCCAGCATTAAGCCCATATCCGTCTAAACCCTTCCTATTCATATACCCATCCAGATGCCTTTTAAGTTGTAATCATACCAACCTCCATCACTTCCTCTGGCAGCCATACACGCACCATGCTCTGCATGAAAAAGTTGCCTCTTGGGTCACTTTTATGTCTTTCTCCTCTCACCTGAAACCTATGCCCTCTAGTTTTGGACTTTCCTACGCCAGGAAAAAGACCTTGCCTATTTACTCAATTCATGCCCCACATGATTTTATAAACCTTTATAATTTATAAACCTCAGTTTCTGACACTGCAAGGAAAATAGCCCCAGCCTATTCAGCTCAAACCCTCCAACCCTGGCAACATCCTTGTAAACCTTTTCTGTATCCTTTCTGTTTTCACAACATCCTTCCTGTTGGACGGAGTAGTAATTAGAGTAGTTAAAAGCAGTTTCTCAAGGTGTCGGCTGTGACTAGTCGTGTTCTCAGAAGTCTCCTGTGTATATATATCAGGTATTCCATATATGGCTCAAAGAAATAATGCCCAAATATTATGTACATGAGTACAACAATAGGCAAGGTAAGTAATTCTGAAGACTGAAGGAAGCTTTAAATACATATTTATGTGAAGTGAGTGAAAAAATTATGGATGGAATTCATTCACTGGAAGTGAGGTAACCTATTTAGGTGATAACTAAAAGTGCAGTTTATATTTTGAATGAAGACAAGTTTGGAAAAGTGGTGAGTTTTTTTGATTCAGCTCACAAAACTGGAACAGCATTACTTGGTTTTGTAAGAAAACGTATTGAACATAAAAGTTGAGACTTTTTTCATCCAAGATTCATGTAAAATCTTGGTAGGACTGTAGTTGAAGTAGTGGGTGCAATTTTAACTGTAGGAAAGACTTGAGACAGTACCACAGATTCAAGAAAATGTTACAGTGCAGAGGCAGGTCATTCAACCCTCTGTGCCTGAACTATCTTGTTAAATGGGCATGATTACTTAGTGCCAATCTTCTGGTTTTCCTTCATACCCTTGTACATTATTTTCATCCAAATAATGATCCAATGCCCTCTTGAATGCCTCAATTGAACCTGCCTCTACCGCAATACCAGGCAGTGCATTCCACGCCCCAACTGCACACTGACTGAAAACATTTTCCTCACCTGATCCTCCCTTCTTTTGAAGATCTATTCCCACATGTTCTTGTTACTTTTACGAGCTGGAACAGCTTCTCCCAATCGAACCGAGTCCACTTGTGATTCTGAAAACCTCTATCAGATCTCTGCTTAGCTGCCTTCTCTCCAAGAACAGAGCTAACTTCTTCAATCTGTCCTCATAACTGAAGCGCTCATTCCCAGAACCATTCTTGTAACAAGAGACAGTAGAGAGGGTCCAGCATGGATTCACTTGGATATTGCAGAGCTTATAGAAATATAAACGCAAAAAGATTGGGAAAATGGAGTTGCAAAACGTACAGAAACCAACTGTTCCTGATTTCTGAATGAAAGAATATGGTCATAAAATGGAATGTGAGGAAATGTTAATCAGGAGAAACATTTTTACATGGTATATTCCACAGCCTTACAGTCTTCAGTTGGCTTTGTTAAATAGAACAGTGAACATGTCAACATTTAAGAAGATTGTTAGATAAGTGATTGAAGGACTCGGTGATCAGGCTGGTGCATGTGATAGGTTCATGGGATTAGATCTAAGACTTATGCAGTGAATGAACATTAATACTAATTGGTTGTGCTAATTGAACAGTGTTTTAATTTCAAAATTTATGTGTGATTCTGTCATTTTACTGTAACAACAACTTGCATTTATACAGCATCTTCAATGTATTAAAGCCTCCAAATTGCTTCTTGGGAGTGTGATCAGAATTTGACAATCATGCAAGAAATGAGATGTAAGAACAGTGAGCAAAAATGTGGCCACAGAGGTGTGTTTTAGGGAATATCTTAAAGGAGGAGAAAATGGGTTGAAAAACAGACAGAGTTTGGAATAGAATGCAGAAACATAGGGCCAAGGGCAGCTGAAGATTTGGCTGCCAATAGAGGAACTAAATATTCGGGACCAGAGTCGGAGGAGCATGGAATATTGAGTGGTGAAGGAGTGGAGGAGATCGTAGAGGTCTAGAGCAGTAGAGGGATTTGAAAAGAAGAGTGAACATGCTCAAATTGAGATTTTGCTGGAACAGGAGCCTGAATATCAGCCAGCTTGAGGTGAAATAGGCGAAATAAGTGGAATAGTCAAGTTTAGAGGTAACAAAATTGTGGATCATTGTGTTAGCAGCCGATGAGTTTGGGTGTGGGGGTAACCAAGAGATATTAAGGGGTAGAAGAAGGGAGTCTTGATATTGGAGTGGAAGTGTGGTTGAAAGCTCACCTTGAAGTTAAATGTGACAACAAAGTTGCAGTCCAAAGCAGCCTTACAGGTGTTGTCCAGAGATGTACAGTCAGTGGCTAGAGAGCAATGTCATCAGTTATGATTTAAGACAATGGTTTCACTCTTTCCAATATTTCCAGTAATTAGTTGGAGGAAATTTCTGCTAATCCACCTAGTAAATGTTGATCAAGCATAGAGAACATATTGTGAGTTGGTGCTGGTTATTGTCAGCATGTATCTGGGCCAGAATTAGCAAGAACAAAGAATGTTCCAATGGAGTCCAAAATGACTCTATATTAACTTTGTTTCTCTGTCCACAGATCAGCCAGGTCTGTACTTCACTTTCATTTCAGGCTTCCAGTATCTAATTTTGTTTTTATTTGCATGGTTTTGGAAATTGTTACAGAGTAACAGTAATGGAAGGAGGTCAAAGATAGACCTTAGGACTCCAGAGGTGATAATGTGAAAATGGGGGGAAGAAACCTGTGGTTGACGATTCTGTGGCTACAGTTGTGTATAGATAGGAATGGAAATGGCTGAGTGGGGAGCAGGAATTGGAAGGCCCCATCCAGCTGAATAATAGAGGAAAATCATTGGAGGGATTAACTACTTCAAAGAGTGTTCGTTTTCTATGGTCACTGCAATGTATTGTCTCCTGTACTTTGATTTTTATAAAAGTGCTCCAAATCCAAATTATAAAGTTGTATATTAAATAAGCTATTAAAAATAGTTTTAATTTTGAGCCAATAGCCAGAAGGAACAAATTTAAGGAGATTGGTAAAAGAACCAAAGGCCACACACATAGTAACTTCTTTAATGTAATGACAGGACAGGATTCAGAATGAATTCCCACATTTTGTGGTGAAACAAATTTAATAACAGCATTCAAAAGGGAATCGGATTCATCCTTGAAGGAAAATACCAAAGATATGGGAAAAGATAGGTGAGTGGAACCAGCAGTTCGAAGGAAGGGTTTGAAGGGTCAAATGGTCTCCTGTAGTGTTTCCTGCTTCTGATCTATGATCTATGGCTCTGCAAGAGTTTCAGTAAATTTGGAAACCTAACTGGAGGTATTCAAACATGAAATTGTGCAAAACCATATATTTAGGAGGTGACAACATGTTCAAGAATTTGGAGTATAAAGGGGAATTGGAGATGATAATTAGTGTGGATAGAGGAGGTGGATTTTATGATCCAAATGAAGAACGAGTGGACTTCCATTTACGTAGTGATTTTCATCACCTCACAGCAGCCCAAAGTGCTTTGCAATCAATGAAATAATTTTGTGATGCACCCGCTGTTGTGATGTGGGAAATATGGTGGACAATTTGCATGTCACAATGTCCCACAAACAATATGTCATAATGACCTCGCAATCTCTTGAGTCGCCTGAAGGAGATGAACTATACCCTTGCAATGTGTATGTTGCAGTGTTGTGGACAAGTTTTAATCCAAACTTTACTTGACATAGGCCATATTGATATCATTTTTCTTCAGTTGTCTTCAAATTTCTCAATTGCTTATGTTTAATTTACAGTGACCCAGGAGGTGGAATAGAGATGACTGAATTTGTACGGGAAGCTACCCCTCCAGTTGGCTGCAGCTCACGCAATTCCTATGCTGGTATGGACAGCAACCACCAGGTACTGTTAATATGTTGTTGCAAAGCATATTACTAATATAGAACATACAATATATTGTTGTCATGTATCATGAACACAGCCTAACGTTTAAGAATTAAAACTAAAGTAAATATTCTTAACATTTTTCTTGTTCCTTGTTTCAAGCAACTTTTAAAATTACTTTTTAACATCTACAGCATGTAACACATGGAATTCCATCACCACGTTTTCACTGGTGCTCGTGTCACCACTACAAAATTGATAATGTTAAGACTGCACATGAGAACCCATATAGATAACAATGACTTAATTATGTATTGAATCTAGAAAATTGTTGGTATGTTATCTTGCACAATGGGTATGTGTTTTGTAATTCTTTACTTATCTGTTATATGTTACCTAAGTAAGTAAGATAAAAATTAGGTGATGGTTATGAACAAGTTTTAGATGATTACTAGTGAAGTTGCATTAGCTAAAGTTGAAGCTTAAAGTTGACAACAAATTGATCAGTAAATTGGCTGAGCAATGGCAGATGAAGGGTTGGGATCATGGCAGGCATTCTGATTAACAGGATATGACTTGTGGTGTCTTGTGAAGATTTGTGTTGGAATGAATAGTTGAAATTTGGAATTTCCCTCACAATGGCAGTTGATACTCAGTCAATTGTTAATGTTGAACCTGAGAGAGATTATTAATTACTTATATTTAGTAAAAAAGTATATAATGGGACAAAGTAGGGCATATGGCGATGAGCTCAGTTCAGCTATGATCTCGTTGATGAAATAGGTTTTGTAGATGCTATATCTACATGTGCTCATTTGCTTCAAAAATTAGGATAAAACTTAAGAATATTAAGATGTGTCCAGAATTCATCTTCACACAGCAATCCTGCAGAAAGTCTTTTACAAAAAGGGCATTGGTTTCTTTGCTGTGACCAGGCAGAAGTTAATACCTGACACTGACAGTCCCAGATAGGTGGGTGATGCACACAACTGTGTACTCCTTTTGCCATTGCAGGCATCAATATAGATGCACGAATGATGCAGCTCTTGATATTCATCAGCTTGTATCAACATTAGATTTTGTGAATATGGATTTTAAATATGTATTTACAAAAATATTTCTTTGCCTTTTCCAAAATTGCTTTGCTGATCTAAATCCAGAAATTTTCTAGTTAACATTTTGTTGCGGTTTTTATTAGAGAAAACAAGCATTTGCTGGAGATGAGCCTTTATTTCTCTGAATTTTGGAAGAAAAACAGTCCAGGGTCTGTTTGACAAGAGTTAAGCATAAAAATGCTGAAAGTAGAACGAGCTGATTCTTTGCAATATTACTTAAAAAGTAAATTTCTACTTCAGAAAATATTAAATGATATAGCTGCTGTATTCTGCAGATGACATTTTTACAGCTCCATATAACTGAAATCAGTGTCCTGTCCTGTCCAGTGTTCAATTATTTATTCTTCTGTATTTTTTGGATCTCTAATTGTATTCTTATCCATATGTTCATTTATCCCATTGTACATACCAGTTAATTAACATAAATCTTTATCTGTGACGTCAGTCGAATATGTTCAGTGATGTCACGCAACAACTAAAGTGTAAAGATGAGATCTCACCTTAAATACTTTGTTCAGTTTTGGCCCCTACATTTAGGGCATGCAGTCTGTACAGATAAGCCCCGAGGTCAATCCCCAACAACGGAAAATTATGTAATGAGGGGAAAATAATAAACAGATTTGATAGGCTGAGTGGCTTAGTTCTGTTCCTACCTGTAAAAAGTAATGCAAGAATTTTTTCTTCGCACAGTGACTAGTTAGCATATGGAATGCACTGCCTGTGCTGGAGGACACATTTGACGCATTCAAGAGGGTACTCCTCAGCAAATATCTCCACTATCTTCCCAGTCTTGTCTCTTGGGCTGTCCAATCATATGAAAAATTCTTGTGAACAGTAAGCTAGGAATTAAAATTCGCTGATTTTGTTTCACTTAATCATTTTACAGAAAAGAGAGTAAAGATTACAGCATTGAAATGATATGAACAGTATAAATGTCTCAAATGTTTAAAAAATGCATTAAAAGCCTAAGGGAGTTTTATTATAATGGAAATAACAGTGCAAAACACAAGGCGGAAGCATTTGAAAGCACCTTCAACCAAAATTGCTGAGTGGATCTTCCATGTGGACCTCTTCCTGAGTTCTTTCTACAGATATCAGCCTTCAGGCAATTTGATTAACTCAAAGTAATATCAAGAAATTATTGAAGGCGTTGGATACTGTGAAGGTAATGGGCCCTTGATAAAATTTCAGCAGTAGTACTGAAGACTTGTACTCTGGAGCTAGCCATGCCCCGACCCAAGCTGTTCCAGTACAGTTACAACAGTGGTACCTAGCTGGCAATGCAGAAAAGTGCCCAGATGTGACCTGCCCTCAAAAATACAGGACAGATCCAACATGGCCATTTACTCCCCCATCTCACTCAGCAGCAAATTGACGGAAGGTATAAATGGCAATTATTCAAGAAAAGCTTGATTACTGATGCGCAGTTTAGAATTAAACTTAGAATCCCTACAGTGTGGAAACAGGCCGTTCGGCCCAACAAGTCCACACTGAACCTCAGAGCATCCCACCCAGACCCATCCCCCTATAACATATCTCCCTGAACACTACGGGCAATTTAGCATGGCCAAACAACCTAACCTGCACATCTTTGGACTATGGGAGGAAACCGGAGCACCCGGAGGTAACCCATGCAGACACGGGGAGAATATGCAAACTCCACACAGACAGTCGCCCGAGGGTGGAATCGAACCCGGGTCCCTGGTGCTGTGAGGCAGCAGTGCTAACCACTGTGCCACCGTGCCGCCCTTTAGGTTCAGTCAGATCCACTCAGCTCCTAATTCATTGCACCCTTGGTCAAAAAGTACTGAACTCGAGAGGGGAAGTGTGGGTGACTGCTTTTGATGTCAAGAGCCCTAGCAAACTGAAGTAAATGGACATCAAAATGAAAACTTTACACCGGGATAACATCTAGCACCATCTTTGTCTGCTTCATTAGTGACCTACCCTCCATTATAGGGTCAAAAGTGAACCAGTGTGCTGATGATTATGCAATAACGTTGTTTGTGACTGCTCAGATTGCAGTGTCTCTGTCTAGTCCCACTACTCCACTACTGTTTCATAAATTTAAATGTTTCACCCAGTTACCAAATGGCCAATAATTATGGACAAAAATGTTGAGCTATTTAATACATATCAGAAAATAGGAAAAGTGTAGCCTTTTTTCCTTCTAAATAACCTACATATAGGCGTACCAGATAGTGGCAAAAAGTAAAGATTTTGTCTGTAGAAATTATTTTTTGGGCAAAGACGTTTTGGTCAATAATGGTTAGTTCTTGAAGGAGAAATAGATTTGTTATGAAATGTTCAAGATGGCTTTCAGTCAGTGTTCTTGCACATGTAGATGGGTATCACTCAATACAGGATGTTGTCATTGGGATCTTGAAACGAAAGCAAATGTCAAAAATAACTCTTTCAGTGGATTTGCAGGAGAATAGCTAGAGCAAGGTTTCAGTTACTGTGCTGGATCCTCAGAAAGGCAGATGATGAGCTGGTTGGCTTCTCCCTTTTAGCAGGCTGCACTCTATTTGAACTCCATACAATATCCAAAAGAAAGGCCATAAATCCCAGCATTTATAGTAAATCCAAAAGTTAACTGAAGACGTGGATCCTGTAATAAATCCAGGAGCTCCAGGGCTTGGCTGTTTAGTTTATCACATGTTTATGCTAACCAATAAATTGTTTTGAAAAAAAGGTGCCCTTGAAATAACTCAACAGTGGCTGATATCCTGTCACCAAATCACTCCTTATTTACACTTGAACAGTCCTTGACTATACTGTGGCCTATATCAGATTCAGGTACCAGAGTCAGTATTTCTGAAACTCACTGTTTTTATCTGTCAGCCAGGTCTCCCTGACTGAACTAGATTAACAACCCCAATCGGGAAGCTCATTTTCTGAGGTCCAGCTAGCTGATCTGTTGACAATCAGTACAGTCATCCTGTCCTTTTAGTGACCCCTTTTCTTATAGAAAAGGACATGTTCAGGAGTCCGAAAGCCCTTTGTCTACAAAAATATGTTATTGGCCTGAATTTTCTGTTGGCTCAATAATTGTTCCTAAAGCATCGAGAGAGTTGTGTATGGGGACTCTGGCTATCAGACACCTAGGGAATTTTCCAGGCAAGGAGACCTGTACTCATAATTTAGTCGTTTAGCCCAGGTATTTTTTTTGACAATTCTGCACCCATCTCCTCTACTATATTTTCCAAAAGGTCAGGTACCTACAATTGAATTCCGTATTCTAAATAGGATGTCTCCGTAAGTTTATACAAATTAATTCTTTTAGAGACAATAGGAACTGCCGATGCTGGAGTCTAAGATAACAGTGTGGAGCTGGAGGAACACAGCAGGCCAGGCAGCATCAGAGGAGCAGGAAAGCTGGCGTTTCGGGTCGGGGGTGGGGAATGTTCAGCTCACTGGATTCAGAGTACGATCATTAGTTGTGGTGGGATGATCTGAATGCAAAAGCGACACGACTAATCAAGTTGGGATTCCTACAAAGCTTCCATAGTCAAAGTGGTTCAGAATGAATTCTGTGAAATCTTTGTATTGGTTCGAAAGATTAACTCCATGAATTTACTTTGAACTAGCAGTGTATTTTTTTTTATTATTCACATTTTAAAATAGCAACCACCAGCTCCACATTAGCTGTTTAAAATTTTACTCTCATCAAATTAAGTTGAACCCTGTTTTGAAGGTTAACTTATAGTCTGGGATCTAAAGCACCGTAATGTTCTCTTTTGAAGGTTATCATCAATTTGTGCCCCGTGTTCTAGATTTTTCAATCTTTATTGCTTCCCTTTCCACATAAACCTTTTTTAATGTTTAAATAAGGTTATGAAGTCTGTCAGCTGAAAGATATCCTTTATTTGTTTCATGTTACTGGTAAGTTTTAAGTTCAGGCAGCTTCCAGTGTATACTACTATTTTGGAGTGCATAGTTTGGCAAGAATCATTTCTCCATGCTTATTCACTAAAAATAATGGTGAGGCATTTCACACTGACAGTTACTGGAGTGGAAGTTACACTGCTATCTTCCATCACCACAGACCATAGAGTCATAAAATGAAGATCAGTAAATAGTAATAGAAGTTCTTTTGGAAGTTTCATAATGACAATATCGCTACTAAAAACTGAGCATTATAACACGTGAAGTTGCCATGATTTTATGATACTTAATGGATACCTACTGAATGAGCCTGTTTGTTTGAATTGGCACATTGAGACCTTATTACTGCAAAACAACTTCTGTTGGCATAGAGCATAATTTTCTGTAAATATGTTATCTCATTTCTTCAGATTTTCATTTAGTTGGAAATTTAAAAGAAAACAATTGATTTAACAATTTTTGTTACTTTTACCCCTCTACCTTAATTTCCTCTTTCTTTACCTCTTTTTATTTTATTTTTGTTTGTATGGTTTGATGTTGAATTAAATATTCACACTGACACTAGCTTATTCATGCTATGTGTATTTCAGTAAGGTTGTTTTGATCTAATTGGTTAAGGTGATACACAGTTGTTTTCCCTATTCGTGAAAACACCAGATCCTCTGAACAAGGCAGTGCACTGAAACAAATATTTTGTCACCATAAGCCAGTAATGAATGATTAATGCATTTGTTTTCAGATGGCTGCTGAATGTGATCCATATTTATTTGAGATTGTGGAAGCTAGTTAATTGTTGCAGTGTATAAAGGCACTGTATTTCCTTTGGGAATTTTGAATCTGGCACTAAAAAGTGAGGGCAAGTTCAGGAGGATGCTGAAATACAGCACCATTTTTAAACATTTTGTATTCAATATGCATGGTTAAAACTCAAAGGCAATATATTCATTCAACATGAAATAATGAATTTACAGAACTTTTGGGAATTATTGGGATCAATCACTATAATTGAAAAAAACATTACTTCGGTTTTGTTTTGTTTGAAATGTGTATTGACTGCAGTAATAATTCCATTTGTCTCAGTCTTGGAGGTGTTGTCTTTGAAACTTAAGTTTCACTTTTAATGTTTGAACTATATCTTGTTCTTAACGCAATTGGGTAACAGGAAAGAAAACAGAATTTTAAAGCTTGTACCTTTTTTAATTATTTCCAATTCTTTGTTAACAGGTTATGCAGCCTCACACTGGAGCAACATTAAGTATGAAAGGTATGAGATCTCTGGTCTAATGAGTTGAAGATCTTAATTTATCTGGCAGGGTTAAATTTGCCTGAATTCGATTTGTCACTGTATTGTACTAAAGTAATGTGTGATAGTTGGCTATGCAGTACTGGTACTTTGCTAGTGAGCGGCCTAAATGTAAGCATTTGAATCCTCAATCCTATGAATTTGAGGGCTGCTTTGACCTCCTTTTCACTATGTTACCAAAAGCTGGAACTAGAAGTCAAATGTTTTGACATGTTAACCTTGACTGTAACTGAATAAAGAGACTGTAAGATGAAGCAGTAATTGAGAGACAGCATTTTCAACGCTGCTTGAATGTACTAGTACTCTACTGCCATATTTAGGAACAGGTAGAAACTGAGTCCATACAAAGGGTCTGATAAATCCCTGAAGGCGCCTTGACATGAAAGCCTACTCCCTGAATGGTATTCTCAGTAGGAATGGAAAAGTTTTTGTGCAGGATTTCAACAAACACCAGTCTGTTTGTATTAATTACTTTTTGGGAATTTCTTTTGGTAACCCTTTGGTTTACCATTATTTTGTAATTTTTCTTCCTTTACTTTTATACAGATTGACTATTAATTGACATTACAGATATTTTGTTAATGTTAATCTCCATTGCAAGTCTTACGATTCTGGTTTACATCCTATTACGGAATACAAGTACGTAATGTAGGTTGCCATTCCAGTCCTGTATGGAAAAAGTAAATCAAAAATACAATCCTTTGGTTGAAAAAATTAAACCATGGCTTTATTTCAGGTGGATATTTGAAGATACTGCAGTACTATTTGAAATGGCATTGTCGCAGTCTCTTGGATCTTTATGTATTTCCAAATGTCATCTCAAACCACGCTCTTCAAAAGATGTTGATTTCACTTAATTCTCTGCTTATCTTTCCCATTCTATCATTTATTTTTGGCAACTATCTATAGTATCAAAATGGCCCCGGGTCAATGTAATTCTGTACATAATTATGACCATGATGTATTACTCCACCTGACCGTTCTCCAGCTATTGACTTTATTCAGTTAACCGACCTGCAAGCTGGTAGGACTAGCCTTAGTTGATTTCTCCTTATTTTGATCTTGGACAGATATCTCCAGCAATGATTTTCCGTCTTGTGCTGTCACTGTTAGCTCAATAATTTTTGTTAGGGTTAGACCTCTTGAGAACAATCTTTGATAAATACCTTGAAATTAACAAGATTATTTACTTACGCTTCATAGATGATGAAACTGTTTTATTGCTTTTATTGCCAAAGTTAATACATGTATTGCTGAGAGGTGATATTAACAGTAAAACCAAGATAAATCCAGTGCCTATATTGGGACCAAACAGTAACATTAGGCCACAAGAGGGATAATCAGACCTGTTTCCGCTGAAGACTGGAGCATAATAAGGAAATGTGTCATTGCTAAATCATTCACATTGTACACAGAACTAATTTTCTGAGAATTGCACGTCCTTCCAGGTGTAAAAATAGGGGCAAGAGCATAAATTCCAGTTTGCTGACAACAAAGCATCTCTTGCAGGATCAGAAAGCGTTTTACAAAATATGATACATCAAACAAAAGAAGTTTGGAAGTCTACAAGTTTAGAATATGAACTGAGTTTGAGTACTGAACAGACAAAAGAGCAATGGCAGCTACAAAGGAATGCTTTAGGACGAAGGGAACACATACTTGAGAACACCGTCACCTGCACGTTCCCTTCCAAGCTACTTCCATCATGACTTGGAAATATTTTGCAGTTCCTTCAGTGTCACTGGGTCAAAATCCTAGAACTCCTTTCCTCGTGGCATCGTATGCCTACATGGACTGCAGCAGTTCAGGAAGACACTACCTTTTCAAGGGCAGCTAGGCATGATCAATAAATGCAGTGACAACTACATCCCATGAATTAATTTGAAAAAATACAAGTGAAGATTGTAGTGAATGGTGTCCCACTGGAACAAGTAAATAAGTTTGTATATTTAGGAGAACTTATAACACATGATGGCAAATGTGATGCAGCAGTTAGAAGGAGGTTAGACATAACCAGAAATAATTTTGAAGCTGAAAGGTGCAATTATAAGAAAACTCAAACTTCATGATAGAGAAAACACATTTATGATGCTACATTCTATCCATTTTCCTCTATGCCATAGTAATGTGGCAATGAGTAAAAACTGTGGAAGATGACAGAGAACTTTGAAAGATATATGCTGAAGTTTATGCTTAAAATTTCATACTTAAATATATGACAGACAAAGAGGTGCACAAAATAGCAAAAATAGCATCCAGGCATGGTGGCTCAGTGGTTAGCCCTGCTGCCTCGGTGCCAGGGACTCGGGTTTGATTCCACCCTTGGGCATCTGTCTCTGTGGAGTTTGCGCGTTCTCCCCGTGTCTGTGTGGGTTTTCTCAGGGCGCTCTGGTTTCCTCCCACAGTCCAAAGATGTGCAGGCTAGTTGAATTGGCCATGCTAAATTGCCCGTAGTATCCAGGGATATTTAGATTAGGTGGGTTAGACATGGTGAAATGCAGAGGCAGGGGAATGAGTTGGGGTGGGACGCTCTTTGGATTTGTTGTAGCCGAATGGCCTGTTTCCACACTGTAGGGATTCTATTAAGTTCTAATTCGATGAAGAAAAGGTAATGTCAGACATTTAGCCAGAGCTGAAAAGCTACAGATCTGGTCTAGAGGGCAAAGTGGAGGGCAGTAGAATTAGAGGCAGTTGATGTAGTTGGATGACTAATGGCACAGTGTGTTTTCAGGCATTGGGTATTTAAGAATGGTACAAAACAGATGGGTATGGTGTATCATGAAGCAGATACTCTGGCTGGAGTAACTACAATCACCAGCAGAGTTAGTCTTCCTCAAGAATCTATATTCTAACTAATGTACAGGCTGCCCTTTGGTGACAGTTGCAAAGATGGGGACAACTTCTACATATATCCCGACAGCTTTCACTTTCAAGTTGGCATTACCTTTCCACTGTTTTGCTGTTGTCAAGCTGCTTTTTCAGCATTTAATCTTGGTTCAGTTGTAATAGGTTTACACGTACTTCATTCAGTTCAATATTCTGTACTTGCTGAGACAGTGCAGTCTCCCTTACACTGGGGAGATCTAATGCAGAATAGGTGACTTCTTTGCAGAACAAGCCCTATCACACTGTTAGCATGACCCTAAGCTTCTGGTGGTCGGTCATTTCAACTTTCCACCTTGCTTTTACACTGAGGTTTCCATCTTCAGCCTGTTGCAATATTCCAGTGTAGCTCAACACAAGATTCAGTTATAGCACCTCATCTTTCAATTAGGCACTGTTTTCGGGCACACTGGTTTAACTTCGTTTTAGATGTCTTTAATTTTAGATGTGGCTATTCATTTTCCTTCATTTGCACCCACTGTGAACCAACTCTTAGAGTCATATAGTTATACAGCATGGAAATGGACCCTTCGGTCCAACTTGTCCGCACCAACCAGAGATCCTAAACTAATCTAGTCCCATTTGCCAGCATTTGGCCCATGTGCCTCTAAACCCTTCCTATTCATGTACTCATCCAGATGCTTTTTAAATGTTGTATTGGTACCCACCTCCTCCACTCCTCTGGCAGCTCATTACATACATGCCCCACGTCTGCGTGGAAAAAGTTGCTTCTCAGGTTCCTTTTAAATCTTCCCCTCTCACCTTAGACCCGTGCCCCCTAATTTTGGACTCCCCTACGCTGTGGGAAAGACCTTGCCTATTCATCCTATCCATGCCCCTCATGATTTCATAAACCTCTAAAAGGTCACTCCTCAGCCACAGACGCTCCAGGGAAAATAGCCCCAGCCTATTCAGGCACTCTCTATAGCTTAAACCCTCCAGTCCCAGCAACTCCCTTGTATGTTTTTTCTGCACCCTTTCAAATTTAACGTCTTTCCTACCCCAGGGAGACCAGAATTGAGCATGGTATTCTAAAAATAGCCTCACCAGTGTCCTGTACAGCTACAACATGACGTCCCAACTCCTTCTGGTTATCTCAATGCACTGACCAATGAAGGCAAGCATGCCAAAAACTGCCTTCATCACCCTTTGTCTATTTACTGAAACCATCACCATTCACTTTACTTTATTATCCTTAAATTCTTGACCAGTTAGTATGTTCTGCCCTCCTAACCTATCAGACACCTTTTTATTCTTCTGTTCTTAAACACCTTTCCTCTATCATTCAGTTTCCTAAAAATTATGACATCTCTATTTTTCTTCTGTTCTGTATTACCATTGTTTCTCCCTCTGCCCATGTTGCCAGACCTACTGACTTTTCAGCATTTTCAGTTTTTATTCTTAAGTTTTCAGGGAAGCATCCTGTCCTCCGTAACCTCAGCTCATCCAAATTGCTATATCTAGCTGATCCTGTCCCTTTCCTCAATTATTTCACTCTTGACCTTCATAGACAGTCTCAAATTTCAAATTGTCACGTAAACACTTATAGCCATTCCTCCTTTTTCTACATACTCTCCAGAGCAGTGTGTGGTAGGGCTTTGTAGAAGTAAGTTGATTATGGACTATTGATTATCAATTAATTGTGTTGTTTTGAAGCTCTAAATCGGTGTTACTTATTTACGCAGTGTAATGGAGTATTTGTGCCTGGTACCGTTTATCAGTGCAATGTGGATCTAGATCTAACATCACTGGATTGTGGTGTGTAGTGGGTGAGAGGAAAGATTAGGTACCTCTTGTTCAGAAATAAGGGAAGAGTCTTCTGTGGGCTTCTCTCACCTAGCCCCTTGTGCGCAATATAAGAGCAAGATGGAGGCAGTTTGAAAAGGAGTTCATTTTCACCTTTTAAAGTCTGGGATTCTACGTGGCACAGATGATGAATTTTGAGATTTAAAAATATAAAGGAATGCATTCATTTAGAGTTCATCTGTTACCTTTTATATAGGGATGTCCCAACTCAGGTCAGAGGAGCGGCCACTGATCAATAATTGAAAAGTTAGGAGAAATTACGGAAAATGTGTTCAGAAAGTTATTTTGAGAAGGCTTTTCAAAATAGGGATAGAAGTACAAAGATGAAGGGAATGCGGGAAGTATATTTTGAGAGATGGCTTTGGAACAACTTTCATGTAATAGAGTTGGAGGGCTACTAGATAAACTAATATCATAAAACTGAAGGGCATGGACTAACAAGCAGGGCTGGAGGAGATGACAGAAATGAAGTAAGATGAGATGAAAGAAGTATTAGTAAATGATGAAAATAAAATGAGGCAAGGGAGCAAATATGCAACAAAGAATGCCTGAGGAGTGAACTGAACTTTGTGTGAAATTATGGACTGGAGGAGATTTGGTTAAATTAGAACTAATGTAAACTGAAGCCTGAGAGGTTTTTATTGAGGCTTTGAGTGAAATTAAATCTGGAGGTGCAGAGAATTGTAATGGGGTCACGTATGGGCTGAGAATTGAAGAGGATAGTTTTGAGGATTGTTGAAATACCTGGTCAGCTTAGGGTGAAATGGAACACTTGGAATTTGCACTGGATGGG
The DNA here is from genome assembly GCA_024137785.1 of Ginglymostoma cirratum. Lineage (NCBI taxonomy): Eukaryota > Metazoa > Chordata > Chondrichthyes > Orectolobiformes > Ginglymostomatidae > Ginglymostoma > Ginglymostoma cirratum. The sequence continues at coordinate 13,270,086 of JAHRHZ010000133.1, read as the reverse complement.
TTCACCTTAAGAGTGGTATGATTCTTAAGGAAATTGAAAGTAGCTAACCTCCTCTGCCCCTTCGTATCTGAAACGTGAATTCAAAATCATTAAATTTGTTTAAAAATTATCCTGTGCCGATAGATCCCTTAATAGCTGGCATTTTGTGGAAGTAGAAAAGTGCAGTAGTTAAAGGATTGTATCGAGCATATCTATGTAACAGTGAGAGTACACTGCAAAGGTGATGACTGAAATTGATTTGATTTGACGTTAAACCGAATTTACTGCTGTTAAATTATTTTGAGGTTTGGTTTAAAATTTGTTTCGTGGAATGTTTTGTTAGATCCAATTTAATGATGCATAAATAATGAACAATTGAAAATAAAAATAAGTTATTGAAAATGTCTCCAATACATAGATATTTTCATTTAATATAGTATTTGATAAAGTAAAGTGAGGGTAATATGCCATTCATAGATATTTTAAAATGAATTTAGCATTACACTGTTGCCTTTTTTGATAATGTTAGCTTTTTCAAGAACATAATTCTACTGTGTGCCTTCAGGAGCTTCCAGCAAATACTTTGGATTTCCATAATGTGATCATAGGCTGTAAGCTAAACTATTGGCATCTTAGCAAAACACCACCTGTGCTGTGCAATTGAACCGTTATTACTTTAGTGTTAGCAGGGGATATTGATATTTGTCTCCTTGCTTTTGTGAAGTTTGTTTGCCTTATGAAAAGACAATTGAGATTTTGCAACCTAATGTTTTGGAGTTTTTGAATCCCAGTTTCCAGAAGTGTTGATGCAGCACTTGAGAGCAGCAACGTGCTATAGCAAAACGGTAGAATGTAATTTTCCACCTGTTTTTAAGTAGCAAAGTAAGTCTCACATGCTTGCCATTGAAACATAGTAAATCAGCAAATCGGTTGTGCAATTGCCTCACTGCTAACATACGATAATACAAAATTTCTTAACTGTGTAACATATGTAGGTTTAAAGATACTCATGCAATATTTGAGTAAAAGTCAACTTTATCCCTTAAATATTATTTGTGCATCAGCTAAGGTATTCCGTGATGAGTGACTTTGCTAGTTGCATGATTGGTTTTTGTTCGAAACCATTATTAGCTGGGAGCCAAACTGATAATCAAGATTGCAAAATACTGAGTTATACCTTAGCATCAGTAAAAGCTCCATCATATGACAAGTCAGACTTTTAGAATATCAAATAGATTTACTTTTCAATTAGTGAAACCTACTACTTGAACTTCCCCTTTAGGAAGGTGATTTTTCAATTAAGTACACCTTGTGGAGTTAATCTGCGGAATGAGTAAAATTTACAGTTAATGAAAATTGATCATGCACGGTAAGAAAGCAGAGAAGAAAGTGATATTCGTAGATAAATGGCTCATTGCTTTGCTTAATTTACCGAAGTGTGGAAGTGATTCAATCCTGGACAAGCTGGCCAATGGAAATTTCGAGTCCTGTTTCAGATTTTAGTTGTAATCGTCATAGCTTTATGCCACTGGAAATAACTCCACTTAGGTAAGGTTGTAAAACGAGATTTGTTTCTGATTCAACGGGGGAAACTAACAAAAAAAGTTGGGGATAATTTTGTACACAATAACATTATGTTCAAATAATGAGATAGCTTTGTGTTATGAAAACTCTGGCAACAATTTTATTATGTTATCAATTTGTGTCGTGATGTGGCAAGATCCACCAATTATAAGGTGTCAGTGATTCTTCAAAAGGATGTGGTGTTAACATAAAGATCTCTTCAAATGACTTTAACATTTTCTTTTTATTTAAAAAAAAGCATCTGCCAGATAAAAAGGTAGGCAGACGTAGGAGGTATACTTTGCCCTATTGTCTGCCTGTCTTAACAGTCATTATTTTTCTTCATGGGTAGCAAGTCAGCATATTGTGGGTCATCCTTCTTATCTGTTCTGAAGGAGGGATGATGCACGAATACTGAAGCATTCTTGCACATTTGTTCTTGGAGCCAGCACTCTGGATTAGCCAGTAAAATTACTGTAATTCTGCTTTCCTACGCTCTGAATACTTCAGAAAACATTTCACCAAATATTACTTAAGGGCAAGTCACCACAGATTAGTAAATATTCACAGTAGTAAAGAAGAGCATGGATGAATATAAAATTAGGGAGGGGTGTGATAATATTCCAGGGCATGTCTGTAATAATGAGGAGGACACTGAGGGAGGCAAGGAAGGAGATTTCTGCAGCCTTGATAGAAACCTTTGTGTCCTCTTTAGCCCCAGGTGATGTCCCAGAAGACTGGAGAATAGCTAGTATTGTTCCTCTGTTTAGGAAGAGTAACTGGGATAATCTAGGAAATTGTAGGCTGGTGAGCCTTACTTCAGTGGTAGGGAAATTATTGGAGAAGATTCTTTGGGGCAGGATTTACTGACATTTGGAGAAGAATGGACTTATTAAGGATAATCGGCATGTCTTTGTGGGGGGTAGCTCTTAGAGAAATTGATTGGGATTTTCAAAGAAGTGATAAAGATGATTGAGTGTAGAGTGGTGGATGCTGTTTGCATGGACTTTACTCGAGCATTTGACAAGGTCCCTCAAGGTCAGCTGGTCCAGTAGATTAAAACATATGTGATCCATGATAAGGTTGTTCTGAAGAAAGGTCACCGGACCCGAAACGTTAACTCTGTTTTCTCCTCCACAGATGCTGCCAGACCTGCTGAGCTTTTCCAGCAACTTTGTTTTTGTTCAAGGTTGTTTACAAAATTGGCTTGGTCATATAAGACAGAGGGCTGTTGTGGAGATGTGTTTTTCTGACTGGAGGTCTGGGACCAGTGGTATTCTGCAAGGATCAGAGTTTGTAATTTGTGTAAATGATTTGGATGAAAATATAGGTGATCTGATCAGTAAGTTTTCAGACGACATGAAAATTGGTGGAGTTGTCGATAATGGGTAAGGTTGTCAAAGGATGCAGCTGAATTCCAGAGGTGAGGTGAGAGTGACAACCCTCAACATCAAGGCCACTTTCAACCAAGGGTTGCATCAAGATGTGTCTTACCAAAACTGGAATCACGGGTATTAGGGGCAAACTCTCCACTGGTTGGAGTCATATTTGGCACATAGGAAGATGATTGTGGTCATTGGAGGTCAGTCACCTCAGCCGCAGGATGTTTCTCTAGGAATTCCTTAGGCCCAGCCGTCTTCAGCTGCTCCATCAATTCCCTCCTTCATAAAGTCAGAAATGGAGTTGTACACTGATGATTGCACAATATTCAGAACCATTTGAGATTCCTCCAACACTAAAGCAGTCAGTGTTCAAATGCAACAAGATCTGGATAATATTCTCCGGCTTGGGCTGACAAGTCGCAGGTAAAGTTCGCACCACACAAAAGCCAGGCAATGTTCGTCTCCAATAAGAGACAATCTAACCATTGCCCGTTGACATTCAATGGTGTTACCACCATTCATTCCCTACGATTCAACATCCTGGGGTTTACGATTGACCAGAAACTCAACTGGACTCACCACATAAGCACAGTGGCTACAAGATTAGGTCAGAGATCAGGAATACTGCGGCGAGTAACTCGCCTCAATACTGTCCAAAGTCTGTCCACCATCTACAAGGCACAAGTTTGCAATGTGATGGAATACTCCCCACTTGCCTGGATGAGTGCAGCTCCAACAACACTAAAACTCGACACCATCCAGGACAAAGCAGCCTGTTTGATTGGCACCACATTCACAAACATCCACTCATTCCGCCACCGACACCCAGTAGTAGCATTGTGTACTATCTGCAAGATGCACTGCAGAAATTCACCCGAGATCCTTAGACAGCACCTTCTAAGCCACAACTACTTCCATCTAGAAGGACGAGGGCAGCAGATATTTGGGAACACTATCACTCGGAAGTTCCCCTCTAAGCCAGTCACCATCCTGACGTGGAAGTAAATCACTCTTCCCTTCACTGTTGCTGTGTCAAAATCCTAGAGTTCTCTCCTTAACTGCATTGTGGATCAATCTACAGCATATGGACTGCAGCCGTTCAAGAAGGTCGCTCATCAACACCTTCTCAAGGGCAGCTAGAGATGTGCAATAAATAGTGGCTATCCAGCGATGCCCACGTCCCATTACTGAATTAAAAATGAATATTGATCAGTTCATAAGTTGGGCAACGAAATAGCACATGCGTATTAATCCAGACAAGCGTGAGGTGACATATTTTGGAAGGTCAAAAGGAAGAAAAAGAATGCAGTAAATGGCAAGACCCTTCGGAATATTGACATACAGAGAGATCTTGGGGTCCAAATCCATAGCTCCCTGAAAGTGGCAACGCAAGTGTATAAGTTGGTAAAGAAGGCGTGCGACATGCTTGTCTTCATCGGTCAGGGCATTAAATGTATAAGTTGACAAGTCACGTTGCAGCTACATAGAATTTTAGTTAGACATTTGGAGTACTGTTCTGATCGTCACACTATGCGAAGGAAGTAGAGGCTTTGGAGAGCGTAAAAAAAGAAGTTTACCAGGAGATAGCCTGGATTGGGATGTGTTAGCTATAATACGTTGGACAAACTTGGACTGCTTTTGCTAAAGCATCAGATCCTGAAGGGCAACCTGATAGAAGTACATAAAATTATGAGAGGCATAGGTAAGGTGAATAGTTGGATTTTTTTTTCCAGTGTGGAAATGTCAGATTCTAGGGGACATAGGTGTAAAGTGAGAGGGCGAAAGTTTCGAGGAGGTGAGCGAGAAAATTTTTTTTTATGCAGAGGGTGGTACGTGACTGGAACTCGCTGCCAGGAGAGGTGGTAGAAGCATACAATGTTTAAGAGGCATTTAGACAGGCACAAAAACAGACAGGAAATCGAGGGATATGGACCATGTGCAGGCAGGTAAGATTAGTTTGGAATGGCATCATGGTTAGCATAGACATAGTGTGCCAAAGGGCCTGTTCCTGTGCTACACTGTTCTATGTTCTAAATTATTTCAGTCATTTGGAAGATTGATATTTCTTTTCGTGTCCACTGTAGGGGATGAAGAAACTGCAAAAACTTCTGACGATGTTAGTTTGAGCCTGGGTCAGAGCTGCAGTTTGTACAAAGATGCGAACGAGGAACAAGGTGAGCTTGGACTGCAGGTAATAGACTGGCAAACAATACAAAGCGTTTGGGAAAGATCTGCGCAGCATCTTGCTGACATTCTGTTTCATTTCATGTAAAATCGCCAAGTTTATTGTTGCGTAGTAGTTTATTTTGAGGAAGAATGCAATTTGAACCTTGATCTGTTTCCATGAGGTATAGCTTAACAGTAAACATGAATCTGATAAGTTAGCTTAATTAAATTGTGCAAAGGTTTAGTGGAGCATTCAGATTTTGCAAGTAATATCTCTGGCACCAGTACTACAGAAAGAGGAACTGTTTCATTTTAAAAAATGCTCCACTTAAACTGGACTGGAATTGGCATCCTGGCAAGTTCTGACTAGTGGATAGGACTTTATACTGACAAACATTTAAAAGTGATTTAGAAATATAAAGGGAATAGTCAAAGCAAAAGAGTAGTGCAATGATTTGGATAAAGCCAAACAGAATTACATAGGAAATGTGAGACTAATGGTTAAGGGTGCATTAGAATACAATGTCCATGCAACCATAGTGGTTTTAAGAAAAGACTGTTTATTGGAATGAACAAAACATTCACAATAAGATGGCCAAACAGGTAGTGAAAAAGAGATAAATAGGTTTAATCTAATCTTGTTTACAGAGATGCGGTTGCAACTTGACTACGTTTGGGCAAAATATTCTAGGATACTGAACATTTTGAAAAGACAGAGTGGAAGATGAAGACTAATAAATTGAAAATAAAGAATGATAAGAGCACTAGAAAGAAATGATCTTGGCTCAGAAGACTAGGAAGTAGGATCACTTCTGGGGAAGGTTAGGCATAACAAAGGTCAAGAAATTTTTGTAAGAGTAATTTAAAGACCCCCTAAAACAAAAAGGTTATTCTGTTTGACAGTACTTGAAGAAGAAATAATTGGAACTTGTAACAAAGGCAAGTAATAAACATGGGGAATTAAGTTTTTTCAGGTCTCTGGACAAATAAAATTAGCAATGTCATCTGGAAGATGATCAATGGTCTACCAGGAAAGTTAAGGATAGTATAGATTAAAGTTTGTGTATGATATTGAGAAGAGTAGTATTAAGCCTGAGCATTGAGAGTCTTTATATATCAGGAAAGGGTAATCTAAAAGTTGAGATAAAGGGAAAGGAATAATGCAGGAGTAAACTAGCTATGAATATAAAAGAAGCATATAAGAACTTTTACGTATGTGTACATAAGGAGGAGATTAGTTAAAGGCTTTAGATACAGAAACAGGAGAAATTATTACGGAAAATGAGGTTGAGATGTTGGACAAATAATTTGTCATACCAGAACTATAAGATAATTAAGGGAGTAATAGGATCCAGAGACTTTAAAGAAATAAACAAAGAATAAGAGGTACAGGAACTAAAGTGACTGAACACCGACAAATCTGCAAGACCTGGTGGGCTACATCCGAGAGTTTTAAGCAAGGTAGCTGTAGGGATGGTGAGTGTACTGTCTCTACCTGTTCTCCAATTATGATTTTCTAAAATTTCCTGGATTGTGGAGTGGCTTGAATGGATTGAGAGTTCCCAAATGTTACACTACTATTCAAGAAATTAGGGCAGAAAGAAAATTAAATGATCGGCTAGTTAGCTTGACATAAGTACTGAGAAAAATGCTGAAATCTATTTTTAAGCAAGCTTTGACAATGCACTTAGGAAAATTTTGATATAATCAGACAGAGTCAGCATATTTTAAAAGGTTGAGCTTGATTAATTGTGGATATAGCTAGCAGGATAGGTAAAGGATAACTGGTAGCTGAAGTGTACTTAGTTCAAAAGGCAGTCTGTAAAGTGCCACTTGACAGATTAATATGCAAAGTATGTGACCATGGAGTTGAAATTTGTAAAAATATTCAGTTTTTCTTTTGACTTATCTTGTTGTCCCACATTAAACTCCATCTGTTATTTTATTGCCGACTCATGTACCCTCTGTGTCTTCATTCCTTTTCAGATCATTGGGCACAGTTTTAATGTTAAATGAATGGATTGAAAATGTTGTATCATGTGTCCATCCCACAGCTTGCTTTTCCACTTACCTTTATTGGGATAGGTTGCAGGAAACCCCTCCACTGCACTTGGAACCTTTCCCTGCAACTATAGGAGGCGTGACACCTGCCTCTACACCTCCGTTGTGGTCCCAAATGATCCTTTCAATCCAGCAGAGGTTTACCTGCACTGCATCTAACGTCATCTGCTGTATTCGTTGCTCCCGATGTGGTCCTCTATATATCGGGAAGACCAAACACAAACTCCGGGACCGGTTCACGGACCACCTGAGCTCTGCACACACCAACCAACCCGACCTTCTGGTTGCCATCCACTTTAACTCCGTCTCCCACTCCCCTGGTGACATGCCCATCCTTGGTTTCCTTCACTGTCAGAGTGAGGCCAAACGTAAACTGGAGGAACAACACTTCACATTTTGCCTTGGGAGTTTACGGCCCAATGGCCTGAATATTGACTTTACCAGCTTCAAAATCTTTCCAACCCCAACCTGTCCATCTTTTGACTCACCTATCCACTCCACCTTCCTACTGACCAACTACAATAACTCCCTGCCTACATCCACCTATCCCTATCCCACCTAACCTTCTCCCAGCCCCCACCCCACCCCACCCCCCATTTATATCTGGCTCCCCTCCCTCCAAGACCCGACGAAAGGCTTTGACCCGAAACGTTGATTTCCGTGCTCCTTGGATGCTGTCTAACCTGCTGTGCTTTTTGAGCTCCACGTTTATTGACTCTAGCTTCCACCATCTGCAGTCCTTACTGTCTCTGGGTCAGGGAGAGAGGCAGGGATGGGAGGAGTGATGATCTAGATGTTTGGGAGGGAGACTGCGAGCAAATGATGTGGTGTGTTGGGAGTTTGGGGAAGGAAGTGGCAAGCATAAAGTTGTGTTTCAATGAAGACTCAATAATTGTGTTTAACTCCAAATGCAATTAGTACATTTTGGAGATTGTTGCATGCAAAACTTAAAATGTGCATGCACTTTAACTTTTGCTCAGAAGAATCCATTTAATTTAATCGTTATTGGGCAGTGAGGCCAACTTAATCCACAGAGAAGGGTGGCTGTTGCTATTGGAAGGCAGTGTACTGAGGCAATGCTCATGACACAAAAACAGAATTTTGTGGAAAAAACTCAGGTGGCCTGGCATCACCTGTGGAGAGAAATTAGAGTTAATGTTACGGGTCCAGTGACCCTACTTTAGAACAATGCTAATGGCTCTGATTTTAAATAAGTCTAGTGAATAATTAGTGAAGCACGTAACTGGAGTACAAATAATAGGTAACGATTTCAGTTTCTTTTTGCAATAAGAAGGCTGAAGCATTTTCTTCATACGTGCACTCAACCCGACAATCACAAAAGCTTTGCACTCACAATTAACTCCATTCCCCGTTTGGTCACCATCTCAACCTCGACCAGACTACAACCTTGGTGTCAAAGGCAAAGTTTAAGCGATCAATCATTCCTAGTACAAGACTGTTCTTTTCTGCATTCATAAGATCGCCCATTTCTTTTCCCATTTTAGTTCATCTTCCGCTGGGATTCTTATCCATTCGTTTGTTATTTTAGATTCACATGTTTGAAGGTCCCTTGGCTAAACACTTGACCATTGCTCTCCATAAACTTAAACCCATCCAGTATTGTCCTACTCATCCACATCCATCCCTTTTGTCAATGACCTCCGGCTCCCAACACAACCACTTTCCATCTTTTTGCTTAAAATCCCCTCATTATCTTGTCACCTTATTTCTGCAAAAACCCCTAAATTTCAAATCCCTTTTGTCACTCTCTGTTCGCCCACCTCCAATCTGTTGTGCTCTTGCATGTTTCCCACTTCTGTCATGTCTCATAACTTTTTTCCTGTGTTAAAGGTGTAATTTGAAAGCAAGTCAGAAACATTAGCCTTGACTCGCTACTTTCACAACTCAGTCGATCTAAAGTTCAAGTTATGAAGTGTAAAGTATCATGTGATAATCTTAGTTAATGGGAATTGTATGATTTAATTCTTTATTACCATAATGTGATGACAATAGGATCTGTTTCTAATGATTAACCATAAGTGTGTTGGAAGTTATACAAACTTTTGACGCTTGCTCTTTCTTCCCACAGAGTTGGCACTCGATTCCAAGCTTTTCCAAGTTGTGCCAAATGATTCTTTCATGTCTAACAACACGCTAACATCTTCAGGTGCTCAAGACTTTCCAGTGGATCCAAATGACAGCATGTGCTACCACCATGTAGAACATTCATTATCAGCTGCCTGTGATACAGAAGCAGCCTCCGTTGTACCCTTGCATTCCCTGTCTTACAGGAAAGACCACAGGCCTAGGGGTGTGCCAAGGACTTCAAGTTCAGCAGTGGCTTTTCCTGACACATCTCTTAGTGATTTTGCTCTCTTTCAGCAAAGGAGAGGATTAGACACTGTCTGTGAATTAGAAGGTTCCAAACCACTTTCAGGATCCAAGGACTCATTGACTGAAAACTCTTGTTGTGCTGGTGTTTTTCAGCTAGATGACTTACACAAAAGTGGTGCTTCCCAGCCGTCATCCAAATCGGAAGTTAGTAAGCCTCTAAAAACAGATAATAGCGTTGGTAGCTTGCAGAGTCTCAGCACGAGAAGTAGTGGGTCAACGGAAAGCTACTGTAGTGGGACAGATCGAGACACTAATAGTACCATCAGCAGTTATAAGAGTGAGCAAACGAGCTCAACCCATGTGGAGAGCATTCTTTCAGAGCAAGCAGAAACCTCAGCAGATGAGCACAGCTCCGAGAAAAAACATTGTGGGAAAAACGGGTATGGTAGTGAACCAGAAGGAACCAGCACTGTGGAAAAAAGGACTAATGGCAAAAGAATAAAATTACATGTTGCAGGTAAAGACGAAAGTTGCAGTCAAGATCTTGGGCAGGCTTCTGACCCGACACAGACTTCTGATCAGATGCAGACTTCTGGCCCAATGGAAACTGGAGAGAAGCTCAACGGGTCAGGTGATGCCAACAAAAACCCTCACGCTAATGAATTGACCATAGATATACGGAAACAGCAAGGTGGGCCACTTAAAGAGGCAGTGACTGAGCAAGCAGTGGAAGAGGTTGTTGAAAAGCCATCCCTCTCAATTGATATACAAACCCTGAAGGATGAAACTGTTAAGCAAAATGATGGGGATGTGAGGCCTAAGTCTTCTAACTTTATTCACCGAGCTGCTTCTACGCATAAGTCAAACCGGAGAAAGGTGGGGAAGAAAAGAGCAAGCAGTTTCGATTCAGGTCGGCATAGGGAGTATGTGTCCTTTCGTGCCGTGGCTGGTGTCAAAACTAGCAACAGCAGTTTTTGTCCAGATGAGGACTCAAGTGATCAAAGTGATCTGAGCAGGACCTCCAGCATGCATTCAGCACATCGTTTCAGTTCAGACAGCTCATCCAGCACCACCTCGCATTCATGCCATTCTCCTGAAGGGCGATATCATGTTTTAAAAGCAAAGTACTTGACTCGAGAAAGAGGCACAGACTCTGAGGCCACATTAAAGGTTCATTCTGGTTCAGAAAGCTGTGCAAATACCAGGAGAAGATCAACACGGAGGACTCTTAGTGCAGCCAGTGCCAAGACTCATGCAAGAGTGCTGAGCTTGGACAGTGGCACAGCAGCCTGTTTAAGTGACCCCAGCAGACTAGGAACACCAGATAAAGCACGGCCTTTAACAACATCTAAATCAGATTTGGAAGCCAAGGAGGGCGAGGTATTAGATGAGCTGTCTCTTATAGGCAGAGCTTCACAACTAGAATCAGTAACTCGTTCAAGAAATAGTTTGCCTAGTCAAGTAACCTTTCCTGAAGTAGAAGACCAAGGGGCAACCAGTGGAGGTAGGTTGCTTGTTAAATAAATTATGACTTCATAAACAAATATTTTTAATATAAAGTGAACTGTTTTTCTCAGCTTCACTTTGCATTGAATTCTTATTACAATTAAGCTTCAGTTGAAATATTTTGCATCATTGGGAATGTTAGTTCTACATTTGCTTGTAAAATGTACTCCCATTGAGTTGATACAGTCTCTCATGGAATGTGCACAGCTGCCACCAGTGTAGTAATAACAGGCTGAACGCTGAGCTCAATGTCTAGCAGCCAGCAATGTTAAGGAAGTTGGTAATTAACATTTGGAATGCAGTAATGCACTTTAAATTGGATGCAGTGATAGGATTACATATAAAACAAAATTCAATGAATGTAGCACGACAGTTCAGTCAAAATTCAAGCATAAACTGGCAGGACTAGGTTATTAAAGAATAACTTCTGGGATGAATACCTAATGACTACAGTTATTTAACATAATTAGAGCATGCTTTTTTGCCTGACATGACATAATGTCCACAACACTGCTTTCAAAAGGTTAACATAGCTGTATATTGAGATGGTTTTGTCAAATAACTACAGAACTGAAGTTTTCCAGTGTTCATTCTGGTAAAGCACAGTGCCTTGAACAGGACTGAGTCGGGAATCTTTACGGCCAACAGCACAGGAAGAAATGAATGCTAATTAACTGCTCATAAAAAGTAAACAGATACTAATGATGCAAAGCAAGGAATTCTGAAAGAATACCGTTTTGCTATATGGTAAAAGAAATTATGTTTATAGATTGTTGAGTGATCGTTTCTTTTGACGAGGAAGTGAAACTGACTTTAAAACACTTTCAGATGAGCTTGCCATACTTCTTACATATATAATCCAAAATAATGGTGTTAGAAAGATTTGATCCGTGATTGAAGTAAGTGCCCAAATTAGAAAGTCCACTGGCCCATCAGGATTCTAAATTATGTACAAACCTGTTATGATCTGGAAATAGTGTCTGTTCTCTGACTCTCATTATCAACTGTTCTCATCATAATTATTTAATTTGGAGAATTTTCTTTCCATGACTTTCATTATGTATTTTACAAGCTTTGGTTCTGTTTCCACTCCGTTTAATCTCTAAGAGTATAATTGAAATTCTCCAAAACACAGTTAATATTATTTTTAAAAAATTCTCACAGTTCTCCTTTCTGATTTTCTGCAGTCTGAGTTGTAGCAGGTTGGGTCTGTGTTTGGTCTCATCGATGGGGAAATAAAGTTGGAATCTTTCTGCACTTCCTTTCTCATAACCTCTATGTATCTAGCTGGTCAATACATGTGTATCATTTTTAAAATGGTTATATACTTGGGAAGGATAAGGTGGAATTTTCTGTTAAGTCTCTTCATCTCATTAGTTTCTGTTGACTTTCCCAAGCTATTCAACAGTTGTTAGCGGATGGGCTTTTAGAAATATCCCACTGCCAAATTGACCTGCCAATAACAGATATTACTGAGCAGCTCTAGAATGCATTTCTAATTTCTTTTGCATTGTGGAAATGCCCTGAGCCTTCACTTGGAACCACTTGCAGTACTGCTAGTGAAAGTGCGTGAGAGCATTGTGGTGTAACATGGAGCTGAGTAGAAATTAAATTGTATATTCCACAATGACACTGATATGTTGATATTTTAGAGTTGGGTGTTGTGTTCCTTTAATACATTGCTTGGGCATAATTAGTGAAAGCTCCTTGAAAATCAGTTGTAAAATGACAAATAATACTTTTAGGTATAAGCAACTATAATTTACAGATGTTAGAAATGAGTTCTGAATGCATTAGTGTGCTGTTCCTTTGCTATTTTAATGAAAGTGTCAAACTGTATTTCAATGCTTCATGGAAATTGTCATATTTCTGGGAGTATTTTTCTGAATTTTGTACTTTACCTTGTCATTACCTTGCAAATAAAGATGCTTCAGCACTTAGGACTTTAAGTAGTTTTAAAAATGGACTGTCTTCATCAGATCAAAAATGCTGTGAGCAAGGTTAAACTTACTAATAAATTTGAATTTAATCTTTGTTCAACATCACCATTGACCATTCTGTTTCAGTGTGTCTAGAATTCAGTTTATCCCAATTGTGTATTAAGTTTTATTTTGATTCCTTGAATAAAACAAAAACCTTGTGTTAATTGCTGGCTAGTTTGAGGTATCAACTATGGCGTAATTAATAGTATTCTTGCCTCTAGGCCCCTAGATCTTGGGACCCAACTCTCACTTCAGGGCTTAAGCCTAACATCAAAGTAGGCACTCTAGTGTAATTGTGAGAGAGTGCTGCACAGTTGAAAGTGCCACCTTTGAGAGATGTTAAACTGAGATCCGCTTGGATATGTAAAAGTCCCCACTATCCTGCCAATATTCATACTGCAGTCAACATCGTAAAAAAAATTCTGATCATTATCATGTCAGGCGTTCGCTGTGTATAAATGGAGTTCCATGTTTCTTATATTACTACAATGTCTACATGACAAAGATACTTTGTTAGCCTTAAAACATGCTATTACAAATCTGGCAGTTTTTGAAAAGCTCTGTATAAATATAAGTTGTCTTGCTTTGTCTGAAATTTGGTCTAATTGAACAGCTACTCATATGCAGCACTTGCTTATTTGCCACCCTGAAAGCCCACACATTATTTAGAAATTCCTGACTCAGATTTTCAAAACACAGCTTTATATAATTCTATAGAAAAGTGCTGACATACTTGAGCAAATTTACATTTTTAAACAGTTGAAACTTCTACCCTCTCTCTCTTAGCGCAGATGGTATATAATGTGACAGTGGCATTCAACATTTAAATCTAAATAAGTAACGAATCAGAATTTAGTGTGGCTTAATGAGTGGAAGATTTTTTGAGGATTTGCTTCGTATTTCTTTGTTCTTGCTCATCCATCTTTTGACTCTGTGCTGTCATCCTGCTTTATTCATCATCCACCCCCATCTAATGGTCTCATTTTCAACCGTCGTACACCTGTCCTTTGATTTGAATCTGAGTACTTTGTACTTTTGAGATACCTGCTTGGTTATGTTTTCCCAGCTATACATTTAGTGCTGGGGAGGAGAGCAAGAACAGAATAGGGCTTTTTAAGCTAAGCTAAACTAAACTAAACAAAACAGAACTGTTAATGGGAAAATATGTCTAACTGTTTTAGAATTAAAAAAAATTACTTAGCAAATTCAGTTGTAAAATATTCAATGCAACCTTTGCATCATAAGAATAAACAGAAACCACCTTTACATAGTGTTGTACGTTTTAAAGTCTTTGATAATTATTGAATCACTTTGAGACTACAGACACTATTTTAAAGGTGTAACAGTTGCTTCACAGTTATAGACAGCCAGGATGCGCAAATTGTGTATAAAATAGCCAGAATGATGGGGATACTCCTAACTCTTCTACATCGATAACTGCATCGGCGCCGCCTCGTGCTCCCATGAGGAGCTTGAACAGTTCATCAGTTCACCAACATCTTACACCCCAACCGTAAGTTCACCAAATACTTCAATGGTATTTATTCTGAATATTTGATGAGAACTTAATTTAATGTCTCATCTAAAGGCCAGTACCTCGAACAATGTAATAGTGAAGTAAAAGCCTAAATTATATGTTTTGGTTTGAAGTGACACTGGGAACGATCTGATTCAGAGGAGAGATTGCTCCCAACTGAACAAGCCAATGCTTCAGTGGTTAATATGCATCCGAAGTAGAATGTTTGCATGACATTCTTTCATGTGTTATTGTATAAGGTTTTGATCAATATAATTGAGTTATTGCTTTATTGAAACAGGGGGCAAAAGAATTTATTGTTGTTATTATTAGTATTGATAGGTTCGGTCTGACAAAGTTTTGTTTTTTTTTAATTGATTATATAGTTGCACCAAATTTAAAGTACAAAAAGAGGCTATTCTAATTAGCTTGACTATGCCTCCCGTAAACCTCCTTTCACTTTGCTTCATCTTATCGTATTAGTATATCCTTCCGTTCCATTCTTCCTTATGTAAAACGAAAGGACTTGCATTTATTAGAGCTGCTTTCATGACCTCATTACTTCGCAAAGTTCTGTCACAGTAAACTAAGTATTTTTAGTATAGTCACTACTGTAATATAGGAAACATGGTTGTTAATTCAGGCACAGCAATCTCCTTACAAAAGTGATATGATAGTGATAATATCATCTGTTTATTAATAATACTTTCCCAGATGATGGAAATGCCTCTTCTGTTTTTTGAAATAGTACATCCACCTGATAGGGCAAATGAGAGCTCGGTGTTTAACTAATAAAAGACAGAATTGAAGTGAGAAGCATTTTCAGGATGGCAACTTGTGGAATACACATGGATCGGTACTGGGGCCACAGTTACTTTTAACCTATACTAATAACTCGGATAAAGAATGTGAAGCACTTTAGTCAAGATTGTCGATGACACGCAAATAGGTGGGAAGACGGAGGGTTAAGGATGACAGAAAAAGAGGGATATAGACAGGTTAAGTGAGTGAGCAAACACTTAGCAGATGGAATATGATATGGGAAATTGTGCTGTTATGATTAGGGATTGAATGTTATTTAAATGGAGAAAGATTGCAAAAGGCTGCATGAAAAGGAAATTTGGTGGGGGGGGGAGCCCTCATGCATAAATCACAAAGCTGGCATCGACATTCATCAAATAATAGAGAAAGCAATGGAATTTCAGATTTTAGTTTAAAGGGAAAAGAGCTTACGAATTGAAAAGTCATCTTCTTCTGAAGAGGTCATACTTTACCAAAAATTTAATTTTGTTACTCTCTCTGTAAATGCTGCCAGACCTGCTGAGTTAGTCCAGTTTTCTGTTTTGTTTTTCTGATTGCTGGTATCTGCATTATTTTGCTTCTATAATCTTAATACTTTGTCCTTATCATTAGGGTGTACGCTGTTTTGCTCCCTTCAAACAATACTAAAAACTGGGCTATTATAACTGTTATACAGTGCAGCACACTGAAATATAGCACTGCCATATAATTCTGCTCTTTAACAATCAGATATGGCTGCAGATGCTACCTAGTGCAAAGAACACGCATGAAGAGAAACTTGACACCATCATAACGTGATGGAAAGCAACAGCTAAACTAATGATGGTGTTGCGGAAATTGTATTTGAGTAATGGGATTCAGATTATTAGGCCTTTTTAGGGTGGCCAAAGCAGTGAAGCCCTGTCAATGGCTCTGTTCCTGCAGCTATCCATGGAACCTGAAACCCGGATGAGGAGGTGGCGAGAGGGAGCAGCAGGTGGTAAGGAACAGGTGCTGCAGCAGTTGTGGTCAAGGCCTCCTGGTTCTGGAATGGGCTTCTCTCTGGGTAACATTGTAGAGTTGGATGAATACAATGAATGAGCAGCGGCCAAGGAGACCAATTTCATAGAAACTGCCAGGAGGGGCAAGTTCTGCTTCATCAGCCCAACCTCCAGCTGAAGCGCCTCCTTGTCCCCAGCCTGGTGGCATCAGTGGTATGGGCATACACCACTACTTACTGTGTCTGCTGTGGGCTCTATCTGTGCATATGTGCGTGCCATTTTGTGCAATGGATAATCATTCCAAATAAATGTATGTACTATCAGACTGAGATTTTGGCAGTCAACGAACAACTGAAATACTTCACCTAGGTATGCATCTCATTGCTGCGAGATGACATACACTGTGTACAAGTTAGCTACTTACAATACACTTCAGCGGCAGTGAATAGACTTTGGAAGTCCTGATGTTACTCTGTTACATAATTTACAAATCCTTTTCTTTATTCAAATTATGGAAAACAAATATAGTCTAAGACATTAGTCATTTTGAATTCCCTTTGATATTTTAATTCATAAAGACAGCACTATCCATTTGCAGGCTTTAATTCAAAGAGCACTTCTTACACCGTGAAACCTCAACTTGTCAAAACTCTTGGCTGCAATAACGTTAAATGCACAACTATTTTGCTAGTTTTCTGTTCACCCTACCCACTTACTGAGGAAACTCTGAGAAGGATTCTTCATGGAATTGCAATCCTGGCGTTTTTGTCATTCAGTGCAATAGAATCTGACAGCAAAAGATTCTAGTTACTTAAATATACAGCCAGTCGTTGATAATGTCGTATGGTCCAAGCTGTGTAATATGAAAGCTGCAGCCATTTAACCCAATTAGTATTTAGATTGCCTGTTTTGTTTTTCACCTAATAGTTTGTGGCATGTGAAATCTGTTGAAGCCAACATATTTGCTATCCTAATTGAAAGATTTTCCTTTGAGAAAAATCCTATAACTACAGGTCATTATTTCTGAGAATTATATCTCAGGTTAAAGAATGTTAATTTAAACAAAACTCAATATAAATCATCGAAGAGCTATTCATGCAGTCTCTACCCATGTTAATAAATACAAAATTTGTTATTCTAGTGCCCAGTAACAAGATTGCAAAGATGTCTAATTTTTTTTAAACATGTCAAGACTTAGAAGATTACCATATTATAATTTGAGTTGGGCTCGTATTTATATGTTTCTAATAAAACTTGCTAACCTGTCAGATTATAGGGAAAAGTGGAGAATGTGGAAGTATTTTAAGGGCAGTTTTGTCCGAGGATAGGAACAAAAGCATATAATATCCATTTGCAGAAACAAATAGCATATGAATTTAGTGGCCTTTTATTTTCGCTTGAGGGGATAAATAACGTTTATTTATAAAAATATAGTTGAGTTCAATTCAGTTTTTGAAGGTATAATAATAATCTTCGCTTACTGAGCATTGGATGCAAATTCATAATAAAAAAATTCCAAAATTCTTAGAGGTAGTTAAGTAAAGCTTTATTCTTATTGTAGGCAATTTATGAATCATTGACTTGTATATTGAGACTTGATGGACAGTACCTATGAGTGAACAAAATTAGGAGAGCTAAAAATCTGAGAGTAAAGAAGGGAGGAACACTGACCCTTCCACTGAAGTAGAACCTCTGGGTTCAAGTCCCACATGAGCAGTTAATGGCCATGGAAGGTATGTTCATAATGTGGCCAAGCAGGTTGAGTTTCAACCTGCAAATCCTTCCGTTGAAGGCCAAATGGAGGGGTTAAGAGTGGGAGAATGTAGGGAAGTAGAAGTCATCCATGTGATTAGAAGCAAATTGGAATATTTGTCATAATTATTCAGAATTCCGGACTGTATGATAAAGAACATGTTGCTGTAGCAACATAGTTTTTTTTAGGGACATGTTTGTTTCTGGTTAGCTCAGGCTGGACGATCAGTGTGGATCATTGGTATGGATACCCATTTCAGTGTTGGTCAAACCTGCCTTCTTCAGTTCTCTGCCAGAAGAATAAAGAAGGGAGAGGAAAAGCCGCAAATATCATAAAGAATCTTTGATCTTAGTCATAACATTGAGGGGAAAGTGAGAATGAAAACCTTGAGAGTTCAGGTTCATTTAGACATGGACAATTTCAGTATCTGAATGGTACTGAGCATTGTGCAATCATCAGCAAATATCTCCACTTCTGACCTTCTGATGGAAGGATGGAGAAATGGCCACTGAAACAGCTGAAGATGGTTGGCACCAAGAACTTACCTTGATGAACCTGAGGTGCTCCTGTGGTACTGTCCAGGCCTCGGTCCAAGTCCCATCTACACCAGGGTTGTGTAATAACATCTCTGAGCAGGTTGATTGACTCAGGTGTCACTTGTTTGCAAGTACTCTGAGGACCCTCTGCTAATGTCTTGCAGCTAAGTATTGATTGACCTCCAACAACCACAACTGTCTTCCTTTGTGCTGGACATGACGCCAACCAGGGAAGCCCTTTCCTCCAAAATCGCTGTGATAAACCGAGAAATAGTTACTGAGAATGTAAAGGTTTAGGCTAGAAAGTAATCCTATTTGTCATACTTTCTAAGCAATCTGCTAAGAGATGTTACTACACACCTTTGAAGTACATGGGTCTTGAACCTGGCTTTCTTGGCTTAGAGGCGGGGACACTACTATCATGTCAGAAGAGTCCTGAATGCTGAGGCTGCTTGATTTTTGTATCTGGAAGTGTTATCACAAGCAACTGAATAACTTTCTCCCCACCAAATCATCATGACTTTTTCTTGTCATAGTTGTTAACCACTACCAGCAATGACCCATTCAGCCAATTAGAAGTTTACATGCAAAGCCTGATATGGGCAGTGCGAATGGGTGTGTTTTTTTGACCCCACTGAGCAAGTTTCCATGAACAGATATAACAGCTAAACAAAAATAATTGGCATAATATATATACAGAATTCTTATTTTCTGCATAACCTTTACAATTGTGCAATTCATGTAGTCTCACATGGGAGCTAAAGTGGCTTATCATTTATCACTGAAGATTTCAACCAGTCTGCAGATTTGAGCAGCTCAGTCTGTTGAACAGTTGTAGGTTACTTTTATGTTAGGTAGCAGTAAATCATGTAATTCCAGGCCAGATAATTTACTACCTGATGGTATTTTCCTCAGCTGTTGGAGGAATTGCAGGAAATTTGGTATACATGAACTTTGATAATGTCTTAAAGAAATGAGTTACACAGAAGAATATTGGAGAAAGTGATGTGGTATTAGGGAGTAAAAATTTCTTGATGTAAACTTGAGTTCAAAATGTGTTGGAATGGAGGAAACAGCAGTGAAAGGAGGCTTTTGTACTTGGAAATAGATGGTGATTATGTCTTGAGGTCACTTCAATGAACTCTAGGCAACAGTCATTGCAATATCTGGAATTATTTACAGGTGTTAATAGATTAGAAAACTTAGTAAATAACCTAAAAATCAGAGAAAGCCATAGAGAGATACTTGAAAAGGTGGGAAAAGTAGTTACCAGTGAAATTCAGTACTGTCCTTTCTATGTACTACTTAATGTCGTCATCTCTATCTTGGACGTCTTTATGGAGAAAGTGTTACAAACTATTGCCCATAACCATAGTAAAGGTAAAATTGCCATAGTCCTACCAGATTAGAGAGAGAGAGAGACGACTGGTGGTGGTTTATCCTGGGGATCACCATAGCTGAGGTGAGGAGAAAGATTGAGAAGATGAGTCTCTCATGGTAACCTCAGTTGGAATGGAATTGAACCCACATTGTTGGCATTGCTGTGCGTTGCAAACCAGCTGTCCGGCCAACTGAGCTAACTGTCCTCACAAATAATCATGGACACTAATCGCAAAGGCGCACAAACGATATTCAGCTCTTTCAGGCAGTTCAGGAAACTGTTCATACCATCAAAGTGTGATTATTCCCTCCCCGATTCCATGACTTCTGGAACACCCATCACTGCTACAGTCTCTTCTTTCTGTTTTGTTTTTGCGCCACAGGCTTGTCTCACTGCATTTTTCTGAGAATCCATCCATTGCCAAAACATTGCTTGGAGTGGAAGAGATAATAGGTACTGCAGATGCTGGAGGATCCAAGATAACAAGGTGTGGAGCTGGATGGCTCTAGCAGTCTCCTGCATTATCTACCTAACTGGCAGTAACATGTTTGGTTGTTCTGCACTCTTTACTTGCAGTGAAGAAGTAGAAGTAGACGTAAACAGTTTGTTTCTGTTGATTTAAGGAATTTGGAAATAAGTAACATAATTTATGCAAGACTTGATGGATAGAAAGCAGAAGAAGCACCTGCTTATACAGAGAGGATTGTGAGGTTGCTTTACACAACCAGCCATAATTGGTGATTGAAGCTGACACCATGCCAAAAATGAAGTGCGTTAGATAAATGATTGAAGCAAATAGGAGTATGAGGATGTGGAGCAGGTTGACACATGGGATAAAGTCTACTTGTCGAACTAACGGGCTATCGGTGTGAAGATATTACTGTAAAAGTAAAAATATTGCATGTTGCTCAATCCATCTATATTGATACGTATCGTACATGATTATTAGTCCTCATCTCATGTACCCTTCTCATCGTGCTGATTCTATGAGCAACTAAAACATTGGCTCAGATTTTGCGGTAATAAAGACTGGAATACTTTCTGCATTTGCAGTCATTACTTCTGGAATTCTTGTATCTGAAATTTAATAAGGAAACATGCAGTTTGATTATACATGACTTAGGAGAGTCATTTTAGTTCCTCAGAAAGAATTGCTGAGAACCTCCACTGTTTCAGTATTGATCAAAATCCTTGCAAAGTCAGTGCCTTTTTAAATGAAACATAATTTTTTTTTAAAGGGGAGAATTAGGATCACAGTTATTACTAAACAGCCTTGTTTAAGTAATTTTATATCTGTTGAATATCAACAGTCTGCATTGATCAGCAAGAAAATACATTTCTAAATATTTACTTTCACTGTACAAAGGTTTGTTTGTTACTTTAACTTGTACATAAATCCCACGTATATGTCCCAGTCCCTCTTCTATTCGTCAATGTAAAATTAAAATTGCAGGAGTGCAGCCACTGTCTGACAAAGAGTACTTCATTGCTTTTGGCTGCTTATCTTATTTGATGACTTCACTGTACATGTTAGGAAATCTCCTTGACTCGCTGCCAAATTCGGACTGATGTCAGGAGAAGGGAAATCCACAGCACAGAGATTGCTAGGTCTTTATAGGGAACTTATTTCAAAGTCCATGACAAGTGCCATTACCTCACCCCTCAGCTCAAAATTATTGTCTGAATGTGCTTGACATCTCTGTCAAGCATTTAATAGCCTGAAGAGTGTTGCAATTATACTGAATTAAACTGGCAATATGTTTCTGATTGCAGTTAAGTTTTAAAACTCCCGGGAGCAAATATTCCTCTTTTGTGCTCCATTAGCACAGCTTGGTAGGGCAAAGAAAGGCATGTTCTTAATTTCGAATTGTTTCTTGTGACTTTTATTTAATAAATCTTAATGGATAGGAAATTGTGGACACCTTATGCCCATATTTATGATATTCATGCTTTCTACCCGGGTACTCTGCAAGAGAATCTGCCCCTTTGTGGATTATAACTGAGACAGTGAAACCACTGCTTATGTAAAACAATAGAAACATACTTCACGAAAGCATATTGTTTGTTTTTGCTCCAATGCTGAGAGAGAAACAAATTACTGATGCTGCCTGAGTTACTGAGAAAAATATTTCCTTTTTAGTGCAACCATCTTCTCCCCCACCCCCATATCTCATTCAGTTCACATAATAGTCATCAAACTAACTTGAGGAAATTGAAATTCAGAGGGGATATATAGTTATCATAGTTAATATAATATCATATTTAAACAATAGATTGGTGAGACTGTGCTTTTCACTTGGATTTCTTTGCACGTCATATTCCTTGCTGTCTTATTTTTATTGCACTGCTGTGTATGTTGAAGCCTTTCTGGCAGCGCATTTATGCTCCATTGCATACTGGCTTTAAAATATTAGCATCTCAACAAGAAAAGCTAACACTTAAAATAAAAAAAATAGCAGATGCTGGTAATCTGAAAAAAAAAATTGCTGGAGAAACTCAGCATGTCTGGCAGCATCTGTGAGGAGATAGCAGAATTAAAGTTTCAAGTCCAGTGACCAGTTCTGAAGAAGGATCAACATTAACCCTGCTTTCTCTGCACAGATGTTGCCACACCTACTGAGTTTCTCCATCAACTTCTATTTCAGTTAAGCTGACACCTTTGATGTTGTAAAATGTCAAAAGTTGCATCATATTAATTACTGATTACAATTTGAATCAAGCCCACATAAGATATTTGGAGAGTTGATTAAAAGCTTGGTCAAAGAAAGCCTTAAAAGAAGAGAGAAGGTTGGATTTGTTCAGGAAAGGAACCCCAGAACTTGGGGCCAAGGCAGTCGAACGCATGGCTGCCA
Source organism: Ginglymostoma cirratum (assembly GCA_024137785.1). Classification (NCBI taxonomy): domain Eukaryota; kingdom Metazoa; phylum Chordata; class Chondrichthyes; order Orectolobiformes; family Ginglymostomatidae; genus Ginglymostoma; species Ginglymostoma cirratum. The sequence goes on along the minus strand of JAHRHZ010000133.1, from coordinate 13,247,294 downwards.
GTGGTGGAACAATCAACATTTGGGATCGCGAAATATTTTACCAATTCTTTGATATTTGGGAGAGAATTTTAAGACTTATAAAGTTTTGATAGTAGTACCTTTTTTTTTTGTTTTTAAAAAAGTTAACTGCAGTTGCTATTCGGCACTATTCTTTGTACACCAGACTTTTGACTATTTTTAGCCCTTTTTAGACTAGCTTCCTGGTTAAACTAGTGATAAAATTAGTTGCTTGGAGATGAGTTCGAGTGGAGTAGGATATGATTTCCTCTGATGTACCCTTTTGAGATGGTACTCTGCCTTCCGCAAATTGACATTGCTGAGATCAGAAATGAATGGTATAATGTGACTAATGGAGTTCATTTCACAACTTTGATCATTTACTGTATCGTACTAAATGTAAAACACCTCCAAGATGGTGCAGAGTCTGGAAATGTGCAGCAACACAACTTTGAAGTACTATACCACTGCAAAGTAACATAATAGCAGCTGCGAGGAAGCATGTGTTTTTTTGTTTTGAAAGTTACGCAACCGAATTTCCAGAGCTGCCTTGTCCAGCCGCTCCCTGCACACACACCTGCTTCTTGTGGATTGTCAAGGCCACCTGATGTCACAGCCTACTTCTGTGCCTGTGTGGGTGGCCATTTTGTGGTCAGTTTTGGTGGTCAGAGTAATTACTCTATTTTATGCTGCCGTAATGTCGTCTTTTAAAAGCTGAAGTTCACGAATAGGCTTTGAAGTTGCTGGTATTAATAATATCATTCATAAATGTTATGATTCTATTAAAAGTTAGATTTGTGAAACATTCTTGTTCCATTGTATATTTTTTTTAGATTGGGCAGCAAATTCAATCCTCTTGTAACACATCTCCGCAATAAATCTTTGAATAGGGATCTCTGATGTTGGAACATTTTTTCCATATACCCGATCTTCTTAATGCCTTTGGATATCAATTGAGCTAGCTAATTTTCATACAAGCAACCTCCTCAGCAGCAATGGCATTTAACTTTTAAAAACTGTCTGTTAATATTTTAAATTGACTTTTTCTGGTGCACATATTGCTTTGGGATACACTTTATGTCATTTGCAGCTATTAGCTTTTGGTTAAATTGATCTGAAACAACTCAAAGGGAGGGTATTAAAGTTCTCTGATTAAATTGACAAAATTTGGTCTCTGACCTTGAGAATGCCACTTTGTTACGAAAATGATACATATCAAATCGTCTGTTTTTAAAGAGCTCAATGACATGACCGGAACAGAACTGTTCATCCTGATTTTTGAATGAGTTGTTAATGCCTGTCTTGCTTACACCTGTCTTGCTGTGCCAGCCCAAACCACTGATGAGACAGTTACTTTTCGTCGTGAACGCAGTACGTTCAGGCGCCAAGCCGTTCGTCGGCGGCACAATGCAGGGAGTAACCCTACCCCTCCAGCCTCGCTCATTGGATCACCTCTCAGGTATGACATGAAATGACCATGCCAAATGCATGCCACCAATATCTGTTACATTTTGCTGTTTCCCCCTGCTGCTTTTTAAAATAAAAGTGCTGAAGCATGTTCTGTACTTTTAGACTGTTGCTGCATGACATCATGAGCATGTTGGCATGATGAACGTGCATGCTGTCCTCTGCTTTGTACATTGAATTTTCATGATGCAGATAGATCTTGGAAGATTTAGCTTCTCCATCTTTAAAATGCCCCAAGCCGCCATTTGGAATTTGTTGGGACACTCATCTAATCAATTGGAAAAATAATTTTTTTTTCTTTCTCAGTAGAAGTTAGGGGTTATTAGAGTGGTTTCTCAATTCATAGTTAACTAAAATATTCAAACTATTACTTCATTTCAGGAAAGTTGTATATTGTACATTGGCTCAAGTACTTGAAATAAATTCTGGAGTCTGTCAAAGTACTTGATAAATTCTGATGAATGTTGATTTTTTTTAAAAATTAAAACACAATTTTTATCAATTTAGAATCTTGACAATCCAGCCTTTAAAGTTTTGGTGCCAAAATGACGTTCCTCCCTGTTGTTTGTACAAATTGTTCCAAGGAGTAGGTTGGAAGAGGAGCCTGACTAGGATTCAACCCAAGATGGGAATCAGTGGAATGGTTTATTTGCCAGTGGGAAGCAGCCCTAAACTTTGATGCAATAGGTTTGTTTCAGGATCTTAAACCTTTTGAACAGTAGTGTTTAATGGCTAACGTATCCACTGCTTCTCATTTGTAAGTTTTTGTTGTCAGTAACTAAGGGAAGACATGATGTCACTATAATCACTGAGTGGGTCCCAGTAAATAATTTTCCATTAAATAATTTGTGAGAAGAGTTAAAATATAATGTGTAGCCGTTCACATGGAGCCGGGGAGGAGGGGACTACCGATACTTATTATTTTAAATGTGTTACCCTATAGATGATAGCTGCAGGAAAGTCTGGAGCAAAACTTCAACTTTCTATTATGAAATGTGCAGGTTATCAACCCATAAAAAGCTAGCTGCTTTCCCCTTCTCATTGACATGACAGCTGGTTGGTACTTTCAAGTGACTTCTGCAAGGTTGGCAATGAATTTGTGCAGGTGTTTGACTTTCAAAGACTTCACAGCTAAATTTAGTAATAGAAATGTTGGAAACACACAACAAGCCCTGCAACTTCTGAGGCAAGCCTACAACAGAACTAATGTTTTCAGGCTAATGGCTGTTCCTCAGAACAGAACAGTTTTTATGAATGTACAATCCAAGGAAAAGGAGGACAAGGTAAGAACAAAAAGTAAATTTTGTGGTAGTAAAATAAACCTGTTCTCAATTGACACACATCCAGCCTATTGGAAACCTTCTGGTCTAAGTGGTTCAGTTTTATGCCTCCTAATGCTTTTGTCCTCTAATCCATTCGTGGTCTAACAGTTGACTTGATATCATACAGAATTGCCCTTCATGCTGTTTACTCTTCACTGTGCATACTATGCAGCATTGCTGTGTAAAATGCAAATTTGAAGCCCTCATCAGTACATCCCTGTAATTAGCATCTAAAAGTTGGAGAAGTGAGAAATTGAAATGCCTTGCATGTGATTTTATTTCCCCTGCTTCCTTTCTCTGTATGGTGTAGCTAAGAGTTAGACTTGCAGTTGCAATAGTCAGAATTATAATGCCATCCAGTTTCAACATAACACCTGGAACCTGCATTTTATGCCTGTTACTTCAGAGCCACATTGTTTCTTTCAGCATACATATTTTCGGTTTTGTAGGAGGTCCATCATCTGTCACAGGCACAGCCACAACTGCAATTTTGAAGTTGGGTCTTTTTAAATTTTTCACTATCTCCCTTTTTATCTTTTAAGCTCTAAGATTTATTTTGACCTCTGAATAAAAATTTTTTAAATTACGTTGGTGCAAAAAAATTATTGAATTATGGATTTGTACTTTTTAAGGAGTTTTGCGTATCATTTTATGCAATACATTCCATTAGAGGAAATATCATTTCAGTATCCACCTTGTTAAAGTCATTCAGGATTTTGTATCAATCCAGCTATCCCTCATTTTTCTTAAACTCCATTGCAAATAAACCCAATCTGTCCAGTCTTTCCTCATGAGAACCTGCTTATTAACATGCCATGCCTATAGTTAAATTGGTAACTTCTGAGTGAATCTCCAGAGGTAACAAAAATCACTTATTTCACCTAAATTTTAGTTTCAGGCACAAATAGCAAGTGTTAATTCTGTTCACTTTCATGGAATGGTGGTAAACGATATTTTGTCTAAGATGTGTGTATGCAGACAGAGTTCATGATATTGACGTTCTGTTCCAGAAGGCTGCCACGAATGGTCCTTTGATGTCCATGAGGATGTTAAAAGAAATTAGCAGGAACACTGCTGCAAGCTCAACATTTGCTAATTGTCCTGTATTTCCCTGGAACTAAGTGTCTTGTTAGCCATTGCAGAGGGCGGTTAAGTGTGAGTCACAATGGTGTGGGTCTGGAGTTTCATTTAGGCCATACCATGTGAGCATGGTGGATTTACTTCCCTCGAGGAGGTCAATGAATCAGATGGAGTTTTTATGATGATTGATAGTTTAGTAGTCATCATTATTTATAGACCAGATTTAGTGGTGACATTTGAACCCCTGTCCCCAGAGCATTATCCTGGGCTTCTATTTTACTAATTTAGTGACAATGCCACTACGCCCGTGCATCCCCCAATGTAGATAGTTATAGGTAATCTTCACAGATAAAGCTTTAATAAGCCAAACATTTTTTAAAAAAACACAGAAAAGATTAATTATTTCATCAAATGTTTCTTCTCCTCACAAGTTGCAAAATATGCATTGTTAGCCTCAGCTGAATGCATTTCCTTGATCATGTAAGCCGTGTGAAAGATTAAAAAGATTTACTGAAGCTGCATATAATCCTAACTGAGATCTTGCTTGTTAGCTTATTGAAAATAACACCCCACAAGTCAAAGAATGGTGGACAGCTTGTTAACATTTAATACATGTGAAATATGATGATACAAGTGGACAATCAGATTCTTGTTTGTGTGTGCTTGTACAGTATGTATCAGAAGACTGCTATGCCTCGTTGATGTTACATGTACACTTTTCCAAATCATATCAGTCTTACTATAATTGGAACAGGTAAACTTTATAGGGAAGCATATTCAAAATATATCTATTTATGAGCAAATGGGTATTATAGCTTTAAGAGATAGCTGTTCTTCTCATTGGATTATATGATGCATTATCAGAAATCCTGCTTCATGCTCCCATGGAGTACCAATTGGCTTAATTTTTGTTTATGCTCTGCATAGTCTGCTGTTAAGGGTTCCACTCAGATTAAAAACGAAATTAATCCCTTTCATTTCCCTCTGGTTTTTATATTTCAGATTGGGGGTGAGTTGCAACATAGTTTTTTTTCATGACTGTAGTATTTCTATTGCAGCGTATTAATGCAGATTTTTTAAACTGCAAATTTTGATGGATTTTGCATGTATTAAATTTTTCAATAATTGGTGCAATTAGAATTCAGCGAACCAGTGAGCCACAACACTCACGCATTAATATATTGAATCAGTTCTTGCTCTGGCCGGTCCCATGACAAGTCATCTCCTCAAGCTCTACAATGTAGTTTCTACTTTCATATTTTCCATTATGTTGCATAATTGTTTCAGTGCACGGAATTTGTACTATATTACACACAAAGCATTTAAATTGCAGCTGCAAAAGAGTCATACATTTCCAGTGGGGAAATAAATCCGCATCATTTGTATTTTCTGTGATGTAACTTAGAAAATTACATCTGATTCTGTGGATGCTGACCCATTGTCTGAAAGCTGTTTGCTGCTTCAAAAATTCTCTGCCTTGTGCTTCCTTGATGCTTTTCGCAATGATTCATTTGATTGGTTATCTTCTTTGTTTTCATAAGCATAAAACTGCATGAATTATCCAAATGTGAACAATTGTGCTTCTTTTGGTTCAGTGCATAATCAATTCTGTTATATTCATGTTAACTCTCGTTGTCTTTTTATGTGATGTCTTCGTATTCACTCTTTTTTACCGTAGCCTTCAAGATAGTCAGCAGGGTCAGCCATCTACTTCTCAGATCAAAATACAGTCCCGTCCCCCGTCACAGGCTGCTGTACTTAGTGCTAGCGCCTCCCTACTGGTCAGGAATGGAAGTGTCCATCTGGAAGCATCACATGACAATGCCTCTGCTGTTGGTGGCTGCAGTTTACAGGATGGGTTTGGTAGGCAGCCTGGAAGAATACCCAAATTATTTATTGTGTTATAATTAGTATAAAATCCTGTTATTAACACATCAGTAAAGAGAGAGTATTCCTTTTAGAGAACTGCATTAGCCAACTCAAATCAAAATTAAAACCGACAATATTGCTAGTATCACATGTCCTGCAAACTCTTGTCCAAACCTCAGTACTTCAGAAGGAGCAGCTGGCAGTGATACCAGATGTTTGGTCTACTAATAGTACACTAATTGTAGGAAGTTTGCCCAAATTAATAACATTTGTTTAATGCTATAAGTAAATTTTGTTTGGGTGCAATAATCAAGCCAACTTTTAAAAGGATGTACTGTCTCTTTAACTTGCCATTTTTTAGACTCTTCATACTTAAAAAAGATGATGCACCTTCTGAACCTTCACCAACTCCAGCTTATAAGTAAAGATTGAATGCAAAGACCTCTGGAATGAGCATGCCTATATTTTGATTTGTATTTCACGTCTTGGATTTTGTTAGAATCAATTACATTGCATATCTATTACATTTTCTTCATGGAATAAAAATGGAATGGATGCAATTCAGAAAAGTAAGAGGAGTGAAAGCAGGAGAAAAAAGACAGCTATTTCAATGCTGCAACAAATGTCATGTATAGGCAAGTTAGTGCTTAATTGTTAGGATTGAAGATCTTGTGTTAATATAGTAAGCTGCATCATCTTTTCTAAGAAAATGATTGGGTCTTTGTGTCAAAAATTTGTTTTTTAATGTTTCGGAGTTGCTTGAAAGCTCTCACACAAGACAAAAATTGACATGAAAGGTTGTTATAATCACAGATAAGAAAAAGAAGACACACTGTGACAAGCAACTCATTGTATTGCTTTGTTCCCTTGAGATGATATTCACATTCAAAATTATTTGTTGAAAAGAACCTTCTTTATTACAGCTGAAGTACTAATTCATTTTCAAAGGCCCAATATCTCCCTGGTTTTCTCAGACAACATGCTGATCTAACAAAACTATAAAGCCAATTATCTGATTGTTATTACATTGCTATTTGAGAGTCTTTGCTGAACAGATTGACTATGCACATCCTGTTCTTTCAAAGTGCTTAATTGGCTGTGACTATCATCTTAATTCCCTTTCCATTGTCTTCTCCATCCTACTCTTAAATAACTCCACAAAGGTTAGTATCCTGTCATCAAGTCACCGTTTATTTGCACGTGAAGAGTCCTTGACACTAATCCAGCCCCCTCAGAGCCAGCTGACATTTCTGTACTCCCCTGTTAGCCCAGGGATCCCTGATTGAGGCTGTTAATCTGATCCAGTCAGGGAACTCACATTCCAGCTAGCCAGCTCCACCTGGCTGACCTTGTTACAATCACTACATACTGCTAAATTACAAGGAATCCTAGCGATCTGCAGAACAAAAAAAGCCTTGGCAGGTGGCATTAAGGAAAACCCCAAGGCGTTCGATACTTAGGTGAAGAACAAGAGGATGGCCAGAATGAGAGCAGGGCCATTCAGGGATAGTGGAGGGAACTTGTGCGCAGAGTCGGAGGAGGTTGGGGAGGTCCTTAATGAGTACTTTGCTTCAGTATTCGTCAGTGAGAGGGACCTTGATGTTTGTGAGGATAGCGTGAAACGGGATGATATGCTCCAACAGGTTGATGTTAGGAAGGAGGATGTGCTAGAAGTTTTGAAAAAATGAGGATAGATAGGTCCCCTGGGCCAAACAATATATACTCAAGGTTACTACGGGAAGCGAGGAAAGAGATTGCTGCAACTTTGGCAATGATCTTTGCGTCCTCGCTGTCCACTGGAGTAGTACCAGACGATTGAAGAGTGGCAAATGTTACTCCCTTGTTCAAGAAAGGAAATAGGGAGAATCCTGGGAATTACAGACCAGTCAGCCTTCCTTCTGTGGTGGGCAAATTATTGGAGAGGATTCTGAGAGATGGTATTTATGATTATTTGCAAAAGCATAGTTTGATTAGAAATAGTCAGCATGGCTTTGTGAGGGGCAGGTCATGCCTCACGAGCCTTATTAAATGTTCTAAAAAGATCCTTTGGCCCATCGAGTCTGCACCAGTCAAAAACAACCACTTAATTCCTGATTCCATTTTCCAGCACTTGGTCACTAGCCTTATATGCCATGAAGTTGCAAGTGCACATTTAAATACTTTTTTAAAAGTTATGAGAGTTTCAGCCTCTACCGCCCTTGTAGGCAGTGAGTTCCATATTCCCTGCGTGGAAAAATCCTTCCTCACATCCCCTCCAACCCTCCTGCCCTGATTTTAAATCTGTGCCCCACCTAATTTATTAATCCCTCCACAAGGGGAAACATTTCCTCCCATCTACCCTGTCTATATATCTCAATCATGCCCCCCCTCCCAACACCCGGTCTGCTCTGCTATAGGGAAAACAACAATTGGTTGACAATTCATAATTAAAATTCTCTGATCCAGGCATTCATTCCGGCAGACCACCTCTCTCCCCCACTGCCCATGAAGCCAAACATAAATAAGGATTTAATTGACTTGTTTGTTACTAGAGTTGAGACATTCAGATCAATTGCTCTATTTGTCCCTCCATTCCACGCGCTCAAAGCTCCAAACATTGTCACATTTTCCTTGCCCTGCCTCTGGATTTGGGCCTTTCTCATTTTTTTTCAAACTATCTCCATTCCTGTTCTCTAGAGCTGCTTTTGTCCATTATAACCATTTCCTGTTTCCTCAATTCTGTCCCGTCTTAACTATTGATCATTTGACTTGCTGTCCTAACTTTCATTCTAGTAGGCTGAACTGTTAAGAATTTTCCCTCCTCAAATATTGTTCCACTCTCTCTCAAATTTGCCAATATTGCTCCTCTCCTTAAAAAAATCCTTTGACCCCACCCATCTTCAACCTCTCTATGCTCTCCAAAGTCTTTGAATATGTTGTCTCTTCCCAAATTTGTGTCCACCTTTTCAGGAACTCCAGTTTTGAATTCTTGCAGACAGTTTTTGTTCTGTCATTTCACTGAAATGACTTGTAACAGAATCACATTTTACATGACTTGACAAACGTAAACATTCCCTTGTCATCCTCCTTGACTTTTCTGCTGCCTTTGACAAGGTTAACTGCGCTCCCTTTCTCCACCACCTCTCCCTGGTTTCCAGTTGTGTGTGATTGCTCTTGCCTAGTTCCATTCTTAGCCTAAACTAGGAGTATTATTTGCAATTGTTTTCGCTCTTCCTCCCTCACCATTGTCTGTCCTTTCTTCCCCATACCCCTCCCTCCTATTTCTTATCTTCATCCTGCTTCTCTCTATCATCTGAATCATAGTGTTGATTTTCACATGTATCCGTATGACGCCCCATTCTACCTCATTACCTCTTTGCCTGACTACTCCACTGTTGTTAAATTATCAGATTGTTTAGCTGTCATCCAGTACTTAATAGACCAAGAATGTTTCCAATTAAGTATTGGAAAGAGTGCAGCCATTGTCTTTGGTCTCTACTCCAGAATTCATTCCCTCTTTTCAATCATTCTCCCTGACAACAACCTAGGTTGTTCAAAAACCCAGTGTTGTATTTTACCATGAGATGAATTTCTGGCCATTCCCTTCATGGCTTTAGCATGCAGCACAGTGTTATTCAAACCCCGTTTCTTGAGTAAAACCTTCTAAATTACAATTGCAGCAGTAAGCTGTCATGTGTGGTTTTATATGATTCGTGACCCTGAGCAGCATAGGTGTGGTTCCCAACTCTTGTGGTCAGATTTATTTGTGATATCTCAGGTACCACAGCGTAGGGTGTCCATTTTTTCGAAAATGAGGTGAAGAAGAGAGTATTTAGAGTTCAGAGTAGTAACATCAGGACAGTTTCTGGAAGATTTGACTTGAAAATAGGAACCCAGTTCATTTAACAGTGTTGTGTTAGCGGTTTCTCTTGGTTATAATTCTGCTTTTCTGCCAGTGTCCAGTTTGGTGGCACACACTATAGATCTCACGAATGAAAGTCAACTTTTTAGAATAACAAGAGATTAAAATTTAATTTATTTGTGTACCCTAAATCATAGAATCCCTACAGTGTGGAAACAGGCCCTTTGGCCCAACAAGTCCACACCGAACCTCGGAGCAACCCACCCAATCGACACCTCCCTGAACACTACGGGCAATTTAGTGTGGCCAATCCACCTAACCTGCACATCTTTGGACTGTTGGAGGAAACCCACGCAGACACAGGGAGAACGTGCAAACTCCACACAGACAGTCGCCCGAGTTTGGAATTGAACCTGGGTCCCTGGTGCTGTGAGGCAGCAGTGCTAACCACTGTGCCACCATGCTGCCCCAAATTTATGCATTTAGACCATCTAAGTACTTAGGTCATAGATTGCAAGAAATTTAAGAGTAATATGATCAACTGATGGTTATGGAGTATGATGCAGTAGATTTGCAGGTTATCCTTGAAATTTAAATTTCTTTAAAAGTTCCAATTGTATTGATTTAAATGAAGCTGAAATTTGAAAATATTTACAGAAATTTGTGTATTGGTATGTAGACCTTCTGTTTAAGTAATCTAGAGATATTTTTGAGGTGTATGCACTTGCATTCACTCAAACTGAAATAATCATACAACAGTGAAGCTTATTCAACCCATTAACTGGTTTCCAACCTGACAAAGACTGTTAATCGTGACTTTCTGTTTACTGTGTTAATCGATCCTCAGTTAATGCTAATATGCTACCCACAATACCATGGTCTTTATTGTGGCGAAATAATCTTTTTATGTGACACTTTAATGAAAGCCTATTGGAAATCCAAATACAGATAAAGACTAGTCTTAGGGCCTCAATTATTTACTGTCTGTCTATCAGTGAATTGGTGTAGTTGGCAGAGTGTAATGATCCAAATTTGCTGATGATACAAAAATAGGTGCGAAGACATGTTTCTCATCCTCTCTCTTTTTCTGCATCCTCTGATTGTAAATGGCTGTGTCACAAAATGACACAATTTTGTGTCATTTGGTGAATGTGAGATTTTGATGTTCGAAAGTGCTTATCTCACTGAAATAAGCATTTTAGGCGAAATAAGATCGCCTAAAATCAGCTGTCACCACTGACTTTAGGCGATCTTACATCTGGCTCAATTTAACTATGCAGAGGATCCTGCACCTATTTCAGGACCATCCTGTAAACTTTATGAAAGGACAGGTGGAGTGTGCACTTTGGAAGCTCTAGCTTCTGTGCGGTGTGCTACACCATGCCTTAAAATTTTGTCTGCTGGAGGCTACCAAAAATATGATTGCATTTTTTTTAAACTTCCCTTTCTATGTGAATGATTACAGCAGAAGTGCATTTGCCAGCCCCCACTCTAGCAATGCAACTGTACTTTGGCATCTTCCTTCCTCTGACACCTCCCTCTTTTGGAGCTTGTGATTCTCTCTGAGCATAGAGAAAAATGTTTGGTATCTGTTGTTTAACTGCTTTCCCATCAGTGAAAACAGTCTTACACTCTTTATTAACAGTAAAGTCTTCAGTTTTCATTCAGACTTTTGCTGGAAGCTCCTATCTTGTTATTGTTTTGCTCTGCAGAAAACGCTGGGCCCCAAACCCAAAACATTTCTCTCTTTACTCCGATGCCAAGTCCTCACTTCTTCATTCTCAGACTTCTGTCTTTTCCCATTCGTTTTCAGGGTCTCCAACCCCTCCCCCTGTGCAAATGAAACTGTCCTTCCCCTTCTGTTAATTATAGCATCCACTGCAAAGCTACATGAATAGAATGAACCTCTAAATTCTACAGCCTATGATAAAGCAGAGGTGAAATTAAACCAGTGAGAACACAAAATGAATTTTAGTGGAATACCATTCATTATTCTTGCTGCCTGACATTTTTTTTCCTTTATTAAACTCATTCTTTCCCATTGAAAATTGATTGGAGTGTATACCCATTCACTAAGTTACATCCCTGCCAAAGTTGAATTTGTTCCCTAACATGTTTAGACTTGCTGGACCAATAAACCATATAGGTACATTTTTGAGAATGTTGTTTTGAGCATTTGTCCAATGGCAATCATTGATCACACTATGAATGGTTAAACCATGGCACTAAAGAATTTATAAAATACATTAACCTCCTTCCATTCCTACTTGATTCTCACACCATGATGTTTCATTCTTTTCTGGTTGTATGAGTTGTCAGTGCCACAAGAGAGGAAAATTCAGCCTAGTGATATGTAATGGTAGTCCTCTACCCCGCATAGCTCGAGCAATGGATTTATATCTTTTTCACTTTGTCTGCTGTGGCCTAGTAATAATGCTGTGGCCCATTGTTAGAAGAATGAATTCCAATCCTATGCAAGACACTTGAGTACAAAATACAGGTGGAATACCTGAAAAATGCTTAAGGGAGTGCTGCTTAGTCTCAGGTATCATCTTTAGATGCAAGGTTCCATGTCAGTATTTCAAAGAAGAACAAGTAAATTCTCCCTTTAGTCCTGGGCAAATATTGATTTTCTGATCAGGGAAGCTATGGTATGGATACAAAGATGGCTCATTAATGGAAAACAAAAGGTGTTGATGATGGATACATTTTAGTTCTTTTTCTGAAGAGTCAATTTTAAACTCATTGCTCTGCAGTTTTTATGAACGGCATAAAATTGAGCACGGTGAGCAGCAATATAAAATTTGCCGATAGTTGGTATGTGCCAGTATAGTTGATTATGATGAAGCTCGTTACAGGCTACAGGATGATGAAACTTGGTAGATGGGGTTCAACACAAAAATTGGTAACTTTGGAAGCCCGAATATTAAAAAACTGACTATTGTAAGAAATATAGAATGTAAAGGCGAAGAGATCACATGTAAACATCATTTATCAATGACTAGGCCTCACCGAGATCATGGTGGTCACTTGTTGGCATTATACCTCAGGAGCAGTGTAAAGGCCTTAGAGGAGATTTGACAGGATTTACAGGGCTGAGGGACTAGAGTTATGTTGGGAGTTTTCGTGGTGATAGTCAAGGAAAAGCAATTGCTCCTGTTGAGTGTGTTGAAAAACAGAGATGATAGATTTAAAATCATTTGAAAAAAATCAAGAGGAAAGATAAAAAGACATATTCTCACTCAATGCTTTGAAAAGATTGTAAAAGCTGATTTCATAAATAGTTTTGAAAGTGAGTTGTACGGTTGTTTGAAGATGATTAAATTGGCAGCAGGATTACAAGCAAAAAGTGAGGTGTTAAGGCAAGGCATGATTGTTACTCAATAGAGCCAGGACAGGGACAATGGTCTGAATAGCCTGCTGTTTTGCTTCATTTTCTAATTCTGTGATTATCCCTTTTTTTTTTTTGGAGCCTTCCATATTTCTTACATTATGCATTGTTTGACATATGGGAAATATTTACCCATCAACATGCCTTATTCTTATCTTCTGTCCCTATATAAAGACTTTTACATGAAAGGACCGTTGGGAAGCTATTGATTTCTGCCTTACTGTTCAGCTTCTTGACGTAAACCAGTGTAAGATTGAAAGCGATGCACAGTCTAGATACCAAGAAAATGAGATTGATTTTGCGATTTCGAATGAAAATCACACAGTTTCAATTCATTTTTCCTGAATGTCTTCCATTAATCTTTGGACAGAATAAAACTATGTAATTTATTCCATGGAATTGTTGTGAAGTTGGGTAGATTGCTGGTGGATTAGAAAGCAGGACATTAGAATTTGATGATTGGAAGAAAACAGCTCTCTCAGGTCTTGGAGAAAGCATCATCTAAATAAAGGTACTGTGGAACTCTTTAGTTAATATTCCTGATAGAAGAATTCACAGAGAAGGCGCACCTGACTAAGGTCAACAGAGAAGACACAGAACATTCCAGAAGACATAACCTGGTTCTAATTTCAAGAGACTAAATTCTATTTTGTTTTTCATTTTGGCCTATGTAGGTGGGACTTGTATTTATTGAAACAGGATACCATCAGAGTTTGTTTTGTTTGGGAATAGTTAGTAGTTAGAGAGGAATTGTTCAGGTTGTTAATAGTTCAGTTAATTTGCTCACTGTTAGAGTTAGTTAGAAAAATAAATTGTTACTTGCTTATTATGGAATGAGTGTCAGGAGTTTATTCCATTTAACCATTCTTTTATAACAGATTGGGGGGGTGAGAGGCAGGTTATATCACTTTTCACACTTCTTTTAACAGATTATATGGTGAGGCAAGACTCTCTGGGTGTTTTGGTTTTTGTTATTAGATGGGTATAGACCTCTGCTTTATAACAGCATGAATGGCAGAGCAATGGAATTGGATTTCAATTGGTGAATAAATTAATTTTGTATACTGTTTTTACATAGAGGTTAACAACAATCACTTGATGTATCTAAATTCAGCATACGCTTTTGTTGTCTACTTTGTGATCCATGTACTATGATTAATGCCTATACTCAAGTTTGTGCTGTGTTTCTGTTAATCATAATTACTATCCACAAGTCAGTGCAAGAAATTATTTTATCATTTTACTGCTTCAAATATTTGTATTTAGGCTATAATACTTTTTTTTATTAGTATAGCTAATTTTCATTGTTATAAAGATGTTTGGAAAGCATGTTTTTCTTGAACTCATTTAAGGGATTTCTTCTTTTTTTTTTGATTCACGCAGCATTCAATATTCAGACTAAAATTCATCATACTTGATGACCCATGCATAATTTGCAAATGTTTTGACCTCTTTAATTAACTGCAGTAACATTTATGTACCAAAGTGACATTTAGGAATGCTGTTAAACTAGTAAGTACACAAGTATTGTGCTTAATTTTCCAAGATTCTTAGTACTTTCTGCTAATGATATAATTTTCATTTGAGTAGTGCCTTCTGAGCCCTTTTAAAAAGTATTCCAGTATGGTGGAACTGACCATTCATATTCATAAAATACATTAGCTTCATGTCAGATCTGTATAAACATATTGTACATTCTTCAAAAATTCATATTGCATGTTGACATTTATGAGGGGACATCAGTATACTTTATACTGTACTGCAGATGATAAACTCAGAGGATGTTTTGTAGCTGATTTGCATTTTTACAACCAGGCAGGCTTGTGTGTTGTCTTTCAGGGTTGTGAATCTTTAATATTAGATGTGTCTTGAAGAACTGGTGTTAACGCAATTAATTTTGGTTTTGTTTCAATAATGGAAATACTGAACGGCACCCAAACCCCACTCAGCCCCCTCCCTCCCGAATGATGCTACTCGGATGAGCGGAAACTAGTATTAATGGTTTTTTCTTCTCTGCTCAGTTATCTTTCTTTGGCAGTTACGTATTGTTCGAAGATAAAACTACCAATTACAGAGGAAAAATTGTAGTGAGGTTGATTCCAGTGCTGTTACAGAATGAGCTTAGAAAAATTGCAGCTTGATTTATGGAAACAAAAAGCTAGAAAATTGAAAGGAGTTTCCAAATGCAGTTAGATTTGGACGCACTGGTTTTGATCAATAGGTAGTAAAGTGATACTGTGATCCAAATAAATGGCCATTCTGGTGCAGATACTGTTGCATTACATGTAGCACAGGTGACTATACTGAATACACATGTGAATCATAGCAAGAATAAGCAGGTGTTTGTGCTCGTCTTTAAATTTAAGAGTAAGGTACTTCCAGAAATTATTTAAATGTATCATTTTTCCAATTTTACTGTCTCCATAATGTTATTAACTTGTAACATTTTTAAAAAAAGCTGTGGTCCGAGAAAAGGACTATCAAAATTTACATTCTTTCTGATACAGATATAGGATGAGAAATCCAATTGCTTAGCTCCCATTCTTAAAATGCACGCAAAAAAAACACACTATGTCATGCATAAGAATTGACTTATCTGCATATTTGAGAGAATCTCTAGAATCAACTTCCTTATCAACGGTCATTTGTTTCTTATTTACAATAGCAAATCTGAACTTAATTATGCTTACATTTTAGTAAGTTTTATGTATTTGAACATGAAACACTTGTTGTGCTTACCCGGCACCAGGCCTGTATTTTATAAAATTTATCGATCAAACAAATGTTCAGTATTGCTAAATCCTGCATTAACTATCAACAACTTACTCTTATGACTTTTTAAAAACTTTTCATCACCATTTTGGTTTAAGAGGTTGACTGCCGAAATCTGCTGAATAAAAGACCTAGTTATGAATCATATCCTAGAATGTTACTACACAAATAGCAAGCCTGTGCTGCTGTTATATTTCATGCTGTTCAAAAGTCCTGGGTGAAATGGCCTCCTGTTGTGTGTGAATCCGTGAGCTATCAAATCTAACCTCAATTCTCCCTTTTCCTCCTTGGGCTTCTAATGTTACGATTTTTATTAAAGGTAAGGTTTGTAACAAAAAAATTATTACTGCGTTATTTTTCACCTGATCTTTCCATTTTTATTTTTATTTGCCAACTAGACTTCTAAGTTTTATTTTAATTATCTTAAATTATTAACCACTTATTGTCATCATCTCCTTGCTTTTCTGTAAACTGTACTTGCCTAAAACAGAATTTCATTTCTTCTTCCTTTCCACTAGTCGTCCTGCATTGTAAAATCTTTAAAACTGCATTTATAGATTTGTCGGTTTGTCTCCTGTATCGAGTATTTTACCATTTTATTTTGTATTTTGATTTCCTATTCCCAAACTATACTGCTTCACTTTATGTAACCCACCCAGACAGTGAACATTTATATCAGCACCTTGGACCTATCAATGCCTTCTGCATTGTAATCTGCTGTTCATGATAGTTTGTTGGATCTTCAGTTTGGCATCAACTGCAAATTTTGATATTCCCTCTCAGTTTATGTCTAATTTATTTATGTATTTAGGACACACTTATGCGCCAGTTACACCTCTCAAATCTAATAAGTAGCAACTTAATCTTACTCAGTGCTATCAACGTTTAGGTTAGCTTTCTCTTCACAGACTCTGCAAAGCCAACAGTCCTAGGCATAAAGATGTTCTTTATTCAAAGCGTCATGCTTGACATTTCATCAAATGCTTTTTGAAGGTCTACATATGGCTGATCTACTTCGTAACAAGTGTTTATCCACTTTAATTTACTTGAATTTGGTTCGATTACTGATGCCGCCATGATTCCTGCTGGTTGTCTCACATTTGTTTAATAATTTCTAAGCAATAATCCATATTTTATAGGGCAGCATGACACCAGGGAACCGAGTTTGATTCCAGCCTTGGGTTATTGTCTGTGTCGAGGTTGCGCATTCTCCCCGTGTGTGTGAGTTTCCACTGGGTGCTGTAGGCGTGTAGGTTAGGTGGATTGGCCATGCTAAATTGCTCCATAGTGTCCAGGATTAGCCATGGTAAATGTATGGCCATGGAGATAGGGCGAGAGGGTGGATCTGGTTGGGATGCTCGTTGGAGAGTTTGTGCCGACCCGATGAGCCGAGTGGCCTCTGTCTGCAACGTTGGGATTCTATGCTTTGGCAGTCACCAGCAGAGCAAAGTGAAATAAGGATTTGAAAATGCACATGGGTGAAGGTGGAAGCTGAAATATCAGAAAAACAAACTAATAGAGACATTTAATAACAAATTATTATAATTTCAGTGCCAGGGTTGTTGTTCAATTGTAGTCATTAGTCACATGCAATTAAAAACCTAGTTAACCTGATTGTATTGAGAGCAAAGGCCAAGCTCTTAACAAATCAATTGATTTTGCTGCAGTTGGATACACAGCAGTCAGATGGGGGCTGGAGACGGTTTGATATGACTGGGCTGGTCTGTTCTAGAGTGCAGCATATGGCAGAGTAGTGAATGACTGGTCTCAAATTCAAAATGTTTGTGATAGTTTGTACTTGTTCATCCAGCTCTACACCTTGTTATCTCAGATTCTCCAGCATCTGCAGTCCCTACTATCTCTGTATGAGGAGTATCTTTGACTGAGGTGTATCAGCGAATTTCTAGCCCAAAGATTTGAATGATGTAAAATTCTAAGGCTCCATGAAAATGGTCAAAGGTGCAGCAATGAAAAGATATTAGTTGTAGTTTGTAAGGAATGTGAAAGAACTGTGTCTTTGTAAAAGTAGAATATATATGATTTTTATTGACCTTTTTAAAGTGTATGAAGTAAGTCAAACTACAATGATTCAGATGTCATACCAAGAAATATTAGAAAAGGCAAAGTAAATATCGAGAGCATTGTATACTCAGATGATAAATAGGAGAAGTAGCTACAGTGGGGAAGGCATTGAATAGGAAGTACAGAATAATTTTTCAGTTGGTGGAGAGAGTCAGACTGCGCTTCAACTATAACTTTTTGTATAATTAATATAGCATATCCCAAAGCAACACAAAAAATAATCTGAGGAAAACAGGTATACTTGAACTTCGCTTTCATGTTGGATTGTGTGAGGGTAACTTGTTCAGATGTGTGCAGAACCGGTCAGAAGTTTTGGAAATATCCAAGAGTGATAAGTGATTCACAGAAGTATTAAAGAGCAATGTTTCACTAATAAACGGTTATTTATTGGCACAGAAGTTCAGAGTTGCTGGAAAAACAGACATATTTTCTTAAAGCTTTTCATTTGACTAGTGACAAATCAGAGTTAACCTGCTTGGCTTAAGATTTAACTAAAGCTTGGCAGTTAACTGACAATCATCATTAAACTGTACATATTCTACAGTAGTGCCTCTACCAATTGGAGCCTGCTTAGTAACTAACCTGCATTGTCCTCTCAGAAGTATTAATATTGTTTTCTGTAACGTTGGTATTCCTGCAAATTTACCTGATAAGCCTAAGATGAAAAAGCTTTGGTAACATTCCCTTTTCCCAGCAATACTCGACTTTCATTAATATGAGCGGGAGGATAACTGAAGAATTGATCATATTGCTAACATATAATTGACGAATAAAGTAAGTTGTAGCTGGTTTGGTTCTGGATTGGGGAACCTCAAACAAATTGGGACTTTGGTTTTCTGATTAAACCCTTATTTTCCTATTAAGCTTGTTCAAGCTTGAGAAGAAAAAGAACAGTAATTAATTACCACATAGGAAAATAATGGCCAAGAGAAACAGGAATGGACTGTTTCTACTAAAAGAAAGATTGGAGTCGTAATTAGCAAGACTTTCTAAATATATTTGTATTCATGGTTACTTTCTGCCTAATGTCAATGCAATATTTTGGTACAAGATAATTGTTGAAACGTTTTTCAGCATGATAGAAGAATAGAGTTTGGAATTGATGGGCTCTGACTTAATAAAAGTCACATTGAAGAAAGTACAAATATTAATTGTTGGAAATACTGAACCATCTAATTAATGTACAATGGTTTTGCAAAGTGACTCTTTTATCAACTAAATATGCTGTTATTTTCAGTAAGTCTCACTGGGTTACTTCAGTTTAATGCAGCTCAGGATAAGCACATTTATTCCCAGCTTTCCAAGTAGTAGCACGTATATTTTGGAACTGTTTAAATTGAGCAATTATTTATTGATAAGAGTCAGCCAGCTAATAGTTATTTTCAACAAATGGGCTGTGCAGATGTAATGTACACGGTTGGTGTTTGTTGCATTTAGATGTTCCTTCTGGGGACAGGGATGGTTGGGAAGGTAATTGAAGGGAATTGTTGGGAGTGGATGGAATTAATTTGAAACTTTGCTTAGTTGATGTGTTTGGTTGTACACCTTTGTGGAACGAATGGGCTGGTTTGGCCAAAATTGCTTCTTTTATTAAAGTGATCTAACTTCTTTTGACTAAAGCTTGCACCTGATTTTAAGACCTTGAAGTATTGAATTTTTATTAAGAGATGGAACAACCTATTTGTAAACATCGGAGGTTAGGTTGTTCCTGTTTAGTTCTATGGGCTGCCGCTTAAGTTGCTCCCATAAAGGTTGCAAGCTGGAGTAGGTGGTTGTTCTGTAGGTTATATTATCAATGCAGATAGTAACTACATCACACACTGGAAGTTGGATCCGGAGTTTATTGAAGTAGCTTATTTTTCTCCTCCTGTTCATTTGTGAACCAATTGTATTCATCATAATTATTCAAATGACATTTTTAAAGGAATGTCTTGAAAGGTTTTTAATCCTAGATATGTTTTTTTTAAGCATTTCTTTTTATTTCAGGCAAATTATATGAAACAGGGGGCTGTGACATGTCACTTGTGAACTTTGAAACTGCTGCAAGAAGGACATCAAACAATATTTGGTATGTAACTAGGCTGAGAAAGAGAAGTAATTACCTAATTGGAAGCCACCGTGATGTCATTTCAAATTAGTCGATACTTTTCAAAAAAAAAAATCATTGTTGCCTACTTCAGGCAGTAAGTCTGAGAAACCCTTGGTAACATTTGTTGATAGTAACTTTGATACTTTCTATCCTGCGAAACTCTCAATTAAGTTAATTGCATATAATATATGCATGTTGTGGTGTTCTGTTTTGTACATATCACTACTTGCTAAGCATTGTAATTTTGTTGTGGAAATCATTGCTTTTCGATTTGACAGCATGCTGGCAGGAGATAGGCAACTGCAAAGCAAGGTACTGATGTTAGGTTTGTATTTGTGCCAGCGCAACTCAAAGTTATGATTATTAAGGCTCCTGTGTGGTCTTGATTATTTTATGATACTGCTGTGTTATTGCTTTATCTTTTATCAGGTTTACCTGCAATAATGTTTATAAGCTGTAGTCATTTTCAAGCTAATCTGTTTTTATTGCCAACTCTCTCATTGATTATATTATGTATACCCCTTAACTAGGTTAATGCTTTGTGATTTTGGCTAGGTTCTTGTTATCAAAACTTTCTTTAGTCGAGAATATACAACTCTTAAATATGGAGTGCAAGAACCAATGATATTCAGTGTACTTACATGCCAGTACCTAGTCTACTGTAAGATTTTGGGGTTCATTTAACCAAGAGTGAAACATCTTCATCAATTACAGTGAGTAGGTTTGAAAGATCCGATCTAATGTTTACTAGTCTTGATTAGTTACAAGTAAAAATATATTTTCACAAGTTTTGCAAAATTTGTTAAGCTCGTCATAGCAAGTACAAAATAAGTGATACTTTTTTTAAAAAAGCAGCTGTACATACAAAATAAGGTGAGCTGCAGTGAGTTGCATGAGATGACTCACAGAGAGAAACCCTCAGTGAAGCTCCCTGAAATTGATACTTCATAATTTTTGTAAAATTCGGTCCTCTGTCTCATCCAGCAAAGGAAAGCATGTCCACTGCTGCCTTAAGAAGTGGCTTAACAGTTAATCCACTTTGGAAAGCTAGTTTGTGAGACTGGTTGACTGTGCACTCATCTCTTGTTCAGTTCTGCTCTTCCAAAGAGAACCAGACAAGTAGATTAAGTGTTTCAGGCAGCATTGGGCATGCTTTCCTTTGTGGCAGCTGTTTTCCATTGCCAATACGTACTTATGACTCCCATGAGAATGGAAGACATTTCAGGTTACGTTTAATGGACTGAAATACAGTTATCAATCTGATAATCAAGGAGTTTCCCCTCCCCATCAAATCTCGATGTGCCTTACTTCCCTGCACTCCCTGTTGACCTCATCAGTACTGTGCTTCAACACGTTCACGCCCTCTGATACACTGTTGTCTCCCACCCCTATATATTAAGTTATCCCCTTCACAACTATTAACACCTCAACATCGCAGCATGCGGCCTCCAATTCCATAATGAATTGTCCAGCTTTTCCACCACAGCAGTGACCACTGATAACTCCCCTTGAATTTCATTGAGGTCACGTTAGGACTGACCCTGGTCCACCCATGACTGACTTGGACAGACAGCTTCAATTGAAAGGTGATCAGATCCTCACTGATCTCTGTGAAGCTCCCTGAATGCCTTACTGTGAACCACTACTGATTGTGTTGGACCTGCAGGACTGACCATGGCCCACTCCCTGAACTGTAGTGCTACCCAACCTCTGATCTTGACCATGCCCAAGTTTCTAGACTAAGACTGGACACTGCCTTTGACTGAAGGCTGCCTCTGTTGACCTGGTTGAGGACTACTCCCCTTAAAGTTTGAGATATGGCCATTTGGCTTATTATCATACAATATGTTTACTACTTCAGCTGCTGGAGGTATAACATGATGTGGCACAGTTCTATACTGCAACATATTAACCCCCTTGTCTGATCACTGCTGACGACCATGAAAAGTTGCCTGGCTTTTATGTCTGCTCTAAACAGCAAGGCAAGGTAGATGTACTGTGAGCCTTAAAGTTCTGAATGAGGTGGCAATGCACCAAAAAGGCAAGGAAAGAAATGTAAGCATTCAAGTACGTGAAAATTGAGCTAAGAGAACAAGCAAGGAGGCCTATGGGTGCACCCTGTTCCAATCATTGAGGTGGGTGCTTGTTGCTGTGTGAAAAGTGTCCTGGCTGCAACATTGAAGAGGAGAGCTGTATTCTGGCTGGATTGGAGATTTTCCATGAGGATGTAGTGCTTGTGGTTGCTGTTCATGGAGCATAAACTGAGATGGTGGGGACTGCTGTCCAGGATGCAGACATGGAAGAGCAGGATATGAGCTGGCATCTCCAGGTACCCACGCTGACTCTCATGTAAAGAATTATCATCATCTAATTTCTATCATACGCATGGGGAAAAGGAAACTACCATATTAATGATATGGTGGATTAGATAATAAAGGTAAAATCAGTATCGTCTTAGAGTATAGAGGTGCTCTCTCATTAGAGAAAGATGACTGGTGTGATTTAACCTGAAGGGCACTATGCCTCTAGCAAGGGAGAAGGTTACTTAGGGAGAGTCCTTCAAAGTAACCTCAGCCAGTGTAGGAATTGAAACCATGCTGTTAATGTCTCTCTGTGTCACAAACTAGCCATCTAGCCAACTAAGCTAAACCCTCCCTCCCCCCACACAAAATAGACACTAATGAGATACAAAGAGGTCTCTTGCCGCTTGCTAGCAAGTTCACAATGTGGTTGCAGATGTCAGTGCCATGAATCTTATTTTCCTGATCTTGCCATACTTTCCCAACTGACTTGCAAATTCCCACTGGAAAATTCTGCCAAGTGAGTATAAGAACAAAGTCATTATATTAGAACTGTATCAAACATTAGTTAGGCCTCACCTGAAATATTGCATACAATTCAGGTGACCCTAACGAGGAAGATGTGTTGACATCAGAGGGAGATGACAGAGGAGTTTTATGACAACATTGTAGTTTTGGAAAACTGTAATTTGTTTGAATAGATTAGGTTTTTTTTTTTGAAACAGAGGAAGTTGATGGAAAATATAATTGAATTTAATTGGTATAAAGTTATGAAGGGGGTAGAAATATTTCTTTTAGAGAATTCTATTACCAACAAGTATAGACTAATTGACAGAAGGCTCAGAGAACTTTTCTTTTTATGCTAGGGGTCTTGGGGTCGAGAATTTACAAGAGTTTAATAGCAGAAACCTGTTACGTATTTAAAGTACTTGAATACGGATTTGCAGTCCTGTAGTCTGCAGTACTGCAAACCAACAGTTAAAAAATGGGATTAAGCTAGATAATTCTCTTCTTTTGGCTGGCATAGCCACGATGTGTACAATAATTTCAAGATCTGTGCACAGACAGTGACGGTAAACTGTTGAGGTCCTGTTTCATCATTGTATTAAGTTTATGGTTGATTTGTGACTTAACCGCATTTACCTGCCTTTTCTGCTATCCTATTATTACATCTTAGCAAACAAAAGTCCATCAGTCTCAGTCTTGAAAATTTAATCATAGAAATAACAATTGACCAATCAGGCTCTCATGCCTGATCTGCTATGTATTCAACAATGACTGATCTGTACCTGTTGGCTCTTTTCTAGCTCCTTATTTCCATTTAATGTTTTCGGCATTTCTTTTATTGTACTTGTGGATACAGTGTTAATTTTGTCTGTGTGTGTTTAATACACTACACAGGAAACCACTCTTCAAAACTGTAAGAGAGTGAGCGATTGCAAGTTTCTTAATTTGCGTAAAATACATGGAATCATAGCTTTTAAGTCCAGTTTTTCCTCATACTCAACATCACCTGTGCATTTTGCAGAAGATTAATTAGATAATGTTCAGGACCAGAAACTCCAGGCAATTTATGCTTCCTATTCCAGGAAGATTCAAGGCAATTGCAGTGCATGCTGGTTGAGAACACTAGCTCAGTACAGACGTGTGATTGAATTTGGAAGCTTTCCAGTCCTTTTTAAATCATTTGGTACTGTTTTGATAATTTGCTCCTAATTTAGAGGACGGACTCCAGACTCCTGTAATTGCATTGTTGGTGTATTTATGAAACTAAGCTAGTCAGCAGGACAGATGGTTGGTAATGTTTCCTTTAAAGTGAGATCTAACAGAAAGGTGGCAGTTCATCATCACATCATGTTGTCACAATTGAAGGTATGTCTGCATGGCCAACCACAATTGAGATGGGAAACAGATCTAAACTACTTCCTCACCTGCATTTGATTGTATCTTTCAACCCACATAGAATATAGATAGAAGTGGTGACTGACTGACTGTATTTATCAGAAAGAGAATATTAGACAGTGTACTAGCAATGTTTTTAATAGTCCCTCAGCTCAAGGTTAGCCTGTTATTTACATCTTGTAGGCTATGTAGCATTTCAACTGTATAATGTCAATATTTTCTGAAGATTAAAATCCACCTCTTCTACTGTCTTGAGACATTCAAGCTATTTATAGTGTTAGCTTAGATTAAATCAAAATAAAAACTGAAAATCAACTAGATTGTTGATTTTATCATACAGACTCATGCATTTGCAAAACAAATAAGATATATCATTCTCGTAAATGAATTCAATTTTACTTCTGTTCTTTACAGGGACACAGATTCCCATCTATCAAGTTCTACCTCAGTTAGATTTTATCCACACGATCTAGTAAGTATTTGGTATAATGCTGTTTGTGCTGTAAATGAAAACGTGGCAGTTTTCAACACTGGTGGCAATGTGTAGTGAGAGATTTACAAGGAAATATTTCTGTGTGTGTGTGGTGGAGGGCGGAGAAATACATACTAAAGGTTTGGAGTAAATCCCTTAAGATCCTGTTTTAGATTTTGTGGCTTTTCTAATTAATTGATCAAGGGAGATATTTTTATCTGAATTGCAGGATGAGAATATATTAGGATACTGAGTAATCTTTGCTCATCCAGGTAGGACTTTGTCTATGAAATAACAATGACATGCCTAAGAGATCTCCAATGTGTATGGCATTCTGATTTTCTATTTACATCTGCACAGAAAAGCCGTTATATGGAGATAATAAACACCTCTGGAACATTAAAACTGTTAAAATAAATTTATTTTGCTGTAGGCCTAATTAAAGTCTCTGACTGTTGTAGACAAGCAAATAATGCAGCCTAGTTAGGCTATTCCACTACTGGAACTAATATAATTCCACATTATGTTCCAAATACTCTTACAGGACAGCTGAAACACTACATGATAGAGGCTGGCAGACAAAAAAAAAAGCAGAAGCAAAAACTGCTGGAAAAAGCTCAGCAAGTCTGGCTCAAAAGGGTCTGAGAAACTGTCACTAGACACGAAACATTAACAATGATTTCTCTCCATTGGTGCTGTCAGACCGGCTGAGCTTTTCCAGCAATTTCTGTTTTGCTGCTGATTTCCAGCATTCGTGGTTCTTTTGTTTTTTAAGACAAAAAATTGTTATTTTCAATGAAATAGAAATGCAAAGAATAATGTTGGAAATGTTCAAACTTCGGTTTTCAATGAAACTGTTCTTTTAAATCTTCTTGGTGATGAGCATGCAGTTTGTTTTGGAAAGGTCCTCATTTTGTTTTAAACTTATAAATTCACGTGCTGGAATGTGCCAACTTGTTTGGCTCAAAAGAATAATGCTAACAATTAATTTGATTTTGTTCAAATCAAAGACCAAGTGCAATTTTGCACACATACATTTTAAGTACGGCTTTGACCTAACCCAGTTACAGTTGTCTCTTCCACAGATTCGACTGAACAGGTTGCTGACAATTGATCCTGATCTCCTGGAACAGCAGGACGCTGATCTTAGCCCAGATCTACAAGACCACATCCAGCCACAAGAGGAGGCCCAGAAAATCAAGCATTACTACAGGTTCTGGATCCTTCCCAAAATATGGATAGGAGTGAACTTCGATCGCCTAACCCTATTGGCATTGTTTGACAGGTAAGAGGTAATAACTGCTTAAGCTGACAGAGACATGAATTCACATTGTACTCCACTATATTACGGTAGCTGAATTGAAAATTTTTGCCATGAGATAAAGCCTTGGTTTTTTTTTCCCCTCATCTCCACTTTTCTGAATTTACTTCCTCTTCCTTTGGTGTTCAGTTCCATGGTTGTCAGCACACCTCTAGTTGCCTGTGTCTCAATTGGCATTCTCTACGTGCAACTTAGAGAGTGAAAGGCAACACGTTATTCAGTCATGGAAAGCATATAATTCTCAAATATTGTTCTTATCCTGTATCTGTACATGGGTGCGTGGTTTTTACAATGTATAGTTACAAAGTGATGAAGAATGGGAGCTCTGTTTAACTTTTTAGTGTGCTAAGACCAGGGTCACTAAGATCGTAGAGGAGGCGATAGCCTGTTGATATTATCGCTGGATTGTTAATATAGAGATCACTTAATGTTCTGGGAATCTGGGTTCAATTCCTACATGCCAGATGGTGGAATTTGAGTTCAGTAAAAATCTGGAATAAAGAGTCTGATGACCATGAATCCATTGTCAATTGTCAGGGGAGAAACATCCCTATCTGCTTCACCAAATGTCCTTTACTGAAGGAAATTGTCATCCTTACCTGGTCTGGCCCACATGTGACTCCAATCCCACAACAATGTGCTTGACTCTGAACAGCTGTCTGGGATGGGCCTAGTCTAGGCAGCAGTGTTTCATCCTGTGAACTAATAAAAACAAAAATCATTGTGCATTCCACCGAATACTAGCAAACAGTGGGAATGAAATCTAGAACTGTCTGGTGCGCACAGCACCTAATAACTTCAGCTCCTATTCCAAAATGCAGTCTGTAGTACAATGCAGGATTTTGTTGAACCCCCATGAAAGTCTAAAATTAGAGGACTGAAGCCAACAGGATGTGAACTATGGAAAATACGTATTCAGTGAAATCTAGTTATTATGTTCATAAATTTTCTCATCCTAGGCCCTTGGTGCCTGTTCATTGGTTGATTATGATAATCATGGTTTTGTATTTTTACTTGCTTTAATTGAGCAACATACTTTGTTATGCAAGTCAGAATGAATGAATCTGCAAAATTGATATGAATAATGTAAGATAACAAGGTGTGGAGCTGGATGAACACAGCAGGCCAAGCAGCATCATAGGAGCAGGAAAACTTGACGTTTCGGGCCTAGACCCTTCATCAGAAATGGGGGAGGGGAAGAGCATTCTGAAATAAATAGGGAGAGAGGGGGAGGCGGATAGAAGACGGATAGAGGAGAGGATAGGTGGAGAGGAGACAGACAAGTCAAAGAGGCAGGGATGGAGCCAGTAAAGGTGAGTGTAGGCGAGGAGGTAGGGAGGAGATACGTCAGTCCAGGGAGGACGGACAGGTCAAGGGGGCGGGATGAGGTTAGTGGGTAGGAGATGGGGGGTGCGGCTTGAGGTGGGAGGAGGGGATAGGTGAGAGGAAGAACAGGTTAGGGAGGCAGGGACGAGCTGGGCTGGTTTTGGGATGCGGTTGGGGGAGGGGAGATTTTGAAGCTTGTGAAATCCACATTGATACCATTGGGCTGCAGGGTTCCCAGGATGAATAAGAGTTGCTGTTCCTGCAGCCTTCGGGTGGCGTCGTTGTGGCACTACAGGAGGCCCAGGATGGACATGTCGTCTGAGGAATGGGAGGGGGAGTTGAAATGGTTCGCAACTGGGAGGTGCAATTTTTTGTTGCGAACCGAGCGCAGGTGTTCTGCAAAGCGGTCCCCAAGCCTCCGCTTGGTTTCCCCGATGTAGAGGACGCCACAACGGGAACAGCAGATGCAGAATACCACATTGGCAGATGTGCAGGTGAACATCTGCTTGATGTGGAAAGTCTTCTTGGGGCCTGGGATGGGGGTGAGGGAGGAGGCGTGGGGGCAGGTGTAGCACTTCCTGCGGTTGCAGGGAAAAGTGCCGGGTGTGGTGGGGCTGGAGGGGAGTGTGGAGCAGACAAAGGAGTCACTGAGAGAGTGGTCCCTCCGCAAAGCAGACAAGGGTGGGGAGGGAAAAATGTCTTTGGTGGTGGGGTTGGATTGCGGAGGGCGGAAGTGTCGGAGGATGATGCGTTGGATCCGGAGGTTGGTGGAGTGGTACGTGAGGACGAGGGGGATTCTTTTTTGGTTGTTATTGCGGGGACGGGGTGTGAGGGATGAGTTGCAGGAAATGCGGGAGACACGGTCGAGGGCGTTCTTGACCACTGCGGGGGGACACTTGTGGTCCTTGAAGAACGAGGACATCTGAGACGTATGGGAGTGGAATGCCTCATTCTGGGAGCAGATGCGGAGGAGGCGAAGGAATTGGGAATAGGGGGTGGCATTTTTGCAGGAAGGTGGGTGGGAGGAAGGAGGTGTATTCCAGGTAGCTATGGGAGTGGGTGGGCTTGAAATGGATATCGGTTTCTAGGTGATTACCCGAGATGGAGACAGAGAGGTCCAGGAAGGAGAGAGAGGTATTAGAGATGGTCCAGGTGAAGGTGTTGGTGAAGTGGATGAGCTGTTCGAGCTCCTTGTGGGAGCATGAGGCGGCGCCGATACAGTCACCAATGTAACGGAGGAACGGGTGGGGTTTACGGCCAGTGTAGGTACAGAAGAGAGATTGTTCCACGTAACCTACAAAGAGGCAGGCATAGCTTGGGTCCATGCGGGTACCCATGGCCACCCCCTTTGTTTGTAGGAAGTGGGAGGAATTGAAAGAGAAGTTGTTGAGGGTGAGGACGAGTTCGGCTAAGCAGATGATGGTGTCGGTGGAGGGGGATTGGTCAGTTCTGAGGGACAGGAAGAAGCGGAGGGCCTTTAGGCCATCTGCATGGGGAATGCAGGTGTATAGGGACTGGACGTCCATAGTAAAAATGAGGTGTTGGGGACCGGGGAATTTGAAGTTTTGGAGGAGGTGGAGGGCGTGGGTGGTGTCACGGACGTAGGTAGGCAGTTCCTGGACCAAGGGGGAGAAAATGGAGTCGAGGTAGGTGGAGATAAGTTCGGTGGGGCAGGAGCAGGCGGAGACAATGGGTCGACCAGGGCATTCAGGTTTGTGGATTTTGGGAAGGAGATAGAAGCAGGCAGTGCGGGGTTGAGGAACGATGAGGTTGGAGGCGGTGGGTGGGAGGTCACCTGAGGTGATGAGGTTGTGGACGGTTTGGGAGATGATGGGTTGGTGCTCGGGGGTGGGGACATGATCCGGGTGCGGTAGGAGGAGGTAACGTAGTTTATTGCATCGCAAACTAAAATTATTTCATGCTTGACATTTATGCTTTCTACATATTGGGTACAGTTTCAAGGAAATGTAGAAAATAATCCCTTCGGCTAATTTTGCTGTAATGGAAATATGCAATGATTTATTAATGTCACTATAGTTAGATTTCATGTAAATTGAGCTAAATGATTTTGTGCATTTTATACTTAATACATGCATAGTTTGTGTACTTAGTGGAATGTCTTTTGCCTTACGTTAATAAAGCTTCTACTGAAATCTGAGCATATCAAGTAAGTTGTCAAATAGCCATTTATAAAGGAATTCTTTAGTTCTTGAGCATTTTATGATGGAATGGATGTAACATGATGTAAGAAAGAAGTTCTTCTAATGGATTTGTACAAACATGTCAGTCATGATCATGTTGAATGGCAAAGCAGGCTGAAAGGGCCAAATGGCCTACTTCTGCTCCAGTTTTCTATGTTTCTATTCACAAATGCAAAACACAATTCGATTTACATGCATTTGGAGAGGCAAGGGTTGGTTAAGGATAGTCAGCATGGTTTTGTGTGAGGAAAATCATGTCTCACAAACTTGAGTTTTTTAATGAAATAACGAATAAGATTGAGCGCAGAGTGGTAGATATTGTTTACTTGGAATTTAATAAAGCCTTTGACAGGATTTCGCATGGTAGATTAATTAGTAAAATTAGATCACGTGGATTCAGGGTGAGCTTGCCAATTGGATACAAAACTGGCTTTATGTTCGGAGACAGAGGGTGGTGGTGGAGGATTGTTTTTTTGGGCGGAATGCCTGTGACCACTGGTGTTCCACGGGGATTGTTACTGGATGCACTTCTGTTGGTCATTATGCTTAATGACTTGGATGAGAATATAGGAGGCGTGGTTAGTAAGTTTGCAGATAACACCAAAATTACTGATATAGCAGACAGTGAAAAAGATTATCGAAGGATGAAAAGAGATCTTGATCAATTGGGTCAGTAGCCTAAGGAGTGGCAGATGAAGTTTAATTTGGATAAATGTGAAGAATTGCTTTTGATAATGCAAACAAGGGTAGGGTCTATACAATTAATGATAGGCCCCTGGGTAGTGTTGTAGAATAGAGAGACTTAGGTGTTCAGATGCAGAATTCTTTGAAATTTGCCTCATAGGTTGACAGGGTGGTTAAAAAGGCATTTAGCATGCTTGCTTTCAGTGCTCAGACCTTTGAATATAGGATGTGGGGTATCATGTTGATGTTGTACAAGACGTTGGTGAGGCCTATTCTGGAGTACTGTGTACAGTTCTGGTTGCCCTATTATGGGAAGGAGATCTTTAAACTGGAGAGGGTTCAGAAAATATTTACTAGAATTTTATCAGGAATGAAGGTTTTGAAATATTTGTAAAAAAGACTTCACTGGAGCATAGGAGGTTGAGGTTACAAACCTTGTTAAGGTTTGTAAAATCGTGAGGGGCATAAATAAGGTGAGTGACAGGGGTCTTTGCCTTGGGTCGGCAAGTTCAAAACTAAGGGGCATATTTTTAAGCTAAGAAAACATGAGGGGCAACTTTTTTAAGAAGAGAGTGGTTCGTGTTTGTAATAAACTGCCAGGGAAAGTAGTGGATGCAGATGGAGTTACAACATTTAAAAGGCATTTGGATAAGTGCATGAATAGAAAAGGTTTGGAGGGATGTGGGACCACCGCAGGCAAGTAGGACTAGTTTAGTTTGAGAACATGGTCAGTGTGTACTGTTGGACCGAAGGGTCACATTCCATGCTGTATGACTCTATAGTCATAGCTCAAAGGTTTTGCTGTGATAGTGGAAAAAATGTCTGCTTCATTCTTGACCATTATCACCTGAATATCAGCTCGTACATTGGTGTTTAAGTCTCATTTACACTGTGGCTTGCTACAATCCAGGTTTCATTTTAAACAGCCTTCAGTGCTATATTCCTAGTGTCAGGCTTGACCTCTAACTCCTGTGTATTTCAGGCTGATTGGTTCTGCAGAGCAGTGGTTTCAGAAGCAGATCCAGATAGACCTTTTTTAAAAATAAACTTTCCCTGTGCGATTGAAATTATTTAGATTAGACAACTAAGACAGTGTGCCATTGACTATGAGATTCACATTCCTTGAATTAATGCCACCAAAGAAGTAGAAGAGTAATTTATTTTTAGCTAGTTCGTCTCTCCTAGTGTGAAATTATTTCTGTCATTTCTCAACTTCTTAGAGGTGTCCACTTGTTTCCCAGCTGCAAGTGTGAGCTGACTAATTTTCTGAGCTTTTGACAATGTTACCTAAGGGGAAAATACTTGCTTTCTTCCAGACACAAATTTAGAAAGGTAACATTGGATAGCTGTCATTATTATTCAAGCATATTTGATGTAAATCGCATTCGCATGTTATTGGAACTGTCACCTGTCACCATGTCAAAGCAGTTGTACCTACCTGCATATTTTGACTTCACTGACTTTTGCTGAGATTTTGCATCAAAACAACTGAATGAGTAAACATTGGAAACCTGGAGCAGATCCTGCTCCAAAGGTAAAAATGGCAGAGTGAAGATTGTACTTGATAAATTCAAATAACTATAAACCAGTAGACCAAAAATAAATCTTAATGTGGAATGGTATTTGGCTGAGTATCATCCCTTTCTGTTAAACTTCCAAGCAGGTCTATGCGAAATTGGGAAATTAAATGGATTCATTATATTTTGTATGCCCAATTTTGAATTGTCTGCTCTCTTACACAGGAATAACATTGTATTTCTGATTTACTCCTAGGAATCGAGAAATTATGGAGAATGTTTTGGCTATCGTTTTGGCGATTCTTGTTGCCTTCCTTGGATCTGTTTTGTTAATAGATGGGTTCTTTAAAGACATTTGGGTCTTCCAGTTTTGCCTTGTTATTGCCAGCTGCCAGTATTCCCTTCTGAAGGTATGGATTGTTTGTAGCCAATGTTATTACACATCATATGACAAAATATTAATTAAAGAATGAATTACAATTACTGCATCTTATTTTAATAGAGTGTACAGCCTGATTCCTCCTCTCCAAGACATGTAAGTTTACACAGTTTTCTGTTTGAAAAACTATTGTTTAGTGGGAAAGTGTCATGATAGGTACCTTGTATTATATTGACCTGGATTTTTGCAGCTGTAATGATGGTGAAACATTCAGTGCTTGCAGTCATTGCTTCCCTGAATTGACAGCAAACTTCGACTTCTGAAGCCCAGAGTGTACAATTAAGTATGGAACCAGAAGCTGCTGTCACTCATTACTGTCTTTCTTTGCAAGATGTCCAGATGAAGTCTGCCTAGAACAGAGTCAGGCTGAAATCAGTGCACTGACAAACATGCCCGTTTATGCCGTTAGTTCCAAAGTAAAACTCTTCGTAAATATTGCTTGTTGAATTATTTGGGTTTTTGCAGTATACTAATTTCATAATTACTGCTAAACAGTCTCTCTCTTCCTGAAAAAATAATTTTAAACCATGGCGTGTCAAATTTCTCCATCATGCTGGAGTCCCGATAATTATTGTTTGGAGAAATGGTTTGAAATAGTTTAGCTTCTACTCCAATCCCATGTATATCTTCCAACCATTTATTTTGTTCCCTACAAAATTTTAATTAAAAATGAAAAATTCAATGCATTTAAGTTCCTGGTTTGCTGTCTGTAAAAGTATGTGATTGAATGCTTATCCTGTATGACATCAAGATAGTTGAATGCTTGTAGATCCACTTAACTTGGTGCCACCTTCATTCTGTTGCTAGGAAAGGAGATGTCCACACAACAAATATGTTAATTAATTGGCAAATGATAGCTTATGAAACACTCTAATAACCTTTAGCTTACTGATATAGGTAAATAAAAGATTGTTTTAAACATATGAACTCTGAATTGTGCATGTGACATCCCATTTGTCAGTCCCTTTAGTAATGTTGTAACATTTGCATGATCATATAATTGAATCTCCATGAAATTATCTTTGTGCACTGAGATTGGTTGCTTGATGTTAGTTAATTAACTCTTTATGTGCCTCCTCAAGTACTTTGTTGCTCCCACCAACATGCAGAATTTCTCATAACTGTTGAAAGTTTGTGTTTAGGTTAACAACCGTTTTAGCCAAGCCTATGATGAAGTCATGCTGTCACTTTGGTGTCAAGGTGCCACACTTCTTGCTGCATAATAGTTTCATTTTCGCTCAGAAACCAGCTCCCAAGCTAACTTTGAAAAACAGCATTGTGAAACCATTCTTATATTATTTAGTTTGGCACTGTATAGAGCAATGCCTTAGTAATTGCATTGCTTAGTACTTGAGTAACCCACGCAATCAGAAGACTAAATATTTAGAGGCCGGGATTGGGTTTCTACTCAAACTTCTACTCAAGTTTCTACTCAAAACTTGGGTTTTGCAGAATATGATTCAGCCAGGTAGTAAAGCAAAGACCTTGTTGATTTTGATTTTTGCAGCTGGAGATGAATCTCCGATCAGTATAGTAGTATTGTGTGTGTGTGAAGTGACATGATATTGTGAATTTTTATTTTCTCCTAGGGGCATAATCGCATTATAGCCTACAGTAGGCCTGTCTATTTCTGCGTGTGCTGTGGCCTGATCTGGCTGTTGAATTACGGGAGTAAACATACGTCAGCAGCAAGATTTAAGATGTATGGAGTGGCTTTTACCAGCCCTTCACTTTTGACTTCTGCCAGAGATCTTGTCATGGGTAAGGAACATTGGATCAAAGATTATTAGGATTGAAAAATAAAAATAATTGAATCTTTCTTCAAAGGTATTTTAAAAGGTTTACAAAATCAAGGCAAACCAGTTAAATATCAATTAAAGAGTCACCCAAATGAGCTTTCCAACTAGGAAACAATGAAGAGAATTTGTTTTTATTTTTCAAAATAATGTGATTACCGTGTTGCTCACCAGCCTTCAATGTGGTGATTTAGCGTAGGCGCACCTCTTTTACAAAATTTCCTCACTGACAATAGATATGTTTTTTAGCTTTCTTGCTGAGAGGAAATGCACATGAATAGCTTTCCAGTTTGAAAACATGACTTGGTATCGCTTCCAAAGGAACTATTTTAAGCAGAAATAGTTATGTTTGAAAGTTAAGCTAACTCGTTTGCTCTCTTTTTAACTGGTGTATTGTTTTGAGTACTTCACACCACAGTGTAGATCTTCGTTAAGTTTAGATGGAAAAGAATATAGTAATGTTTAGTATGCAATAGTCTGGCTGCATGGCAAGCTTTGAACCAGACTGTTGTTTTGGGACGGTTGTACGATAGGTTACGTCATTGCTAACTGGATAGTAAAAGTTGCATTTTTAAATAGCCCTGACTTTGTGTCAAACAGCTTTTTCTCATGTAAAAGTGGGATGGTTTTGTTCCTTTTACAGAGTTTGTATTTACACAGTGCACTGTATTAGACAAAAGGTGACAACTTTATAGGAAACCTTGGTCAAAATTGTTTTCAGTTTATGAATTAATTGTTGCTTTTTTTCATTCTGCTCATTGATCAAATTCAAAAGAGTGATACCAAGTCCAAACACAACACTTTGACACCACTTAACTTACTAGGAGTGTGTGTGTGTGTGTGTGTGTGTGTGTGTGTGTGTGTGTGTGTGTGTATTAGAGAAGGGAAGACAATAAGAAATTCAGTTCTCCTCTGCCAGCTGCAATTGGACTGTCTCGAATAAGCATGTTCAAAACTGACACAATCATTAACTCATGAAAATGATGTCATTGTTGTGTTGTCAGGTAAAGGTCGCTGATTTCAGTGAAGTAAATGCAGGCGTTAATTCTCACATTTACGCCCAAATGTTGTCTCTGTTCTCAGTTTATTTCTCTCTTAATGAGCACACTGCCCCCTTACCAAGTGTAAAAGCAGTGTGATATTGGTGGAATGAAAGCATATATAGTTAAGCAAATAAAGTTTGCGGAATAGCTTAAGTGCAAACTAAGCATTTATTAATTAGGTAGGCAGATCTATAGCAATGTAATTGATTAGTTCCAAATTTTCATTACAATTATAGAAACTGATCTGAATTACCAACCTAGTTATATTAATTTCTTTAACTTTTTCTATCAGTATAGAACTCATCAGTTAGTAGATGTTATTCTTGAAAAGGATCATTTACTCAGACGCAGATTAATTCCCCGTATATTCTAATGAGAAAACTGCTGGTTTACAGGAACAATGTAGACTGAGGTTGCTGCTTTGTAGCTGCGATTCTTAGGCACCATTGCAAGGATAGCAGATGTAAGTACTTTAAACAAAAGCATCAGTGAGTAAATCTAGTGTTATATGTTTTTCGTGGAGTTTGTTCAGGATTTACTTATGCCTAATTCCAGGAAGTTTAACTTGCTAAGTAGGTTTTCTGTAAATTCTATTTGAAAGAAACCTGAGTTTAAAAAAATCACCCCAACAACAGGTCGTGCACCGTCATTGCATCTATCTGAACCAGTTATTGGAGTTGAGATAATCGCTTTCTCCTGAGGCACGTTGAGAGACAGAGCAATACATAACGATTTAGTGGGCTCTGCTTTCAGTCTCTAAGATAAAATGAAAGTTTTGGTTGCAATGACTTATCATCAAGAAACCCCTGACATAGTAGCAGTTCCTTACTTCATCCACATTCATTCTACTTTCTCGACCATTTTTTCTTGACCAAAAAAATGCATTTGGGAATTTGAGGAATTCTGTTGAAATTTGCTGGTGAAACCCATTTGGTAGGTGGGTAAAGGGGGGTAGGATAGGTTTAATAAGATAAATTATCTTAAACAGTGGTCAGCATTTCAAGAGGGCATATACTGCCAGGGTGGGAATATAGTTTGCAGATGCAGTTGAATGTTTAAAAATGTGAAATAAAGCAAAAGAAGTGTACTTTGAAGGATCAGTTTTTAAGTGAAATAAAGAAGCAGAGGAATCTTGTGCAGTTACGTTAGTTTTTAAAAGAGGCAAACATAGAAAATAACATCAAGCAAATATATCCTTTGTTTTTTATATCAAAATGCATAATACAAAATCAAAAGGATGATATTGAACTAATTCGACATATTAGAGTATAGTCGAAGTTGATGTATTACTTAGGTCACTGCAATATGGAAAAGTTACTGACAGTGAAAGAGGTATAGAATTAAATCTCTTGAAGGAGTCTTGGGTTGAGGAATCACTGTTACAAGGAGAGTTTTGAAAGTTGGAGCCTTTGTTTTAAATTGGTACTGAGAAAGTCAAAGGTGACCTGATGGGCACTTACAAGATAATGAAGGGTTAAGATAATGTATGTAGTAGCCGTTGTTTTGAACTTTAATGAGAAGACAACAAGAGGCTACAAATATAAGTCAACAAAGAGGAAGCAAGTCAAGATTAGAAAACATAGCATTACATAGTTTCTGATTAGAATATAGATTCTTGCCCACAAATGCTTATTGAATCATCATCTAATTTATTTTTAGTAAAGGAATGATGGCTGTTTAAAAGAACATTGAAGGTGACAGAGAAACCAGGGCAAGAATGAGATTAGGTGACACGTGGAGATAAAATGCTATGATAAGACTTGAGTTTGTATAGTCTATTTTATACCATACATGTTTCAATAATTCCAATACTCTTTTGGTGATAACGTTATAAACTATAGAGAGCCAATCATGATACTAGTAAAGTGTTTGGAGTACTTTTGGTATGTGTATGACTTCATTTGCACAGTATTTGGAGGGTCAGTACTGATACCTGAACATTACTGTTTCAAAGATTAAAATGTCTGGGCACCTTTAACTGATCCGTATAAAGTTTGCTAATTTTGGTAAACTTCTAATATAAAGACTGTTATGATCCTCTTTCCTTTCTGACTTCATTGCTGGTATATGGAATACGTATAGCTCTCAAACTTATTGTCTAATTTCAGTTTAATTTTAATCATGCCCACAACGCTTATTGCTTTTTCTTTTCATCTTACAGCATTTACATTGTGTTTCCCAGTCATATTCTTCATTGGGTTGCTTCCACAAGTGAATACATTTGTGATGTACCTTTGTGAGCAATTTGATATCCACGTGTTTGGTGGAAATGGTGAGTATTCTGATGTTTGAAGGATATTTTAGTATGCCAGATGTCTGTCATGCTGGTATCATCACGCTTCAGTGTCTTCAAAATAAACTACTGAGTAATCTCCATATATTGTTTATATTTTCCTTGTCATTACATAAATTCTACTCAGATTGACAAATGGCCTTATAACCATATCACAATCTTTTGCATTATGAGGCCTTGCTTCCCCTTCAGTCTCCATCTGCAGTACATTTAAAGACCCAAATTAAACATCCCCCATGTGGGAATGCCAGTATTTTCTGTAGTTCATTGTATTGATGTTCTTGATGAAGTTTGCTTTGTTATAAATGAGGGGAGGTCATGTTCACTGAAATCTTCCATGAAGCTACAGTCACCAGTGGATTGCTGTAGTGTCCCCACTCACGTGCCGCTCACTTCTGAGCAGCTCCACACTTTTTTGTTTCTTCAGAAGAATACAACTAGTGTTCCATCGTAGTGACTAAACGTTTGGGGGAAGGGGTGGGAAGCCACACCCCATTTTTGAGGCATTGCCGGCAGTTTTTAAGTCTAAATGTCCAATGTGGATGTTAATGAATGAGTGAATGGGCGGTAATGGATGAAGTAAGTGGTTAGAGTGGGTAAAGTGGTTAGGGAGTGCAGTTGTTTCAGTTCGGAGTGTAGTGGCAGAGTTGAGGAGTTCTTGGCATTGTGAATGACTTGGAGATCAGTTGTGTAGTTGGCAAGTAGTTAGACTAGGATTTTCAAAACTGTTTGAAGTTGAGAATCTGAGACTTTTGATGAGTCCTGGGGAGCAGGGAGAATTTCCTGTTGCAAGTTCAAACTTCCAGGGCAATTCCCATGGAGATCAGCAAGATGCCCAGATGAGTTTTAGGCAGTACACCCTATCTTAAAAGATCCAGAGACCAGAAGAGTTGTGCGAACATTGTGGATTATTGTTGCCTTCATCTGCATGCATCTCCTTCTAAGGTTAATATCTGAACATAACACGTTGAGTGTAACAATTTGTGTCCCTCACAAATAGCAGCTTAGTTTAGTATTGTACCACCATACACTCAACAGTCCAGAGCTTGTTTTAAAATGTATTCATTTCATATGAAAAGAATTTCTACTTAGATGGATGCCTCAACTTTACAACACTCTGGGTCTTTCAAAATAATTCACAGGCAACAAATTAATTTTGAGAAGTCCATATTGCACGCAAATTCCCAGATAAATTTAAGTATAAAGCACAACAGAAACAGGCAGTTCAAGTTGCCCAGTTTGGTGTTTATCTTCTGCACACAATCTTACTCCTACTTTTCTATATCCCCTTCTTCAGCTACTTATTCTTAAATATTGCAAGTTTCTGTACTTCAGTCAGCAGTTCTGGTAGAGTAGTCCACAGGTATTTCAGCCTTTTCTAGCATAAATTTCTTCAACATATTTTCTGTGTCCCTTTGTTCTAGACATAGAATGTGATTGCTTCCACAGACTATCTCCCACCTGTCATCCAATACACTCTCAAATTTTTTTTTGGAATGTGCAGACGATTTATTTAAGTTTTCAAACCGTTTGCATCTTTTGCATGGACATGAACATGCACACCTGTTAGATTTAAAGGGACAACTTGAACGAGGTCTGCAAGGGGATTTTCGCACTGCTATACAGTCATGATGCTGATGGCAATTTGATCTCATCCCTTGCAAATTTAAAATAGTTCTATTAATTTCCAAATTCTGACAAAATTTGGTCAAGTTATTCACTTTGACGTTGAGTAAGAAGGTAGATGATAATTTGATATATTTAGAGTGGTGTTGGTTGAGGAATATATTTTGGTCAGAAAATGGGGAAGATATTCACTGATCTGCTTTGAGTAATACAACGAAAGCTTTTGCAGCCTTCTAAAGCAGCATGGTGGGTCAGTGTTTAGCACTGCTCCCTCACAATACCAGGGACCCGGGTTCGATTCCACCTTCAGGCAACGGTCTGTGTGGAGTTTGCATATTTTCCCTGTGTCTGCATGGTTTTCTCCAGGTGCTCAGTTTCCTCCCACAGTCCAAAGATGTGCAGGTTAGGTGGATTGGCCATGCTAAACTGCCCATAGTGTCCAGGGATGTGCAGGTTAGGGGGATTAGCCATGGGAAATGCAGCGTTTCAAGGCTGGGGGTGAGGGATGTGGGTCTGGGTGGGATACTCTTTGGAGGGTCCATGTGGACTCAATGGGCCAGATGGCCTGCTTCCACACTGTAGGGATTCAATGATTCTATGAATCAATAGACATTGACTTGGTTTAACTGAAAGTCTGAAGGGTAGCATCACTGACATCTTGTGCAACAGTGTAATTGAGTACCAGGCTAGTGGCACTTGAACCCACAATGTTTTAACTCCGATGCAAGAATATTGCCAATTGGGCTCTTAAATGCACTGAAGTCAATGAAAGCATTTGTTTTATGAAAGGGTAAAAAGTTTGGAAAAATATTGGAAAACGCATGGATATATTAATAATTCTTGAGTACAACCGTTTCTTGCCGATGAGAAACCTGAAAGCTAAATACTTTGAGTGTATTCTGTTTTATTGTTATGTCTTCATTGTCTCATGCTTAAGCAAAATTTATATGAGTTCGAAACACAATAACTAGCTTAATTTTCAGACCAAAAATTTGATTTCAGAAAAATATCCAGCCATCTGTTAAAATTGTGTTTTCCAGCTACCACAAACCTCCTTGCAGCACTTTACAGTTTCATTCGTAGTATCTTGGCAGTAGCTTTGTTGTACGGACTTTGCTATGGTGCCCTGAGGGTAAGTGCTTCTACTTAATATTACTCTTTGTGCCACAAAGGTAATCTTTAACAGCAGCCATTGTATTTTGTTTGTGAATTTTGTGGTCATCAAGTTGAAGAGTTTTAGCACTGGAGAAGAGAATGTTTTCCACTTTGGAAAATCAGTGCTAACAAATTAGGTTTTACAGGTAGGAATGTTTCCTCTACAATGAAATAAGTACAGATGATGATAGTCTTTCATTACATCCAACTGATCCTTCAGTAAAAACTTTAAATTTCTTCCTCTTTCTACTCAATCGCTCCCTAGTACATTTGGCTTCTCTAAAGTATCCAAAAGACTAATCTGCCTCACTCAGTTCTCTAACACTTGAAAATAGCCTTATTATCTTTCTTTGTATAGTTTCAAGGGCTTAAAGTTAAACTATTAACCTCAGAAGCAGCCCTCTGAAACTTTCTTCAACTAGCTATTTCTTGTTCTTTGAGTGAAATTCTCGATCATTGTCAAATAAATAGCACTTCTGTATTGTGAGGATATTTGGTTGATTGAAATTGTCCAAACTCATTTATTGAAATCTCATTTATACAGAAACAGGCCAGTTAGACTGGCTAGTCCATGCTGGTATTTATCCTCATATTAAGCCGCCTCCCAAATTTTGTCATTGAAATCTGCCATTGTAACCATCATGTTTTTCTTTCTCCCTCATGTTTTTCTGTTTTTCCTGTAAATGCAACTTTATATTTAGTCCAAACACTTGTTGAGGTAGCAAATTCCACCTTCTAACCTATCTTCGGGTGAAGAAGTTTCTTTCGAATTCCAATTTGGATTTGTTGGTGATCATCCCAGACAGAGGGCGTCTCGTTATGCTCTTCACCTCCGCAAGAGGAAACATTCCTTCCGTAGCTATTCTATCAAAACCTTTCATAACTTTAAATTGGATTTCTGTTAGATTGTCCCCTAGTTGTCATTTTTCAAGAGAGAAGATAGTCAGCTTGTCAGTCCTTTCCTGATATATAGGGAGCCATTTAATGCATGCAATGGGGTCTTGCTTGCTAGTTGAAGGTCTGATGGGAGAAGGTGCCAGGGAAGCTGAAAGGTCTGACAGTAGATAAATCACCCACACCGGATGAACAACACCCCAGAGTTCTGAAGAAGATAGCTGAGGCGATTGTGGAGGCATTGGTTGTTGTCTTTGAGGAATCACTGAAGTCAAGGAGGGTCCCAGAGGACTGGAAAATGACTAATGTAACACCCCTGTTTAAGAAGAGAGGGAGGCAAAAGGCAGAAAATTATAGGCTGGTTAGCCTGATCTTGGTAATTGGTAAAGTTTTAGAGTCCGTTATTAAGGATGAGATTGCAGAACACTTGGAAGTGCTTGGTAAAATAAGGCTGAGTAGGCATGGCTTCTTTGAGGGAAGTCATGCTTGACAAACCTGTTAGAATTATTTGAGGAGACAACGAGCAACTTAGACAAAGGAAAGCCAGTTTGGATTTCAAGAGGACATTTGACAAGGTGCAGCACAGGAAACTGCTAAATAATATAAGAGCCCATGGTGTTAGGGGCAAAGTGTTGGCATAGATGGAGGATTGACTGACTGGCAGAAGTAGGGAGAAATTTGAGTTTTTTACTGAAGAATCAGTTGGATTGAATGAACATCTCCATCATTTGTATTTATTTCATTGTAGAGGAAATATTTCTAGCTGCAAAACCTAATTTGTTAACACTGATTTCCTAAAATGGAAAATGTTTCCTTCCTCAGCGTTAAAATTCTTCACCTTGTTGACCACAAAATACATAACCAAAATGCAATTGCTGCCTTTCCTGAAGGTAGATAAGCTTCCAAATGGAGTAGTGGAGATGAAAACCTGGAATCCGTTCAATGCTAGAGGCTCATTTTGGAAGCATTAGTTCACGTGGGTCAAATAGCTTTACAGATGTATTTTTCATGTAATTTCTAAGATTAAGTTCTCTTGTTCCTGAAGTTCCCAAATATTATTATTTGTCATTCCTGTTTTACTCTGTTACAAACCATTTGTTATTTAAAAGGCTTGAATCATTCAATTTCCCCACCTGAAGGGAACACCTTCATTAAAGTCATTAATTATAGCTAAATTCCTTTATCCGTAATGTCACTGCGGTGAATTGTTGCCTTTTCAAAGGCCACTGTATCCTTCCTGAGGTGTAATTCAATAAATCTGAGCACAGTGCTATGAGTAAGGTCTGAGTGATAAGAAATTTGCAGTAGTTTTTTTTTTTGTTATTCTATTCCTGTTGTGATGAAACCTGGTGTGCAGTTAGTCGTTTTAATTGGCCTTTGCACCAGCATGCCAGTTTTTAATAGATTATTTAGTCAGAACCTTTAAATCCCTTAATCTATTTCTGGTATTTCCTCAGCAAGCACCATTCCCATGCTGCTTTTTACGACGAAAGGGCGCTATATCATGCTTGTTATGTTAAACTGAATGTATAATCATAATGTCCACTGGCTTAATCTTTTGATAGCCATGAGCAACTTTTGCTGTCATTTTTACAGCTCAATATACTTGCAAGCTTAATATCATATGCAAAATTGGATATGCCTTCCTTTTTAAAAATTGTACTCATTTGCCCACAGCGTGGAGACCTGGGGCCCCTATGAAGAAATACTTAACACTGCTCATCAATCTCAGATTGTCTGTTTTTTTTTGCCACAAGATTGCCTCCAGTTCTGTGCCTTCAATTTTAAGTGAACAGTTTCTTTGAAGATAGAGATAACAAGGTGTGGAGCTGGATGAACACAGCTGGCCAA
>JAHRHZ010000133.1:13186204-13204164 GCA_024137785.1 Ginglymostoma cirratum | reverse complement strand
GCTGTGTTCATCCAGCTCCACACCTTGTTATCTCGGATTCTCCAGCATCTGCAGTACCTATTACCTCTGATACAGTTTCTTTT
Source organism: Ginglymostoma cirratum (assembly GCA_024137785.1). Classification (NCBI taxonomy): domain Eukaryota; kingdom Metazoa; phylum Chordata; class Chondrichthyes; order Orectolobiformes; family Ginglymostomatidae; genus Ginglymostoma; species Ginglymostoma cirratum. The sequence goes on along the minus strand of JAHRHZ010000133.1, from coordinate 13,204,081 downwards.
GAAGAGTTTTTTTTTTAAGTGCATGCAGTAATTTCCTTCTGGTCATCATCTCAATGACTCAGTTTAAAACAAGTTGTTTAGCTTGATATACCTTTCACAGAACCAGATTCTTCAATGATTGACTGTAAAAGAAGCAATTAACTCGTGTTCAATGTTTTATTGCACTGGTTTGTTATTTTTAAATGAACTTTATCCATCTGATTATGTTAGCTTTATTTTGAATCCATATCTCTTTAATAAGATCTACCTTAAGGTAACTATCTTATCCTTTTTGTTAGTGGATCTTGCCCATTTAACTTCATGTTACAAACCAATTCCATATTTTGATCAAAGCACCATTAACTTAATGTGCTGCAACAGAAAATGACAAAAAAAAAGTAAGTATCATTTTGTTTTCAACAGTTTTAAATAATGTTTTTACTGCTGCCTTTCAGGATTCCTGGGACGCACAGCATGTTCCAGTTCTTTTCTCTGTCTTTTGTGGCCTCCTGGTTGCAGTCTGCTATCATCTGAGCAGACAAAGCAGTGACCCCTGTGTACTGATGTAAGTTGTCCCAGTTCAAGAAACATCTCACCATAAGTCTTTATAATAGCTGAACAAATCCAAAGGATCAGATAAATGTGTAATATAAAGAAAAAATTCTGGGAATACTAAGCAGGTCAGGCAGCATCTGTAAAGAGAGAAACAAAGTTAATACATCAGGTCATAACATAAGAATAGGGTCAGGAATGAGCATATGTTCTCTCGAGTCTGCTCTTCTATTAAAGATTATGACTCAGTTTTGACCTGAGCTGAACCTGCTTGCCTGCTCCTCATTGCTGATTCCCTTAAAAGTCTAAAATTCTACCAAACTCGGCCTCTGACATACTCAAAAAAGAACATTCATAGACTTTGGGGTAAAGACTGACAAAGATTGATAACCCCTTGAAGGTCTTCATTTCTTTTAATCTCAGACCAAAATAGCTAAACTCTCATCCTATGTCCCCTGAGTTCTAGATTCTCCAGTCGGAGAATCAGCCTCTCAACATCTACCTACCAAACTCTTTCAGAATGTTTCAGTCATTTCATATCATTCTTATGAACTCCAATGTATTGGTTTATTCGACTTAGGATTATCTTACAAGAAAGATTATCATTTGAAGAATCAGTCTAAATTGAAGTACAGTTACCTTTCTTCAGATGTGCTGCTTGCAGCCATAAATTGGGATTTTTTTGCATCAAGTCTACTAGTAAATATGTCTCTTCTAAAGTTGAAGCTGGAATTATAACTTTTAATTAGTGTTATCATGCAAATTTCCATGATGTAGTTGTGTGCAAGAATGGGCTAACGTGGAATCTGGGTGACAGTGGATGTATTAAAACCAGATATTCAGTTATAAGATATTCTTTCTAATTTTGAGATCCATAGTACTCCTACAGTGTGGAAACAGGCCCTTCGGCCCAACAAGTCCACACCGACCTACCATGCATCCCTGAACACTATGGGCAATTTAGCATGGCCAATCCACCTAACCTACACATCTTTGGACTGTGAGCGGAAACTGGAGCACCCGGAAGAAACCCATGCAGACACTGGGAGAATGTGCAAGCTCCACACAGACAGTCGCCCGAGAGCGGAATTGAATCCGGGTCCCTGGCTCTGTGAGGCAGCAGTGCTAACCACTGACCCACTGTGCCGCCTGGCAATGATCCCACTACCTCTCGGATGCCAAGCAAGATAATGTGGTACATAATTATATAGCCTTGAATGAGAATGCATTTAAAGACTCATTTCAGGAGAAAAAGCCTTTGAGGCGATATTTGAGTGGAAAATTTGTAAAGAAGTATTAATTAAGCCGTAAAACTTAAAATCCAATTGAAAAAGCAGACATGCTTGGTAGGTCAGCAGTGTTGATGATAAACCTGTGGTTTACTTCCCCCGTTTGACAAATCTATGTTTAACTGATTGATTATTCATCTGATATGGAACAAAACAATCTTGAATTTTATTCTTGACATAATGTATAATTGCATGTGGCCTCAACAATACATTGCCACCATTGTGGCACTGTTTTTATTTATCCATGTGGTGTGACACATGATCAGTTATCTGGCTGTTGTACTCTTCCAGTTTTTTTGAGGTAAATTAGCAATAAAACATTCACGCAAACCTGACGTAGATTTTGTGTTTGGACTACCATTGATTGTGGGTGCAGAACTGTTGGTGCAGGCTAAGATTCAAGCAGAAGTGGTTTTGAAACCTTTGCTCAAGCTTAAAATAAATATATTATGATCATTGGGAACATTTCTGTATTTCCAGCATTTACCTTGTCTAGCCCTGTTAAATTGTACATGTTCCTGTGAGATTCCCCCCTTATTCTTCTAAACTCTAGTGAATACAGTCCTAACTGATCCAGTGTCTCTTCATATGTCATTCCTGCTATCTCAGGAATCAGCTTGGTAAACTGTTATTGCACTCCCTTCACAGCCAGGACATCGTTCCTTACGTAAGGAATCCAAAACTGCACACAGTATTCCAGGTGAGGTGTCACCAAGGCCGTGTACAATTAATTATTGCAAGACATCCCTCTTTCTGTACTCAGATGTTCTTGCTATGAAGATCAATATACTCTTATGGACCAGACACGCTCAAAATATTTTGGGAAGGTAGCCCAGACCCGAACTATTTCTTATTTTAATGGCAAATGGGAAGTGCCATGTTCCAGGTCAATACGACCAGAATTAAGTAAAATCATAATTCAAACACTATAGTTAAAGTACAAACAAAAGAAAGACGAATTCAGAATAACTTAACTCAATTGCAAAACTTAATTACCTACTGAATCTACTATTCGTTAACTGTTCCAATATACTAACATCCCATAAACATACCTTTGGCAAAAGGAAAAGTTCAGATACAGATTCTCACGTGCAATTCTTCAACCCAAGAGGAAAAAACAAGAAGATATTGAGAGAGTAGCAGCTAGGAGATATCCACTGAAGCCTCGGATTCTGTTGAATCCCTAATAGCTTCTGATGCTACTGAGGTGGCTCAGTGGTTAGCACTGCTTCCTCACAGAGCCAGAGACCCAGGTTCGACTGTCTGTGTGGAGTTTGCACGTTCTCCCCGTGTCTGCGTGGGTTTCCTCTGGGTGCTCCGGTTTCCTCCCACAGTCCAAAGATGCGCAGGTTAAGTGAATTTGCCGTGCTAAATAGTAGTATCCTGGGGTGTTTAAATTAGGTGGATAGACCTAAAAGATAGGGGAATGGGTCTGGATGGGCTCTTCTTCGGAGGGGCAGTGTGGACGTGTTAGGCTGAATGGCCTGTTTCAACACTTGTAGAGGTTCTATGATTCTATGAAAATCCAGAAGTCCTGATCTGAGAGCTGGCCACACCCATTCAGGCTGTTAGTTTAAAAAAAAACTCAAGGCCTCACAAGCTGTTTATTCAAGTAGTCTTTACTAGCCAGCTCAGTATCTCTCGTCCACACACACTGTTAAAAGAAACCAGGACAAAATAACCTCTTGAAGCCATAGCATCATCACAATACCATTTGCCTTTTTCACTACCTGCTACTTCTGCATGTTTACTTTCAATAGCTGGTGGACAAGGATTCCCAGGTCTGGCTGCACCACATCCTTTCCCAATAAATTGCTGTTTTGCTACCAGAGTGGATAACTTCACATTTACTCACATTATACGCTTTTTTTATATTATGTCCAGTTTTCTGACCTTTGTACAATTTTTTTCTCCCTAAATTTGATGCTATCTTTAACTTTTTATTTGACCACGGACGGTGGCTTCTCTACTTGGAATTTTTCTTTCTCGCTGAATGTATCTAATCTATGATATAAAATACCCCCTTAAGTGTCTTCTACTGTATCCCTATAGAGGCACCCCTTAACCTAATTTGCCAGTGTATTTTGACTATCTCTGCTTTTACTGTTGCCTTTATTTAAGTTTAAAATGCTACTCTTGAACTCATTCTTTGCTTATTCAAACTGAATATAAAATCTAACCATATGCAAAGATTGCTACCTAGGACCCATGCACTATGAGGGTCCTAGGGTCCTAATTCTATCTAATTGCACAATAGACCAGAGAAATAGACAGATAAGCAAGGTAGGTAGATAGATGACTGTGTAATCACTGCAATTCAGTGTAGAGAATTGAAAGATGTGTAAGTAAGAAGAGGGAAATTATGTACATTTTATATTGTATAAGAAGTTAAAACAAAGAACTGCGGATGTTAAAAACCTGAAACAAACAGAAATTGCTGGAGAAATTCAGCAAGCCTGGTAGCATCTGTGGAGTGAAAGCAGAGTTAAAGTTTTGAATCCAATGACCTTTCTTCAGAACCAACAACTTCTGTTTTTGATTTGGTTTGAGAAACGTCATTAAATATAAAGCACAGTTGATTTTTGTATCTTGCTATACAGAATACAGAAATAATTAGCAAATGTAGCCCCACCATAGTTTTACTACATTTGGAGCAATATGTGCTGTTATTTATGCACTTCCTTTTAGAAAGATATAAAAGTAATGGATAAGGTGTTCTGAATTGTTCAGATAGAACATTTAAGAGACCCTGCATAAAGAGACACTTGTTCAAGTTTATACAGGTTAGGATAGAATTAGCAGTGATTAATTCTTTGTTGATCAGATGGAGAGAGAGTTTGAAGAGAAGACAAATTTAAAACAGGCATTTCATAAATTCATATTTCAATGGTTTTAATATTCTGTTCTGTCACTCCAAAGCAGCCTTGTATGCAGGCTTTCGGTTCCTTGTTCCTCAGTTCAACACACATTGCTGCTACTAGTATAGTATAATATTGCTGTAACTTAGTGTAACTGCAGCATAAATCATATCTTTATTGTGCAGTTTTTAAGGTGTTTCAGTACTTTGCAGTTTGAGTGTTAATGTGGACAGTGTATCTGCAATGTCAATATGGCTTTATATGGATACATCTCAGAAGTACTGCCATTTATATGGCTGAGGAGGTTTCACAGGGTCACCTGCAGATATGAAGTGGTGTAACAACAACAGTAAAAACATATTTATTTGGCATCCTCAAAGAAGCATTCCAAGACACTTCACAGGAACATTATAAAATGAAACGTGATGTTGAGCTAAGTAAGGAGATATTAGGTCAGATGATCAAAAGCTTGCTCGAAGCGGTTAGTGTGAAGAAAGTGAGTTAAAGAAGCAAAGGGAGTGGCGAGGTTATTCCAAAGCTTGGGAACTAGCACACATGGTAAGCAGTAGTGAAACACAAAAGGTCAGAATTAGCAGAGCACTGATATCTTGAAGTGTTGTGGACTGAGACAGCGAAAGCAATAGATGCAGCATTAGGTGTTAATTAGAAAATCAGTATGTTGCTTGACCGTTAATTTGAGAGTTCAGGGGTAATCGGAGAATGGAATTTACTGTTCACTGACGTGGGCAACTAAATTTTGGAAAATTAAATTTATGGAAGGTAAAACATTGGAGACTAGGGTGCATTAAAATAGTTGAACCTAGAGATAATGAGAGTGCCCGTTAAGGTTTTGGCAGCGGGTGAATTGAGACAATGGTAAAGTCAGATGAAAATATTCACCGATATGATGTCAGAAGCTCATATGTGGAGTACGTCTGACAGTGATGCAAAACACTGTCTTACTTCCAAACCTTTTCCAGAGAGAAGGGTGGATTTGGTAACTAGCAAATCGAGTTTGGACCAAGGACCAAACCGGTGACATCCTGATTTTTTAAATTGGAAAAAACTTCTGCTCATCTAATACTAAAGTTCGATGAGCAGTCTGATAATTTAGTAACAGTGCAGGGATTCAGACAGCCAATGGCGAAAATCAAAATTGTGCTTTCAGATATGTCACTGAGGAGCAGCATGTACTTGAGAAGTAAGAGGGAAAAATGGGTAGTTGCTGGGTGATACCAGAGGTAACAGTAAGAGAGCAGGAGGAGAAGTTATTCCAAGTGTTTTGCTTCCTTCAATTAGATAGTTAAGAATGGAACTGCATGAGCAGCCCCAGTTGCCCCACCCAGTTAGACTAAAGTGGAGAAGTGTTGCAGAAGGCTAGTTGAGTCAGCAGTATCAAAAGATACAGGGAAGCTAAGAAGGATGAAAAAGAAAAAGTTTCCCTTTGTCACAGTCATTTATGTGATGCCCTTTATGACTGGTAAAAACCATTTTGGTGGTGTTGTACTAAATGTTTGGTCCCTGTTCAGGAGTTAAACATGATGTTCTGAAAAAGATAAGAATGGATTTGAGAGGTGCCTACCTGTTTCAGGACTTTGGAGAAAAAAGTGTTTGGAGGTGGGACGGAAATGTGCAAGGACAGAGTAGGTCACTTGTTTGCATTTTTTAAGAAGATGATGCAGATGTGAGGGATAGAGGCACAACAGCTACTTGAGAGAAAAGTTTAACGGTCGACATGGAGACCAGGAGGGAAAGTTGACCGATCAGCATTTTAATAGAACTAGGACTAAAGTAACACAATGGTTTCGTGGTCAGGAGGGCATAAGCTGAGATAGGATAGAAGCTAAAAAGATGAAAGGTGTAAGTTTGTGGCTGCGGAAAATAGAAAGCATTAAAGGAGCTGTTTTGTCAAGTGAGCAAAGATAGGCATATATAAATTGAATAGTGTGCCATCCTACAACAAATTCCATAGGCTTCTGATTTACCAGGTATAGTATTGTACCACAATTTTGTATTAATAAGCCCCAGAAGAAATGAAAAATTCTAGCTCCAAATAAATCTGTGAATGCAAATTAGGGCAGCAACACTTCACTTGCCTTATAGATAAGCAGATTGCTTGCTTACATAAAAAAATATCATATATTTGCCATAGGAACTTCCATGACACTTCATGATTTTTTTGAGAATCAAGTAGTGCATGAGTAAAATGAGCAAAAGAAACTACTCTGCATACTGAATTTACTTCTTCAATAGATAATTTACAATCCACTCCATTCAGAAGAGAAACAGTGATGTTGTGATAAGAGGCTTAAACTAATGCTGTGGAGACATGGATTCAAATCTCACCACAATGACTGATATAATTTAAATTCAATTACTAAAAAAATTTCTAAAATTGAAAACTAGCTTCAGTAATGGTGACGATGAAACTATCATTGATTGATTGTTCTTTTAAAAAAAAAAAAAAAAATCTGTTTCACTAATATACTTTAGGAAAGGAAATCTGCCATTCTTACCCGGTCTGGCCTCCATGTGACTCTGCTCAATTTGGCTGACTCATAAGTCCATGGGCGAGCAAACCATTCAGCTAAAGGGCAAGTAGGGATTGACAACTAATGCTAGCCATGTCAGCGCTGCCCACATCCCATGAAAGAATAAAGAAAAAAGTAATTGGACTGAAATGCGTAAGAATTATGCATTATCTAAATGTAGAAAATGCTGAGAAAAACAAATTTAGTTTTCGCATCAGTTGTTGGATAATTGCTAAATTGATCATCGTCAAGACAGACAGAATGACTTGGAAATGTATAAGCTGATTCAAGTCAGAATAGATTTGTGAAGAATTGGTCATTGCTGACACGTCTTTTTTGTTTTGAGAATGTCATTAGCACAATGGTATAAGAATTAATAACGCCTGCTCTCCCAGTGGGAGAGATGCAACTTTGATGTTTGTTGGTCTGGCGCAGGTGGTGGTGAGGCAGTGCCAGAGAAGAATCAGTCCAGTGGCGAAAGATGGCGCCTGAAGAATGGCATCGTCAATGTTGGTTGGGCCTGGTGTAGATGACGGCCAGGTGGTGGTGGAGGGATGGTGCTGCAAGGGTTGTTGATGTTGAGCTGGCTCAGGACGGATGGATTCTCTTTCAGCTGTATCTTCCCATTTTGTTTCTTATTCTTAAAAACTATTCAAAATGGTACTGGATTGTGACAGCAGCTTTTCACTATGTTTTACTGTTTTTCCCACTGTCAAATACTTGTGACAATAAAATCATTTATCATTCAGCGATTCTGTGGCAAGTAACTGCCTTCCTGAATCCTCAAAGCCTTTCCAATATCCTCAAGACACAAATGTGATGGAATATTCCACTTGCCTGGGTTGGTGTAGTGCCAACAACATCCACAAAGCAGAACAAGAGATCCCACTTGGTTGCCATCCCATCTTATATCTTCAACCTTCACTTCCTTCGTCACTGACAACGTACTGGAGCAGTGTGTACCCACTACAAAGTGCATGCAGCAACTCATTGTAGCTTCTTAGACAGCACCTTCCAAACGTACAACCTGTAAAACCTACAGTTACGTGGGAAACACCACGTGTTAAACAGTCACCATCCACACTTGGAACTCTATTGCCATTTCTTCACTGTCACTGGGTTAAAAGTTATATGGTAAGGTGTAGTCTAATTGGCTGAATAAACTCCATCTGCAATCCCGCCACAACCCCCCAACCCACAAACTTAACCATTACCACTAAAAGGCAAAATATGCAAAACAAAATTCCAGACAAACAACATAAGGTGTTAGAAATACTCACCGTTTAAGGTGAGAGTAACAAAGTTAGTGACTCTTGTAGGTCAACACCATACTGTCAGAGCTGGAGTTCTCTCTCCATAGATGCAGCTGGATGTGTTTAAAACTAATGTGGTATTGTGCATTTTACACTTATAAATAAAATTATAGCTCTGTAAATACTCTCCATAATATATACTCATGAATATTTGTCACATTCTTGTGATAGTCCTCTCAGCTGTTTTAATGGCAGATTAATTTATTTCAACACAACTCTATTTAAGACTTGAATGGAGAAATACCATGCACATCTGTTCACAGTTTGTTCATATCCATCACAGACAGTCAGTTTTGGGCTGATCTAAACAGGTAAACAGATGCAGAATATAATTTCTCTCACTAATTTTAGTGGGAAAACAGATGACTATGATTTGGAAATAAAAACAAAATTGCTGGAAACACTCATCAGGTTATTAGTGAAGAGAGGATCAAGATACTATTTCAGGATCTTTTTCCTTGTAATCACCAAATGGGAGGAATCACTTTGGGTTCCATCAGGTGGTAGCCTCCACCAGAAGTGCATTTTTGCTGACATGGGTGAATATATGGAAGTAATGGCCCCATGATTGAATACTTTGCTGACACTTTCGAGGGTGACCGGTGCCCCTGAAACTATAAAGACCAAGTACCTTGGGAGGAAAGAATATTACTTAGAAGCAAGGAAAATTCAGAATTACAGAAAGTGTAAAATGAAGTTCCTTACCGTTTATATCGTTCAGCTGTCTAATAATACATAAAGTTAGTCACAGTGCGCAGCAAGAAAGTTAAACATGTTTGTAAAAATCTAGCTGAGCTTAACTTTTTTTAAAATGAAGTTTTTGATGACTTAGGGAGACCTAAAGTATTCATAATACTGAGAGAATCAGATGAAATATATAAAATCAGGCATAATGATTACTTCCATAAGATTATGAAGTGTGAAATTACCACGTGTCCTGCTCACAAGAAGCAGGACAAATCCCATCTGGACAATTATTGCCCCAGCAGTCTGTTGTTAACCAGAAGAATGTTGGAATCATAGTGCTTAACAATTGGCTCCTACCAACCACTTCAATTCACCAACCTTAATGTTTGAAATAAAAACCGAAAGAACTGCACATGATGTAAATCAGGAACAAAAATAAAGTTGCTGAAGAAGCTCAGCAGGTCTGGCAGCATCTGTGAAGGAAAAAAACAGTTCTGAGGAAGGGTCACCGGACCCGAAACATTAACTCTGTGTTTTCCTTCACAGATGCTGCCAGACCTGCTGAGCCTCTTCAGCAACTTTGTTTTTGAACCTTAATGTTCGGATTATATTCCATCAGGACCACTCAATTGAGACCTTCTTCTTCGTGAAAATATTTGCAAGGCTACAAGAAAAAGACAGCAAGCAATGTGGGGCTATCTCTTGGACTCAGCATGGACATAATGAGCCAAGTGGCCACTTGTTTGTATCCATTCTATGATGTGTTACAGCTTAGTCCTGAACAAGGGGACATCCAGCTCTTTCCATGATGTTTTGCTGAGTGCCAAGAAGTTTGTCTTCAGTAGGTTGGAGCTGGGTGGATAGCGTGCTAGTGTAATTCAGAGCTCCAGGCTAATGCTTTGGAATGATTGAAACCCATCACATCATGGCAGATGGTCACATTTGAATTCAGTAAAACCTGGAATGAAAAATGGTGATAATGTAGCTATTGTCAATTGTCACCATAACTCACCTGCATTGGAGTTGTATTGTTGGCAGTCCAGAGGACGTGCACTAGATTGATTCCAGAGGTGAAGGGTTTGTCTAATGGAGAGAGATTGAACAGTGTGTATACTCTATATTGTCTAGAGTTCAGAAGAATGAGAAGAGATCTAATTGAGATATATAAGATGATAAAGGAGCTTGACAAAGTGGACATAGAGAGGGCACTTCCTCTTGTGGGGCAGTCTAGAATGAGAACCATAATATAAGGATATGTGGTAGCAGATTTAAAACCAATAAAGAGGAATTACATCGCTCAAAAGCAATGAATCTGGAATACACGACCACAGTAGTCACAGTGGTAGGATATTGAGTAAATTTGAGGAGGAGATTGATTTTTAATTAGTTTTGGATCAAAAGATTATAGAGAGCAGGCAGGAAAGTAGAGTTGAGACCAATGAAAGGTTGGTTATTAACATATTGAATTGCAGAGCAGGCTTGAGCTGACTGCCTACTCCTGATCCTAGTCCTAATGTTCTTATAATGTACCGCAGGAAAATTCTCAGAATTGTTAGTGTGTGTAGAAAGAGGCCATTTGGCCATAAGCTACAATATAGAACAACTTACATGCCAAAAAGCAGAAACATCATCCGTGGATAGGGTTAAGCAAATTCCACAACTAACAGATCAGATATAAGCTTTGCTGTCCTGCTGCATCCAGTCATGAATGGTAGCGGATAATTAATAAAATAAAAGTGGGAGGAGACAGCTCCCCAAATATCTTCAATGATAGAGTATCCAGCACGTCAGGGGAAAAGACAAGGCTGATGCATTTACAAATATCTTCAGCCAGAAGTGTCACATGGATGATCTATCCCAGTGTCCTAGGTGACCAACATCGCAACATGAAATTGAGTCAATTTCATTCACTCCATGTAATATTAAGAAATATCTAAAGGCAGCAGATTCTGCTATGGGCACTGACAACATTGTAGCAAATATGCTGAAGTTTGATACTTCAGAACTAGTTGTGCCTGGCCAAGCAGTTCTGGTCGAGTTACAACACTGGCAATGAGGAAAATTGTCTAGCTATGTCTTGTCTGCAAAAAGCAGGGCAAATCCAACCCAGTGGTTATGTCTTGTCAGTCCTGTCAAAATTGGAGACTACAGTAATCAAGGGAAAAGTTTTGTGGTGGCCTGAGTCATACCTTGCACAGAGGAATGTGGTTGTGTTGTTGTTGGAGGTCAGTCATCGCAGTCCCAGGATATCACTGCGTGTGTTCCTCAAGGTTGTGTCCTACAGTTAACCATCTTCAGCTGTTTCTTTAATAATCTGCCCTTCATCATGAAGTCATAAATAGAGATGTTCGCTATTGATTGTACAATGTTCAGAGTTATTTGTGACTCCTCAGATGCTGAAGCAGCTCCTATGAATAGGTAGCATCCACGTTTTTGTTGATAAGTGGCAAGTAACATTTATGCCACTCAAATACCAGGCAATGACTATCCTAAGCAAAAGAGAATTTAACTGTCTCCCTTCATATTCAATAGCATACCTATCTCTGAATCCCCAACTACCAATGTCTCGCAGATTGCTATTGACCAGAAACTAAATTGGATCAGAAATATAAGTACTGTGGTCAGCAGAGCAGATCAGAGGCTAAGTATTATGTGCCAAAAACCCAAATCCAGACTCTCAATGCCTGCACAAGTCTACAAGGCATCCTATTGATTGGTGTCCTATCCACTACCTTCCATGTTCATTCCCTTCACGAACCATTTACGATGACAGCAGTGTGTACCATCTACAAGATGAACTGCAATAACGTACCAAGGTTCCTTTGACAGTACTTTCCAAATATATCACCAAGGACGCCAAGGGTCACGGATGCTTTAGAACATCACTGTTATCTTCAGTGTCTCTACCCAAGATATGCAGAAACTGCCTGATTCACTGAGTTTCCCAAAGTGAACTGAACTTGAAGAAAAGCACTGTCTACTTGAACTGTTCAAACAGCTTAAGACTTCTTCCATAGCCTGGAGAGTACCGCAAACTTAACTGCCCTTCTACTGATATGAATCTTTCTTGTCACCTGTAACCCAGTGTGGCCCCGGCCATCTGTTTTTCATTATCATAAAAGTTTAAATTTGTAAACACTTCATCAACAAACTCCCCATACAGCTTAAGTTACATGTTTCCACGGAAAGCCTGTTTTGAAATCCCTGTTTAAAAAATGACAAATTTACCCTTTTTTCGAAAGAAAAGTCTCTTTCACAAAATTAAAATCTAAAACGCATTTACCTCTATTTGAGAAACCAGATTTCCAAATGATAATGTATTATAAACATTTATCACAGCCACTATCTAAATCACATTCCTTCACTTTGCCTGAGTCCAAATCTCGGGACTCCATGCCTAACAGTACTGTGTGCTCGCACGCACGCACCAAGCAGTTCAAGGAGGTAGTGCACCCCCACCTTCTCAAGGGCAATTAGGAATGGGCAAAAAATGCTGGTTCAGCTGCTGGTGCCCATGTCCCATGAATAAATTTTTATAAGTCGTAAAATTGAAGTCATTGGTAACTGGAAAATATTTTTCACTGACTCAAGTCATAACTAACAAGGGAAGATAGATAATTGTGATTGTTGGATACTAAATGTCCCAGCTCCAAGATGTCATGCAATGAATCTTCAAGGTCCAAATGATCTGATTAAGTTGAAATTTCTTTAAAAGAACTCTTTTTTTTTGCCTGCTCGTGCAATTAAAAAGGTGAAAATTGTCCAGAGTTTCAGTACAGATGATTATTGTCCATTGGCCCGTGCTAGCAAATTTGGATGTGTTCACATTAGTCTGACTTCAAACTAATTTTCTCTGACTTCAGAACAACTAAATGCAAAGATGTTCAATTGAACAGAGATTGTTGGAACAGCAATAGAAATTAGTAGAAAAAATATACCAGGTCGGGTGACACGTATGGAGAGAAAGCAGGTTTGACGTTTCAGATCCAGAACTCATTTCTGAAGAAGGAGCTGAAACATTAACTCTCTACAGAGGCTGCCAGCCCTGCTGTGTTTTTCAAGCAATTTCTGTTTTTGTTTCCGATTTCCAACATTTGCAGTTCTTCCTTTAATTGTTTATGGAATTGTAGGAAGCCCAACAACCTTGGAACTGTATCCAAGATGCAGCATACTGGAAGGGGAAGGGGAAATGCTGCTAAAATTAAAACAGATGTAGTTATAGAATCCCTACGATGTGGAAGCAGGCCATTCGGCCCAGTGAGTCCACACCACTCTCTGAAGAGCATCCCACCCAGACCCACCTCCCTTTCTTGTAACCCTGCATTTTCCATGGCTAATCCACCTAGCCTGTGCATCCCTGGACACAATAGGCAATTTAGCATGACAGTTGCCCAAGGGTGGAATCAAACCTGGGGTCCCTGACTTTGTGAAGCAGCAGTGCTGACCACTGAGCCATCATCCTGCCTTAGTTATTGGAAAGTTGTTTGTGAGGAATCATGCTCTGACCTAGTTTTTGCTGTGTAAGTCAGAATATAACTTGACTCTCTTGGTAAGGAGCTCTGTTTATGCAGATAATCACTCAGAGGTACATTGCTAAACATTTTTATGGCTATGCCTACTTTCTGTTGATATGACAAAATGGGTGATCATAGCCATGACAGCAGAAGTACTGCTGGGCAGACTCCCTCCTGTTTTACTTTAAATTCATTTCCACAGTGAGTACAAGTTTAAATCCTTCACGGAGGCAAGATAATAGGATTTAGAGTTATTTAAAGTGAACAGAGATGATCTCCTAGTTAGAGTTTAAGTAAATACGGTTCTGTTTGCTTCACAATTACAGGTCTTTGGTAAAGTCAAAAATCTTCCCAACTACTGATGATAAGAATCCTGAAGATCCTCTAGCAGAGGTGAAAGATCCTCTACCAGAAAAACTGAAGCAGTCTGTTGTAAGTAATATTTTTTATTATTTATTTCTTGGATTTGTGTAAAACTTTACTGTCTAAAAATAATTTTCAGATATGCAGCTTTATATGTTTGTATTTATATAAGCATGACAGAGAAGATACTGGAAACATTGTGATGACAGATCCCTTCCAGTGGAACCATAGTGAACAAGTTGAATTTTTACAACAGTCCAGCAACATTCGCCTTATTCTTCTTGTGGTAGCCCAGAAATTGCTACAGATATTTAATTCAGTTTCACAAATCACCACGAAGGAAATGTTGGTTTAATAGATTAAGTACTGAATTTATAATCCTACTAGTATGGAAACATTTCCAAGTTCATCCATATAACCAGTTGGTCTTTCTGCTTTGTTCTTCCTCAACTAGCCCCCTGTCCTGACAGTTTCCTGCAGTCTTGAAGGGACTGACTCAGAGCAAAATACAATTCTATCATTCCATAAAGAACTGCAAAGGCTGGGTATCTGAAACAAAACACCTTATTTTGTGCTTGCAGGACTCTGTACTGAGTTCATTAATTGTAGAGCCTGATCACCACACTTTCCATGTCCTTTACCCACCCCCACTCCGCAAGCCCAGTCTGACATGGGCTGATTTCAGCATAGCCACCCCACTTGACTCACCTTTGCTCCCGATTATCAGCTTTTCTTCCTCCCTGACATAATTATCGTCCATCCTTTGGAGTCTGCCCAACTGTCATTCTTTGTCTCTCTGGGCTCCATTTCTGCCTATTTGCCTACTCTTTCTACCACCTGCACCTCTATCCTGCGCCCCATTTTCAGCGCATATGCCACTATTTGCAAGCTCCTATCAGCCTGAAGAGGGATCACTGGTCTTGAAACGTTAATTCTGCTTTCTATTTGCAGGTGTAGCCAGACCTGCCCAGTTTCTCCAGCAATTTCTGTTTTTATTTTGCAATCCCATGAGTAGGTGTCCCTTCAGTCATTTTACCCATGCCCACACTTTAAGTAAACTTGTCGGCAATTTGTCTGATCATTTTACGAGAGGTGGGGAGCATCAAGATTGAGTCTAGAACTGTCATTAACCAAAGCTGATGCGTATATTCTTCCATAACGGTCAGAAGCCTTGGAGTTTCCTTCTTCCATAAAACCTTGTCCAGATAATCTGTCACTGACTGGAGTTCAAAATCAACATTTTTCAACATTTGTGACTTGTCTGAACATTTGTGATTTGTTTTTGGCAACTATTTATTGGGCTAGCCAAAGTGGAGACTGAAGAGCGCCCCACAATGAAGCGACTATTTTAAGCAAAAACATAACAGGAGTTGATTGTGTTAAATCATTTTAACAATTATATTTAACAAGCAGTTCTGAAAATAGCTATTGGTTTCTTTTTCTTGTGTCTTCTCCAGAGTGAACGTTTACAGTCTGATCTGATAGTTTGCACAGTCATTGCCATCTT
Organism: Ginglymostoma cirratum; assembly: GCA_024137785.1. NCBI lineage: Eukaryota > Metazoa > Chordata > Chondrichthyes > Orectolobiformes > Ginglymostomatidae > Ginglymostoma > Ginglymostoma cirratum. Next base: position 13,188,488 of record JAHRHZ010000133.1, on the reverse strand, counting down.
ATACTTTGCTATCCATGTCAGCACAGTCTTCATTGCCCTGCAGGTAAAGAATTTGAGTTTTTAATCTGCGGAATAACACACAATAAGCCAAGGTTTTCCAAAGCTATGTCTGATGACCATTTTGGGTGCCTTAGAAAAGGTTTTAGAACTGATTTAAGGAAATATTACGTGACTAGACCCTTAAGGCCAGAGGAAATTTTTGTGGAATGTTCCACACTCTGCTGTTGAATGCCCAGTTGTGTAAAATCTCCTTGAGAGACATTAATTTTTTGCACTAGTTAATTGATATTGAACTCTGCTGGATTGAGCTTGTAAAATAATGATCAGAGCCGAAAAGAAATATAATTTCCCGCAACTGTATTTGTAAGGCATGATTGTTGAACAGACACAGATCATTTCCAATGGAATTGACTTGTCAGGGGAAGAATTTTGTTGTATGCATTAATGTTTTACTCCATCAACAAGACAGTGCTTCATGAATAGACAAATTATCATAAAATGTTAGGGGCTTCTTATTTGGGAATGAAACAGAATGATTGGAATTTCAGTGTTGACCTGAATAATTCTCCACTTAAACTGCAGACTCCACCAATCCAGTGACCTTCATTCCAGTTACATTCATTGTCAGTCAACAAACTGTCTACATTTGAAGCGTTATTTATCCACTAACCTTTTCAAAGCGTATAATTTTAGAAGCCCTCCTCACTTGAAAATCTTTGCCAATTGCTGTCACATGAAAGCCCTGTCTCTCCATTTCATGCCGAGATGAGTGATAAATGTTACCCCAGCCAGCCCACATCACATGAATGAATGATTATTTAAAAAAATAATGCCGTTTAGAATTATTAATTTTAGTGGCTAATGACTTTTTGGTAATAGCTAAAAAATAAAAATTCAGCTGATTCCGACATCAACATGAATTATATTATTTGACTTGGAGTTACGGAGTCTGTTCTCCTGTTTCTGGCTTCCTTACTCTTCCTGGTTAGATGTCTTACAAGTAATCTATCAACTACGGCATCGAGAATCTCAAAATTGTTACAGCATAGGAGAATGCCATTCAACTCATTATGTTGCTGCCGGCTCTCAGAGTATCTCATTCAGTGCCACTCGTTTATTTTCGCCCTGTAACCCTTTATTATTCCTTTTCAAATGAGTGCAGTTCCCTTTTGAATGTCTTGAATGACCCTGCATCTAACCACACTCAGGCATATTCCAGACTCTGACCACTTGTTTTTCCACTGTCACTTCCGCTGCTTTAACTAATTTTTTTGTAAATCTGTGCCCCCTCATTCACAATTCTTTCATGAATAGGAACATTTTCTCTCTATTCATTCTGTCCAGCCCCTTTTATGGTTTTAAATATGTCGATCAAATCTCCTCTCAGCCTCCTTTACTCCAAGGAAGACAGTCCCAGTTTCTCCGATCTGTCGTCATAACCAGAATATCCTCACCCCTGAACCATTCTTGTAAAACCTCTTCTGTACTCTGTCCAATGACCTGACTTATGTCCTTCCTAAAGTGTGGCACCAAAACTGGATGTATTCATCCAGTGAGGCCAAACCACAGCAAATGGCTATTGATGCTAGATAATTTGTACATTTTTAAATCTAAGTTTGATTGGTTAATAAAAATCTATCAAAAGTTTAAAGGACATGGGGCAAATGAGGATGTATAGCATTAAGTCATAGATCACTCACAATCTCACTGAACGATCCAGCCGGTTTGAGATGCCAAATGCCATTTTCTGCTTCCTTTGAGACTTAAAATCTCCTGTTCGAACTATGTGACAAAAATGGTAAGATTCTAAAACTAATCCAAATGGCTGAGAGCAGCTTAAATCATCCAAATCCACCATGACTTAATGAGTAGTAGTGTACCTTGCGGTATTGATATAGGAACCCTAACGAGACCGGTTGGATTAACCAGAGTAATGTGGGCACAAATGACAACTCTGTGTAGTATTTATAATTACCTTTTCAAATCACGAAGTAATCAAAACAAAAGCTGAAAAAGTTTGAATTTGTTTTACTTTTAACTTCTTTTACTGGTTAAATTCTAGTCTGTGAGTTGAACTTTGCTGGGAAAAAATATGGTATGTTATCAATTTGCAAATCAGGAGATCAAGAGATTTTCCTTGAGTTTGCAATTCTCTAGGACTTACTGATCAATTTAAGTTGCTTTGCACAAACAAATCTTACTGTTAATCTCTGATAATAAGCATGGGGCTGGATGAACACAGCAGGTCAAGCAGCATCATCCTGCTCCTATGATGCTGCTTGAC
>JAHRHZ010000133.1:13106576-13185804 GCA_024137785.1 Ginglymostoma cirratum | reverse complement strand
TATCTCGGATTCTCCAGCATCTGCAGTACCTTTTATCACTGTTAATCTCTGTTCTTTTTAAAAACCTGTCTAGATTTGCACATTAATTGCTCATTAAACTTGCCACAGAAGGTTAAGTCCACTAAATAACAGAGTAAGCACTTTTCCAACACGATGATTATCAATGCAGTGGTAACTGGTGTCTGTTAGAATTCGAGAAATTGACAGCATAGAAGGAAGCTGTTTGATGTCTTGTGCCAAAGTGGTAGTCTCCCTACCATTTGAGCCAGGAGGCCTGAGTTCACCCTTTTGCCCTGGATAGTGTCATAACATGACCAAACTTTTTGATTAAAAAATAATTAGAAGGAAACCTTTAGGACTGTTGCAGTGTCCCTAACTCTGGGCCAGAAGGTCCAGTTTCAAATCCTGTTGTCACGTGTGCCTGAACAGATCGATTAAAATATCTAGAAAGAAGCCATTGGCCTACTTTATAAACTTACGCTTTTTGAAGATTTTAGAAACATTAAATTTATGTTTTAATATTTGTTTTCTAAATTTTTGTCTTTTTTCAGTCTCTTAATCCAACTTCTTGTTTTATTCACCTTTCTACACCTCATTTGACTCATAAATGATCTGCCATTTCCCCTTCACATTCATTGTTCCGTTCTGGTTTAATCTTTAAGTCATCTTAAAGATTCCACAAGTGAGTGGAAATCAGTGAAGAATCAACATTCCCCTAGAATTGAGGCTGCAGTGCTAGTTGCTCAGGAGGAATTGAGCAACTTCTTAAATTTGCGATCAGCTGAGGAGAGAAGATTGCCAAAAGAGTCAGGGCTATACAGCATGAAAACGGACCCTTCAGCCTGACTCATCCATGCACACCAGATATCCTAAACTAATCCCATTACATTTGCCAACATTTGTCCCATATCCCTGTAAACCTTTCCTGTTCATGTACCCATCCAGATGCCTTTAAATGTTGAAATTGTACCGGACTCCTCCAGTTCGTCTGGCAGCTCATTCCATATACACACCAACCTCTGCATGAAAAAGTTGTCCCTTCGGTCCCTTTTATATCTTTCCTGTTTCACTTTAAACCAATGACCTCTAGTTTTGGACTGTCCTACCCCTGTAAAAAGACCTTGGCAGTTAAATCTATCCATACCCCTTATTATTTTATAAACCACTGTAAGGTCACCCCTCAGCCTGCAATGCTCCAGGGAGAATAGCCACAGCCTATTCAGCCTCTCCCTATAATTCAGACTCTCAAACCCCGGCAACGTCCTTCTGAATTGAACGCGGTATTCCAGAAGTGGCCTAACCAATGTCCTGTATAGCTGCAACATGACCTCCCAACTCTTATTCTCAATGCACTGACCAATAAAGGCAAGTGTACCAAATGCCACCTTCACTACTCTCTCTACCTGTGAGTCCACCTTCAAGGAACTGTGAAACTGCACTCCAAGGTGTCTTTGTTAGGCAACACTCCCAGGACCCCACCATTAAGTGTATAAGTCCTGCCCAGATTTGCCTTATCAAAATACAACACCTCACATTTATCTCAATGAAACTCCATCTGCAGCCTCTCATCCCATCGGCCCATATAATCCATGTATGAAGCTTAGTTTGTGCAATGTAAGTCTGGTCAACATAGGAAGAACTTTGTATCTACTATAAACTGTTTTCCTGTGCTGTAGGATTGCTACTATTGTGGGTGAGTGTTTGATGTGGGTCAGATAAGCCAGGGTAGTAGAGAAAGTCAACAGAATATTAGCTTCAAGGAAAGATTGGAAAAATCGCTGATTATTAATATTTGACATTATTACTGAACATTTGTGAATTGCATCAATTAATCTTAGTTTTTGGATTTCAAAAGTGTTGAATTTTAACCTGTTATTTGTTCCCAGAAGAAGCGGCTGTAATAAAGCTGAGAGTAATGCCATTAGAAGGGATATAACACCTGATGGGCCTCTTGGTCTTCAATTTAAAAAGGAAACTAAATTAAATTTGCATTTGTGTTACATTGTTAACTTATCCCAAATTGCCTTGAACAGTAAATTGCTGTTAATGCTGCCAACTGAATATACTGAAGTAGATGTACTGTATTGACTATGTATTTTTCTTGTCTCCCAGCCTGTCCTCAGCTATGTGCTGTATACCCTAATAGGTGCAGTAGGATTTCTAACACATTACTTGCTGCCTCAGCTCAGAAAACAACTCCCTTGGCATTGCTTCTCTCATCCACTGCTGAAAACCAAGGAGTACTATCAGTTTGAAGTGAGAAGTAGGTACTCCTCTCATAGCTATACAGCAATAACTATAATGAGTTGCGACTATCCATTCAGGTGCAATGAATGGTTCTTGAGGTTGTTGAAGTTGGTTGGCTCGCCGAGCTGGTTACTTGTTTCACAGACGTAAAGACACGACCAATGCTCACTCATCTCAATCCAAGTGGACAAGGAGAACCACCACTTCGACTGGGACAACGCCAAGATCCTGGGACAAGTTAGGCAGAGACAGGCACGAGAATTCCTAGAAGCATGGCACTCCACGAAGCATGCTATTGATAAACACATTGAACTCGACCCCATAAACATTCCACTACGGAGGAAAACCGGAAGTGAGGCTATCCATCTCAACGGACCCCAGAGTTTAAAAACCAGGTGGGAAAACACACCGACGCTTCATGGGAGGCTGCACTCAGGATGTTACCAAGCACGGTAATGAAATGTCTGTGAAACAAGAAACCAGCTTGGCGAGCCAACCAACCTCAACACCCACAACCCGAGTTACAAATCTACTCCAAAACCTTAATGAATGGTTCATTGATCTAATTGCTCTATTGTATTTCTCAAAATATTGCATTTCAAAGGAGTCTGGCCATAATGTCAATATAAGATTTACCAGAATAACCTATAATATTAGCTGCATTTTTCAGGAAAGAAGCAAGTTCGAAATGAAAATTAGTTATTAAGAATTCAAAAGGCAATTTTAAAAAAAGAGAGGCAGCTCACAAAAAGACTTGAAAAATATCTTTAGGGAAATAATGAAGAATAAACAAAAGACTGAATGTGCTGTCAACCAGCCCTAGTTGAGGTTATATCCCAAGATCCTCCTTTGCTAATCTTTCATTTTATTGGCATGGATCCACTGCCAGTACTCCAAAGTATGTAATTGGGTCAATTTTCAAAACTGAATTTGAAGGAAGAAACATTTCTGCGATTATTGAAATCTAACTACAATGTAGTACAATTAATGTGTAAGTTTCACCTCAGAAGGGAAAATCCTTCATACTTTTGCCAAATAAAACATCTGGATCAGTGCTTTTGATTTCCGATTAGAAATTGGTTCAAAATGTTCAAAGCGTTTCAAAGATATCTCTTCGGGTAATATGATATTTTCATTGACAAGAGTGAGAGTTGTGTATCTGTAAACATATTTTGGTTGCAAGCTTCGCAGGTCCCCTGGTCACTGCAAAGATTAATAGTCCAATTATTATTATTTATGCGTTGATTTTTTTGTTAAAGCACCTGTAGCATTACCACTTTGAACCTGTTACGTACTAATGATGGACTGATTGGCTTTGTGCCGTTCAAAAAACAACCTTATCCACTTTCTTCTCTCAGATGCTGCACATGTCATGTGGTTTGAAAAGATGTACGTTTGGCTTCTCTTTGTGGAAAAGAACATTATTTACCCATTGATTGTTCTCAATGAATTGAGCAGCAGTGCTAAGATGATAGCTAGCCCAAAGAAACTGGACGCAGAGTAAGGTGTTTCTCTTTATTATTCTTTTCCTCACCTGTGTCATTAGCTTTATTCCCCACTTTTTAACTTAGCTTGGCCAGATGCAGCAGGTATTTGTTCAATCTGTAGCTCTTAGCGACTTCCCAAACCTGGCAGCTCAAGAAGCTTCAGAGACGTAACCTTTCAAAAATCTGAAGTACGTTTTTTTTAGATCTGATTTCACAGATTGGAATTGCTTTATTTTTGCCTGTTTTTCTGGGTTATCTGTGGAGATTTGATAACTACTTGTGAAACCTCAAGGAACTGTAAATCTATATTCTAGCCTTTTCATTCTACAAGAATTGTTACTCAGGAATATTGTTATTTCAACTGAAATGTCATTATTGTATTTGACTGGATAGGGAAAATACATTACAAGGCACGACTATGCAAAGGCAATGAACTGTTTTTTTAAAAAAAATGGGCTTACTGCAACAATACATTCATCCAAGGTGCAAAAACTCAAAGATCAGTCAACCATGCCTGACAAAGGACTTTAAGGATTTTTTTGAGAAAGCCCATACTATGGCCAGAAATAGTAATAAATCTGAGGATGGAGATGATTGTAAAATACAGCAAAGGCAGGCCAAGAAACTGATTAGAAATGAAGAAACAAATACAATTGCCGTCTGGCAAAAAAGAACAAAAATGACCTGTGACACCTGCTACAGGTATGTTAAAAGAGAAATATTTGGCTAAGATGAATATGAATCCATTGGAAGCAGAGTCGAGACAATTTATAACGAGGAATGAAGGAGTGGCAGAGAAAGTAAATGATTACTTTGTGTTTTTTCACTTAGGAAGATACAGGAAATCTCCCAGAATTAGAGGTCCAAGTGATTAAGGAGAATGAGCAATTGAAAGAAATCAGTACTCAGGTATGCTAGAGAAACTAGTAGAAGTTTCTGCTGAAATTTGGTAGCTCCCTGGCACCTGATGGTCAACATCCCAGAGTTTTGAAGGAGGTGGCGATAGAGATAGTTAATACATTGGTGATTATCTTCCAAAATTCCATGGATTCTGCAATGACTTCTGCAGATTGGAAGCTTACAAATGTCACCCTGTTTTTAAGAATAAGAGATTGTTTAAAGCAGCTGCTTGATGGCTGGTTTGCAATGCAAATTGATACAAACAGCATGAGTTCAGCTTATGCACCAGCTGAGGTTACATGAATAACTCTCCTTCACAACCTTTCTCCTCACTTGACCCGTGGTGACACTCGGGTTAGACCATCACTAGTCGCCTTTCTGTAATGGCAAAGCAGATTTCTGGTCTGGTAAGACTGTGGTGGCTTTACCTTTTATTTTAATTTTCCTTTGCTCCTTTCCTTAAATAATCTGTGAATTATAGACTTACCAGCCTTACATCAGTAGTGAATGCATTAGAATCTATCATAATGGTTATAATGACTGGGCACTTGGATAAAAATAATCAGATTGGGTATAGTCAGTAAACATTTGCAAATGGAAAATCTTGTTTGGTGAACTTGTCACAGTTTTTGAGGACGTTATTCAGAAAAATTGATCAATGGGTGTCTGGATGCACGATATTTGGATTTTCAGAAGACCTTTGATATGGTCTTCCACTGGATGTTGACTTTGAAAATTGAAGCACGTAGGATAGCAGATAATGTACTGCCATGGAATAAGGATTGGCTAAAAAAATAGGATGGTGGGACTGTTTTATGAAGAGAGATGGGGCAGTCTGTGCCTCTGTTCTCTCGAGTTTCAAAGAATGGATGATTGAAAGCTACAAAATGCTTGAAGCAATAGACAGGGTAGATGCATATTGGATGTATCCCCAGGTTGAGGATGATTTAAAATAAGGGTGTGCTATTTAGGACTGAGATGAAGGGAAATTTCTTTACCCAGCAGGTGATGAAAGTTTTGGATTGTGTGTCCCAAAGGGCTGTGGAAGTTTAAATTTTGATTACATTTGAAGTATAAATATTTGATTGTCAATAGCATAAAGGGATAGTTTGGCAAAAGGCAGTTGATGTGTTCAATCCGTTGTGATCATATTGAATGGCAGAGTAGACTCGACAGGCTGAATGACTTCCGACTGTTTATGCTCGTAGATTTGCTCATAGACAGATTTTGAAGTTTGTATATATACATTGGTGTTGAGCACACTTTAAATTGGGAATGTTTGCTGCCATTTCGATTCTTTCGCAGGACATGGACATCATTGGCAAGGTCAGTATTTGTTGTCCATCCCACATTGCCCTTTGAGAGCTGTTAAATGTCAACCTTGTTGCGTTGGATCTGGAGCCAATTGTAGGCCAGGCCTGGGGAGAATGGCAGATTTCCTGCCTTCCCTAAGGAACATGACTGTGCCAGACGGGTTTTTACAACGATCAATCATGAGGCTGGCTTTATATTTGAGGCTCATCAATTGAATTCAGATTTCAAGAACAGCCTTAGTGTGATGTCGATCCCTACCCCCGGGGCTTTTTTCTGGGCCTCTGGATTACTAGTCCATTGACCATACACCATTTTGCCGTCTTTCCTATATTATTTAAAGAAGACATTTAACATACCTAAATCTTAATTTTTCAAGTGAAGCGGTAATGGATCCCATCAGTTTTTTTTGTGGAATGGGATTCTTTGATCTGATTAATAACTTTGTTCCATATTGAAGGTGCAGAGCACTTGGATGGTTGTACTGTTGTATTTAAGGAAAAGCAAAAATGCATGGATTTGCTTATTTATTACTGTATACATCAGTTTAATAAAAAGTGACATTGTTCGTTTGGAATAGAATTATTGATAACCTGAATGATTTAATACTCATATTTTTGTTGACTTGTTGGTGCAGTTGATTACTTTATGTATGGTACTCTCAAGAACCAATTCTGTCCTCTCCCCAGGTTTGGTGCATTAATGATCACCATCGCAGGGATGAAATTGCTTCGATCTTCTTACAGCAGTCCTACATATCAATACGTAACTGTTGTTTTCACTGTGCTGTTCTTCACTTTTGATTACAAAACTTTTTCGGAGACTTTGCTTTTGGACCTTTTCTTCATGTCTATACTGTTCAGTAAGGTATGTTATAAGAACAAAAACACAAGTGGCTGTGAGATAAACAGTTTGCCGATCTTTCTAGTCTTGACTAAGAGCTAAACAGAGAGATGGATCTTGCACAGTTCAGATTTTGCATGTGTTACATGTATCATAGATTGAACGATAACAGTTAATTTCGGGTGAAATTTAGTTGCCTATTACGTATTGACTGCTGTGTTCATATGACTTGCAAAACTTGCAGTTGGGTGTCTTGTTTGGCTATCCTTGTAGGCTTCCTGAGACACCAAGTGATGGAATCGGTGCATTCTGCAACACGGTTTAGTGGACAGGTTGATGTGGTATGTTCAGTTGTCAGAACTGATGGCCATAGTTGCACTTCATGCCATCCATTTATGGTGGCTCCATCAACTTTGCAGTACTTGGATTTGGTTAAACATTAACCACTGTCCTCAATGTACTGCTGCTGTAGAGTTGTTGATAGGGTGGTCGTTCTTTATGCTGTATATGTCTCGTGATTCCGTTCATCTTGGTAGCGGGGTAGTCCTCTTTGCCATCTTAGGCAGTCCCTTGGGGTTGAGGATTAATTGCTTCCATTCCAGTTTAATAGGTTCTGAAATGGTTAATCAGTTTCATGTGTGATCTGCAGACTCCACTACATAAGGTAGGTGGTGCATGAAGGGTTGGGTCAGCAGATATTTTTGGAGGTTTGTGCACTGTTTGGTGCCTCAACTTCACCGTTTGAACATTCCCAACAAAATGTCTCAGTGCCTTCCCAACTGAGCCTTCTGTGTTTTCGACAGACACAAGCCATGTACTCCTGTAAGTTGGCAGGGATGTTTGACCTCTTCCAGGTGGCTTTGAGGACATCCCTAATATGATCCTGCTGTTCTCCTGAAAGTCTCCTGACGCAAACAAATTTTGAGTAGACCGGTTACTTTAGGAGTCTATTGTCAGGCATACAAAATATGTGTCCAACCAAGCAGAGCCAGTTTTAAATGATTAGTGCCTTGATGCTTGGCACATTGCCTTAGAAGTGAACACTGCTGACAGATCACTTTCCTTGCCACGAGATTTGCAGGATTTTGAGATTGTTCGAGTCTCTGAGGTAAATCCTGGACCTTAGAATTAGGTTTGAGACCCTGAGTCCTCAAGTTCTCTCTTCACCATTCAATTGAAGGCTGAATAGGAAAATTGGAGATGCTGATTAAATTTATTGTCTGTGCCGGTCTTCGCAAGAGGATACTCCCAAGGAATGTTCCACATTTTTCAAGATTTTCATCTTTGATCCTAATTGTCAGTAGGATTGGTGCTGTGAAGCTGATGAGCCTTCGTTTCCCAGGTGCTTAGTGAAAGGCTCATTTTTTCATGTGTTTCAGCGAAGAAGTCACCAATGACCTGAAGCTAAGTGTCTCATTGAGCTTTGTGCGCAAGCGTCTTTTGCATACAGAAGCTCTTTGACTAGGTTGAAGTGATTTTAATTTTGGATTGAAGGAAGTATAGATTGAACGATTTCCAGCTGTTTTGTAGATTATCTACACAATTGTGGGTAGTATGCTAGAGTTGAAATGTGGTATTTTAACTGGGAAATGGAAAGGAGAGTTTATTCAATTACTCAAAGTTGTTTGAACCCAGTTTTCATCGAATGCCTGTGGTGTTTCTGTTGGTGAGGACACGCTTTGTGTGTTTTCATGGTGCAAGTAGAAGATGGTGGTGACAAATTTATGAGGTCATCCCAAGTTTTGTGAGAATACTGTTAAACCTTTGTGGTTTACAAGGTCAGACGATTTTATGGTGTCAGAAAAGACCTCAGACATTCTGAGACTTTGCTGCTCAGTGAAGGCCTGTTGTGCTTCTCAATGGGAGAAACCATACTGTGACTCTTGAAGGAGTTCTTTGCTGCTGCGGAGGTAGTTTGGGGGGATCCTTACAACAATCTTCCCTGTAGCAGATCACAAGGAGACCTCTCTGTAGTTAATGCAATCAGACTTGTCCTCCTACTTAAATTTATTCAGGATCGTCACAGCGTCTCTCAGCTCCCTCAGTATGAGCTCTTATCCCATGATGAGGAATATGAGGTTGTGCAGTCTTGCCAGGAGTACATTTCAGAATTTCAGCAGGAATCGTGTCAGCTGCAGTTGCCTTGATGATGCCAGCTGCATAAATATTGTCTGCAGTTTCCCAGAATGATTGTAAGTGCTTTTCTGATGGATTTTTCACATCTTCAATACTACTCATGATTTTGTTCAATCTCTTGGAGTGCAATGGCAAAACACAGATGACTAGTGAAGTAATATGAGACAGAACCACAAATCATAGAACGTGGACTTAAGCATCCTTGATAATGAGCACGTGAAACGCTTAGATACACATTCGTGATCTTTATGTGACAGCTGAAGTTCTGTGAGGCGAAGACTAGGGGAATATTGCTAAGTGGAGTGTTAACTAAGGAAATAAAATGCAATAACTTAGTAATGCTATCATGGAATCAAGTCATCAAAACCATCATCAGACTGAACGAGGATTCAATCTTTTAGCAATCCAACTTCAATCAGTATTCTATTCAACTGTAACATGAAAGTACTGAGTGTTAATGTATATACTTAATATTTTTCTTTTTGATTTTAGTTGTGGGAACTTTTCTACAAATTAAGATTTGTCTATACTTACGTTGCTCCTTGGCAAATCACATGGGGATCGGCGTTCCATGCTTTTGCTCAACCCTTTGCTGTACCTCGTATCCTGTACTCATAATTTAGGAATAGTTATTGTTGTTTGTATCTCTATTTGCTGCACAATTTACTGCACTTGCAACACAGGATCTTGTAGACATCTGCCTGTCAGTTTTGTGAGTTAAATATTAGCTGTGAACTTGGGCTAGCCTAATGCTCAAAAGAGTAGTTAACCTCCTGTTGTAATAAAAACCTAAATGAGAGCAGTAATTCAAGAATAATAAAACACTCGGATGACATTAGATGAAATCTAATCACAAAGGCAACTTATGTTGTTATACACTAGTGTTACAGTACCATTTATTTTAAGGGGTAAGGTACTCAGACTAGTTTCCTATGAGCAATCCCGTGTTTTGTGATCTCTATTACAGATTAATATCAGATTAACAGTTTTTAAGAGCATGCTATAATCTGGTATCCCTTGCTGAAGTTAACTCTGTCAGTTTGACAACTTAGATTGGTAGCTTTGTGTTCATAGAACACCACCAATACTGTTTTGTGAAAATCAACTAGTTAAAATTTCTTCTTGGGTCTGGCAGCATCTGTGAAGGAGAAAACAGAGTTAATGTTTCGGGTCCGGTGACCCTTCCTCAGAACTGAGTTGTTCCTGATTTTTTTTGTTCCTGATTTACAGCATCCGCAGTTCTTTTGGTTAAAATTTCTTCTTATCCATTTACAGGATGAGGGTATCCCTGGCTAGGCCAGCATTTATTGCCCTTCCCTAGTTGCCCAAAGGGCGGTTAGGTGTCAGCCACATTGCTGTGGGTCTGGAGTCACATGTAGGCTAGGCAATTTCCTTCCCTAAAGGGCATTAGTGAACAGATGAGTTTTTCTGACAATTGACAGTGGTTTCATGGTCATCATTAGACTCCTAATTCAAGACTTTTATTAACTTCAGATTTCACCATCTCCCCCGGCGGGTTTCAAACCTGGGTGCCCTGAACATTACCTACGTCCTTGGATTAACAGTCCGGCTATAATGGGCGACTAGATATAGCACTTGGGGTGAATGGGATCAAAGGTTTTAGGGAGAAAGCAGGATTAGGCCATTGAGTTGGACGATCAGCTATGATCGTGAAGAATGGCGGAGCAGCATCAAAGGGCTGAATGGCCTCCCCTGCTCCTATCTTCTGTGTCTCTATGTATCATTTGTATTGGCTGAAAGCTGAATTGCAGAAGGAAATCGTTTTAACATGTGTTCATGATACATATTTGAGCCAACGTTTGACATAGTTATTAGCACAATGTGTTGCAATACAGTTACAGACAGCTAGCGGTGTTGAACCATTGTGCTCCATAGTCTATTTCAAATCAGTAGTAAAGATGCCGTGCACACAAATAGCTTGGAAGAAATAACGGCACGGGTGTGTGAACTCATTTAGTACTTTCAGTGGTATTTTGCAAGGGTGGAGCTGATCTTGTTGCCATTGTTTGCTTGTTTTACATTGTTCTTTGAGAAATTAAGAAACTGAACACCGTGTACTAAGGTACCATTCCAGCAGATGCAGTGATGTTGTTAACACAACAGGAAGCCAAGTCTGAAGGGGTGCAGCTCTTGGACAAATAGAGAATGCCTCAAGACAGGTTTTGATGGCGTATGCCATCATTCCAATGCCATCATTAGTGTGTGATGTGGTTATGATGTATTTTTTTATTTATTTATTATGATGTATTTTTTTATTCCTTAACATGCCTTTCTTCAGATTCAGCCATGTTGTTCATCCAGGCAGTGGTATCAGCTTTATTCTCAACTCCTTTAAACCCATTCCTTGGAAGTGCAATATTCATTACTTCATATGTACGCCCAGTCAAGTTCTGGGAAAGAGACTACAAGTAAGTGCATTGAACATTGTGTATTAATACATTCAACACATGTTGGTAAAAGAAATATGCTATCTAAAAATAAAAGCAATTTTCTCTTTGATACATCTTAAATTGCCATTTTTCTTTACTTGGTTACATTGGGATTCTTGTTATCGACACTAGGTAATGCTAACAGTACACTAGCATCTAGTTTAAGAAGTTGATGTTTACTATCCATAGGGCAGAAATTTTGCCACAGGAAAATTAATGAATTCTCATTTCAGGCATGCAGTGACTACATTAGACATTTGCAAAACAAGAATAACACAGTCAGATACAAAATATAACACCCTTTTCTCTGAAGTTGTACCTCATCTGACATACTCGATAAGAACACTGTATCCTGTACCCCTGTTCCCCTGTCTGTCCTGTAATTTAAGTGAGATTGCATAATCTAAGAATTAAAGGACTATGTTGTTCTGTTAAAATGTAACCACCAGGCACTGCATTGAAACTACCCAACCTATATTTTCTTGGCACCTATAGCTGGCAGGCAGAAGAGACTTTCAATTAAACATCTCAAAGTGGATTTGAAACCTGATATCAGAAATGAAAGACTAGCTCCTAATCCCTTCACCTCTTACCTGCCAGACTCCTTCCAGTGCCATTCTATTACCAGCCCCTGGAGTCTGTATCATCGTCACTTAAATGCTTTATACCTTCTCTCTTTCCCTCTCAAGTAGCAGCTAGCATTCCGTTGGGCTGAGATTATGATTTCTGAGCTGGGTGGGTGGAGCACTTGTGGAACTGAGCTCTCACTCTTAGCAGTCTCTGATTAATTTAATGTGTGTCATTGCTCACTTTTTCGATTTGAACTTTGTGTGCTGCAGAATTCTGTGTTAAAACTTCGGTTTGTCTTGTAGCACCAAGCGGGTGGACCATTCAAACACCAGATTGGCTTCTCAACTTGACAGAAACCCAGGTGAGATATGAGGGGCTTTCTAGAAACTGTTATATTACATAAATGTAATTCAAGCAAAAGCCTCTTCACGGCAATTGAATTATACCTTAATCTTCAAGTTTACATAGTCTATCCTCAGTCTTTAAGCCCTGGTATTAATCTGAAGCTACATGTGAAAATTGACGTGTATGATGAGGATGTTAACTACTGGCTGAAGACCTGGTGGGAGCCCTACAACATTGTAGTGTATTGGACACTTAAGTAGCTGACATTAGGTCTTACCCTGGATTAAGGACCCCTGCGCGATCACTGAAATCTGCTGACCAGTCAGAAGCCATAAACTATTCTTTGCCATCAGCATTCACTGGGAGAGGTGACAGCTTCCAGTGGTCCACTCACCAGAGGCCCAGGATCACTGAGGGGCCCCCAAACCCAATATGACTGAGGGCAGGATGGGGGTCACAGGGTGTGAGTTGGGGCTTTGTGGGTGGGGTGGTGGGAGGCAAGGGCAAGGGAGTGACCTTCAGCAGAGTCACCCCCGCTAATGCCTGACCATGACCATACCCCACTCAGACACCCATAAGCAAACTCGACAGGATTTGCTTTTCGAGCTTCAGGTGTTGTGACTCCTGGGCAGGTGGATGAAGCCACTAAGCAGGCCTCAGTTAGCATTCATGGGGAAGGCCATACATAAGCCTCTCACGCTGGACTTTATTGGATGGAGCCAGGAAAGTGGTGAGGGCCCCCCACACTCTTCCACCTGATTAAATGCCTCCCACCTCCAAACAGCAGAAAAGATAGCATTGAATTTTGCCCAATGTTTGTTTCTTAAACTCTCTTTTAACTTGCCACTGTTTGCACACCTACCGCTGACTTTGCCCTTTGTAAATATGCTCACTTCAGGTGGGGAATCAGTCTGAGTTGGTTTTTTCAAGATAGAATTATAAAGTATTCAGAATTGATGTTCATCTCAGTTCAGCTCAACTACTTGTGGCAGTCAATTTTCATTTTATACTGATACTTATACTGCTCGCTAGAACTGATATGTTATTGAAGGCTTCAGTGGAGCAAATACTTCAATGTTGCCAATTTGCCAAATAAAATTGGTGGAGTTCATCTGAGTACAATACAACTTTGCAGAACTCGTAAATACGCTGTAAGTGAGGCAGTGCAACTTTGCAATGACTATCCTTTTTACCCCCGAAATCATACTGGTATTGCACCAGTGTTAGCAATGCTACACTGCACAAGGTATCTTAGGCAAATTAATTTATGGGAGATTCAATTGGAATTCAGCAGATTGATAATATTATATGGTGTTTAAAAGCTTTAAAGGCTACAGTAGGGTAGAAAAATAGGAAATAATTTGAATAATGGATGAATCAAGAATGCAATGACATAATCTTAAAATTAGAAGGAAGGGTTGCTGAGGGGGTAAATCAGGACACACATTTTCCAAACACACGATCGTGGGAAACTGGATTTTCTCTGGTGACCAGAGAAGTTGTTGAGTTGGAAAATTGAAGTTTTCACTTCTAGCAGTACTAGATTTGCAGAGAGATATGGAGCAACAGCACACACTCCCTAGACACACTCTCTCTGACATAATATTTCCTTCGTGTTGCTCAGAGCCACATTTTTGTAATGCTTCTGTGATGTTTTATTTTACGACAGACATTCAGGTGGATTTCATGCCTATTCATAATTAATGGTTTCCAGTTTCACTTAATACCTCGCCCTTACCACCACCTCTTTCAATCTTGTTAAATTATCAAACTAGTTGACTGACTTTCAATCCTGGCAAGAAAAAATATCCTCCACTTACATATTGAGAAAACCAAAGCCATAGCCTGTAATCCATACTACAAACTCTATTCCCTAGCTATTGACTCCATCGCTTTCCCTGGCAGTTGACCTCAGTTTCACCAGTTTGTTCGCAGACCACTGAGCCATGCCAACACTTTGGCCAGCTATTTTCAAATCAGCAACATTGCCTGACTCCACCTTTGCCTCAGCCCAAGCCTCCATCCATACCTTTATTACCTCCAGACTTGATTTCTTAAATATGCTTCTGACCAAGCTCCACCATACTTGCCTCTGTAAATATGAGATCACCCAAAGCTTTGCTTTGCATGTCCTAACTCTTACCCTCTTTACGCATTGCCCTTGCACTTCCATTTAATCAATATCTCAACCTTAAAATTCTCATCCATGTTTTTGAATCTCACATAGCCTATCTTTGTAATCTCCTCTAGCGTCTCCTCTCTAATTCTCTGAGTTATCTGCGCTGATGCAATAGAGTCTTATAGGGTCATAGAGCTGTACAACATAGAAACAGGCCCTTTGGTCCAGCTTGTCCATTCCTACCAAATATCCTAGATAAATGTAATCCCATTTGCCAGCATTTGGCCCATATCCCTGTAAGCCCTTCCTATTCATGGACTCGTCCAGATGCCTTTTAAATGTTGTAATTGTACCAGCCTCCACCACCACCTCTGGCAGCTCATTCCATACACGCACCACCCTTTGCATGAAGAAGTTGCCTCTTCGGTCTCTATTAAATCTTCCCCTCTCACCTTAAACCTATGCCGTCTAGTTTTCAAATCCCCCATTCTGGGGAAAAGACCTTGTCTATTCACCCTGTCCATGCCCCTCATGATCTTATAAGCCTTTATAAGGTCAACCCTCAGCCTCCAACACTCCAGGAAAGTAGCCCCAGCCTATTCAGCCTCTCCTTATAACTCAAACCCTTTAATCCTGGCCGCATTCTTAAAATCTTTTCTAAACCCTTTCAAGTTTCACAACATCCTTCCTATAGCAGGAAAACCAGAATTGCACACATGTCTGCATTTAATTCCACTATGATGTGTGGCTGAACATTTTGTTCATGCTGAATTATCCTTCTTGTCAGTACACATGCTTCTTGAGAGTACAGAAATGGTAAATAAAAATAACATTTTGGCAAATCTTGGCACATCCAATTTAAAAATGTTGTACCAGTCTATTAAACAGCATTTCCGAGTTTTTAATGAATTTGGATATAACGGTAAAGTCTCCATAGTCCCAGGGAATCATAGGGCTGCTCCCTCATTAAAGAGAGACAACTGGTGGTGAGTTCAACCTGAAGATTGTCATGCCTCAGGTGAGGGATGAGGTTGAAGAGATGGGACCTTCATGGTGACCTCAGCTGATAACGACAATTAAGCCTGTGCTACTGGCGTCACTGTTGCAAACTATCCATCCATTCAGCTCAACTATGTATTGTTATTAATACTGTGATCATATGATGTATGTTTCACAATATTTGGACAGGCAAAAGTACCTCTTATTATTCGCAATGGGATGTGTTTAGGGTTTGATGGTGCACTTCAGCCTGTATGTTCAGGTTTGCCATGATGTAGATCATTTCCATTCTTAACAGTGGAAAATCTCTGGCTGTCACTTTGTACATTGACATCACTGCATTGCAATGCTGGATGTTATGTTGTTTTCACAAAAGCAGTGAAAAAAAATTTCTCTTTACATGTTTATAATCCCCAGTTCATATTACTATAAATAATCTACAATAAAACTTCAAAACAAATACACAATAAGCAGTTCAATACAGTGCCTCCATAAAGAACAATGAATGTTGCAGTTCATCACGTTTTTACCTCCCCTCAGATTTAGCCCAGTCTACTTCATTGAAAGCCCCTTTTCTCTGAAGCCTATTAAGGTCTCAACTGTAATGAATTTGAACAATTTCTAGTGAGTAATGCAGTCAGCAAAGTACTGATAGCTAACCTCAGGCCATTAAGATTACTGGTGCAGGAAATGAGAAAATTAGATTAAGTTGTGCTCTTGTGAGAATGGAGTTAAGATGCATTTGAGGAGGTGAATATAGAGAGTGTTCTATTCCATATTGTATCTGACCATCTTATGGTTGATCGTGAATGGAGTTTCTTGGTTTGAGTACAACAGCATAATGGTTATGTTACATGGTTAGTAACCCAGTCAGGCCTAAAATAATAGTATAGAGACATAGCTCAAATCCCAACTCATCAGCTGGAGTCAGTGGGGCAAGTGGTCTCTTTCCATACGGTAATGGCTCCATGATATCTGCTTATTGTGGTTTCAGCTCTCACGTCTGTGCTTGTTGGTTCTGACCAAATCCCTTCTGCTCACTTTCTGATTGCCTCATGACATCCAATAGTCTGAAGTCATAAATTGTTCAATTATGATCCTGTTACCTCATTTCTGTGTAGTTGCTTTGCTGTACTCAACATGTCCACCCACTGCATCTACTACAATATTTATTTCTGTAGGACTTCGACAGAGTTTCCCTGTGAAGTTCAGCTTTTAGCTGTCTGATCATTGTCTTCAGCCAAAATTCTCCCTTCATACTTTTGCATTATCACCCCCTAAGTACATAAAGATTAATCATCTGCTTACTGTAATATCTCATATACATGCTGCACCACTGATGCCTGAGGTCATTTTAATACTTAAGCAGATGATGCTTTGCTGTACCTGACCAGTGTATTTTTTTTAAATTCTTGACTGCCACCATTTTATTGGACTTGTTTGATATACACACTTTTTGGGTAAATCTTGTCTTCCACCAATTGAATATTGAGATAATCAAGCTCATTGCCTTCAGCCTCACCCAGAAATCATACTACTTTGTCATTTTCTTCAGTCAAACCAGGCTGTTGGTAACCTTGGCATCTGCTTAGCCCCAAGTTGAGTTAATTAACTTGAAGTGTACTGCAGTGCAAAGACAACTTGCTTCTATGTTCACAGCATCATCTCTGTCCCCCACCTCATCACTGAACCCCTCTGCATGACCAGATTGACTAATCCAGCATTGTCCTTGCAGGCTGTACACCCTCCACCTCCCATGAACTCCACTTTTCTCAAAATACTTCATATATTCTGTCCATCAGCTGAGTCCTCATTGACTATCAATCTCTTGTATGTGTAAAGTGTCTAGCTTTAAATCGCTAAATGGCTGATGAACATTGTGGCTCCCTTTTTCTCAAGTTCTATATTACTCTGAACTCCCCTTTTACCCGAATGCTTTTATACATCTCTGTTTTATTTGTTCACTATTGCCTGCCCTGCCACTTTGATACTAATCTCTGGAAAGACATCTCTTGATCCAAGACTCGACCTTCCTAATTTCTCCCTTCTGCCCAGTGTAGCCTTTTATCCTTGTTCATTTCTGAAATGACTGGCATAAAGTTAAGTCTTTGTCTTATTGCTGATGTCAAAGGTCCACCTGTAGTCTCTGACACTTACAAGGGAGTTCTTTTGGCCTCCTGCCTAACATTCCTTTGTCAGCATTTGATTAACTAGTCATTCATCTTTTAGCTTCTTGTGAGGTCATGCCATCTCTCAAATGGTTGCTAGATTTTTCTGTGCAATATATATTCCTCTGATTCATAATGATTCACTGTATGAAATTTACTATGAGGATTTCTGAAAAATGTAATCAGCTGACATATCAATACAAAGCTTTCGTTTGATCAGGCCACTGGAAGAAAAGCCAACAGTGATTTCCTCCACCTGTTATAAATCAACCTTGAAAGTGCTTCTGGCTGTGAGGAACAAAAGCACTGATATTTGTCCTGATTATGCTCTAATACAAGCAACGTTTTTGTTATGGATGACTGCTGCTCCAGAAATGACAAATTTCCTGTTACCACACTTAATAACGACCATTCTTACCTGTCTTTATAATCCTCCCATTGGGTGTTGAGCTTTGCTTCTTCTGAAACAAGTTAATCTTGAAGTGTGCAGGTTTGAATTTGCATGTGCCTTGGAATCCTTGGATTGCCCCAATTCAAAAGCAGTTGCAACAGACCAGTAAGGTGTACGCTTACATCTCCTGTTCTCCATGAACTCTATTGCAAATCTTAATCATGCTGTCATCGGGAATAGGAGGGGGATGTAGATACATCAGCAAGGTAAGTAGCAGACAAAGTTCAATGTAGAAAAATGTAAATTAAGAATAAGGAACAGAAAAACACCTTAAATGGTAAAATCTTACATGGAATAGAGATACAGAGGAGGGGTCTTAAGATTTTCTCGAAGGCTATGTTTTGGTTTTTGGGAGCTGTATTTCCATTCTCGTTATCTCACTCAGTTACATTATAACATTATTTTCTGTATTGGGTTTGATGTGGATATTATGCCTGGCACAGTAGTAGAATTATAAGAATTAATCAACATCCTCAATAATTATAACCCTTCCATTTAAAGACAGAACCACATCTAACAAGGAAAGCATTAAATTTCTAGATATCTCAGTGTTGAAGCTGGCACGTGACAATAGGTATCAGAGATAAAAGGTACTGCAGATGCTGGAGAATCCGAGATAACAAGGCGTGGGGCTGGATGAACACAGCAGGCCAAGCAGCATCATAGGAGCAGGAAAACTTGACGTTTCGGGCCGAGACCCTTCATCAGAAATGGGGGAGGGGAAGAGGGTTCTGAAATAAATAGGGAGAGAGGGGGAGGCGGATAGAGGATGGATAGAGGAGAGGATAGGTGGAGAGGAGGCAGACAAGTCGAAGAGGCGGGGATGGAGCCAGTAAAGGTGAGTGTAGGTGGGGAGGTAGGGAGGAGATAGGTCAGTCCAGGGAGGTCGGACAGGTCAAGGGGGCGGGATGATGTTAGTAGATAGGAGATGGGGGTGGGGCTTGAGGTGGGAGGAGGGAATAGGTGAGAGGAAAAACAGGTTAGGGAGGCGGAGATGAGCTGGGCTGGTTTTGGGATGCGGTTGGGGGAGGGGAGATTTTGAAGCTTGTGAAATCCCTGCAACCCATCCGCAGGAAGTGCTACACCTGCCCCCACACCTCCTCCCTCACCCCAATCCCAGGCCCCAAGAAGACTTCCCACATCAGGCAGATGTTCACCTGCACATCTGCCAATGTGGTATACTGCATCCGTTGTACCCGTTGTGGCTTCCTCTACGTCGGGGAAACCAAGCGGAGGCTTGGGGACCGCTTTGCAGAACACCTGCGCTCAGTTCACAACAAACAACTGCACCTCCCAGTCGCGAACCATTTCAACTCCCCCTCCCATTCCTCAGACGACATGTCCATCCTGGGCCTCCTGCAATGCCACAGTGATGCCACCCGAAGGCTGCAGGAACAGCAAATCATATTCAGCCTGGGAACCCTGCAGCCCAATGGTATCAATGTGGATTTCACAAGCTTCAAAATCTCCCCTCCCGCAACCGCATCCCAAAACCTGAAGGGTCTAGGCCTGAAACGTCAAGTTTTCCTGCTCCTATGATGCTGCTTGACCTGCTGTGTTCATCCAGCCCCACGCTTGTTAGCTCATCTCCACCTCCCTAACCTGTTTTTCCTCTCACCTCTCCCCTCCTCCCACCTCAAGCCCCACCCCCATCTCCTACCTACTAACCTCATCCCACCTCACGTGACCTGTCCGACCTCCTTGGACTGACCTATCTCCTCCCTACCTCCCCACCTACACTCACCTTTACTGGCTCCATCCCCGCCTCTTCGACTTGTCTGCCTCCTCTCCTCTATCCATCCTCTATCCTCCTCCCCCTCTCTTCCTATTTACTTCAGAACCCTCTTCCCCTCCCCCATTTCTGATGAAGGGTCTCGGCCCGAAACGTCAAGTTTTCCTGCTCCTATGATGCTGCTTGGCCTGCTGTGTTCATCCAGCCCCATGCTTGTTATCACGTGACAATAGGTAATTTGGTAAATTGGTAAGTAAAGTTATTTTCAAAATAATTGACCCATACAAATCCATTACCCTCAACACACCTTCAGTAGATTGGTGAGGTCACAGTTCATGCATTTCTATTGAATATGCACAAAGTTGGAACATTTTACCAGGCAGTTAACACCTTCTTTACTAAATCTCAGATCACAGTCTCTGATTTAAATTTAGCAGCTAACACAATATTTATTACAATAGCTTGCAACATATTTAACCCCATATATTAGCTCCTGAACACATGCAGTCTTGAGCTAGGAATTCTGTGCTCATTTGCAAGGAATTTATTATCTCAATGATTTCAAGTTTTCCCAACTCCCAGTTAGCTGATTATGTCTTTGTGGACTGGTTAAAAACTGTTCTTTCTCCTTTGCACCCTGGTTCAGGCTCCTTCTCTTCACCAGCCCCTTCCCAGGTAAGGTCATCCTCCGCTCTTCCCACACTCCCTTACAGCTTCCAATTCTCCCCACCTTAGACCCATTGCCTTCTCCTCTCATGGACATATCCTCCTCCTTCATCACACTACTTTGCAGCCTCCTCCTTTGCCCCTCTTGCATACTCCCTCTGGCCACTTACTGCCTCTTCCTTCCCTCTCTTTTAGGCTTGTCTTCCTCTTCCCGTTTTGCTTCCTATCCCTCCTGCTCCAACTCTGTTACGACCTCCCCAAGCCTCCTCACGGCTTTCTCCTCTTAACCGGTCTCTGTAAACCTCCTTCCAACACCCTAGGGTCCTCCACCCAATTCCCCTGCACTCTTGTTCTCTCTGTTTTGTAAATTCTTCATTCTCTGTCCCCTTTTATCCCTCAGCCGTCTTCTTCTTCCAACCCCCTTGCAGTGTCCTGTGACTTCATCCCGCACAACCTTCCCAGTCCCCTCATACTTCATGTAGCCTCCTTTTCTCCCCAGTATGTTTGTATCTCCGCCCCCTCACACCCACAACCCCCTTCTCCATGTCCTCCCATGCAGCCAACTTCTCTGGCATCCCCTACCAGCAATTACACAGGAGACACCACTCTGTGATTGTAGGAGCGTGGCCTCATCAATTATCTCCCACGTGCAGGAGCCCTGTCTCTCAGGTAGTCTCCATCAATTCTTTGTACAGTTATTCTGGGGACTTCGGACACAGATGTGAGATCTGCCCCTCGTGTATTTGTGTGCTGGTTTAGAGTGACTGCACTTGCCAACATCTGGGTTTTTAAAGGTGATCCTGTAAATATATAACAGATAACAAGAAGTTGTGTTCATATAGATCTTTGTGACATCCATCATAAAAGTACTATCAGTTCTCAACTGAAGCAAATCAAATCCTTGGTGTGTAGGTAATGTTGAGTTTAGTTAAGGTACAGTTAAATTATGACATGCAGTTTCAGGCAACTTATTATTGGAAGGATATAAGAACAAATAGAAAAAGTGCATAACAGTTTGAAAAGAATGTTTCCAGAGAGAGGCTGCTATTGGTTTGATGAGAGACTTGAAAACTGAAGGGTTTTTGTCAAGTTTAAGGAGTAACCTGATAAATGTGTTCAAGATTGTGAAGAGTTTCGAAAATATAATAGGCACCAAAAATTCTTTGCAACCGACAAGGGTACGCAAAAATAGTTACTCTGGGAATGTTTTTCAAACTCCCCATCAACAGGTGATCAGAAAATGAAATTAGCTGCCAAGTTATTGAAGCAAATCACATCAAAGTAATTAAGTAGTTACTTAAAGCAGAGGAATATTAAGGAGAATGATGAATGAGCAGAAAATTGGCATTATACCAGGAGGTTCGTGTGGAGAAGAACACTTTCATAGATGTGAATGCCAAATGTCCACTTTCTGTGCAGGAGAGGCACACTCAGGATAAGAGGTTACTCTGAGGCCAGCCCACATTTCACCTCCTGATGTTCCACTTCAGTGAAGTAGTGGCAGGTGGATTGGGATGAATCACCTGGTCAGATGCCTGGGTGTTCTGCAAAGACAAAATAAAACATTACTAAGGAGAAAGGAAACAAAATTCTCACTTGAGTAAAACCACCTTCATGTCCTTTTATTCACTTGTGAGACATGGGCATCGCTGGCTCGGCCAGCATTTATTGCCCATCTCTAGTTATCCTTGAGAATGTAGTGAGCTGCCTTGAACCACAAAAGTCCCTATACTTTCGGTACTTCCACAATGCCGTAAGTGAGGGAATTTCACGATCTATTTGGTTTCTTGTAACTCCCTTACAAATGGATTTTCTCACCGAAGGACGTCTTAGTTAAGCAAATCCTGTCTACTTTGTGTGCACATTTACTGTATTTTCATAGGCATGTGAGTTTGCAACAGGTAATCCATTTCACATAATTTTTTTTTCTCTCTGAAACTTTAACCCAAACACTATGGTTACTGTTTTCATTTAAGTAGACACAGCAACATAGTACTGATGCTTAAGCATTAATTTCCAACACCAGAGGATATTATTAAGATCTAATACAAAGCTACAGTATCTAAACAAAATAACACTTAGATATTCGGAAATCAGTTCCTCATCATACTGTAACTTGTGAACAGCACTCAAGTTCCTTCATCTTTTGTACTGACCCTTTACAGTTCAAGAGTCAGGATCGTTACTGGTGGGGGAAATTCTGTAGCCTGGTGATTAACAATACAGTGATGTTAGAATCATTATGAATTTGAAGTATATTCCTAAACCCAAGACAGATCTTGTAATCTAATCATTTAATGGTGTGTTTTCACTTTTTCTAGGTTCGGATGACAACAATTTGAATTCCATCTTTTACGAGCATTTGACAAGATCTCTGCAGCACAGTCTTTGTGGGGACCTGATGTTGGGACGCTGGGGCAACTTCAGTACTGGGGATTGCTTCATTCTCGCTTCTGACTACCTCAACGCACTGGTTCATCTCATAGAAATAGGAAATGGCTTGGTTACCTACCAGCTCCGGGGCCTGGAGTTCAGAGGTGAGGATTAAGCATTCCAACCAATTTCTGAATGGAAAGTTTAAAAATTCTAAGAGTTTATGCCTTCTCCTCTAAACTGGCGCACACCTATCTGTTCTATTAATTTATCCGTTCTTTTAAAAAAATCTTTAAATTGTGTTAACTTTGTGCGAAATGAATATTGCAATTTTTTTCCTAATCTTTCGGAACTACTTTTTATGCGTGGGGTAAAGTGGCGTTTTTTTTTCCTCTTTTTGTTTCTTTATTCTTTTGATTTGTTCATAGTAAGGCCGCAGTTCCTTTGATTATGAAATCCTTCTTGTACCAGTTGCTCCTAGTTTAGATCACGCAAGCTTCAGTAAGCTACTTAATAATGGAAGAAGGGAAGGGATAATAAAGGTGCGATTGCTGTTGTCCTCATCTTCTCTCAAATTAATGTATACACATGCAAACATACTTTCCATCTTATAGTTATTGAATAACAATTAAGACTGGAAACTCTTGCTGCCTGTTTCACAATTTCTGCAACAAGGTGCCACGAACATCAATAAGTGACCAGACTGTCTCCTTTAATGATGGATAGATATGGACCAGGACACAGTGAGAACATTGCTGCACCTTGTTAAATTGTGTTGTGCACTGTTTTACATTCAGCCTGAGAGGAAAGACCGTGTCATACTTTAATATTCATTCAAAAACTGGTACATGTTAAAGTGGATTAGTCCCTCAGTACTAAACAGAAATGACCATCTATATAGGTCCAGAATTTGAGATGAGAATTAACAGAGAAGCTATTAGTGCTTCATATTATAAAGGAGAAAATCGGATACCCACTCCTAATATAAGTACATTTATCACATTTTTGCACATTTCCGCATCTAACTGTTGAAATGATATTTAGGGTGGAGTCTCATTCCCTCAAAAAATTTAAGGTTGGTGACTTTTTTAATATTTAACAGTAACATATTATATAGCACCTTTAACATAATGAAATGACCCAAAGGGTATTATACAAAATGTATGATACAAGCCACATAAGGTGATATTACATCAGATGATCAAAAGCATGTTAGAAGTGATTGATAGGTTTTAATGTGCATCCTAAAGGAAGAATGCAAGATGGCAAATCAGAAACGTATATTGGGTATTTCAGAGCTTGAACTTTGGCCTAGGTAAATGAAAGAACAGCCACCAATAGTGATACAATTAAAATAAGGAATTCACAAAGGCTAGAATATAAGCAGAACAGATCTTTCAGAGTATTCTAGGGATGGAGAAGATTGCATTGATAGGGGATGGTCAGGCAATAGAGGGATTTGAAAACCAGGATAAGAATTTTTAAATCAGGGCATTGCATGACTGGGAGCCAGTGTAGATCAGCGAGTGCAGAGATATTTAGAGAACATGACATACTGCAAGTTAAGATATGGGTAGCAGTGTTTTGGATTACTCAAATATTACAGAGGGGAAAAAGCATGAAAACCTATCTTAATGTGTATTGGAATAGTTGAGTTTAAAGGTAATGGAGGCATGAATGAGAATTTCAGCAACAGATGTGCTGGGACAGTGATATAGAAGTTACTGAAGTGGAATTACGCAGTCTTGGTGATGGCATGAAAATGACATTTGAAGCTCATCTTAGAATCATGTCCACACCAAAGTTGCGAAATCTTGCTTAATCTCAGAAGGTTGCTGGGGAAAGGGCTGGATTTTATACCATGAGAAGGGATTTTGGAGCAAAGACTGAAGATAATGTTTATTTGATGTAAGTTTCTTCCCATCCAGTAGAAATAAAAGGGTGCGACAATATCTGGAGGGTGAAGAGCTATTCTTGAAATTGTTAACTATCTAAACTAATACACATGGTCATTATTATAAGATGGAGACCGGAAGTTGTAGTTGGGTGATTGGCAGTTTAATGGGAATAAAATCAAGGGAAGTAAGTCTCGAGGACAAAGTTATCTCAGCAAGGGCATGACAAATAAAAAGAGAAACTAGAAAAAGATGAAAGTTCAGGGCTTGGTGAGGGGCTGCATGAAAAATGATCTCGCCAGTTGGGCCAATCAAAGGCAAGGAAATGTTGGAGGCAACCTTTCAGCTCACCTTGATTTAAGTGACAAAGAAGAACTCCTTGCACATTGGAGCTAAGGAAGTAAGGAGAGGGGTTTGAGAAGATGGCTTTTAGTGGAGAAGAGAATCAGAGGGCTATCTTTGCATTCCAGGATGATCCAGAATGCTGAGCAGTTTAGCAGATGAGGTCTGATTGGGCAGATCTGTGGCAGATGGAGTTTAACCATGATAAATGTAAGGTGATGTGCTTTGGAAGAAGAAACAAGACAAGGGAGTACTCAATACTAGGAAGCTCAGGAACAGAGGGATCCTTGGATGCTTGTCGACAGATCCCTGAAGCTGGCAGGACAGTGTAATAAGATAGTTAAGACTGCAATTTTAGAAGGCATACAGGACAGTTGCCTTTATCAGTTGTGGCACGGATTATAAGAGCAGGGAGGTTATTTTGGAGCTGTACAGAACTTTGGTTAGGCCACAGCTGCAGTACTGTATTTAGTTCTGGTCACTACACTATAGAAAGGATATGATTGCACTAGAAGGGAAGCAAAGGAGACTCACCGGGTATTTCAGTTATGAAAAAATGCTGGGTAAGCTCAATTTGTTTTCTTTGGAGCAGAGAAGATGACTGGGTAGGAGAGCATGATAGAGGTGTATAAGATTGTGAGGAACATGGACAGGATGAATAGAAAGCAGCCATTCCCTCGGTCAAAGGTTCAATGACAAGGGGGCATACATTTAAAGAGAAAGCCAGGAGGCTTAGAGGGATTCGAGGAAAACCTTTTTTACACCCAGAGGGTGGTGGAGGTCTGGAATGCACTGCCTGGGAGATTAGTTGAGGTGGGAAACCTTACAATCTTTAAATAGTACTTGGATGAGCACTTGAAATGTCGTAACATTCAAGGCACAGGTCCCTAGTGTGGAATGTGGGGCTAGTGTAGGTAATAGTATATTTTTGGCAGTACAGATTTGATGGGCCAAATGGCCTCTTCGGTAATTATATGATTCTGTGATTATCTGAATGCAAAACCTAATAGTGTTTTATGTGGTTCATCCTGATCTAAAGATGAATAGCTAAACCAGTTGTTCACCATAACCTTTCAAGCCTACGACCCTCAGACTATAGGGAGGGGGATATCAGCATGTGTGCTAACGTACAAATTAGGAGCAGGAGTAGGCCAGTTGGCCCGTGAACTTGCACTGCTGTCAAATAAGATTACTCAGCATTCCCACCAACCCCTTTTCTATTAAAAATCAATCTACTTCTGCTTTCACTATCTTTTGAGGAAAAGATTTCAAAGATATTCATCCCTCTGAGAAAATAAATCTTTTCATCTATATCTTACATTGAATTGAATTAGCTTTATTGTCACATACTCAAGTAAGTATAGTGAAAAGCTTACAAGTTGCCACTTACAGTGCCATCTTAGGTATAAAACAGAAAAATAAGGAAAACCAAGTTAAACATTATTTTTTCAACTTTTTAGTAAGAAGAATTGCAAAGAAACACAGTTAACAGCTTAACACCACAGTCAATAAGTGCCTGGCCTTGCTGGACTAGCACTCCTCACAGCAGCTTGACCTCGCCCCCTCACTGCCACCTCAGGCTACCTGCTCCTGCTCTCACTGCCCAGCAGCCCCTTAATTTTAAACAGTAATTACCTACATCCAGGCTGTGAAAATCCATCGGGATATTGTATGTTTCAGTCAAGTCGCCTCTTGCTAATCCTAAATCGATGCGTTGTGATCAGGATTTGTACACCACCTAGTTAGATTCTGCATGCGTTTTGCACACAGGATACAAGGATTACAGATAACTTCATTCTGTACTGTGAAAGTACCTGATTAATGCAATTGCCCTTTAAAGAGTCTTGTGTTACTCACAATAGAGCCTGCATTTTCTGGGAAATAAACTTACTCCACCTATTCTGGGTGTGGTTGCAGCCATTTTCTGTTTCCATTGAGCATTTACGAATCACATGAGTATGGAATGTCATGCTTGCCACAGTGCATCAGAAGCTCAGCTCGTAATAATGACCCACCCCTTGCCCCGACCTTGAACTCCACCAAAACCTCACGTGTTCCTTTCTTCCTGCCTCTATCTGTCGAGCTCGTCATTACTGAGCTTTCAGATATTCCCACATGCCACTTTGAATTATAATGTCATCTCCCAACTCTGTCTCTGAGTCCTGGCCCTGCAGCTTAGTTGTGCCAATCATTGTGCCCCACGGTCCCCCCTCGCCTCTGCCCCCCCACCCCCATCTGAAACCCTGGTTAAGGCAGTGGTGGTTGTGACCATGTAAGACAATGATGTACGATAAGATTTCCATTCCCTTGACTGATGACTGCTGACACCCATGACAAGCACCTGGCTCTGCATTTGTGCTAATATGCACTGAAATACTGTAAACCTTTAAGCTCTGTCTGACGGTGCACAGTGCAAAAAGGCAAGTCAGTGCAAAGATGCAGTGAGCGTATATGGAGGTGCAAAGTGAGCGAACGCAAAAAGAGCAAGCAAGGAGCCCTGAGATGCACCCTGGTGCAATCCATGTATAAGGTGTCTGGGCCTGCACACAATGTCTTAGTGGTATCATTCAGTGATTGGAGTATGCTTTGAAGTGCAGAAGCATATTAGAAGTGGATTAGAGATGTGCCTTAAAGGTGCAGTGGAGCTTGAACACGTCCAATAACAATACCCGTGGATTAGAAAATTGGCAGTGACTGATGTCCAAGATGGAGAGCCAGAGGCACAAGCGGTTCTGACTTTCGTGTCAAGACTTGTCACAACTACTTTGTATCGGAGGGGGAGAATAGGAACCTGCATATAAAAGAGGCAAGCCTAAATAATAATGGCATGCTAATGCCACCCACTGATGAGATTCTCATCGCACTATTCAGCTTTTGTTTGAAGAATCAGATTTTTTGCTCTTGACATAATAAAACTCCTTACTGACAATCTTGCCTGTGTCCTCAACTTTATCGCCAAAGACCACCATGTTCAGTGGCTGGGAAGATTCCTCATTATTAGGCCTCAAATTAGGCCTCAATAATTTTTTTTTAATATTCTGTCCGACATCTGATCTGCCACAATCTTTGTACAATTGTATTTTTTGTTTAAGTTTAATATCTTTTTTTAAGTTGACCACAGATGTTGGTACTCTTCATATAATTTTTCTTTGGAATGTATCTATTCTGTGCTTTCTAAATATCCAAATAAATCTCTACCCGTGTATCTTTATTGACCTATCCCTCAACCTAATTTGCATGTTCACTTTACCTAACTATGCCTTTATTCCTCCATAATTGCCCTTCTTTACATCTCAAATACTGGTTGTGAACCCATTCTTCTGTCCCTCAAATTAAACATTAAATTCAATCATTTTATGATTACTTCCACCTAGGGATGCCTTCACTATGCGGTAATTAATTAATCCCATCTCATTTCACAACACAAGATCTAGTATAGATAGTAGGAACTGCAGATGCTGGAGAATCTGAGATAACAAGGTGTAGGGCTGGATGAACACAGCAGCTCAAGCAGCAAGAAAGCTGACGTTTTGGGCCTAGACCCTTTTTCAGAAAAAAATTTTTTTCTGAAGAAGGGTCTAGGCCCAAAACGTCAGCTTTCCTGCTCCTCTGATCCTGCTTGATCTGCTGTGTTCATCCAGCTCTCCACCTTGTTATCACAAGATCTAGTATAACCTGTTCTTTGATTATGGAATGAAGAACATGCTTTTCTAAGAAACTATCTCAAAAACATTGTGTAACCTCCTCGTCGAGGCTGCCTTTGCCCATCTGATATCTCCAGTCTGTGTGTCTATTAAAACTCCCCATGACTAATGCCATTTCTTTCAGAGCAGTTCCCATTATTTCTTCCTTAATGTTCCGTTCTACCATGTGATGCCTGTTAGGGGTCCTTTATGCCAATCTCACAAGTGACTTCATGCCTTGATAATTTCTTGTCTCTCTGCAAATCTGTAACCTGATTCCTTGAACTTTGGTCATTTCTCTATCATTCTAATACCATAATTAACCAACAGAGCTTTACCTTTAATTTTCTAAATGTCACATACCATTCAATATCCGAGTACAGTATGTCATCCTGCTGCTGTTTCTGTCATGAATATAAGTGCACACTCTCTAATTTCTATTTGTGCTATTGATTTGATTAAAAGCATAACAATGCAACTGCAATGGTCTTGAAAGGGCAAAGATTGAAGGTGGAGCCAAGAGAACAGGCTTCGTTCAGAAAAGGTGCCATAGCCCCAAAACCAGTGCATTTTGTTTGCTTTTTTTGTACGTTTTGATCTCTCTTCCTGAATTGCATCAGTACTCCCTAATTTTTATTTTGCTTGCATTGTTAAAATATAATGTATATTTCCCGCTTTATGCATTCTAGTTTTGACTGTGTGCCTGAATGAAGATTCTTGAACAGCCTTTCAGTTGTTTACTTTCTTTCTTATGGATGGCAGATGCCTTGTAGAACAACCCTTGCTGTAAGTTGTTGTAAAGATCTCTGCTGACAAGCTTGCAAAAACTCCGAGCAGCTGTCATCAAATTTAGAATCAAGTGTTACCTTTGATGTTGAGAGCAAGATCCCAATCAGCATTGTGTTTAAAATTTCTTTTTGTTTTGGTGGGTGGGGGTCTTCAATCCAGAACATCCTTAACCAAAACTAACACTAAGACACATTAGTCTACATGAACAACTAATACGTGCATTTATTTTGTAATCAAGTATGTAAAATTTAAATTCTCAGACTGAATGGAGACAGACAGTTCCAGGTGGAACAGAAATTATCAGATGAGTGTTAGCTAACTTCACTTTAAGTAATTGGCTTCAGGGGAGGTGGTTAGTGACTCAGGCTCATGATTTATTCCAATGCTGCTTTAAGGAAAGTGCATCTCTGGTTGTTGGATAGGGATTAGGGCAAGTTTGGTTTTAATAGCTATCACATGCTGAAAGCCCCAAATTCAGAATAGCAACCTGAATTTAGTATGAGGAGACTGCTGGTACCCTTGAGCCTCTCAGAAAGCGGAGTGAAAGTTGTAATCGGAATTTAGATCCTTTATTAATGATTTTTATGTTGCAATGACAGCCTTGATCATTCCTCTTTCCTTGTAGGCACATACTGTCAACAGCGTGAGGTGGAAGCTATCACAGAAGGGGTTGAGGAAGATGAAGGATTCTGCTGTTGCGAACCAGGCCACATTCCTCACATGTTGTCTTTTAATGCTGCTTTTGGTCAGCGCTGGCTTGCTTGGGAAGTACTAGTCACCAAGTATGTACTGGAGGGCTACAGTATCACTGACAACAGTGCTGCATCCATGCTGCAGGTGTTTGATCTAAGAAAGATTCTCACAACTTACTATGTAAAGGTATGTATTTTGCAGATTGTCACCTCAATCATATTAACATTTTAACATTATCTCTGAACGATAACCCAGTTCTATTTAACAGTATATAGATATTATGAAAAACTAAATGTTTCTATCTTTCAAGGTTTGTGTACTTTATGGGATCTCCTGGTGGAATATATGGCGGTGAACTAAAATTCCTGATCAGTAGAATTTCAGTGCCCAAAAAGCTAAATATATACTTTATCTTTCATATTGAGTCATCTATATCTTGGTTCACAAACTCGTCCTTCTTGAGCAACTTCAGCAATTTTATATTGTTATATACTGTTATATGGACCTAGATTTTATTTCTGCAATCAACCAAGCTGTATTAAATCTGGACATTCTTGCTGCTGGGTGACACTGAAAGGGTGTTGAATTTTTTTTTCCTATTGGTCACTAAAACAATTTGTCCGCTGAAATAATAAAAATGTAATTGAAGAACAAGGTGGAAATGTGATAAAAGTAAATAATGAGTTCATACGTTTTTTTAATTAACCTTGCTTTGAAGAATTTCCGTATGTACTCTAATTTAAGTTCAAGTAATCATTGGTGCTTTCCTTCTGTACTGACTTCCTTAGTGAGGTTCCTATTTGTTTTCACAAGAAAACATACAGTAAAATAGAATAAAAACTATTTGAAAATACAGAATTAGAAAAATTGAGTCAGGAGATGAAAACAGTGTCGTCTCCATTTTGTTTTAGCCATTGCCATTTTTAGAACTGTAATATCTTGCCAATACAGTTAATATGATTCTGCTAAGCCGCAGGGTCTGTCTAGTCATCAGAGTCTCCACTTATTGAGTTCATATCTTCTGCTGTGCTACTGTAAGGGAGCACCAAGAAAAGGCCAAGCATTTGCCAGTCAGGCCAGATTAATGATGTTTCACCTGTCGGCAATTGCAAGGCAGCCTTGGCAGAGACCTGAGTGCAAATTGGACCAAGTTGGTGCATTGGAAAACGAGAACTGTGCAAAAGACAACGGGAGAAAACAATGTCAAAGCTGATCTAAACCAATAAGAAGATATTGCTCAAGCCGTGTACAGTGGTAGTGAGCTTATGTTTAGTTTGCTACTGATTTGGAAGATGTCAGGAATGACCAATGTTAACGAAATTTTGTTCAAGTGCTTGCTGTTTTGTGGGAAAAGTTACCCATGAGTAATTTTAATGTCTTCGTCCTCTGTCTTCATGTTTGCAACTAGAGTATTTTGTTCTACGTAACGAGCTCTCCCAAGCTAGAGGATTGGCTTGCAAATGAAACCATGCAGGATGGACTTCGAGCGTGTACTAGCCATAATTATGTCGATGTCGATCCCACCTTTAACCCAAACATTGATGAGGACTACGATCATAGATTGGCTGGAGTATCAAGAGAGAGTTTTTGTGGGGTTTATCTCAACTGGATCCAATATTGTGCTTCTCGAAGAGAAAAGGTATTAAAAGCAACACAAAACCTGGTCGCATAGTGGAAAGAATTCCAATCGCAATTTTTATAAAGGAAATTGGTAAAAGACTAGGTGAAAGAGAACATATAGATATATGGGGACATAACAGGATTTGCAGTAAATAAATTACTCTGCAAAGAGACAGCGCAGACTCAATGAGCTGAAAAGCCTCCATTTAGCTATGTGCATAGTTTCAGATCAGATTCTCTTGCCTTTTTGACCTAGTCAATTTCTGAATCTATGTGATGCAGTGAGTAAGTCACTGCATATACTAAAATTAGCTGAATCTCGTACAAAGTGAGGTGATTTTTGGAATATAACAAAGAACTGTGGATGTTGGAAATCTGAAACAAAAACTAGAAATTGCTGGAGGAAACCAGAACGTCTGAGTTTCTCCGACAGTTCCTGTTTTTGTTTGTGGTGATAATTGGTCTCCAGTTGTATTTTGGGGACCACTGAATGGGAAGTAACCTTATTTTCTGATTATTCTATGTTACAATTCATAGCTAATTTCGAAACTGTTTTTTGATAGCAGAAGTGTGTGACTAGTGTGATCGTGAATGATTAGAATGTTGTAAAGTGATTAATTCATTCATTTTCAGAAGAATGAGTTGTATACCAAGTTATTTCAACTTAGCTTCATTCAGTAGACAATTTTCAACATCTTAAAATGAATTTCTGGTTTGAATAGTTTGTGGGGCTCCTTGGCTGCAGCTACAGGCCTGGCGTGCACCATTGTATTACATGTTGAATTGGTTGATCAGAATGCTAATTGCAGCATTCTGTTGGCCAGATGATATGACAAACAGAGAAATTATAAAATCAGTATATTTTCCTAATGTCCTTATGATGGATATTGATTTCATTCTAAACTCTAAGGTAAGAGATGCTTGCACAGAATTTGCAAAAGACTGGTAATAGGTCTTTAAGGTCACAAGTTCAATTGTTAAATGGGAAGAGCAGGTTCAAAGCTTTAGTTTTATTATTATATAGAACATATGTAGTTGAGTAACTGAACAGTATATAATTAAACAGTATAAAAACACTGCAAACGGTATTCATATCCACATTTGTTTCTTTTTAAAACAAAGCCTTTTAATAATTTCATGAGGGAGTCTGCATGTTCTAGCCGGGCATAGGTTAATAGTAATACGACTTCCTGTTGTGAGACTGAAGGGCAGATCTGACTTTCATCTGATTTTAATGATTCCTGATGGTTAAAAAGCGGCATGCAGTCCAGGCTTTTGTGGTGCAGAGGTAGTGTCACTGCCTCTGAGCCAGGAGGCCTGGGTTCATGTCCCATCTGCTTCAGAATTGCGTCATAATATCTCTGAACAGTTTGATTATAAACTAATTTAAAAGAAGCTGCATACTAGGGTTCTGTGGCATGGTGTTAACATTTGGGTCTAACCTTTGGGTCAGGAGCCTCAGGTTCACATCCCAGCTGTTCCAGAGGTGTCATAGCATCTCTGAAAAAGTTGATTAGAAAATAGATATGTTGGAAAAAAATCAGAAAGCTGCACGCTGAGTGAAGCAATCATGGACTGTGCATCTATACAATACATATTCTGATGGCTTGCTTTTTTTTTCAAAAACATCAGCCTCTATCTTCAGACAGAGATTCTACATTAGTGACTCTGTGCTATGGGCTCAGTGTGCTTGGCAGAAGAGCTCTTGGAACAGCTTCCCATCACATGTCCAGGTACGCACTCACTTTAACAAATTGAAGATTAATAAATTGTACATCAATGCTGGAACAGTGCCAGTGAAATTCATTGTTATGTATTCAGGATTTTAAAACTCCATCTGAATGCAATGGATTGATATTTTAACTACTGTAGACTTAAAGTACAGGCATCAGACAGTGGCCTTGTTAAATATTTGATAAGCTTTATCAGCCAGCAAGATTATAACATTTATTAACTATCCCTCGGCTGGCTTACATATTTGGAAATTGGAAGTCAAAGACACTAATGTGAACAACTTCACAGATTTCAAGTACTAAAACAAGTTTGGAAACAGGTGGCTGAGACACAGTTACATTATGACGATTCATTAGAAGAGACCATAGAGCCAGGGGACTGGCTGACTGCCAGTGTTATTCCTATATTTGTAAGTGGAGGTAGAATAAATTTAAGAAACTGCAAGCCGATTAGCTTAAAGTTAATGGTAGGAAAGAAAGTGGTATATTTAATCAAAAAGATGTAATCGAAAAACATCTAGGAGATGAAGCTGCAATTCTGAGCAGTCAGCACAAATTTTTAAGGTACGGTAATGCTTGACTAAACTTAATGAGCTCTTTAAAGAGGTAACAGAATGAGTTGACAGGATAATGAAGTAAATATTGAAGGCCTTTTGAAAATACAAATAAGATAATGCATGTTTGAATTAGAATTAAAGTCAATGAATGGAAGGCAAATAACACCGAACAGCGTAAAACCTAGGGGTATCGCCTGGACATGAAAATTACGGGAAGAATTTCTCCATAGGGATTGGTACTATAACCACCGTTCTTCACAATTTATATTAATGATTTGGAATCTGGAATCAGAAATGCAATTTCAAAATCGGTGGGTAAAGAATAGAAGTAGGCCATTTGACCTTGCAACCCTACTTGACCGTTCATTAAGATCGTGGCTGATCTGATAGAGGCCTTAACTCCATGCTCCAGACTCCCTTGTAGGTCAGAAATCTACATCTTTCGGTATTGAATATATTCAGTGGCCCAGTTCCACTGCTCTTGATAGAGGATTCCAAAGGTTAATGACCCTCTGTAAAAAGAAATACCATCGCATCTGGCTCTGAAATGGCAAACCCCTTATTTTAAAACTATGCCCCTAACTCCAGATACCCAGCAATAGGAAACATGGCTTCAGCATCTTCCCTGTCGGGCTCCCAAAGAATTTTATATGCTTTGGTAAGATCACTTCTCATTTTTTGTAAACTCCAATGAGTGTTCGTCCAAGTTGCTCAGACTTTCCTTCTAAGATAACACCTTCATCCCATGAGATAATTTAATTTACCCTCTTAGAACTTCTTCCAAATCAAAAATACCTGTCCTTACATGAGAGGATCAAAACTGTACATAGTGATCTCACTAAAGTCCTGTACAGAAGATACAAAGAAGATTCTTCTTACGGTAGCTAAATTTTCGCTGGCCTAATCAATGTAAGAACTATGGCGATCAGTTTGGTGAATCACACTCTGCTTTGGAAAGCTCTGTAAGTTTTGCACCAAAATAGTTTTTTCTGTCCTTTTATTCAGAGGATTGTGGTAGCTGAATGGGCTTGGAACTGGCAAATGAGTTCAGTTTCAGGTGGTTTATTTTGGTAGGAAGACTAAGGACTCTGCTTGGATAACGGGAATCTAAATGGGATAATAGAGCAAAGAGATCTAAGGATAAAGGTACACAAATTCCCAACAATACAAAGAGATTAATAAGGCCATAATAAAAAGGATAAAGGCAGTATAACGTTAAACTTCAATAGAAATAATTAAATCCCTACTTGAAGTCCAGTTAGTTCCTGCCTATCATAGGCTCATCTTGGACAGAACCTGTGTTGAGATTTTGCTATAAAAGAAGGCTTAGTTTCTCAGCAATGCCATAGTTAGCTGCTGCAGTGCTTTTTCAGGGACAGAGACACAGGTTTATAGTGTCATGTTACTTCAAAGAGATGGAACAAGACGCGCTAGAAAAAAAGACAGCTCTGCCTGTATAATAACACTGCAGATTGGTTCTATTTGGACTAATACTGGAGTTGTGATCCAGGGTAGAGTTAGACTGAGCCTGCAGATAGTAAGAGGGACAGAAACAACAATGACTACAGTTCAGCTACAATTCTAGGGGCAAAACCAGTGAACTGCATTTGTGTGGCTGCATTTTAGGGAAATAATGTTGCTTTCTTGAAAGTTGCCTCACTCTTTTCCCATTACTGGGTCAGCTGTGCCTTGTTGCTAAGTGGGTATTGTTCATAGACATAGAACGTAGTCTTCTCAAGAAAGCTGTGTTTAACATTAGAGATGAAATGAGGAGCTTAACGCGAGGAGTTGAGTCCAAGTTTTTTCAATATTTGACGTTGAATGTTGATGCTTCACTGCTTTGCAATTGCTATCTTAAAATTGTGGATTTATTGATACAGAACCATTTTGTAGTTAATTTCAGCCTGACTGTTATGCAACATATTTCCTTTTAGTAATTTAGAGTCCTTCCTATATGGCCTTCATGCACTATTCAAGGGAGATTTTCGAATTTCCTCAGTGCGAGATGAGTGGATATTTGCTGATATGGAACTGTTGCGGAAAGTAGTGGTTCCTGGAATACGGATGTCCCTTAAACTTCACCAGGTAAGACAACCTATTTAGAAATGTACAAAAGTTTCCACCTGTTATCTGTGGAGTTTACATGCCCGACATGTGTATTTCCAAGAAAACAGATAATCCCTTAATGGCATCCTTTAGCTATTTACTAGGAATTGTCTGCGATTTTGCCTCCTAATGGATGTCTAGGGATGAATGATGCCTAACCTGGTTTGCAGAGTAACCTTACATTCAGATTGGGATGAATTTAATTTACTAAATCTTGATTTGTCTACTTTTCAAGCTGTTGAGTGAATGAAGAAAATACTTCTTACTGTATCAACAGGAAAGAAGCCAGAAAATTAGCTAACTTGGTTTGTTAATCCATTTTACAGTAACCTGTTCTGATTGGGATGAATTTAATCCAATAAATCTTGATTTGTCTACTTTTGAGCTGTTGATTGAATGAAGAAAATATTTCTCACTGAATCCACAGGAAAGAAACCAGACAATGAGTCAGGCAGTAAACACTGTCTACTGGTCACAAATCACAGAGGATACTGCGTATTGAGCTTCCCAGTAACATGAGTCTGAGGTCATAAGTTGATGAGGTTATTAAGAATATAGAGCAGAGAAGCAGTCCGTTCAGCTGAGCTAGTCTACACTGGTATTATACTCTATACAAATCTCCTCCCATTCCATCTGCCTCATCTCTTTCTTTCTCAAATCTTTCTGTACTTTTTTTCTGCCACATATTCTGTTTTGAAAATACTCATGCTGTTGCTGAGACCTGGGCAAATGAATTCCACATTTGCATGGATTTTAATCGTCCCACAAATGGAAATATCCTTCCATATCTCTCCTGTTTAACCTATGCATAACTTTAATGATCTCTAATAGGAGATAATTTATAAGCTATTTAAAAAGTTATTCTTAAAGTTAACAGCTTTGAATGGCCACACAAATATCTAAAGTCTATTTGAGTTACTGAAAACTTTCAGATGAGATAGTTTAATTTGAACAAATAGTGTGGTTGGGTCACTCTTCCCTGGGACAGGCTTTTAACATAGGAACATAGGAACATAAAAATACAAGCAGGTATAGGCTGTTTGCTTGCTCCTTGCTGATCATCCAACTAAGTATCCTGTTTCAGTTTTGTCTCCATGCCCTTCGATCCCTTCAGCCCTAAAAGCTATTTCTAACTCCTTGAAAACATTCAATGTTTTAGCCTCAACTGCTTTCTGTGACAGGGAATTCTGCTGGCTCACCACTCTCTGGGTGAAGAAATTTCTCCTTAACTCACTCCTAAATGGCCTACCCTGTATCCTTAAACTGGACTCCTGGTTCTAGACTCCCTGGTCATCGAGAACACCTTTCGTGTTTACCCTGCCTAGTACTATTAATATCTCATAGGCTTCGATGAGATTCCCCTTTTTTTCTAAACTCCAGGGAATATGTTCCCAACCATTCCAGTCTTTCTTCATACGTCAGTCCTGCCAACCAGTCTGGTAAAACTTTGTTGAAATCCCTCCATAACCAGAACATCCTCCTTCACATGAGGAATCCAAAACTGCACGCAGTGCTCACAGCATTATCTTGTCAAGACTCTGTACAATTGCAGCAAGATATCCCTGTTTCCATATTCATCCTTCTGCTATGAAGGCCGATGCATCCGTTGCCACCTTCACTGCCTACTGCACCTGTGTGCTTACTCTCAGCAATTGGTGTGCAAGGACACCTAGATCTCATTGCACCTCCCCATTTCCCAATCTATCAGATAATAAAAATCTGCCTTCCTGCTTTTGTTACCTAACAAAACACCTAACTAACAAACTGACATTAACCCACATTATACTGCACCTTACTCTTATTGTCCAAATCACACTGCATCCTCCTCACATTCCTATCCAGCTTTGTGTCATCTGCGCATCTGGAGACATTAAGTTTAGTTCCCTTATTCACATCGTTAATATAAATTGTGAAAAGCTGGGGTCCGAGCACTGATCCTATGGTACTCCACTAGTCACCGCCTGCTATTCTGAAAATGACCCACCTATTCTTAGTGTTTGTTTACCAACCAGTTTTCTATCCATCTCAATATACTTCCTTTAATGCACTTTAATTTTATATGCTAATCCTTACGTGGGATTTTGTTGAAAGCCTTTGGAAAGTCCAAATAAACCACATTCACTGACTCCCCCACATTAACTGGTTACTTCCTCAAAGAATTTCAGTAGATTTGTCAATCATGATTCTCCTTTCGTCAGGCCATGCTGACTGTCTGATCCTGTCACAGTTTTCCAAGCGCTCTGCTATTAATTATTTTATAATGGACTCCAGCATTTTCCCCACTACCAATGTCAAGCCAATCAGTCTAAAATTCCAGAAACTTTTTGTTTAAAATAGTGGGTTTATACATTAGCTCACTTTCAATCTATAAGAACTGTTCCGAGTGGAGAGATGACCAACAATGCATCCACTACTTCTAGGTCCACTTCTTTAAGTACTCTGGGATGTAAATTATTGCGCCCTGGGATTTATTAGCCTTTAATCCCACAAATTTCCTCAGCGCCATTTCTCTGCTACTACTGATTTCCTTCAGTTCTCCCCCTCACTAGACCCTGCATTCCCCAACATTTTTCAGTACTCCTTTGTAAAGACAGGACCAAAATATGTATTTAACTGGTCTGCCATCTCTTTGTTCCGCATTATAGCTTCCCCCGCTTTCCGACTGAAAGGGACCTACATCTTTCTAAAGTAAAGTTGTTTCACTTCAAATACCTACAAAAGGTTCTGCATTCTAATGACCTTCAGGGAATCAAATCTGCCATTCTTAATTTGACTTCAGACCCACAGCAATATGGTTGACTCTCAGTTACCCTGTGACGTGGCCTAGCAAGCCACTGTATTCATGGGGAAGTAGAGATGGCAATAAGTGCTGGCTAGCGATCCCCTCATCCCATGAGTGAATGAATAAAATCAGTTTATACATTCTCAATGAGTTTCTTTGCGTACTGCGCCCCCCCCCCCCACCACCCCACCAACCCCATCATAAACAATACCTTTGTTCTCCTTCTTTGAAATTTAAATTGCTCCCAATCCTCATGTCTGCCCCTTTCTTTGGAAAATTTGTATGCCCTTTCCTTTGATATAGTGCTGTCCCAAATTTCTTGTGATAGCAGACTGTGTAGTTGTAGATAGCCTCAAACACCAAGTGTTTTTGCGGCCCACTCAGTAAGGCATCTTCCACCACTCCTGACTTGTGCCCTGTGGATAGTTGACGGGCTTCATAAGACTCTCTTGTATCCTTTAGATGCTCTACTGTTTGTGGCTGGACCATTTGAGTTTCTGGTCAATGATGATTGCAAGGTCTTGGCATCAGCAGATTTGGCAATAGCAGTATTGTAGGTAGGTGCGTGGGTGCTCTCTCAAATAAGAGATGGTCATTATTTTGGCACTTCCATAGCAATTAACTTTTGTGCTATGCATCAGTCCAAGTCTGGATATTGTTCGGTTGATACAGCATTCATTATCTGAGGAACTAGATTATCTGACGTACATAAGAACATAGGAGCTAGGAGCAGGAGTAGGCCATCTGGCCTCTCGAGCCTGCCCTGTCATTTAATAAGATCATGGCTGATCTTTTTGAGACTCAGCTCCACTTACCTGCCCGCTCACCATTACCCTTAATTCCTTTATTGTTCAAAAATTTATCTAGCCTTGCCTTAAAAACATTCAGCGAGGGAGCTTCAACCATTTCACTGGGCAGGGAATTCCACAGATTCACAACCCTTTGGGTGAAGAAGTTCCTCCTGACCTCAGTTCTACATCTGCTTCCCTTTATTTTGAGGCCATGCTCCCTAGTCCTAGTTTCACCTGCTAGCGGAAACAACCTCCCTGACTCCACCTTATCTATTCCCTTCATAATCTTATATGTTTCTATAAGATCCTCTCTCATTCTTCTGAATTCCAATGAGTATAATCCCAGCCTACTCAGTCTCTCCTCATAATCCAACCCTCTCACTTGGTTGATTCCAGAGTTGAATCTCCTCTGCACCCACTCCAGTGCCAGTATATTCCTTCTCAAGTAAGGAGACCAAAACTGCGAACAGTACTCCAGGTGTAGCCTCACCAGGACCCTATACAGCTGTAGCAAAGTCTCCCTGTTTTTAAACTCCATCCCTCCAGCAATGACAGACAAAATCCCATTTGCCTTTTAATTACCTGCTGCACCTGCAATCCTACTTTTGGCGATTCATGCACAAGGACACCCAAGTCCCTCTGCACAGCAGTGTGCTGTAATTTTTTACCATTTAAAACATAGTCCATTTTGCTATTATTCCTACCAAAATGGATGACCTCACACTTGTCAACATTGTACTCCATCTGCCAGACCTTTGCCCACTCACTTAGACTATCTATATCCCTTTGCAGACTTTCAGTGCCTTCTGCACACTTTGCTCTACCACTCATCTTAGTGTCATCTGCAAATTTTGACACACCACACTTAGTCCCCAACTCCAAATCATCTATGTAAATTGTAAACAATTGCAGTCCCAACACTGATCCCTGAGGCACACCACTAGCCACTGACCGCCAACCAGAAAAACACCCATTTACCCCTACTCTTTGCTTTCTACTGGTCAACCAATTCTCTCTCCATGCCAATACATTACCTGTAATACCGTGTAACTTTATCTTATGTAACAGCCTTTGGTGTGGCACCTTGTCAAATGCCTTCTGGAAATCCAGATGCACCATATCCATAGGTTCCCCATTGTCCACCATGCAAGTAATATCCTCAAAGCATTCCACCAAATTGGTTAAACATGACCTACCCTTCATGAACCCATGCTGGGTGTTCCCAATGGGGCAATTTATATCCAGGTGTCATGCTATTTCTTCCTTAATGATAGATTCAAGCATTTTCCCCAC
This sequence comes from Ginglymostoma cirratum, assembly GCA_024137785.1. Taxonomy (NCBI): domain Eukaryota; kingdom Metazoa; phylum Chordata; class Chondrichthyes; order Orectolobiformes; family Ginglymostomatidae; genus Ginglymostoma; species Ginglymostoma cirratum. Next base: position 13,144,723 of record JAHRHZ010000133.1, on the reverse strand, counting down.
TACCAAAGTTAAGCTAAATGGCCTAAAGTTACCTGCTTTTTGTCTACTTCCTTTTTTAAACAGTGGCGTCACATTGGTTGTTTTCCAATCTGCGGGAACCACCCCAGAGTCCAGTGAATTTTGGTAAATAATTACTTGTGTATTTGTTATTTTCCCCATCACCTCTTTTAGTACTCTGGGATGCATCTCATCAGGGCCAGGAGACTTGTCTACCTTTAGTCCCATTAGCTTGCCCAGCACGGCCTGCTTAGTGATAATGATAGTTTCTAGGTCCTCACCTGCTATAACCTTCTTGCCATCAGTTTTCGGCATGTTGTTTGTGTCTTGTGCTGTGAAGACTGACACACAATAACTACTTAATGCCTCGGCTATTTCCTCATTCCCAGTTATTAAATTGGTCTTCTCATCCTCTAAAGGACCAATGTTTACCTTCGCCACTGTTTTAGAATTTACATATTTATAGAAACTTTTGCTGCCTGTTTTTATATTCTGAGCTAGTTTACTTTCATCATCTATCTTACTTTTCTTTATAACCTTTTTTGTGGCTTTCTGTTGGCCTTTAAAGATTTCCCAGTCTACTAGTTTCCATCATCAGCAAGCAGCACACCTGTGTCTCCTACCTTCTAATCAGTTACCTACTCATGCATCTCCTTGTACTGTTGGTATGAAAGTGAGAACTTTTTCAGTAACTTAACTGCTGCAGTAAGATAATCTTGTACTTCACTATATGTTGACTCTTTGGCACACTATTATGAGAACAGAAACTAATCTAATTATCAGCTACTGTCATTCTATTCACAGTTTAAAGTTGGCAACAGGTGTAAGCCACAGTACATTCTATAAGAAGGAAGAAAAATTGGTTTGGTTGTTTTTGTAAGTCTTTCCACACTTGGGATTGAGAGTCTTCAATCAGAAATGCTGTCTGATCTTCAGCAGATTGACTTTAAATTGATGAATGCATTAATCATTTATTTTTGAAGGTGAAGAAGGAAAACGTTTCTGTAAAATCCATAAGTATCATTCATTTAATACTGAAGACGTTTGGCCGGGCTTGAGTTACCTTATTCCAATTAATCCATGATTTATACAGCAGTTATCTACGCTTTACTGCACACTGTTCTCCACACAAGTGTTGTGGAGTAACTAGAACAGATGCAGCTGTCTGCAATAAAACATGGAACATATTCTGTGCAAATCACAAAGGTGAAGGATATTTATCAATTTAAATTTATTTTCCTTCCATTGGGTCATGACAATGAGTCTACTTCAATAATCCCTTTTTCAGTGAATCAACATTATTTTATCCACATAACGCTGTGCTTAATCAAGATGCCTTAATGAGTTGTGTTGCAACATTTTGCAGAATTGAGCACCTAGGTTCTATTTCTTATTTGGAGGCGTTGTAGTTAGCTGAATTTAAAACTCCAATGTTGTGGATTAGACTGGAAACCATTGCAAGCATTAATTAATATGCTACATTTGATGAAATATTTTAAAGCATATTTAAATAGTAAACAGAGTGAAAGGATCTGCAATTTATTGCAATCTTTTACTTGTTGAAGCATTAACCATTTCACTGCTCAAAAGTCTTCAAGTTTACGACTGGTTACCATAATTTGTTTCAAAATGTAAAGCATAGTAATATTTGGAGCAGAAGATAATGGTCTAGCTGACCCTTTGCTATTACGTTCCCCTGTTGTAATTGGAACTAATAGCACTGAATCTGTTTATTAACAAAATAAATCATCTGTCCTTTATGATGCAATTCTTTGATGTCTGCTATCGAGATTCATTACTGTTTTATGGGATTTTAATGATGATGCTAAGTATGCTAGGAAAACTGTTTGCAAAGGCTTGATTTAGGGAATTTCCTTCAGATGTAATAAACTGCCAGAAAAGTAATTGCAATAAATGAATTTTAAGTGTAGGAAGTCTCCATGAATTTTAAAAATACTTTTAAGCATATTATCTATTCAGAAGAAAATTTTAAAGATGTGCATTGCTTTCTGGGAGATTTACTCCTTGCATCCCAGAATGACTCCATTAACTGGAATGGAGGCCATTACTGAATGCCTGAATTTTTAACATGCTCTTACAGGAATAGGTATATCTAGAATCAGTTCCAGGCTTATCTGAACTCTCAACTCCTGTGGCAGTCAGTGGAACTGTTATTGCCAGATAAAACACTGCACTGTCTGTTAGCAGTCCAGTGAGCCCACTGGATCAGCATTGAGAAAAGTGAAAAACAAGTTAAACACAAAGACTTGTTCTTTCTGAATCAGCAATGGGAGATGTATAAAAGCATTTGTGGATTTCACTGCCTCTAAAATTCTAAGACCAGTATTAATCAGACAGTTTATTTTGATGATATCATTTAGTGATGTGCAAAATCCAAGAGTTTCCTTAAGTTTGGTCTGTTTGTGTCTTCAGGATCACTTCACCTCACCTGATGAATATGATGATCCAGCAGTGTTGTTTGACGCCATAACATCCCATGAGCAGAACTTAGTCATAGCTCATGAAGGAGACCCAGCCTGGCGAAGTGCGGTGCTGTCCAACTCACCCTCACTGTTGGCTTTGCGACATGTTATGGATGATGGGACCAATGAATATAAAATCATTATGCTGAATAAGCGATATCTTAGCTTTCGAGTTATTAAGGTACATTGCTTTGAGTTGCTATACTGTATCAGATGATTGAAGTCTTTGGAGACATTACACAACCATAGAAGTTTGTTACATAACGTCTAGCACTTCACAGAATGTCCATTTCAATCTATAGCTTTGTTTTAGTTTCAGTTTCACACCTTGGAATGTAGCATTTACATAGATTCACTATTAGACCTTACCTGAAGCCCAGATGATAGAATGTGACTCATTAACTTAATAGATGCAATGGAATGGCTTGTAATTACCAGTTTGCAAATGCATATCCTTTACAGAAATTAATTTTCTTATGGAGAAAAGGTACGGGCTGAGATTGTACTGTTCTTCATTTGGTATATCTGTAAGAAAGCCTGAATGAAGTAATGAAGAGTCGTTGCCCATCACTATTAAGTCAAGAGTCCTCAATATCAGAAATCAGTGGCTGTTGATGGTCAGCAAACCAGTGCCTCTAAACTTAAACTCAATGCTGAGTCTTACTTCATATTTACAGACTTGCTCCTGGTAGAGGCAGCTTAAACTTCACCCACAACATTCATATGTCTTTCACACGTGTTTACTCCTCTTCCTGCAATTTCTCTGTGTCAGGTTTGGACTCTTGCAATTTCTCTTGCTGAAAAGGAAGGAATCTGGCTCTGTGTGTTAATGTTTACCTGGCAGCTCATGAAAGACATACAAAGTTCATTGTTGAATACAATTGGTTCTCCAAAGTCTAGGCTTGTATCAGAAAGTGCTTTTGATACCAGTGGCATTCCTTGTGGTATTCCTTGTCTGTCATTGACAAAGCTTCCAGCAGCCTAAAGCTGCCTTATGATTCTTCGACCAAGCTATTGTACCAGATTATTATCTTGATCAATTCATGGATGCATGAGTTTTATTATATTTAAAAAAAGGATGCCTTCCTCCCCTTTGCTACAACTCTCGTCGTCAATGGCTTTATTTCTCAGTTATGTTATACAGTTCAACATTTCCTTTGGGAAAGCAAACTACTTATCTCATTTCCTTGTATTCATATTTGTGATATGCAGCTGATTTCTCTGCTTAGTAACTGCACTGTAGGGGGGCACCATATCTCGCTTAAACAAACAGACATTTTAGAAAGTGTGTACGCACGAAGTGGAGATGTCTACAGTACGATATGACAAGTTGGCTGCATGTGCAATAACTTTGAATCATTGAAAAAAAACTGAAGTATGTTGCTTTCGAGTGGCTGGTTTACTGGCCCCATGAAGACATGGTAGAAAAGCTTGGATCTTACAGTCGGCTAAACTGGTAAACATATTTTGATGCTGTCACCTTCTGTATGAAATTTGAGATATTGAACTTGCCAACTGAAGGTCAGTATAAAATCAATATTGCTGTCATTTTTGTATATTTCAAATTTTCTCCAACGCTGCAACCAACCAAGATCTTTGCATTGCTGGGGCCTTTTGCACACCCTCAGTTTTAGTTGTTTTACCATTGATGTCTGGAGCCTCTGCTGCAAAGGCTCTAAGCTCTTTAACCCCTGCCTAAACACTTCAGGCTTTTATCCTTCTCTCCTCCTTTAAGACATTCATTAAAACTTACTTCCAAGACCAAGCTATTGTTCGTGCACACATCTCCTTGTGTGGTTTGGGGACAAATTTTATCAAGCTCCTTTGAAGTTGCAAGGAACAGTTTTCTACCCTAAAAGTACTTTACTTTATTAATACAAGTTGTTGTTGTAGCAGCAGTAGTTGGTTTTCGAGAAGAGAATCCCTATGGTGTGGAAGCAGACCATTCTGCCCATCAAGTCTACACTGACCCTCCGAAGAGCATCGAACCCAGACCCAAACCCCTACTCTAACCCTACATTTCCCTAGCTTACACATTCCCGGATACTACGGGGCAATTTAGCATGGCCAATCCATCTAACCTGCACATCTTTGGACTGTGGGAAGAGACCGGAGCACCCGGAGGAAACCCACGCAGACGTGGGGAAAATGTGCAACCTCCACACAGACAGTCCCCTGAGGCCGGAATTGAATCCGAGTCCCTGGTGCTGTGAGGCAGCAGTGCCAACACAGAGGCACCATGGCCAATTGATCAGCAAATGTCCATCAGCCAACATCTGTGTATTAGTAAAGGTATCTGCAGAATCAAAGGAATCAGCATCTGTTATTCCACCAAGATACTAATCTTGTACAATAGCTTGATCTAACTACCAAACAGCAGCTGTTCCAATATAGTAACATACCATAAACACATCCTTGGCAAAGGAAAAATCAGTAAAATAGATTGTCTCACATGTAATGTTTCACCAGACTAGGAGGAAAACATTGAGAAAATTCTGGCAGAGGGAATAAACTCGCACATTTGTTGTAGAAGGGAGAGATGTATGGCAGCTTCAAAACTCTAACAACTACTGAAAACTAAACTAAAACCTTGGTTCTGTGGGAGCCTGACCCCACCCATTCATGCTGCTTCTACTGTTCCAACTTTGCTACCAGACTGTTTACTTCATTGGTTTGGAACGGACTACTCACAGCTCTGTCTCAACCTCTCTTCATAAAAGGACAAAACACACCTCCCCCCTTAAAAAAAACACATCAATTACAAAGATGGGTTCATTTTTAAAACCTTTTAGTCTTACGCTGTTAGCACAGTACAGTACATATGCATTGCATTGACTCTAAGCATGCAAACAATTTAATATTACAGTCCATTACAATCCATTTCTTCCGAAACTGAACACCTTCATCTTCCTTCATCAAAGTCGTGATAATGCAACGACAATTTCGTTCTCTCGCCCTGTCATGTGGATAATTTTCAAATTGAATGACTGTAACAATAAACTCCACATAAACAGTCTGGTATTTTTATCTTTGAAATTTTCCAAAATCATTTAAAGGTTATGATAATTATACAAAGTTGGCTCTGACATATTACTGGCAACATAAATATTGAAATTTTACAATGCCAACACCAAGCTCAAGGTCTGCTTCTCAATTGTGGAACATCTCAGTTGTTGAACACACAACTTTAGGAAAATACCTAAGAAGTCTTTCTATCTTCTCATCGTCCTCTTGCAAGGAAAGGGCAGGAAAGTGGACATGAGGAATGTCGGATCAGCCATGATCCTATTGAGTGATGGAGCTGGCTCAAGGGGCTGAACAGCCAACTCATGTTCCTATTTCTTATTGTCTTAAGGTCTTAATATTTGTGCCATACGAGTGCCAAACAATGACCATGTCCAATATGAGACATCTTACCACCACCCCTCGATGGCATTACCCCCACTATCAACATCCTGGGGGTTACTATCGACCAGAAATTGAACTGGCCTCGCCATATAAAAAGAGTGACTACAAGAACAGATCAGAGAATAGGAATACTGCAATGAGTAACTCGCCTTCTGACTCCCGACAGCCTGACAATCATCTACATTGCACAAATCAGGAGTGTGGTGGAATACTCCCCACTTGCCTGGATGAGTGCAGCTCCAACAAAATTCAAGAAGCTTGATACCATCCAGGACAAAGCAGCCCACTTGATTGACACCACATCTATAAGCATCCGTTCCATTCCATCCACCATCAATACTCAGTCGCAGCAGTGTTTGTTTCTACAAGATGCACTGCTGAAATTCACCAAGGTTCTTTCAACTGGACCTTCCAAACCCACAACTACCACCATCTAGAAGGACATCGACAGGAAATATATGGGATTACCAGCACCTGCAAGTTTCCCTCCGAGCCACTGTCCATCCCACCTTTCCTTTAGTGTCACCGGGTCAAAATCCTGGAATTCCCTCTCTCAGGGTATTGTGAGTCTACCTGCAGCAGTTCAAGAAGGCAATTCGCCATCACCCTCTGATGGGCAACTAAAGTCGGGCATGAAATGCTGGCCAGCCAAGTGATGTCCACATCCTGTGAGTGAATAAAACAAAATTGATACAGCATTTGCAACTTGAGCATATGTATCCGATGCAGAAAGACGGTGCTGCTTTGAACTGGCAGGATAACTGACCAGCTCCACTAAATACAGTGCCCTTTTAAGCCTTAGGGGAAAAGCAGAGTAAGCAAATCTACATCATCTTCAGAAGTTTAGCTGCCTCTTCTAGGAATACTCATGGGTGTTGGATAGCTCAGTTGGCTGGGTAGCTGGTTTGTAATGCAGAATAATGCCAACAGCAACACCGAGGTAACCATGAAGGACCCTCCTTCTCAACCTCTCTCCTTGACTGCTGCTTGGTGATCATTGATTTAATCCACCACCTATTCATCTCTCTCTCCCTCTCTCTAATGAAAGAGCACCTCTGTAGTCAGGCATGATAATGGTGACGATGACTTTACCCTTACCTAGGTATACTGTTTTAGAAACTGAAATGGATTTTGGTTCAGAATTGGCTGTCAAAGAAAATAACCACAGATTTTGAATTTTAATGAGGAAATGGTACAATTTTGTTCAGATTATTCATGTTTGGAAGGATCAGCAACTTGTATGTTGGACAGTACAGTATGTAATGCTTTTTAATATAATCTGCATGAGCTGTATAGTGTTCCTGTGTCTCTAAGAAGTGCCATCATTTCAATAAATCACCTCAAGCATTTTTTATTATAGTCTCTTCTGAATAAATATTTATTTTCAAAAGATGGGCATGTGACAGATATTCACACTGTGCTTGAATCAGCGCGCACAACATTTTGCTTTGTAACAGTATTTCTTTTGCTGACTATGCTTTCACCCAATTAGACTGAAAGCACTATGTCAATAGCGAAGACCTGTCAGAATGCTGGAGAATTCATTGACCACAAGGAACCTACTTCTTGATGGAAACTGGCTTTCACAGCATTGTAATGGTCCAGTATTGCAAGCTGCACATCACGGAACTCTTAACTACTCAAGGCTCATGTCAGCAGTTCCCCTTTATACACAAGTGTACGTGTAAATGCTTTAAGAATTAGAACATGGCAGGTTATGCAGTGTATATATTGTCACTAATGCAAATAGAGCCACTGACAGTCAAAAGGAGCTGCTGACTTTGTGCCAAAATTTTGTGTAACATCAATATAGGCTCTGAAAGCTAAAGTAAAGAATTTAAAGAGGGAAAGAAAGAACTAATGAGTGATCTCTCTGCTGTGGTTTTTCACACACTGTTCATATCTCCGTGCAGGTTAACAAGGAATGTGTCCGGGGATTGTGGGCTGGACAACAGCAGGAGCTGGTCTTCCTGCGAAACCGCAATCCTGAACGAGGAAGTATCCAAAACGCAAAACAAGCCTTAAGGAACATGATAAACTCTTCATGTGACCAGCCAATTGGTTACCCAATTTATGTTTCTCCACTCACAACATCCTACACTGATACGCATGAACAGCTAAGAACCATCCTGGGAGGACCCATAAGTATCACGAACATAAAGAATTTTATTGTGTCTACATGGCACAGGTAAGTGTTTGCACTGTAGCACTGAAACTGAATATTTTTCAAATAAAAAGGTTTGGTATACTTTATTGAGCAGCCATAAATATAAAATAATGCAAAGTAACAAAAGTCAGTGTGTTACTGATGAGTGTTGGAAGTGGACAAAATATTGTTTCTAATTGAAAGTAACGTTACCCCCTCTTGAGTTGGAGAGATGTTAACCCTTCATTTCAAAATGATATTTTACAGTTTTACTCCACATCAGCCGAGTTTCCTTGATCTGGAAATTCTTGTGATGTGTGTCCAAATCATCAAATTGTTGCAACCCTCACCTTGATGAATATGCACAAGTTTATCTGAAGGAATTCTCCTGTTAATGATTATTAATTACAATAATGCTGGCCCCCTGTCATTCATGCTACCAGTTTTAGACAGTGCAAGCTTGTTTACAGTAAATGTGTTGGGAGATGGTAGCATAGTTGTAATGTCAGTGGACAAGTTATCCAGAGACCCAGGCTAAGGTTCTGTGGGCATGGGTTTGAACTCCACTCTTGGAGATGGTGAAATTTGAAATCAATATATATATGGAATTTAAAAAAATCATATTTATGGGTGACCATCTAACCATTGCCAATTATTATGAAAAACCGTCTGGTGCATTAATGTCCTTTAGGGAAGAAAATCTGCCATACTTACGTGTGACTTCAGACACCCAGCAATGTGGTGATCTCTTAACTGCCCTCTGAATTACAAAGACCCCATACTTGAAAGAAGTAAGGATGGGCAATAAACGCTGGCGCATGCCACATCCCATGAGCTAATAATTTGTAAAAGGTTTTGGGAACAAAATCTGGTTTGAATCTGACACGACCCAGATGATCTGTTTTTCTGTTGACTTCGTACTGGATGATTTAACAATATAGATTTATGATATAGATAAAATTGCCAGTAATGTTTCAGTGCATACTGCATTGAAAGTCAATGGGACAAGAGTCCTGCTGACTCTACATGCAAGGTTTAGACTGTGTGCAAGCCAGCATCATGCCAAGATCAATCACGTCTGTTGAGCTTCCTTTGGTAGTTCTCGAAGATCAAATGGTAAAACAAATAACTGACACCGAGGTGCTCACCCAGCTGGCCTGCCAAGGATCCACACTGTACTGAGATAGTCACAACTGAATTGGATAGATCATGAAGTCAGAACTCCTGACTTTTTCTTGCCAAAGCAAATCTAATATGGAGACATTGAGGCTGAGGTGGACTTGCATGGTGATCAATGGAAGTGCTACAAGGACACTCTGGAGGCTTCATTTAGAAGTTTAGTATCAACTTGAAGTTCTGGGAGAACCTCAGATGGAATCACTGCACCTGGTGTAACCAAATAAAACAAAAGTACATCCTCTGAATAAAATAAGTAGATACCAGAAGCAGAGAGAAAATGTAAGAGGAAACCCTGAGCTAGCAACTTGGCAGAAACTCAACAAACTGTGTTATCTTCTCCTATTTACAGCAGAACCTTTCGGGTACAGACCAGCCTTAACAGTCACCTATGTACAAACCAAGACCTCAACATCACCCCAAATCATGCACATGGCTATCTTACCTTGAAGGGCAAACAAGAACGCAGTTTAATTGTTTTACGTGCCAGAAGTTTGCATCCAGCGTTGGCATCATTAAATGTTTTGCACTCATACTAAAGTTGTGTTGCCCTTTGTTTAAGTGGGCAAATATTCACAGTACTTGGCACAAGGCTTGGATAGGAAAAGGAGGATGGAAACACTAAAGGCAGGCTGACGTTTCGGGCCTAGACCCTCCTGAAGAAGGGTCTAGGCCCGAAACGTCAGCCTTCCTGCTCCTCTGATGCTGCTTGGCCTGCTCTGTTCATCCAGCTCTACACCTTGTTATCTCAGATTCTCCAGCATCTGCAGTTCCTACTATCTCTGGAAACACTAAAGCTGGTTTTGAGACACATGGGTTTAATTTTAACTATGAATTCTAATGAATAGTTAGTAACAACTGCTTCCGAACATGGCAGAAATTTTCTTGTCACTTTATCTATTGTGTCAGGAAGGAGGTTTCCAGAGGGAACAGGTGGAAGAGAAATAAGTCTGATAACAGATAATACAGTCAATGGTAGCTGAGAAATAGCTACCATTCAGTACAGTCCTTTTATTTCTCAACCAGATCTGTGGACGATGACAATGTGATATTCCTATGTTATGTGTTGGATTGACGGAAGCTGACATACTCTTGCTTGAGAAACTCTAAAACAAGTCTCTACCTACTCTACCCGATTGTATCTGTCCTATGCAGGTTACGCAAAGGTTGTGGTGCCGGTTGTAACAGTGGAGGAAATATTGAGGATTCAGATGCAGGTGGAGTCTCCAGTGCCAGTAATAATGTAACTACAAATGAGTCCCAAAGTAGTACTTCCCATGCAGGCTCTGGACCAGCTGGATATGGGCCTGGAGCAGGTCTCCAGCCTCCAGTCACATCTAACCCGCCGATATTGGGTAAGATTTTGTTATTCAGCGGTATACTTGAGTGCATTTTTTTTCAATACTGCTTTTGTTAGTCCCAGTATTTACTATGGTGCAGTGACTGCATATTAATTGTAATTGGTTCACTTTCTATGACAGTGCATTGACGATCTGTTCAGCAGTGAACTGTCGGAAAACACTGAACTTGCTAGATGTTTTGGATAGGTTTGATGCCCAGAGTATTAAATAACAAAAGATTTCACGATGGAACCGCGAAAGAGAGTGGTAATGGACATGATAAATCACCAAAGATAGTGATCTAATGAGTCATGAATGGCTAAATGGCTATAAGAACCAGCTAAGTACAGCATGAATGAGTAAGGAAAGAAATAAGACCAAGACCAACCCAGAAAAATAAAACACACCGTACGATGCAGGCAGAGATTGTAATTTAAGTTGTTGAACTCAGTGTTGAATCCAAAATGCTCTGGAATACTGGGTCAAAAGAGAAGTTACTGCTCCTTGAAATTGTGTTGATCCTTCACTGGATCACTACAGCTAGCTGTGATCAGAAAGGTCAGCATAGGAGCACAGCACAGAACAAAAATGGCAAGCAACCTGAAGCTCAGTCATGTTTATAGACTAACAGAAGTGTTTAAATGAGTAGAAACTCAGTCTGCGTTCGGTCTCCTAAATGCGAAGGAGAATACATCATGAGCAGTGAATACAGAATACTAAATTTAAAGAACTTGAGGATAATCACTGTTTCACTTGAAGGAATATTTGGGGCCTTGGAAAGTGAGAAAAGAGGAGGTAAAAGGACAGTGGTTACATCCTCTGTGCTTGCACAGAAAGATACTCCACGGAGGGAAGGTATTTTTAGGGCAGTTTGAGGAGTAACAACTTTAGATCATCATAATGTCTGCCTTCGTCTTGCCAAGTTTTTCCAATATTTTCTGTTTATATCTCTGATTTCCAGCATCCAACGTATTTTGCTTTTGTTTTAGCCTTCTCCCACCATCCTAGACAACTTTATACTTCAGCCAACATCATTAAAACAAATTATCCAGTTATTATCTCATTGATGCATGTGGAACCTGGCAATGCACATATTGGCTGCTGCCTTACACTTCAAAAGCACCTAGCCGGTTCCAAAGTGATTTCTGGAACATCCTGAGACTCTGAAAGTTATTGTATAAATACAAGTCACTCTTTCGCAGCTGATAGGTTTCAGAGGGAGTTAAGCATTCAGTTTTAAAGATGTGCAGATTTTGTAATTGGTTCATTTATAGATATGACGGCCAGTTATTTTTTGGAATAGGGCTGGCAGCTATGAATTTTGAAGAATACAAGGCAACCTGCAGAGGGATATATTTAAAAAAAAATCTCTGAAGTAGGACTGCATCAAATAAATAAATGACAAGTCTCTTAACTCTTGCAGCTTGTAAAGGAAATAAAAAGGGGAATAAATGCTTATCGCGATTGCTTATCGTAAATAACTATTTAAAATCTCGATTCCAGCTTGCATTTCCAGTAAAATAAACCTTGCCTTCTGTGAATCATTTTTACCGTAGAACATTTTATAGGGTCTTAAATGTAGCAAAAAAAAAAACCCACAGTGCTTCATAAAGGAGAATGGAAAAGCTGGCTGTACAGCCCAGGGAGAATTATAAAGCAGGCTGTGAAAAGAGGTAACATTTAAGGAAATTTCTTAAAGCAATACAAGGGTGGTGGAATGGCAGAATTATTTAAACTCCAAGTGTGGGACTTTAGCAACCCTAAATTATTATCAAAGAGAGGGAGGGTTGTACTGAGGAAGGAATCAAAAGTTGGTAAGAGTTTATGAACTCTAATCCTACTGGAGTGTAAATAGATAGAGAGGGGCAAAGACATAGAGGGACTTAAAAAGGCAAACATGAATCTTAACCATGAGACAGTAGTCAATGGGGAGAAAAGGAGAACCTTTTAATTGTTTCATTATAGTTTTCACCAACACCTCAGCTTTGAAAATCTGGGCTTTGACCTAATATTTTTCAGGAAGTTCATTGCTACAATTTGAACAAGTGGATGATTACCAGTTGCATAAATTGTTTGAAGAACAACTTTGGGATCAGCTTCAAGTGATTAATTGAGGAAACATTTAATTTTTTTTTATTTAAGTGTAGGTGAAGCCCGTAGTTTTGAGCAAAGCAGAGAGAAAAAGATTTCCATAAAGAGTTAGTGTTTGAACTTAATCTATTTGTTAAGCTTTAGATGATGTTTGAATTATACTGTATACCTACAGATTTCCTTTAACGTTGTGCAATAGAAACAAACCAGAATGCGTTTCTTCCTCTTGGTTTGAATTATTTTCTGAAGATCAAATTGTTTATTGAAATCGAAATCAAGCAGAAATTTAATTCGCACCTACCCACCATCCATTCAACACCACGGCTGGTATAATTAAGTTTGAGACTATCACCAGACATAAGGCTATAAAAATCCATTAGTTAAGCCACTATTCCAGGAGGATGGTTCCTTAAAATAATTTGAGACTAATTGCTGATGAGTGATTTATTACAAGACTAATATAAAAGTAATTGCATATCAAACTTATATGTTCCAAAATTTACTGTGTGCAAAGCATATCATTGTTTAATTGAGTTCAGAATTTGAGTTGATTCTTTGATGAATAAAGAAAATTTGTTCTCGACTTCCACAGGCACCAGCCACAGTAGTCACTCAGTGCAGTCCAGCCTCGTCAGACATTCCCCTGCCCGTGCCTCAGTTGCCAGCCAGTCTTCATATCGACATAACACTCGTCACTCTTCCTTACGGACATCTGCCACCGGTCTGGTGCCATGCCGCCGTTCATCCACTAGCCAGCTGTCCTTGCGAAACCTGCCCAGCTCCATCCAGTCCCGACTGTCCATGGTGAATCAGATAGAACCATCGAGTCAGACAGGCACTCTGAGCATACAGTGTGGTCTGCCCTCCTCCAGCAGTTCCAGCCAAAGCATTCCCATCTGCAAACGCAACACACTGGCAGGACTTCTTGGAGCAGAAGGTGTCACCAGTGTGGACATTCAGCCAGGCAGCAACTCCAGCACAGCGTTTAACACCCCTGCCAAGAAGGATGAAATTAACTACAAAGTCCAGGTACACACTTAGAAATATTGTGTTCCCCACAAGAGGGAGACAAAAATAAATGCTTTGTTATGTTTTACTCCACTTTAACCAGATGTATCTTAGAGTCACCCAAAAAAATGCTACTCTAGAGGACGACCTCTGAGCCTTGGATCCCGTTGAGGAAGCCCAAATAGCTTAGTTTTAAATGTGTTTACGTTATCATTAGCTGTTGTTACAGAACTGCACAGTGCTGTTTTAATGCTGTTGCTTCATAATGGATGAATCTTAAACCAGTATAGATCTTTTAATATCTATAGCTTGAAGATAATGATGACTTTTACATTTAGAATCATGGATGACCCACAAGGATCCATGAAATGCAATCTACATTTATCTATTCAATTAAAACACTCTCTTTGTTATTCTTTCACTTCTGCGACCTCAGTTTTACATATAACTCAGGTAACAGACTTGTAGAAAGCCAACTCCAACTGAGAGATATCCAAAATTACTGTAAAAAATAGAAATGCTCAGTGGGTTTAACAGCAGTCTCTACTGAGTCCAATTCATTCCTTATCTGAACATCTCCAGTGATCATAATTCTATTAGTTTTAAAATAGTGATGGAAAAGGGTAGACTGGATCTAAAAGTTCAAGTTCTAAATTGGAGGAAGGCCAATTTTGATGGTATTAGGCAAGAACTTTCAAATGTTGGCTGGGAGGGGTGCGGATGTTTGCAGGTAAAAGGATGACTGGAAAATGGGAAGCCTTCAAAAATGAGATAACAGGAGTCCAGAGACAATATGATCTGGCTAAGGTGAATGGCAAGGCTGGTAGGTATAGGGAATGCTGGATGACAAGAGAAATTGAGGTTTTGGTCAAGGATAAGAAAGAGGCATGCATCAGGTGGACAGCATAGATCGAGTGAATCCCTAGAAGAGTATAAAGGCAGTAAGAGTATACTTAAGTGGGAAATCAGGAGGGCAGAAAGGGGACCTGAGATAGCTTTGGCAAATAGAGTTAAGGAGAATCCAAAGGGATTCTACAAATATATAAAGGACAAAAGGGTAAGTAGGGAGAAAATAGGGCCCCTTAAAAATCAGCAAGGCTGCCTGTGTGTGTCCCCACAGGAGATGGGGGACATACTAAACAAATACTTTTGCATCAGTGTTTACTGTGGAGAAGGATATGGAAGATTGAGAACATGGGGGAATAAATAGCAACAGCTTGAAAAATGTCATATTATAGAGGTGGTGGTGCTGGAGGTCTTAAAATGCATGAAGGTGGATAAATCCCCAGGACCTGATCAGGTGTACCCTAGAACTCTGTGGGAAGCTAGTGAAGCGATTGTTGGGCCACTTGCTGAGATATTTGTATCATCGATAGCCACAGGTGAGGTGCTGGAAGACTAGGAGTTGGCTAACGTGGGGCCACTACTCACTAAAAGTGGTAAGGAAAAGCCAGGGAACAATAGACCTCTGAGCCTTCCATCAGTGGTGGGCAAGTTATTGGAGGGAATCCTGAGGGACAGGATTTACATGTGTTTGGAAAGGCAAGGATTGATTAGGGATAGTCAACATGGCTTTGTGTATGGGAAATTGTGTCTCTCGAACTTAATTGAGTTGTTTGAAGAAGTAAAGAAGAGGATTGATGGGGGTAGAGCGGTGGACATGATCTATATATACTTCAGTAAGGCATTCGACAAGGTTCCTCATGGTAAACTGGTTAGCAAAGTTAGATCACATGGAATACAATGGGAATGAGCCATTCGGATACAGAACTGGCTTGAAGGTATAAGACAAAGGGTGGTGGTGGAGGGTTGCTTTTCAGACTGGAGTCCTGTGACCAGGAGGTGTGCCACAAGGATCAGTGCTGTGTCTACTGCTTTTTGTCATTTATATAAATGATTTGGATGTGATCATAGGAGGTATGGTTAGTAAGTTTGCAGATGACACCAAAATTGGACGTGTAGTGGACAGCGAAGAAGGTTACCTCACGGTACAACAGGATCTTGATCAGAGGCGCCAATGGGAAGCAGATGAAGTTTAATTTAGATGAATGTGAGATGCTGCGTTTTGGAAAGGCAAATCAGGGCAGGACTTAAACACTTAATGGTAAGGTCCTGGGGTCTGTTGCTGAACAAAGAGACCTTGGAGAGTAGGTTCAAAGTGGATTTGCAGCTAGACAGGATAGTGAAGAAGACGTTTGGTGCTTGCCTTTATTAGTCAGTGCATTGACTACAGGAATTGGGAGGTCATATTGCGGCTGTACAGGACATTGGTTAGGCCGCTTTTGGAATACTGCATTCGGTTCTGGTCTCCCTGCTATAGGAATGATGTTGTGAAACTTGAAAGGGTTCAGAAAAGATTTACAAGGATGTTGCCGGGGTTGGAGGGTTTGAGCTATAGGGAAAGGCTGAATAGACTGGGGCTATTTTCCCTGCAGCGTTGGAGGCTGAGGGGTGATCTTATAGAAGTTTATCAAATCATGAGGGGCATGGATAGTATAAATGGAAAAGATCTTTTACCCATGGTTCAAGGAGTCCAAAACTTGAGGGCATAGGTTTAAGGTGGGAGGGGTAAGATTTAAAAGCGACCTAAGGGGCAACTTTTTCACACACATGGTGGTGAATATACGGAATGAGCTGCCACAGGAAGTGGTAGAGGCTGGTACTATAACAACATTTAAAAGACATCTGGATGGCTATATGAATGGGAAAGGTTTAGAGGGATATGGGCTAAATGCTGGCAAATGAGGCTAGATTTATTTATTCTATTTGGTTGGCATGGACGGGTTTGACCGAAGGGTCTGTTTCCATGCTGTACGTCTCTATGACCCCGTGACTCATAAAATCAGAATGAATCCATGCATTTGAACCAGTGTGGGAAACTAATAGGTAAATCCTGAATGATTTTATGCTGTAGAAACATTTCTGAATATTTTTAGCTGTATGTTCCGTCTCTGTGGTGTGTAATTTAGTTTTTTTATGAAGTTATTGAAAGACTTAATAAAACATTTGGTAAATGTAAATCTGAAGTCTTTATGCCAATTTTACATTTGTCATTTGGGGGCAGCTGAGTGATCCATCCAAATGTCCTGGATGGATCCATTCAAGTGTTATATGGTATCTAGGTATGGTTATATTAAACTATATAATTTGAATATTGATTTTTGTATTTTAATTTCTTCGATGTGATAATAAATTATACACTGATGTTTCTAAAAGCATGATAAAATATCACCATAAAAATCATTTAAGATTTACCTTCTGTTTGGGAGTTCTATCTGTTCATCATAAACAAAATGCAAATACGTAATAGTGCAATTGTTTGCTGCTGGCTTCCTAATTAACTAATCATTGGATCATTAACAGTCAGAGAGCTCACTGTGTTCTTGCTGCAGAGGCTCAAATACTTAACATTAATTTAGACCGCTTTTGCATTATAAACTGCTGGAAGAAGCAAAATATCTCAGAAGTAACAGATCCATGATATATGCCTATAGTATGTGCAATTATCAGTGATTTGTTACTGTCTTCTGCCCAGTGTGCCTCTACTCATTTCCCAGGTGAGAAGCCATGTTGTTGGTTGGATGAATGAGCTGCAACACTGATATTTACGGGCAGCTGCTGTGACTACCGGAAGCAACAGGTGAAAAAAACACTACCTTAGACAAGTCTAAGGCGACACCAGGATATTTTTCAAATTAAGGCATTAAACTGCAGTGTGAATACGTTGGTGTTTTTCTGAACCCAGTCACTGCTATAATTAGCACAGATAGGACAGAAGACCACAGGTAGGAAGTGTATCAGTATGTGACTGAATTCAGTAGATCACTTCATTCAGAGAGAGATTTCGAAACAACAATCTATGAACATTAGAGAGAAATGGGAAGGTGATAGCCTGCCTGTGAAAATAATTAGACAAATAGATGAAAAACAGAAACTAAGAAATATTAGAGCATCTTCATAAACTTCTGACGATGTCAGAATTTCATTATGTAGCACTGTTGAAGTCATGTAATGTCGATGAATAAAAATCTGTTCTCAGTTTTCATCCCTGCTGTAGTACTGAAGACATGTGGTCCAGAACTAGCCACACTGCAAGTCAAGCTGCTCCAATACTGTTACACACTGGCATCTACCCCGCAATGTGAGAATTGCCCAGGGATTTCCAGTTCACAAAAAGCAGGACAAACTCAATCTGGCTACTTATAACGTACAATACTTTCAATGGTACCGTTACTGAGGCTAGTTTTCAAATCCAGACCTTTTTCCTAATGAGTTCAAATTCTAACAATTGTTATGATACAAGTTGAACCCATAAGTCTAGAGAATTTGCTAGTAGTCTCTAGTAATAATAATTAGGCAACCTTACTGAAACATAGAAGATTCTTAAGGGCTTGACAGAATAGCTGCAAAGAGATTGTTTCCCCTTGTGGGACAGTCTAGAACCAAAGGGCATGATGTCAGAGTAACAGTCACCCATTTAAGACAGAGATGAGGAGGAATTTCTTCTGTCGGAGGCTAGTGAATCTGTGGAATTCTTTATGCAAAGAACTATAAAAAACAGAACTATATAGCACAGGAACAGGCCCTTTGGCCCATAATGTTGTGCCGAACATGACGCCAAATTAAACTAATCCCTTTTGCCTGCCCTTGGTTCACATCACTCCATTCCTTGCATACTCACATGCTTATCTAAAAATTCCAGTAAATGGCCCTATATTACCTGCCTCCGCCACCACCTCTGGCAGCATGTTCCAGACTCCTACCTCTCTGTATAAAAAAAATTTGCCCCTCTCACCTTAAATGCATGCCCCCTAGTTTGAGACATGTCAGCTCTGGGAAAAAGATTCTGACTGTCAACCCGATCTATGCATCTCATAATTTTATAGACTTCTGTCAAGTCTCCCTTAGCCTCTGCCACTCCAAAGAAAACAGCCAGTCCTTATAGCTCATACCCTGTAATCCATATAGCATCCGGGTAAACCTCTTCTGCACCCTCTCCAAAGCCTCCATATCCTTCCTGTAATGTGGCGACCAGAATTGAATGCTCATACTCTTAAGTGTGGCCTAACCAAAATCTTACTGCAGCATGACATTCTGACTGTTGCACTCAGTTCCCCACCAATAAAGACGAGCATGCCATACGCCTTCTTACCACCGTATCTACTTGCGTGGCCACTTGCAGGGAGCTATGGACTTGGACTATAGTGGCTGTGTCGTTAAGTATGCTCAAGGCTGAGATAGATGTTTAATCAGCAAGGGAATTGAGGGTTATGGGGATAAGGCAAGAAAGAGGAGTTGAGGATGATCAGATAAGCTATCATTTCATTGAATGGTGGAGGAGGCTTGATGGGCCGAATGGCCTACTTCTACCCTTATATTTTGTACAGTGGTAACCTTTTGATTACTAG
Organism: Ginglymostoma cirratum; assembly: GCA_024137785.1. Classification (NCBI taxonomy): domain Eukaryota; kingdom Metazoa; phylum Chordata; class Chondrichthyes; order Orectolobiformes; family Ginglymostomatidae; genus Ginglymostoma; species Ginglymostoma cirratum. The sequence continues at coordinate 13,125,666 of JAHRHZ010000133.1, read as the reverse complement.
TCTAGTGACAATACCACTCAGCCACACTACAAAACCAATACCTTCCAAACCTTTGAGTTCTACCACCTAAAGCATTAGTGCAGCAGATGGGAACAAACTTGCAAGACCTCCTCCAGGTCACAGTCCTGATTTGGAATGATATCTCCCTTCCTTACAGCATAGTGGGGGATACTGCCTTAAGCGGTTTAAGTGGCTCACTGTCACCTTCCCAAGGGCAATTAGATATGGCCAAAAAAAATTTAGACCCTAGAGTAATTTTGCATGTTAGACTTCACTCAAAGATCAACTTTGTTTCCCTCTTGAGCCCCACATGAAAATGGTATTGCTTTCAAATTGTGACCTATAACAATGGATCAATAATAATAGATAAAATCAAATCTATTCCTGAACGTATGACCAATTGAATATTGTTGAAATTTGAATTTCTGAAAGCCAAAGCATCTTATCGCACAGTTGGATTTGCAGAGTCGTCTCACAGTGCAACTCAGTTAATGTACAGTCTTACCACAGCAGTGAGACCAGTGTAGTTCTAGAAGTGCTGATTTTTCAGCTGCTGAAATACAACACTGGGTGGAATCTGCTCATTCTCTTGTGAGCAATCCATTGTGATGAGAAGTTTTCCCCTATCTTCCCAGCATGTAGCTGACTGGGGGAAAAAATGCCCCTGTGATAACTGTAAGCTGATCATAGCTGAGGGCTAAACAGCGGTGCAGGAATTGGCGTTTTTGATTTTCTATGGACTAATGTACATTTAATAGTTGTCAGTGAGTTAAACGGTAATCCTTTAAAAGGGAAAAGATGTAACACAAGCTATGCTATTATTCAGTACAAAGATAGCCCTTTGTATAGACAGAATGTTAAGTGATTAAAGTAAATACCAACTAAGTGGTCAAACATTTCTGCATCAATTAAAAGTCTGGTGATGGCTAATTATACAGCTTGGAAGGCTACTGTAAGAATTGAGATTCAACATTGGACTCAGTATATGAAACATGACAAATGTTCTGGTGCACAGATCTTCAATAAGTTGTATATCCTATCAAGCATTACCAAGTATGATAAAGGTGGTAACAGTGGTGCATGTATAACTATGTTGGAACTTTGTCACCCTGAATTTAACATGGAAACTTGCAGTTTGGAATATAAATGGATTTTGAACCTGAGTGCCAGATTAGTATCCCTGTGTAAAATATTTGCCAATTAGTGACGCTCGTTTTTTTTCCTGATTATTCTGGCAGATAATTGACACTGGCCAAGTCATGGAAGCCATCAATGTATCCAAGAGGAGGGAGCTTCACTGGCCAGATGAAGCAATCCGAATGCGAGCTGGTCGAATCAGCTGGAAGGACTGGAGCCCTCAGGAGGGCATGGAAGGCTATGTAAGTTTCCCTGTCCATCAAGACTTCCTCCATTTTTTCATAAATAGCGCATGAATCTAGTGTGAGTGTAGCTGTTTTTAATATGGCACAAAGAATTCATAGGTATGCACTGGAAGGGTGAATTGAGAATTTATGAACAAGTTGGTATATGGGAGAAAACAACAAATGCTGGAGATCACAGCAGGCCAGACAGCGTCCATGGAGAGAGAACAAGCTAACGTTTCAAGTCTAGGTAGCTCTTCATCAGAGCCAAGAGTCATCTGGACTTGACATCAGCTTGCTGTCTCTCCATGGATACTGTCTGACCCGCTGTGATCTCCAGTATTTGTTGTTTTCAGTGCAGATTCCAGATCTGAAGTAATTTGCTCCAACTTGGTAAAAAGGAGGGCATGAAATCATTTAAGCTAGATTGTGTGTATTTGATTTTACAACTGAGAAGCTAAGACAGTAGTAAAGTGAAATGATGATATTGCTACTGATAATCAAGTAGTATGAAGTGAAATTCATTATCATGATGAGCTTTACAAAATTTCATTATATTTGAATTCAAGTTAATGTTGGGTGATGCCAACAGCTTTAGTAAATAGTGGTAGAAATATGTTTCTTAATTTGATTTTATCTTTCTCTGAAATTATAAATATCAGCTATAAATGCACGACAGTAGTTTAAACTGTGACAAGTTTTCAGAATGTGCTCAAACATCTCGCAGCCAATGAAGTACTTGTATAGTTTGTTCACTGTTGTAATATAGAAATTGTGGTGGTCAAAATGCACTTGCAGATAATTTTATGGACCAGATGAAACCACCTCAGAAATATATTAAGAAGATAGCCTAGACCCCAACTTTTTCTTATTGCCTTACACTTGCCTTTTAACAATATGTTCCAGATGCAATTCAATTAGTCAAACTACCAAGTGTAAAGCAAAATATACTTTATTCTTACGTTATAGCTAAAATACAACAAAAGAAAGATGAATTAGAATAACTTAGCGCCAGTTGAACACTTAACAGCCTAATAGATTATTTAATTACTGAACAGCAACTGTTCCAAGATAGTAACAATAAACACACCCTTGGCAAAGGCAGTTTCAATAGATTGTCTCAAACGCAATTCTCTGGTCCAGGAGGAAAGAACATCGGGAGAAAACTGTTTATGTGTGTGTGTGTGAGGGAGGGGGGAGAGAGAGAGAGAACTCAAGCACTTTGCTGTTGCAAAATGAGAGATGTATAGTAATAGTGCTCTGCATTTGGGGAATATCCCTACCCTTCTTTGATTAGTGTCGCAGGATCTTTTATGTCAACCTAAGACACATGTGACCTTTGTTTGATTTCTCATCTGATAGGCGAGACTCACTCAGTTCTAAAATACTCGCCAAGATTATACACTGGAACCTCTAGAACGGGATCAAACCCACAGCCTTTGAGTCTAAGGCAAGAGTACAACCACTGAGCGAAGCTTACAGAATTGTGGCTATCTTTTAAAATGTGCCTTGACTAGATTGACAGCAGGAAATAGAATTAATAGGAAAGAACTGCAAATAAAAGTTGCAGGTCTTGAAAGTGTTAGAGCCCTGGCTTTTCATGCAATGCACAATGCATCATCATAATCATCATTCAGTCATCCTTTGAAACTCTTACAGTCTGTGTTCTTTGTAATTTGCAGTATTGGGATTCTTCAAACTAAGTTCCAACCAAGATTTTCAGTCAGAATGTTATCCCTCTTTTGTTCATGAACTGAGCTATACAAATTCAAATTGCTTGACAGATACAGACTAGCTTGTTTACAGCTTCATTGCCAGTCTTCTCTTCACTGACAAATAAAACAGAGAAACAATTGGACATTTTTCAACAAGAAGTCTAATGAACACACAGCTATATTATTATAATATCAGTAACATATAAATTTGCTAGGGTTCTGCTTTACACAAATTTCCAAATACCTTATCCTGCGTATTTTGTACCAAATAATACAATCCAGTTAAAAGTATGCCAGGAAAACTAAGCAGGTTTGGCAAAATCTGTGGAGAGAAAGAAGAGTTAACATTTCAGTTCTGTGACCTTTCTTCTGATAAGTGTGGAGCAAGGAGTGGGTTGGGACAAGGACAGTTGGAAGGTCTGCATGAAAATCAGTAGAGATTGAATGACAGGACAGCTAGTCTTCCAGGGCCACAGGAAACAGTAATGAGACAAGAAAAGAAGCAAACTCAATAGTCGAGGTGTGCTGCTGACTAAAAACAAACAAAAGAAACAAATAGAGCACAGATTAAGGTCTGAAACTATTATACTCTATGTTGCATCGATTGCCTGGTGCACGCTTTCACAAAAGGACAGTATAAGGGTCAACGCAAGATTGCACATGAGCTGCTATACAGTACCCTGACCATTACAACTGGGACTACCCTCAACGATCCAATTTCAGGAATTGTTTTAATGAGAGGATATTTGCACAGGGTTTGACTGCAATTACAAACGGGCATCATACAAATAAGTACAGTTAAGATTGGGTCACAGCTGATTTCAATGAGAAATTTGGTTTTAATTTTTATTGAAACTGTACTGAAAAGCCAGAATAGCTGCTTCAGTATTGATCTCCAGTCTCAGTGGTGGAGGGCCAGTAATTGGGGAGGGAAAATAAGGGTGATCTCTGGACCTCCATTATCCTCCTTGCTCTATCTAAGCACCTTAAGATCTGTATGACATTGTTTAGTACGATCTGCCTGTACTGCTCACAAAACAAAATGTTTCACTGTACTTAGGCACATGTTACAACATTAATTAAAAAAAAATTAAATCAAAACAAATTGTTTCAAAATGACACATGATGTACATAACTGGGGAGGGAAAGAAAAGTAAGAAAATAAACACAAAACAGCTTAAGTATATTCCAGGGCAGTTTTAGGTTAGAATGAGTACATTCGAGGTCAGTGAAAACATTGGACAGAATAATTTGCTCTATTGATCATGAAAATTCTTTATTCCATATTCCTTTGCTGTCAACCAATTCATTACTTCTTTTCTGTACTAGGTGATTCACCGTTGGGTGCCTTGTAGCAGAGAGCCAAGTAGCAGATCCCACATAGACAAGACGATCCTGCTGGTTCAGATTGAAGACAAGTATGTTCCCATCATTGAGTGTGGGGTCCTGGAACTTGGAGCTAAAGTTTGAAACACTTGTAGCAGTTGCTCAAGTGCGGAAGATAGAAACAGGAGTAAATCTCTCTCTGCCATCCTGTGGTCTGAAAACATTACTGCAACAGCTGGAGGCTGGATTAGACTATCCAGAATGTAACTCATGCAGTAGGGATGTTGCTTTTGTCAGAGCTAACTGACATGTAAAAGGAAAACTGCATGGAGGCAGAACTCTGATCTAAAATTATATTTTGTTTTTTTTAAACCTATAAGAAATTCTATGCATTTCATATGCTTTAAATAACATTTTTCTTAAGTTGTTAAGTAGATTTTGTTGAGTATTTTGTCTGTGTTTGTTTATTTATTTGCCAATACTGAGAATGCCCTAGTTTCATGCAGTGCACGTTTAAAATCTCTTAAAAAGAAAATATTGTTTTTGAAGTTATTGATAGGTTAGAATTCTATTGACCATACAAAAGAACTCTAATGTCCAGTTTAATCATTTCACTACTGTCTCATTCCTTCTAAGTTGTAACTGTGTTGAAGACAACTGCACTAATTAACAACAATGCACTAAATATTTCTGAACTTGCTCAGAGCTTTTTATTTATACAAATGCCATTATATTTTAAAATGCCTTTCGGGATGAGGACATTAACCATCAGCTCATGTCATGCTCCAGTCTCGCCTTTACTCTTTTTATTTTAACTTGGAATTTATTTTGTTTCAATAGAACTTGTATACAGTTGTATAATTTTCTTTTGATATTTATTACTGTGAATTATTTTTTGTTATAACAGCTTTTGTTTCCATACATTCAGGGAAAAGAAATTTTAAGATAAAGTTAAAAGCGGGTTCAGCATTAGTTTTGCTGGACTGAATTGCAAAATGACTGGATACAGTTCACTGTTTCCTCACAGGCCGTGCAATTTAAACCGTTTCACTCATGCATTAAACAACCACCACCGGAAAGCATATATCAAGGGGACGGGTGCTTATGTGTATGTATACAGAAAACTTGTAAATAATGTAGTTGATGTTTAAAACAAAGACAACAGAAGCCTAAGTAAAGATTTTTTTTCGCAGTGTACTGCATCTGAAACTAAATACAGTATTGAAATTATGATCAATAAAGAAATTTTATAAGAAAGCAGGTCCTTTTTGGTGTAACATTTTGCTTCAATTTTACTTAATCCTTGTATTGGAAAATACAGTCCTGTGTTTATTGTATACAGACCGAGATTCGAAAAAGTGTGATAAAGATTTAATATTTTCAAAGGCTGAAGGACTGACATCCACAAAGATCAGACAGATTTAAGGCAACTGGTGAAGAATCAGAGGGGACAGTTCTTTTAACATAGCAGGTAATATATTCCAAACCCGAATAATTACAGGTTAAGTACGTACAAATTCAATAGCAGCCAACAGAAGGGAATTAAATCTTGACGGAGAAAGAAGTTGCAGAATATTGGGCAACAGTGGGGCACTGAAACTAACAAACAGCCAGTGCTGACTTGATGGTCCGAATGTTACTGCTTCATTCTGTAAAAGAGCTTTCAAATGCTCAGAATATTCCACAGCCTACAAAGTAAACATCAAGTCAAGCCACTGTTGGTGGCAAACCTTTTCCCAGAAAGGTCTTGTAACCACCAATACCTGATAATATTTTTCAGTGATGGATAACTATTGACAAGAAAACCATGAATGCTATGAGATCCTTTGCATCCATCTTTGAGGGTAGGCTAAGTTTAATTTAGCATGTCCAACCATACATCATGTCATCAGTACTGTTCTGAAAGGTCAGCTGACACCACCTGGAGTGGTATTTAAACCCCGTCACTTTTTCAGTCAGAGCCAGAGTTGCCATAAAAATGAGTTTATAAAGATACTGTGTTTTTTTCTGAGACCTTCTTTCATTGTAAACCCCACCCCCCACGTCCATTAAAGAGAATCAGTTACAATGCGGGAAAATTTAATTTGAAGATTACAAATCTTGACAAAATACATTAGTGCACAATCTATACTGAATCAATATTTATATAAATGTCTTGTACCACATGTGTCACAGACCAAAGTGCTGTTTGGAAGGAATTCCAAGATTTTGGCGCAGAGACAGTGAAGAATGCAGCAATATAATTCTAATGTCAGGATTGTTTGGAAGATGCTGTGAAAAAGCCTTAGAGTTGTTGCAGTGCATTATGTATACACTATTTTCAGTGGTGGAGGGGTTGAATGTTGAAGGCATTAGATGGGGTGTCAGGCAAGTGGAGAATATTTAATTACACTCTTGTGCCTTGTAGATGCAGTACAGGTTTTGGCACTGGAATAAATCCTAGAATGTCCTATCATATACCTTAGTAGGAGCACTTTTCATCTCACTGCAGCCCACTTTCTAAATGGGCACTCATGATGGGCAATAAATGCAATGTCCTTATCTTAAGAATATCACAGACTCTAACTCTATTTAAAAGAATCTTAATACACTATGGCATTTATTCCTTAACTGTCATATAGTCTACCATGATCTCACTTCCCATAATACTCTTTGTTGTTTCTATTTAAACAATCATCCAATTACCTCTTGAACACCTCAGTTGAATCTGTCTCCACAATTCTAGGTAGTACACCCCAACCCAGACCACTCACGATGTGAAAAAATTTTCCTTACCTCCCATTTGCTTTTGCAGAACACTTTAAAACTGTGCTCCTTGGTGCTCATTTATGAGCAGAAGCAGCTTCTTCCTATTTACTCTGTTCAGATCACTGATGATTTTGAAAATTATCAACTCTTCCTTCAGCCTTCTTTCTAAGGAAATCAGTCCCAGCTTCTCCAACTGATACTTAACTGAAGTTTCTCATCCTGGAACCTTGGAGGGGAATTGATAGATGATTTTCATGTACACTTATTGTCCTTGTTCTTTCTCGATAGCAGAGGTTATGAGTTTGAGAAATGCTGCCAGTGGATACTTGGCAAGTTGCTGGTGTGCATTCTGTACACTTTACAGTCCACGTGTCAGTAATGAAGGACTTCGATGGAAATGCCAGGTAAGAAACTTGTTCCACATTGTTCCAGTTTCATCCAAGTAAAGGATTATTCCACCACACCTCTGATTTTATGTCGTAGATAGAGGAGAGACTTTAGGATCAGGTGGTGAATCACTTTAGCAATTTTTTTTTTTAATACCCTCTAATCATTTGTCTTCACCACAGCATTTAGATCCAGTTTAACGATGGTCCTCTGGTGATCCCCAGTTTATTAATAATCTGGAGAGAAGGTTGAGGTGTTCAGTAATGGTAAAACCATTGAATGTCATGGATAAAGTGGTTCTAGCATTTGCCTGTTGAAAATGGTCATTGCTAGGCAGTTCTGCAAATGTTACTTGTCATTTTTCAGGCTAAACCTGTATCCATGTTGTGCTGATTACGGGTATAGACTGATCCATTATATGGGGAATAATGAAATGGAGTTGGGGGCTATGCTAGATAACCTTGACTGATCTCAACCAGCTACCTTTGGGCTCAAGATGAGTCTACCCCCTAGAAATATCTTCCTAATGTTCATTAATTTTCATTAGACTTTAGTTTCCTCGGTGATGCATTTGATAAAATATTGCTTTGATGACCAGGGCAGGCACTCTGCCTTTCACCTCTGGATAGCACTGATGACTGCATTAAACAATAAATTCAAAGTCCTCAACCCAGAACAAGCAAAGGAAAAAAGTGTCTCACTGGTTGTGGTGGTGTTATAAGGCTGCAATGGCAAATTGTTCCCATTCACTGTGGTTTGACACTATCAAAATTCAAATCACCACTGGTGTGGATAACAGTGACATCCCACAGTCCATACATTTAAGCCATACAGAGGCTTCTAGTAGAGTTGTTAAATATAACACAGTCGATGATGTGAGGGATAGCTGACGACAACAATAAATGCAACTAGGCTACCTACTACCCTGATTTGTTGCATCAATAGTAGTCATGTAGTTATTACTGAACATTTTAGCTAGAGGTTTTGGTACTTCTGGAACAAAGATCTTCAGCATTATAGCCAGAATGTTGACTAGGTCCAAAGCATTTAGTTTAGCTACACAATCATGTTTAGTTATGAGCACCGAGTTACCCCGCTTATAATGAATTCAGTACCTTTGCTACCTTCAGTGCTTCCTCAAAGTGTTGCCTATCTTGGAGGAGCTATATGATCAACTGAGGAAAGCAGAAATGGTAGGTGCTTAATTTCCTTGGCCAAGTCTATACTTAATCAGCACCATCTCACTTATCTACACAACTGTATATCCTCCATTCCCCCATGCCCTCAACTCTGGCTCTACAGCAGAAGATGGTTTACTGAGAGATAGATACAGTATCAAAGGTCTGGTATTGTACAAATATTAAAGAACATTTAGTCCAAAGCCTGAACTCAGGGTAGGTGTACAACTGACCTCCTATGGTAGGCCAATGATTTTCCAGCTATGATATTTTGATTTCCACATGCTGTTTTATCTTGTTCTGATACTGTCAGCTTTATTCCTTCTTAACCTGGCTGCCAAATCCAATTCTCTTTAATATACAATTTTATTAGTAATATCACTTCTGAAAAATTGACTACAAAAAAATCTGACTGGTCAACTCATGCATATTTACTAATTGGCCCATGCTGAACTTTTTTGTGAAAGTTCTGTCACTTTTTCTATTTGCTATGAAACAAAAAGTTATTCAAAATCACATGGCTAAAAGTGTGAATAACTGCATTAGATGACCAAAACTGAACAATTATTTAAAATTAGATCTTTATTCCAATAAATATCTAGCAGCTTTATCATTCAATAAAATAAAATTGTTATCCATTCAAACATTCTTTTAACAATTAAACAATGCTATAATTAACATGAACAGAATGTCTAATTTACAATGGTTTGCTGCTTGGGCTTAAGATGAATTACTCATTCACTAATACAAAATGTAAGTCAATGTCACAGCTGCAATCATTTATGTAAACAGAAACGATCCAAGCCTTTTTTGAACTGGGCCTGAACTTTGTCCTCAATTCAGAAAAAACAAGTAAAATCATCCAGTTGCGACCAAATCATGTAATTATAGACAACTTTCCAGTTAGTGTTCATTTATTAAGTTAAGTTAAAATTTAATTGAGTTTTAAAATGAGAAAAAAAAACTTTGAAAATTAAGTATTCCACATGGTGTGGACTGATACGTCAGATCATGAGTCTGTATAATACATTATTTCTTGTTAGAGTCTATGGTCTCTACTCAAAGTGACTGTTAATCAACTGGGACATGTAGCTCGAGGAGGAAGAATGTCAGTAAATTTGTTTATAAAACTTTGCTAAACAGTTGACTGAAGTTGCTTCAGAGTACAAAAGATTTATTTTTCTAAATTCCCAAATATGTGACTAATAACCTAAGTTTTCTACTTAAGTGGTCACATTCATGGACTGAAGTGTACAGTGTAGAACAATATACTGGTTGAATCTATATTCAATATTAGTGACTTTAACCTGCTCTATACCAACCATCATTACTCCATTTCAAAAATTACGCTTAAAAAACCCAGACAGCAATTACTTATAGGACAGATATATTCTCACTTTCTACTGATTTTTACATAAATCTTCAAGTAAATAAATAGATTGAAAATATCAATCCAATTTGATATTTTCTGGTCTACTTAACATTTATTTCAATTGCTGGTCTAAGCAAAAGAATTTGCAACTCAGTTTGAAAACTCACTAAATTAGTTTGTAATAAACCTGGCAAAAGAATAGTTTAACTTGATTTTTTTAAGTCAAAATGGGTATTAAGACCCATTTAGTATAATTGTCAGTTGGTAGGCTACTTCAGAGCACAGTTGGAACTGGAGTTTCCTTTCATAAAGGAAATTGTCAACCATTTTATTTTAAATAACAACAATTCAATAGCTTTATGGTCACATTTACTGTGTTTTTTTGTTAATTTCCAGAATTGTTAAAACAGGTTTTCAAATTTCCAGAAGGAACAACTGCTAAAAGAAAACCAGAAGTTAAAGCTTTTTGTCCTACATTGATCAGAATAAGATTGAAAGAAACAGACTTAAAGGAACATCACTCTATATAGCACATGAAAAGAGGATGCTGATTAGTTGGACCATCATTAATTTGGAGATGCAGCAAGAACATAAAACTGTCTGTTAATTCTCAGGTCAGGCAGATAAACTGTGATTGGATAGTGTGTTGCCATGGGGTTGCAGCAGGAACTGCACCTTTTTCTAAACTAAAGGGTTTTGGAGACAGCCAATGTACGAGATTCCTTTTACTTATATAAACACACAGAACCCCATTTTATATATGTAGCTTCAATCACAAATAGCAGAATTGTGCCAACCAGCCAATGATTGCAAGCATCAGAGAAGTATATCCACCATTAAATAAATGTGATTCTGATATTGGAAATCATGTTAGTTAATACATAATTTTTGAAATGGAGCAATGATGGTTTGTAAAGAGCAGATTTAAGTAACTAATACTGAATATAGATTAATATAGTTAATGACGGCACAACCAATCAGCATCCTCTTCTCATGCTGTATAAAATGGTGTTTTTTGTTTAAGTCTGCTTCTTATATCCTAATTCTGATGAACGTAAGACACAAAGCTTCAACTTCTTGGCTCCTTTCAACTCATGTTCCTTGAACTATCAGCCTCTGATTACTAGTCCAGTAGCAATTTATTATACTGCTGTATCCCTGTGACTAGCACATCACTGGATCAGAAAATTCAAGAAAGGCTTGTAAATGAAACCGTTCTAAAGTCTGGACCAACTTTTAAGGGATATCTGATCATTAAATTAGTGGCATTTCAGCAGCAAGACTTCTTAAGTTTTCTAGCGAAATCATAAGCAGAACAGGTTTACACTTTGGTTAAAGATTTCCTGAGGAAACCCTCCTGTTTTTGTCATTATTGCACAGTGAGGAGAAGAAAATCATCCTGCAGTTACCAAGCGAGAGTTAAATGAAACAGAAGAAAACCTCTTGCTGAATTATGAGAAGTTGACAGAACAGTAACATTAGAAAGATGGAGCAGCTCAGTGGTTAGCATCACTGCCTCACGGTGCCAGGGACCCAAGTTCAATCCCACTTGTGGGTGACCGTGTGGAGTTTGTGCATTGTCCCAGTGTCTGCCTGGGTTTCCTCTGGGTGCTCCGGTTTCCTCCCACAGTCCAAAGATGTATTGGTTAGCTTGATTGGCCGTGCTAAATTGCCTGTAGTGTCCAGGGCCATGCAGGTTAGGTGGACGAGCCATGAGAAATGTAGAGTTTTGTGGATAATTAGTTTGGGGGGGGGGGGGGGGGGCTGGGTGGACTCAGGCTGAATTGCCTATTTTCACACTGTAGGGATTCTATGATGAAACAACATCTGAATGAGGTTTTCCACATATACAGTACTCCTTTCTCTCCCCTCATTCTTAGAATCAGGGGAAGTTAAAAATATAACTTTCATACACTTGAAGCAGACACTACTTTTAAACAAATGTAATGGTGACCAAGCTATCATTATTACAATCTAACACAACTTTTTTTTTAATTCATAAGAGTATGCACCTCACTGGGTTGGGCCAGCATTTACTGTCCTTCATCTGAGTAGCTTGCAGGGACTATTTCAGTGGGCAGTTAAGACAACCACAATGATGTGGGTCTGGAGTCACATGTAGGCCAGCCTGGGTAAGGATGAAAGATTTCCTTCCTGTGAAAAGAGACTTCAGTGAACTAGATGGGGTTTTTGTTTGCAATTAACACTAGTTACATGGTCACTATAGAGTTGGTGGAATTCCACATGTTTTTACAATTAGTGAACCAGATGGGGTTCAATGGTGAGATTAAAACCCGTAGCTCCAGAACACTGACCCAGGGCTCTTGATTACTGGTCCAGCGATATTACCACTGTCACTCCAAAAAGTAAACATTTTGACATACATCTAATTCAGCGTTAAAATGAACAGGAAGATTTTGTAGGCTTTTCACAAAAACTCACTAAAAATTCAAGGTTGTACACAATCCAAAATAATATTGCTCCCCTCTTCATATGGTCTGTTGTACCACATAATACCAGAACAAATAATAAATCAAAGATTCAAAATATCATCAGACCCAAACAGACAATTTAGAGAAAAAGGACTTTTTTGTACATTTGAATTAGTGATGTCTTTAAAACTTACTTAATTTTGCTGAGTTTTAAACTTGGAAGAAAAATGGGTAAAGCATCAAGTATGCTTTGGTACAGTTGTAGGACTGCAGCCACTCAGTGATACCTCTCACAAAAGGCAGGCATTCTTTCAGATGATGGGTTCTAGCAGACTATTTCAATTGTGGTTCTGTCATTGTGAAATCCAAGCACACTGGTTAGGAGTCAGTGAAGCGGGTACCTGGGCTGTTTCCTCATCTGTAGCCCAGGGGAAAGAAACTAGGTACATCAAGCCTAGTACCTGGTCTACAGGACTTAACCACATTGAACAGTGCAGATACAGTCCAAGTCACTGGGGGAAATTTACTTTGAAGTACTGGAACAAGATATGCCTCAAGATTACCATACCAGCTGAACAAATTGGATCCCTTTTTAAGACAATTAAAACCATAAATAACTGATTAAATATTTTACAAAATTAAAATTTTCAATCTCACTCATTATAAAAAAAGTCTAGGGGAGAAAACTAACAAAACATTTTGATAAAATAACTATTCACTGAGTTAAAAGCGGACAGTCTACCAACATCCAGCATTTCTACTCAAACATTAATTGTCATCCTTTGTCAATCATCTTGGAAGTCAGTCTCAGGTTGTTTAAATTGTTCCCTGTGCAAGTATTCAAAATGTTGCTCACGTCAGTTGTCTAGTTTCCACTGCTGTGATCTTGAACCATCACAAATCGCCATGGCAACATATCCTTTAGGACTATCCGGATCAATCACTTTCAGGCATTGTCCAGCTGATATCTGATACAAAGAATTATTTGCCTATAAAAACATGAAACATAGATTAGAGAAAGGCAATGGGTCTTCTCAGATCAGGGCATCTGATCTGCAGTATCCTGACAACATTCATATATTCCTGCTGTGGTAACAGATCTCAATTGATATAACTATTATTATAGATAGTCATAACATGTTCCTGCAAAATTAGTGTAATGTTAAAAGAACTTCAACATCTTAGTAAATTTCATTCACACAGGTATAATTAAACACAAATTTGACAAAAAGAAACATTAAACATGGTGATAAAAAGGTGTTCAAACAAGGCGTTAAAACAGGGAAGTTCAAACTAGACACGGATCCAGAAGAGAATTCCAGAATGTGGAATCTAGATGGCTGATGGGTAAAGAACTAGGGGATCACCTGAAGGAACGGACAGTTCTGGGATGGACTGATTTTGGGTGGGGGAAAGGGGCAAGGAGGGGTGGCACAAGATTAAAGGGCAGAAATATAAAGGGATGAAGCAATGAAGCAGGACAGAATTTCAAAATCATAGAAAATGAGGAGACTGGCATTCAATGTACATTAGTGAGCATTGGAGTAATGGTCAGTGGAACATTGTGCAAGGCAGCTTATGGACCACAGGGTTTCGAGTAAGCTAACACTTAAGGATACAGCATGGGAAGCAGAGCATTAGAGTACCAGAATGAATAGCCTACATCATTTAGGCTGTGCAGATCTCGAGACAGATGGTGCAGTAGAACTAACAGGAGTCAAATGTGTGCATGGAACTTGACTCCATATCTTAGGTTGATGTCATCAAGGAAAGAGATGGGGGCAGGAAGGGAAATATTTGCTATCTGCTCTAGCTACAAACGAAATCAAGCAAGGCCAGTCACACTCAGCCAAACGATGGAATTAGGATGATGCGGTCACCTGTATAAAAATGCCACAACGTGATTTTTGTAACTTTGTAGTCATTGTACCAAAACAACTTTAAATCAATCAAAATTTTGATTGTCAAAATTAGTAATGACATTGCCAGAAACATAGGCATTAACTTGGGAGGCAACCATCCTATAGGAACTAGACTAAGCCATTTAAGCCTACTCCACCATTCAATAATAAAGATAGTTCTTCTATGACAGCTTCACCCTCCTATACAATATTCATATCCTATAATTCTCAGTATTTAAACACATAGCAACAAGTGATTTGAATCTGCACAAAAACCTGAACATCCACAGCTCTCTCTGGTATAGATAATTCCAAAGATTCACAATCTTTCCAAGTAAAGAATTATGTCATCACAAGAAGTGGCTGTTCCTTTATCCTTATACTGTGATCCCATGTTTCCAAACTCCCTAGTTCAGACAAATACTTTCTTTGCTCCTTATCCTGTCCAGCTCCAGAAGAGTCTTGTGTGTTTCAATTAAGTCTTCGGTCAGTGTGATAAACTCGATGGAATGTATGTCTACTCAGTCTCTCTTCACAAGATATTCCAACCATCTTGGGAACCAAACCAGTGAGTTAGCTTTGCTGCATTCCCACTAAGGCAGTGCTTTCTAAATTCTTTTATTACTGTGACCGCAATTTAACATTTCAAAACTAACATGACTCCAGACACTAACAAAAGCAGCAATACAATACTGTAACATGCAGTTCACAAATCATTAAAACTTGGGCATTATACATCATAAATGACAACTTGAATGTAAAATCTTTACAAAAATATTTTCTTAGGTCTAAGGACCTTATGTAGGTCTAAGTCAAGCTTTCCATTTTCCCCATGACAATGACTCAAAAGGTCCCTTCCTCCCAGATTCCAGGTCCAGAATGGTCAGTGTGCCTGGAGTGGTACGAACTATAACTAGGTATGAGGCATTAATAAGGGGGCAAGATGTCACCATCTTAGAGTCAAAGGCAGTCTATCAATGCAATCAATCATTCACAATGGATAGCCAGTGTATTTTCATAAGTGACTAGATATCCTAGAGGAAAATGTAAGGTCAGGCAGTGATTGCTGATTTATTGAGAACGCCTGAAAAACTGGAGTGTGGGCTGAGCAAAGTTGCCGAGTCTTGGCAGTATTAACATAGTACGTGGTTGTGAAGGTCAACAAAAGAGGACTGTGAGCTGCCACAAAACAGATGAGTTTCTTCAACGAATCCTTCAGAGAATGCAGAAGCAGAGTACGTGCAGCCTTATTCAACAGGATTTCAAGCCTAGAGTAGCAACAGTAAAGCAGATATCTAATGATGGATTAGAGTTGGGATTGTAGGCAAAAAGTAAGACTAAATGAACATTTTCCCTCGAAGGACAGGTGGACCTCACTACAAATGAGTACAAGGCAATTTGGTGTTATCTTAAACAAAACCCTCCAAATGAAACATTTTTTCTTTTTAAAACCAGGATGGAGGACAGGAAAATTGCTCTCAAATCTTCCACTCTAGAACAGGCCTGACAATATTCCAGGTAGTCGTCTCCTCTCACTGCATTAAGTCTCTACCATTGATAGCTGCAATAATGAAGGAGCCATCCCACAACAGAAACTTTTAAAGTATAAACTGGAATGAAAGGACGTCAGACTACTATATAGCTGAAATACCAGAAGAGTTTTGCACCATGGAAAAAATCAAATAGTGCATATTTGTGGGTTTAAAAGATCATGTCGCTTTTCAAAGCAGTGAGAATATTACTTTTGGGCAGCTCAGCGACTAGCACTGCTGCCTCACAGCACCAGGGACCGGGTTCGATTCCACCCTCAGGCAAGGGTCTGTGTGGAGTTTGCGCATTCCCCCCCATGTTTGTGTGGGTTTCCTCTGGGTGCTCTGGTGTCCTCCCACAGTCCAAAGATGTGCAGGCTAGATGGATTGGCTATGCTAAATTGCCCATAGTGTCCCAGGATGTTTAGGTTAGGTGGGTTAGACATGGGGGAATGAGTCAGGGTGGGACGCTCTTCAGAGGGGCAGTGTGGATTTGTTGGGCCAAATGACCTATTTTCACACTGTAGGGATTCTCTGATTCTTAAGAACAACCGGCACCAGGTGTCTCTGAATTAATACAAGACTGTCCAGCAAGAACCCTGGGATTGGTCAAGCTGTAGTTTGTTACAGATCTGTAAATGCACAGCAGTCAGAGACCTCCAAAGCCAGCAAACAAAGCATCTTGCTCTTCCTTCTCTCTTGAGTGTTAAGATAGAAAACTCCAGAAACTTGAAAGAAGGATTTCTAATATAGAAGAAAAAGAGAGATCTACCAGAACAATTATCAAAATGAGGAATAACTTGCTTTACACACACCAGTGTCGTCATTGCTAAAATCAGAAGAATTAGAAAATATCCAAAATGAAAAAGGAACTATGAAAGACAAATGTAACCTACCCATGTGATCTCGACTTTTTACCTTTGCAATTTTCTTTTCCTTGTCCATATTTCCCCATGTACAATATTTGTGTCAAACCGTCTTATCTTTTATCTGAACTAATCATGGATGACTGTATGTGTTTGGAATTTTAAAGGGTATAGTTTAAGTTGTAAAACAATAGATTAGTGGTCTTTTCTGTGCCTTTATTAATGCTATTTATTGTAATCAAACTTATCTTACTTCCTATTAATGAAGAAACTTGGTGTAAATTATTTTGGTCCTGAATAGCTGGCAGTCAGGCAAATTGGTCACCTCGGTGGTCTAATAAGATATTTGAACATTTGTGACAGCTTGTGGAACAGTGGGTTCAATTATTGGCATCCTTATCCCTGTTAAATTATGACAGAACCAGTGGCACGTCCCATCAGTTTGTGACATGGTACATTTCCAAATGAGAATCACTATTATTTCTTTGACATATCCGTGCAGATATCCCAATGGCCAGATTAGAAGGATATGGGCCAAATGCTAGCAAATGGGACTAGATTAATGTAGGATATCTGGTCGATGTGGATGAGTTGGACCAAAGGGTCTGTTTCCATGCTGTACATCTGTATGACTTTATAGTTCAGAGCAGTGCAAACTAGAGTTGTGTAATGTGGCCACGCAGAATCTCAGATGCAGCAGAATCTGTGGGACTTGCTTGGGAACTTCAAGATTCCGATCGGCAATTGCCCTAAAATTCCTGATCAGGAGCCCTTCAAAATAATCCATTAAGACATTCAGAGGGTTCCACTTCAGATGTTACCGAGAAAAAGTCAGACAGTTAAAATCCCAGTCTAACTCTCAACTAACTATTGAGCTGACACCCTTCACCTGCTGGCCCACTAGTACCATCTTGCCTTTCTTGATTCTCCAGAAGCATTGTCCAAACAAAGGGTTCAGCTTGTTCTCAGATCTATATCACAGATTTTACAGACATCTCATGAGCTGTTCGATTTTGTTTCCCTTGGCTTCAAATCAGTGCTTATTGGCAACAGCACACCAGGATCCATAACAAGCTGGGAACAGTGGGAATCAAAATCACTGTGCTGTTGCCCAGTTAGTTCAGTTTCACTTTCTCTCAATAAGCAAGAAACAACAAAGCCACTATGGAAATAGTGTTAAAATGTGAAAAATAAAAACTTTCCAACGGGAAAGTCTTACCCCCAGAGTCCAATGTTGTGACCCTCCACTACCATGGCATTTCATAAGACGAGGAGAGTCTGACAAATGGGTCTCAGACATATCCAAACAAAGCAGGTTGGCCAGAATCAGGTCATGTTCTTCATTGTATATCCAAACCTGCAAGATCCATCAAGAAAGATTGATAGAAAAACAAAGATACAACAATATCTCTAAAATAGCAACCAGAATTTTAACAACAATGGGTACAGGCCTAACCTACTCAACCTCTCCACTTAAGACAATCTCTCCATATCCAGGATCAGCCCAGTGAACCTTCTCTGGACTGACTCCAATACAAGTATATCTTCCCTCAGATAAGCAGACTAAAACTGTTCACAGTATTCCAGCCTTAGTCTGACTACTGGTCTGTATAGTTTTAACAAGACCTGCCTATTTTTATATACCACAGCCTTTGAAGTAAAGGACAACATTCCCTTTGCCTTCCTCATTATCTGCTGAACTTGTATGATACCTTTTTGAGATTTTGTGCGCAAGGATTCCTAAATCCCTCTGTGCTGTAGTTTTCCGCAGTCTTTCCCCATTTATATAATATTCTTTTCCTCCATTCTTTCTGCCAAAGTGTAGAACCTCACATTTTCCCATATCATATTCCATATGCCCATTTTTGGCCACTCATTTAGCCTATCTATATGCCTTTGCAGACTATCATCCTCACCTACTTGCCTTCCACCCATTTTTGTGTCATTTGCAAACTTAGATATTGTACATTCACATTCCTGGTCCAAGTTATTAATAATTCATTGTCATGACATTAAGACACACAGAAATCCAATCAGACTCTCTATCCCTGTATTTGCAACACAATAAAATTAAAAAAACAAACATTCAATAATCTAATTGTTCCTAACCAGACTTTTTGAAAAACAGTACTAGAGACTTTGAATATCTGATACCAGACACCAGGTTTATAGCTTAAACAAAAAAGACATAATAATGTGGTAGCTTTGTCAGAACAAAGTTAAACAACAAGGTAATTTAATTCAGCAGGTCTGCAGCATCTGTGGAGGAGAAAAC
>JAHRHZ010000133.1:13090824-13106176 GCA_024137785.1 Ginglymostoma cirratum | reverse complement strand
GAGCAATGAAGGCAAGCATGCCAAACACCTTTTTAACCACCCTGTCTGTATGTGACGCAAACATCAAGGAATTATGTGCAGTTTCTAATCAATGGCAACTCCCAGGATAATGAAAGTGGGGGATTCTTTGATGGTAGTTCTACAGAAGATCAAGGGGTGATGGTTAAATTCTCTTTAGTTGGAGATGGTCTTTGCCTTGCATTTGTGTGACACAAACGTTACTTGCTTCTGTTCTGAGGAAGGGTCACCGGACCCAAAATGTTAACTCTGTTTTCTCCTCCACAGATGCTGCCAGACCTGCTGAGCTTTTCCAGCAACTTTGTTTTTGTTCCCGATTTACAGCATCCGCAGTTCTTTTGGTTTTTATAAGGTAATCAATTAACGTCTATGATTTAAAACCAATCTTCTTTGATCCCAGGCCCTACCCACACAAAGACAGACAGTCAGAGAAATAGACAAAGTTAAGGGATAAAATCAATAGAAATAAGTGAGATGTAACTAGTCAGTTTACTTAAGAAGACTCCATGATCCATAACATTACAGGCACATGGGATTGTATCTTGCTTGGTTTCCTGAAGACACCTATGCGTGCAAATATGTTCCTGGAGATTCTAAGTTAATTCTTGTAACTGAAATTCTTTTGTCTGAAGCTGCAAGAAGTTGATAATGGGAGGCTAAACAAGGAGCAAATCAAACTTCCAACGTGTACTTTAAGGCACAATCCTTCGGACTCAACTCAGTCCAAAAATAAACAGTTTAAACTTTGGTTTATCTTTTTCAAACTGGGTGTATCCCTATGAAGGCCAAGTTAACATTCAACATCTGGCATCTATTTGAACACAAGGTCCTTCTGGAGTCAAAATGTCTACAGATCATTTTAACAAAAATTAAACTGCAATTAACTTTCAGAGCTGGCATTAAACAAATCAGAAATTGTTCTCTCTTTTCTAAAATAAAGAAAGAAGCTGCTGCTGACAGTCCAAATGTCATCTTCAGTTTTCAGCTCACAGTTCACGGCTCTAAACCAAAAAAAAATTAAATAATGAAAGGTCTCAACAGTATGTTGTAAATAGTTTTGGGCCCAGCACTGGTCCCCATGACACTCTACAAGTTATAGGTTGCCATCATGAAAATGCTCTCCTTATCCCAACTCTGTCTTATTTTCAAGTTAATATCTCGAACACCGTGGACTCCATCTTACTAAGTAGTGTAAGATGTGGTACTTATACAATTTAGATTTTCAGAAGGAATTTCATAATTATACTAAGTTGTAAAATTGTATCCAGTTTCCCTTTTATCTATCCTGATTGTTACTGCCGCAAAAAAATTCCAATAAATTTGCCAGGTATGATATCCCCTTATGTTTCTGTTTGATCATATTTATTCTAAATGCTCTGCCATTGCATCCTTAATAATAGACATTTCCAAATAACAGATTTTTTAAAGAAAAAAATCATGGAATGTGGGTGTCACTGGCTAGGCCAGCATTTATTGCCCAACCCTAGATTACCCAGAGGGCAGTTAAGAGTCAACTACATTGCTGTGGGCCTGGAGTCACACGTAGGTCAGACCAGGCAAGGATAGCAGTTTCCTTCCCTAAAGGGCATTAGTATCAATCCTGCCATCGCAGGATTTGAACCTGGGTCCCCAGAAAATTACCTGGGTCTCTGGATTAACAGTCCACCAAAAATGCCACAAGGCATCACCTTCCCCCGTTAAGCTAGCTGGCCTTAGTTACCCCTTTTGTCACCTTACCTTTCTAAATAAAGGTGTTACATTGGAAAACTGCCATGTCTCTGGGACTTTTCCAGGAATCCCTGGGTTTTGGATGATTATTACCAATACATCTGCAATCTTTGTAACTACTTCCTTTCATGTCGTGGAATGCCTTCTATCATGTCCACGAGACTTATTGGCCCATTCTTCCTTAGCATTTTTGGTGATAATTACTGTATTTGTTTCCTCTTCTTTTGCTCCTTAATTATTTAGCAAATTTCAAATACTATTATAATACTGTGAAACTAAGATAAAATACTCATTCAACACCTCCGAAATTTCCCCAGCCTTATTTTCTCAGGGGCCTGTGTTGACTTCGACCTCTCTCTTCCTTTTTAAAGAAGGTCTTGCTGTCTTGATATTACTTGCAAGTTTACCGTCCAACTTTATCTGTCACTGTTTATTTTGTTTGTTGTCTTTTAAAGCATTGCCAATCTAGTTTACCATTAATCATTGCCATAACGAAATAAAAGCAATTTGATGCTATCCATATCACTGAACATTTCTGACAAACTCCCAATGCTTCTTTCTTTAAGAATCCTACTATCTAGTTATTGTTCGAGGATCAGTACACCACTCCAAGTAACCTCTTGGTTTTACCATTTTTTTAAAAATCTCAATCCTCATCACTTCTAAATCCTGGTTTCCTAAACTTGGATCATTACTCTCTATTGGGCTATTACCAATTAACAGAGTCACCTCTCCACCTTTTTCCAGCTTGTTTTTCCCAAAAAATGTCATTTACCCTTCAATATTCAGGCTCTAATCTTGATCATCCTGCAGCCACGTGTCTGGAACAGCTATCATTTCATCATTCTCACTGCGGTTGCCTTTAGGTTTTTGAAGCCATAGTTTGGGGTTTGCATTGCTGTCCATTACAAGGTTCCAAGTCTTGCCAGCGCTGAAGTCCACAAAATGACATAGATATGTACTTACATTATAGAGTTAATTCCACAATAAGTTATTTATTCCATCCCATCACGTTCAAACCAACGAAACTAATGAGGAAACAATGGTTTGTGCCACTTTTGGAAATAGAAACAAAGATTCCATGACTTCCTGCGATATATATCCTGTCAAAGTGCATATCATAGCTTAACATTGCTTTAACTCATTGAGCGAACAGATGAAGTTCCCCAATGGCCAAATGTTTTCAGATTCAATTCCAAGTCTCTTACCAGTTGTTGTCCTGGTGTTAACTGAATTAGGATTGCAGGTTGATTCTAACCAAAATCATATGTAGCAATTTCACCCTAAAGTTAGAGTTCAAACATTCATTTGAACCAAGACCAATTTGTCTTCTTTTGATGGAAGATTACTACTGAAATAAATCTCAGAACAGCTGCTCACCTGATTTGAATCTGTCCAATCACATTCTTTAACAACCACTATGCCTCCTTTTTGATCAGGATATTTTTGGGCAACCAGGCATTTACTCGTCTGTAAATTGTACAGCTGCAGAGATACAAAATAGTGCACAGAAAAGCATTAACTCAGACAATCTAATCTGAATTGAAGTGAACCCTTTATTCAAGTAAACACTGCAATTCCTAAATGACATACCTACTCAGAAACATTATTACTACTCCCCTATTATCTGGATTGTAAACAGAGTTCAGCACAGTCTCATTGATGTTTATTGTATATTGTAAACTCTCCAGTCTGGAATGCTCGGGACCATATCATTTCTAGATAACTGAACAATATTAAAAGGTTTAACCATAAGTGAGAGAATTGGAAACAGCATGAATTAAAATATTCAGTTGAAGCAAAAAGCACATGATAAATGATATAAACCAATCATAAAAATTCTTCTACTTATCCGAATAACATATCAGTATTTAAATACTTTGGGAAGGGAGATAAGTTATTCCAAGAGATGCTTGGGTCTAAAGATATCTAAAGTTTGAATTAATGAGGTTTCAGAGAATCACACTTTAAAGAAAACATAATCAGTTCAAGTCCATGTTATTCTCCCAAACCAGTTAGGTAAGCATTAGTACAGTGATCACAATGCCATGAGGAAACAAGCGATAAACTACATGTAAATTTCCTAGTCTCAATTAAGCCAACAATGGGAATGCTTGACTGAACTAATGAGGAAACAAAACGTGAAAGAGATACGGTAGGAAATCACTTCCTGATAGAGGCCGGCAAAACCTAACCTGCAAAACAAAAAAAAAAAAAAAAAAAAAACTGGTGCATGGTGCGAACAAAAATACCGTAAAACTCATCTGACAAAGCCCATCATGTCATTCGTCTTTCAAGAATGAAGACTAATTGCTTGACTCCACTTTTTATCCCCCAAAATGACATGAAAATTTGTTTGTCAGAAAAAGTACATCATAAACAAAAGGGATGAAATTTTGTTACTTACTTAATGAAGAGCCTGATGAGCAGTATATCAGTTTTGATAACACATCTTATTTCTGCATTCTATCTTTTAGACATGACAGTGTTTGCTCACAGGACAGATTCTGAAGTATGCCAGCAGTGTAATTTTGAACAACAGTTAATGAAATTCATCTGGATGTTGGTGGGCAAAAATTAATGATGGCAAAATATCTAGATCATAGCATTGTAAAGACTTACAGCACATTTCATAGGATTTTGGTCTTCAAAAGGTTTAGTGTTCAATAGGCAAACATAGAATTATGTGATGTATAGACTGGGTAACTTCATTGATGTAAATCATCAAGTTCCCTTGGAACCCTGACATTAATGCAAACAATTTTACTTCTTAACCTGGAGTTCTTCCGGACAACAGCACAACTTTAAGTGTTAATGGGATACTGTCCATCTCTAGTTGGGTGCTCCCTGCAGTTCTAGAAATTCAGCTTGTTCATTTTTTTCTTCAGTTAGAACACATTTTTTATGTTCTTTTTTCTTTACTCATTCATAGGATGAGGGCGTCACTGGCTAGGCAGCATTTATTGCCCAGAGGGCAGTTAAGAATCAACCACATTGCTGTGGGTCTGGAGTCACATGTAGGCCAGACCAATTAAGGACAGCAGTTTCCTTCCCTAAGGACATTAGTGAGCCCGATGGGTTTTTCACAACAATCAACAATGGATTCACGATCATTATCAGACTCTTAATTCGAGATATTTATGAAGTTCAAATTCCACCATCCGCTGTGGCAGGATTCGAACATCATCTGGGTCTCTGGATTAACAGTCCAGCAATAATACCACTAGGCCATCGCCTCCCCCGAACATATACATATCATTGGAGAGTATAAAACAAGTGAATAAATCTGTCCATAGATAACAAGTGTTTTTTGGAGTCAGACTGCAGATGGCAGAGAATGATGCGTTGCATCCGAAGGTTAATGGGGTGATACGTGAGGACAAGCTGTTTCAAAGAACAACCCAGTTAGTTCTATTTCCTGGCTGTTTTCCCGCAAGCTTTCCCCCCCTCAAAATATTAAGACATCTTTTAAAATCAAAGGAATCGGTTCGCACCATCTTTTCATTAATCTGTACCCCATCCATCCATTCTACCAGTCTGACTGTGTCCTCGTAATACTGCTAACTTCAAAGTTTACTATAATAATTCCACGTTTTGTTTGGATTGTGTGCCCCTAAGTCCAAGACATCAAATGTATGTGAAAATAAAAGCAGGGTTCTAGCACATGTGGCCTAAAACGGGTTTAATTTTGTATCATGCTATCAACGTTTTAATGGTTATCTTCCGAAGATGAACAAACCATACAGAATTTTGGCTGAACGTGTTATTATGGCTTCTAAACAATTGATGCCCTTGCTGCTTTCAACAAACAAATGGTCATATCAAATGTCTTCAGCCAGAGAAAAAAAATTGAATGCCTCCACCTATCCATCAGTTCTGTACCTGACTGCCACTTTTTTTTTGGAGACAGGGTTTAATATAAGTTTGTAACTCAGTTCATCTTTGCAGATGCTGCCTGATCTGTTGAGTATTATGTTGCGTGGAACACTGTTAGGAACACATACGTATATTTGTGTATTATGAGAAGTGGAAACTTGAAGATTTGGACCATTCCTCGGCTACAAACAATTTACTATGACTTTTGGGAACATGACAGTCAAAAGAACTGAGGATTGTCTGCAATTTTACAAAAACCCAAGAGACTTCAGGAGAAAAGGTTTTTAATGACTTTAATTACTAGACACAGCCTGCTTTGGAAGGAGGTGATTGATAAAGATTGCCTAGCAACCATTAGATCTGGTTTCTGGTTTTGCACAGACTTGAGTATTGTTCTGTTATAAGAAAAGAAAATTACAGCACAGGAACAGGCCCTTCAGCCATCCCAGCCTGCGCAGAGCCAGATCCTCTATCTAAACCTGTCGCCTATTTTCCAAGGATCTGTATCCCTCTGCTCCCTGCCCATTCAAGTATCTGTCTGGACACATCTTAAATGATTCTGCATAGAGGCGGGCACGATAGAGAGTGGTGGGTGGTCGGAACGTGCTGCCAGCGGAGGTGGTAAAGAACTTTGCACGCATATCTCTCTTAAAACTTTTCCCCTCTCACCATGAAATCATGACCCCTAGTAATTGAGTCACCCGCTCTGGGGAAAAAGCTTCTTGCTATCCACCCTGTCTATAACCTCTCATGATTTTGTAGACCTCAAATCAGGTCCCCCCTTCAACCTCTGGCTTTCTAATATAAATAATCCTAATCTACTTAACCTCTCTTCATAGCTAGCGCCCTCCACACCAGGCAACATCCTGGTGAACCTCCTCTGCACCCTCTCCAAAGCATCCACATCGTTTTGGTAATGTGGCGACCAGAACTGTACGCAGTATTCCAAATGTGGTCGAACCAAAGTCCTATACAACTGTAACATGACCTGCCAACTGTTGTACTCAGTACCCCGTCCGATGAATGAAAGCATGGCGTATGCCTTCTTGACCACTCTAATCGACCTGTGTTGCCACCTTCAGGGTACAATGGACCTGAACATCCGGATCTCTCCGTGCATCAATTTTCCCCAGGGCTTTTCCATTTACCTTACAGTTCGCTCTTGAATTGGATCTTCCGGAATGCATCACCGCGTCTGTCCGTCCGTCTATATTCTGCTGCATTCTCCGACAGTCTCCTTCACTATCTGCTACTCCACCAATCTTAGTGTCATCTGCCATCTTGTTAATCAGACCATCTATACCTTCCTCCAGATCATTGATGTCTATCACAAACAGTGGTTCCAACACGGATCCCTGTGGAACACCACTGGTCACAGTTCTCCATTTTGAGAAACTCCCTTCCACTACAACTCTCCTGTCGCCCAGCCAGGTCTCTATCCATCTAGCTAGTACACGCTGGACCCCATGCGACTTCACTTTCTCCATCAGCCTAACATGGGGAACCTTATCAAATGCCTTACTGAAGTCCATGTATATGACATCTACAGCCCTTCCCTCATCTATCAACTTAGAATTCTTTGAGGAAGTGACAATCAAGTTGTTAAGACATGACCTTCCCTGCACAAAACCATGCTGCCTATCACTAATAAGCCCATTTTCTGCCAAATGTAAATAGCTCCTATCCCTCAGTATCTTCTCCAGCAGCTTCCCCACCACTGACGTCAGTAAATTATGGGTTATCTGTTATGGGTAGGTCTGGAAGCAAGCAAGCAATGTTATCTTGCTCTGACCGTTAATTCTTGCAGTAATTTTCTTTAAGAAATACCTTCATGAAGATATTTCGTAAAGAAAAAAAAATGTTTCAGGAATTAATATCTGATCTCCTCACATGCTGAAAGCCAAACTGTTAACTGACTCACTACCCAAACTGATTTTCCATTGCTTTCTGGCTGACAGCAATGTGATCAGATAAGGAACAGATGAAACTGCAAGATATTCTATCCTTTTAGTTTGAACACCTGTGCAGTGATATGTCTCACCTTGTGTCGATATAAAAAGTGTGTGGATGTGTTAGGATTAAGCGGGTGGGGGAAATGTAGTTAAGTCAGGATAGTAGCTAGATAATTAGAGATAGTAGGAACTGCAGATGCTGGAGAATCTGAGATAATAAGGTGGAGAGCTGGATGAACACAGCAGGCCAAGCAGCATCAGAGGAGCAGGAAAGCTGGTGTTTCGGGTCAGTATTTCTAAAGAAGGGTCTCGACCTGGAAAGTCAGCTTTCCTGCTCCTCTGATGCTGCTTGGTCTGCTGTGTTCATCAACCAGCTCTACATCTTGTTAACTTCATAATTAGCTGGTTTTCTATATGTTTAAAGCATAAAAGTTTGTTTCTGATCATTTTTTTTTTAAATGTTTGAATTTATTGAAGCAGAAAACCTCAAGACAAATGATAAGGCAAAACAAATTGACCATTTTTGGTGGCATTAACACTGATCAGTTCATGGATAAGGGCACCCCTCTAGTCAGAGTCATAACAATTCCTATTCAGGAAGGTTGTCCAACAGGAGTGAATAACTGCAGATATCTATACAACAATCTAGCTGAACCTAAAATTCATCTGCTGCCTCAATTATAAACCAAGATGGCTTGTAACCTAAAAGTGAACCATGGAATCCCTACCGTTCAAGCATTTGGCTCTACACCAACCCTCTGTAGAGCCCCCTTTCCCGCATAACCCCACATGAGGTTTTTAAAACTCTGGCTAACCCACCTAACCGACACAGCTCAGGACATTGCCATGCTTTTCAAAAAAAAAAAGACAAGTGCTCTGCAAGCTACCTAACCTGCACACCTGGAGGTCAAGGGAGAACATGTAAACTCTAACCAGACAGACTGTCACTGGACTGGAATCAAACCAGTTCTGGACAGCAGCAGTGCTAACCACTAGTTAGCCTGGGTAAAGATAGTTTTATTACTTTTAATTTAATGCAAGGAAGAAAGAGTAATTTCACCTTGTTTGCTTTTCAGTCTTTCTTCCACTTAGAACTGAACCTAGTGCTTAGTACTACTCCAGAAGGATTGCCTCCTGCTAGGGGCTGCTTCAAAACGAACACAAGTTGAAAGCATGTCAAATAAGTGCTTCAAAATCACAGTTTAACCAGCAACTGGACACAGGGAGCTTTTAAATTTAAACAATGACAATTCTCTTTATTGGCCAGCATTTAAAGTGTTTTTAGGAGGTATGTCCATGCTTAAACTGGAGATTTGTTTGGAGTGGGTACCTCTGCTGCAGTAAATTAGAATTATTATACAGTCAAAACAGGAGGCTGGAAGAACATAGCAGGCCAGGCAACATCTGAAAGGAGTCGTCGATATTTTGGGTATTCCATTCTACAGGACTTCCTCCTGTTGGATACCTTGGATTCCAACATCTACATTTTGTCTCTAACC
This sequence comes from Ginglymostoma cirratum, assembly GCA_024137785.1. Classification (NCBI taxonomy): domain Eukaryota; kingdom Metazoa; phylum Chordata; class Chondrichthyes; order Orectolobiformes; family Ginglymostomatidae; genus Ginglymostoma; species Ginglymostoma cirratum. Next base: position 13,097,103 of record JAHRHZ010000133.1, on the reverse strand, counting down.
AAGAATTACTATACATTTGATTTCATTGTATCTAAATATCACTGAGAAGGAGGAAAAAAAAAAGTATTATTCAAATGATGATGTCTAATTAAAAAAGTGGAGAATGAAGGCACAAGAGGGAGGTGGGAGTAGCCTTTACATTAGTAAACAGTTCACACACAGGACCAAACAGAACTTTAATCAAAAAAGGGGTTATTAATATCATTCCCTCAACAAGCTAAGAATCAAAAATGAGACATCCACCTTCTAGCAAACCATCTTGGTATCAAGTCATAATTGACCCAGTATGCTGCGATATTAATCTAAATCAAAAAACCAAACAAACATTCATTAGCATTCTGCTGTAGACAATTCTGGAATGATCATCTTTAACTGAATTGGGGGGTGGGGGAGGGAGCAGAGAGAAAATAAACTCAGCAGGTCTGGATAGAAATCTTAAAAAAAAACCACAGAAGTAAACATTTTAGTCCCAAGTAAATGTTCTGAAAAGTTACACATGCTTAAACCAGTGTTTTCACAAGTACCTTATAAAATAGGAACAATATTATCCAATAGATGAGATAATCAAAAAACAGTAGATATCAACAACCTCAGGTCAGGAAAAACTGAACCAATGCTGAAATTTTCCACTTGGTATGGATAATGGTGAGAAAAGTGAGAAAACAAAACAGGACAATCAAAGAAAAAAAAACTTCAATGTCAAGAAAAGAGAACAGATTTTCCTTAACTTTAAAATGCAAACTTTATTGGCATTCAGTAGAAGATTCTAAAGAGGATTTCCCCATCTATCCATAAAACTTGTTCAACTTATAAAATCAGAGCAAGTATCTGATGGCTGCAACTCACCAACTGCTTGACCCAGACTTCACTACAGCATCCTTGTGTACTGAATGGACAAACCAGCATGCTCACTACATAATGCCTGCTGTCAGACTACTTGACTTAGGAACTCAGGGACACCCACAACTTGTGAGCTGTCATAGCACTGTGTACAGGAGGACACAGCAGGCTGTATCTTATGGCTGTTAGCTTCATTTTAGTGCTCATTTGAAGGCAGGTAGCTTGTCAGTGAATCAATGGATTGGACATAAATTGTTGTCCAACACCACACGATGGCAATGTCCAACTGTAGCATATACTGCCAGCAGCTACTCTGTAAACACACTGCATTGCTTCAACCATGGCTCGGTGGCTTATTGCTGGGGCAGCAGTGCTAACAGTGCCAGGGACCCAGGTTCAATTCCAGCCTTGAGTGACTGTGTGTGGATTTTACACATTCTCCTTGTGTCTGTGCAAGTTTCCTCCCAGAGTCCAAAATTATGCTGATTAGGTGGACTGGCCATGCAGGGTAGGCGGATTAACCATGGGAAACACAGGGTTATGGGGATAGGGTAGGGAGAGTGTCTGGGTGGGATGCTATCTTCAGAGAATCAATGTGGACTTGTTGGGTCAAAATGGCTTGTTTCCACAGTATAAAAGGATTCTGTGAAAACCAAATTACTATGGTTGAAAACCAAGGGAAGCTGTCCTTTGTGGGCTAACAAGGACGACGGTGAATCAACGGACTCATCGGATTCCAAGCCAAGAGTTGGCTACAGTCAGGCTCTTGGTCCTAACTAGTGTATGGAAACCTGCGGCCTTACAATTCAGAGATTGGACCACTGTTTGTCATGCAGGTCAACTGCAATCAGGCCCGCTGTCGAGACATCTGCCTGGGGTACGGGCCACACAGTCAGAGCTATCCTCATGCAAGATGGTATATGGAAGTGGGAGAGGGAGAAATGAAACAGCAAGTCACACGCAGGATGCGTTCATTGGATTGGGGTTGCTAAGAGGAAAATGTCTACAAGGGGAAAAAAAAACAAGAGGTAATTCAACGATTGGATTTCATAGACCATAGAAGGGGAGCTCGAGGAACATAGTGATCGTTGAAACCTGATACTCTGGCCTGTACATAGGGTGAGTTCTGGAGGGGGAGGCGGAGGAGGAGGCGGAGGAGGAGGAGAAATAGGGCGATAAAAATCAAATCTGGTCTGAGGCAGAGCCTACAATTCATGAACAGGAAGTTGAAGCCTTGCCATTTTTGATCCAAAAAGAAACAAGTGGCTGCCACCACAAGTACAAGTCAGTTTCCTCCACCACCCCTTAACAGTGGAATGAAATTGCTCCAAGCCCAGGCTATAATTCAAACAAACAATTTCATTAATTATTCATTCACTGATTCAGTAATGCCATCCATCTGACAAATTGCATTTTATTACCAGGTCCCTCCATTGTCTAAGAGCAAATCTTAGAAATAATGGCCTAAAGCAATCATTACCATTTTATTGTCCACACTAATGGCCTCCTCATATCAACTAAGCATACATAATCAGGCAAACACTTCTGAAAACATTCCACAGCTATCAATGGAAGACAACACTTCACCGCTGCCACATTCAAACTCTAAGTATGCAAGGATGTGGGGTCTGTGCAATGGTTCCTTTTCTTCAAGTGGAACGGCTATAACAGTACCTTATGCCAGAATTCTAATCTCCCAATGTAGCATGAACACTCTGGTTGTGCAATGTTCAATTGGGTAAGGTTAAACACATCTGGAACTCTTACCAATACTTGACACTGACCTCCTTGGTTAGCCTTCATTACATACAGTTTAGGCATAACCGTTATTCATGGTTATTGACGAGGGCTCAGGTATACCTGTTACCGAAATACTATTCTCCTTCTAATATCCCTGCAGATTCTGTTATGGTTTTGACATGGACATTGTGTGCTGGAGTTTTTGCGTTAGTTCAAATGCAAAGACAAAGCAAAAACGATAATAAATTTACCAATCAGCAAGAACAGCTGCCAAGCCTTGAGCGAGAAGCAGGTGAAGATCCATCAAGAAGGCAGAAGAGAATGATAAGACCCAGGAATCTACAGGCCTTTTGTTTTCCAGTTTGGTTGCTTGCTTAAAAAGGAAATTGAAATCTTGAGTCTGACTAGTTTAACATAAATCCTTGGTGATTTCAAAAAATGGTTAAAGAGAAGGACTGTACAAAAAACGTGGAATGAGCAGCTCACACTGAGCTAGCAACCAAACTTTAAAAAGTCGAACATTCTGGATCTTGTCCCCATTTCCCCAGTTACATCAGATTCTGCAGACAATACAGTGGAATATAAATGGGGGGGGGGGGGGGGGGGAGAGAGAAAGAGGGAACGCCTGAAACGTCAAAAGGTTTTTTGTAAATCAATCAAGGTCTATTGAATCTTACCCTTCCCCGCTGTAGTATTTTAGACCGTTTGGGACTTTTGTTAAAAAAGAGTGGCTGTTGTATTCTGGCTTTTTCATTTAGTCCATTAGCTTTCATCTCTGGATATACATTGTCCAGATACCACTTGAAAGAGGTACAGTTCAGTTTCTTTCTCAGTTCCAAACGCTCACTAATGTCACCATAACTTTGTTTCCGCAGATCAGGTCTTAAGGATAAGTATTGTTCCTGAAAAAGGAATTTCTACATTTTAGAAGGGAACAAAAGTAAACTAAAACCAAGTTAAAACAAAAAAAAAACAAATTCCAGAGCAGATGTTTGTATCCAGACAATGTCCTTTCAGTTCACTTCACAGCCCCTCCAACAGGAGCTACAATGAAACTTATTTTATTTGAAATTAAAGTTTGCAATAAAGTATTACATTAAACATTGAATTTCCATTTGATCTCAGTCAAGCACCTATATTTAAAACAAGTCAAGAACCAGCCAAAACCTCTAACTTCCTTCAATTCTAGAAGCTTCAGTTAACATCTCACCAGCAGCTATCAGGCTTTAGTACCATTAACATTAATCTACATTAAAAAAGATAAACAAAGATCAACTGCCCACAACTTGTTCCAGGGATTATATTGCACATTTCAGTACGTATGGGAAAGATGACAATATAATGCAAAAATTCTAAGCCATCACATATACAGGCCAAGGAAAGAGAGTAGATAGTTTCATTGAAAAAAATTCAGCCACATTTTAAGTAGAAATCTTGGACTCCACCTCAGCAATTACAAAATGAAACTAAAACGTGAACTTCAGTTCTGGAAAAGAAAGTTGAAGGGAAAAGGGGAAGAAAAAAAAAATTAATACAAGGTGTGTTTTAAGTTTAGAAATAAAATCATGTCTTTTATTGTGTTTATTAGGAAACTGCCAGGATTAATCCCATTTTGTGACACATCAGCTAAATCTCACCTCAATAATCAACACAAGCTGTTTAACAAGTCATCCAAAACTGGATGATCATGAAGCCAAAAAGAAGTTCCAGGTTTTAAAATCATTGAACAAAGTTATCCCAGCTAGAAATACATGTTGGGTAACAATGGCAGATCAGGCTCGTTTATATATCACAACCTTACAGGCACAGAAGGCTTGTGCAAATTAACAGGATGATTCTTATCCACACAGTCAAGTTTAAAAAGAAAAAAGTTTAATACCTTAAAATCAGAATCATATTTGAAAACAGGCTGCAAAGCAAAGTGCAAAACATTTACTGCCATAAATTCTTGCACTGATTACAAAAACAGAAAATTTCAAACTGATAAAGTAGTAATCCTATTGGCATGCAAATATATTCCGTGAACACATCTCCAAGTTTAGTTAGCAGATATTAAACTATTAGTTATGATGGTGTAGTGACCAAAACAAACATAACCTTTGTTTGCTCAGTTAATAGTTGACAAGTTGAGACAGCAGTAATCTATTAATTTGTCCTTTAAATTCAAATACAAGCAAGGAGATACCTTGTACACTGAGCATTGCTCAGTCACAGGTGGTTGTTTTGTTAAACATTAGTACTGTTGATTAGTAGCAGCCTGGGAGCAGATACTTTTTGTAGAATTTCTCATCATATAGGATCGTAGAATCACGCATATGTAGAACAGCATCAGCTTGTTTCAAACAGAGTATTTGTTTATCTTTTTAAAATAAAAGATACACAACTTTAGACAGAAAGGGCAACGCAAGTTATAGACTGAAGGTAATGTTGATTTGGAAAAAAAACCAACAAGTTATTATGTCTAGAGATGATATACACAAGTTGGCCAGTAGATCAAATAGGAAAGCTTTAGTCTATCTCAAGTTGTTTGATTTAGGTCTCAGGGTCGTTTCCTGTGGTCAAGATTGCAAGCAGTTCATTTGGTCTGAAATTATTCTATTAAAAGAATCTGGACTGATGACATCAGTCTTTTAAAAAAAAAACAAAAAAAAAAGCACCAGAACAAAATCATAGGGAACTGAAGACTAAAATCAGAAAAACATGCCTCAAGGCCTACTCTTCCTGAAATAGACAAACTATTATTTTTAAGACTTACCTTGGGACAGCTCATACATCATGCAGACAGAGTATGTTACTTCTAGCTTCTTACTGAATTCTGTTATTGTAATGTAAATAAATCCAAAGTATTTGTGCACATTTGTTAACATCTTGATATTGGAATAATCCATGTCATTTCTGATGCATAATACATCAGTAAAGTCCATGTCTGTGATACACCAAAATGTCCGAACTTTATAAAGATGGTTAGGTTTTGGGACAGTCCAAGTTCAGTGGTTTAAAAAGAGGGTCATGTGAAATGTTCTGAAGTCCACCTGGCGAGCCGGGGTTGTTTCACTGTTGGGAGATTGAAAGGGGTGCTGATTGTTTGACTGAAAGAGAGGAAAAAAGGGTGAAAGAAAGATGCTTATAGATGAAGGCAATGGGCAGACAGCAGCCTAGGTGATAAGTGAATTGACAGATTCTCTGAAGTTTCAGAGAATAAAAAAAAGGTGTTGATACTTTTGTAAGCAGCTACACTTTATACTGCCTATTTAGTTCCTAGAGATGTCGCATCTCAAATGCTGATTATCTATCCTTACTTGCATAAAAAAGCCCACATAATTCACTTTATAATCAGAGATTGGCACAGGCCAAGGTATTCTTTAAAAAAAGCTCATCAAGATCTGGGCAGGGTAGGGCAGTTACAGTCAGAAAAAAACAAAAATGCTTTGGTTCATCACAGGAGTAGCAGAAGAGAGCTCATGCTTCGATTAAGATGACAACAAGAAAGAGCTAGAAGAATCATTTCTGGTGTTTAAAAACAAAAATGTCTTAGCTGAGGAGACAGTTAGAAGCTGAGAAATAGAAAGAGAAAGAAGAAATAACTTAAGAATCACTTTGATAACAAGCATGGGGCTAGATGAACACAGCATGTCAAGCAGCATCATAGGAGCAGGAAAACTCGACGTTTCGGGCCTAAACCCTTCATCAGAAAAAGAT
>JAHRHZ010000133.1:13061551-13090424 GCA_024137785.1 Ginglymostoma cirratum | reverse complement strand
AATTTTTCTGATGAAGGGTTTAGGCCCAAAACGTCGAGTTTTCCTGCTCCTATGATGCTGCTTGACCTGCTGTGTTCATCCAGCCCCATGCTCGTTATCTCAGATTCTCCAGCATCTGCAGTACCTTTTATCTCTTAAGAATCACTTTGGACTGGTTCCTGGAGATTTGTAAAGTGATGTGATGTGATTTTGGTTGTGCTCAAAGAGAAAAAAGGAGTATTCTGTTTTGCGGTTTCAAGTATAAATTACCTACAAAGATTGTTTTGGATTAATCAATAGTGCTTTGGTCTTTCATTATAGTGTAACCTTTTTAAAAAGGTGAAATTCACTCACTACAGCCATTAACTTTAGAAAGAAAAAAAAAGTATTCAGTTATTGGGCTTTAGAGATTGTGAACAAATTTACATGGCCAGAGAGCACAAAGTGACGATAATGCTACAGATTTCATGTTGAAAATTGTATCTTTAAAATTTACATGCCCCACAAGGTTGTTAAATAGCCACATGGTATTTTCAGAAGTTTCTGAATGCCACGGATTGTATAGACATTACAGCTAAAGTTGGAAAACTGCTAAGAGATGAGCTATCTACCTCCTGCCAACTCTGGGATAAAGGAAAAACCTCAAAATCCATCATGTTAAAACAAGCACTAATGTTTCTACTGTATCTCTTCACAGTGGAAACTGGTTGGGAGTTAAAGCAATGTCATTCTGTTTAACAGAGATGACCCTTCAGGGCATGTCACAGACTCCCTGGAATTTTAGATTTTAAGCAATTCAGCAAGTTCAGATTTTGGATCATAAGTCAGTTGCTGTCTTTCTTCAAGGAAGAGCAGCATTCCAGGTGATGATGGCAGCAGTCTGCCCTGGACCCTCCTCCTGTCTCCAGCTGCTAACTGGTTTGCAGATTATAATTTTCTAGCAATAAGGAAGTTACTGGGCCAGTTCACGTAGGAAACAATTTGACATGGACCTTTGGAAAGTTGTAACTTGAACTACTACAACTGCATCAATCCATTTTTATCCTGTCCTCCGAGGTGCACGTGCTCAGAGTAGCCATTCCCACACATTCTCAAAACCAGCCTCTTTTTCAAGATGAGTTCAAGGGTTGTTTTGTACGTTTATTGCAAAAAGTTGGAATGAAAAAAACAAACAGGGTTTCGTAAACACCCTTAGGCCTACCTCAGTAAGATGAAAGAATAAATCAAGCAATAATTCACTGCATGAGCAGCGGCAGAAGACTGCTTGGAGTGACTGGTGGCCACTGTCAAGTGGTGTACCACAAGGATCAGTACTTGCACCCTTATTGTTTATTATATATGTAAATGATACAGATGAAAAATGTGGAGGGAAATGTTGAGCAAATTTGCAGATGAGAAAGATTGGTTGAGTGGTTAACACTGAAAAAGTGGTAGTAAGTTACAGGAAGATTATAGATGGGTTTGTCAGACAGGCACACCAGTGGCAGATGGTATTTAACCCTTATAAGTACATCACCTCACACTTTGGAAGAAGAAACAAGATGGAGTATTTAATGAATGGCAGGACACTTGGGAGGAACAAAGGAATCTTGGGGTAATTATTCACAGATCCCTGAAGTCAGCAGAACACATGAATAGGATCGTTAAGAGGGCATGTGGGAACACTTGCTTTCAGTCATGATGTCAAGTATAAGAGCGAGGAGGTAAAGTTGGAGTTGTACAGAGTGTTGGTCAGGCCACAACTAGAGCATGGTGTGTAGTTCTGATCACTGCCCTACAGGAAGGATACAACAGCACGAGAGGTGGTACACAGAGGAAGTTTACTAGGATGTTGCCTCCTGGACTCTTTAGACCAGACAAAACAGAGGGGTCGTGACTGAGGTGTATAAGATTATGGAGGGTAGGAAAGGGTGAAGGGAGAGCTGCTATTTCCCGTGGTTGAGGGGCCAATCATGAGAGAAAACTTTTAGGGTAACGGGCAGGAGATTCAGAGAGGCAAAAAAAAAAAGTTTTCACTGAGCCGGTGGGAATCTGTAATGCACCGCCTGGGAAGGCAGTGGAGGCTGGAAACCTTACAACCTTTAAAGCATTTTTGGATGATTACATCAAATATCGTAACATTCAAACATAGGGGACAAGTGCAGGAAATTAGGATTAGCACATTCTTTAGCGGTAGTTATGTCAGTGCAGACTTGATCAGCCTACGGGTCTTTTGAGGCTTGGGGTGAGGGGGAGAACCCAATCTTAATTCATCCCTGCTTCCCCTTTGTTACAAAAATGTAAGTTTTTCACACACTGCATATTCATGAAAATAGTTTTGCTGCAAATTCAAAACTAGGAATGAACTCAAAAAATTGAACAGAAGTTTACAATCTACTACCTTTACTACCCAATTACGTTAGCAACATGGAATAGCACACAGGCTTCAGTTCAAAAATCCAGTTATGTACACTGCTTATTAAGAGCATCTCGTACTTGTTAGCATGCTGAACAAAGCGAAACTAAGAAAAGAAAGGAAAAAAAAAGTTTACAAAAAAGGGAAACTGTCTCCACACCATTACCTTAAGACTTCAGGAACCTTACTTCAGCTTGTTCCACTTACAAAGTGCAGGTCAATGTCATTATTAACAAGGACAGTCAGAATGCTGATGACACCTAGCTCTAGTTCAAGACCTGCTCAATTTGTGGTAGTCCATCTATTCTAAAAGCAATCTGAATCTCAAATATCACTCAATCTTACTTCTGGCACAGTCAGTCAATAACATTAATGTTCTCTTCAGCAGCATCATATCTAGCTTGTCCAAAATGCTAGGAAGCATCACAAATCAAGTCTTTGCTAGCCATTTCTACAAAAATCAAACATCCTCATGCTGGAGTTTAACACTCAACCATTACTCCCGCTCCTTGCTAACTACTGGTAGAACAGCTCACTAACTGAATACCTTTGCCCCGCTTTCAAAAATCGCACCTTTGCACTTAAGCATTCAAGCAACCTTCTAGGGTTGATAGATCAATTCCACACACACACACTTGAGAAAACATTTTTTAAAAAAAATGTTACTGCTAGAGATGGTGCTCATACATACAATGTTTACAAAGTACAATTCAGTTAATGTTTCTCACATCTTTCATTTGGACTAACTAGATCAGATATTTCTCTTGTAAGTATTTACCTTATATTCATCCATCCAGACATGGGAAAGACGCAGAGAATTGTATGCCATGGTATCCACACCTCCTGGTGAACCATATGGTCGCCACTTGCGGAATATATGCCCAACACGAGAACATGGAACTATTTTCAGCTGGCCACCACACATCCAAATCTGAGTCAAAAAAAATAAAAACACACAAAAGAATGAAGTCAATTTGAATTGAGATTTAGTTATTGCATGATAAAAAAAACAATTCTTTAATTAGGAGGCAATGAGGAAAATTACCCTGAAAGAAATTTCCAGATTTTCTCCTCCCCATATATCCATGCCACTGTCATACTGACCAAGTTTATTGAAGTAATCCCGGTTCATGGCAAACAATCCTCCTGCCATTGTAGGTGATCTGAATGAAGGAATGCAAAGAACATAGTCTAACCACATGCTACATTGCAACAACAATCTCCAAAATTTTTTAAGTCTACCTAGAGTTATTCTTCTAGTTGGAGGCCTAGTCAGCAGTGAGCAAAAGTTCATTTTGCAGTTTTTGCCATTTGGTAATCTATATATTTCTAATTCTACACTGCATTCAATTTCTTTAGATCAATCCTCCCTCAAAAAAAAAAATGATGCAAATATTACTGGATTAGTACTTGAATGGTTCAGTTGCTCCTTCTGGTCCATTCAGCAGGGACACTGGCACAGGATCCCACTTGAAGTGCAGCCCCCAATTAAATCCTCCTTTCACTATTGGTGAAGAACTGTAGATTAGTGTGTCAGCATTGATGATATCAATCAGCGGACAGACTACAGTGCGGTAATTTTCCTTAATTGGCGTCAAGAGAGGCTGCAGCCACATCTCATTCACTTCACAATGACTATCAATGAACACCAGTACATCACCTGAAAAAAAAAAAGGTACAAAGTTGTTAATTTTGAAAATCCAAGCTAAACTCAAAAGGAAATTTAACCATTAGCAAATTCAGAACAATAGTCCAAGCTGAACCATGATGAATGGAGCAGTTTGACCATGGTAAATACGCACTTCCCTCCACTCTGCCTGGAGTAGGCACCGAAAGCTTGTAATTTCAAATAAACCTGTTGGGCTATAACCTGGTGTTGTGTGATTTCTGACTATGATAAAATAGAATTGTGGTGTAGGAAGTTATTTCCATAGCTAGTGATAGCTCTAGAGCCAAGTTGTTAGTGTGCAGATTAAGAGGCAAAAAAAAAAAAGAAATCATAGGCATCAAGCATGGACTAAAACTCTACTTGCACGTTGCATAGCAATTATTGGTATACTGAACAAGGAGTGAAAAGTGGCAGTGATCAGGTTCTCCGGGAACCTGCTCTTTCATCAGCACAGCAGGTCCAACTACAAGTTAAGTGGATGAATTTAGCAACACAGCATTTGACATTGATGTCAAAAGTGGACATCATGCCCTTAAAAAAGGTGTGTACTTCTGTTTTTAAAAGAGTGACTTTTAATTTGTTACTTGACATTCCAGGAAAAAAAAAAAAAAAAAATCACAGCTTTCCCCTTCAAGTGAATCCATGTTGATTGACGTGCTGGGGAATCAACTCAGGATTTTCAGGGCATCTTTGGTGTGGACTGATGTTTCAGTACTACAACTGCCAGATTTGAACACAATGGACTTCCAGGGAGGTTGCAATGTTGTTGTATCCCCCCAGTAGCAGTAAACTTAAGTGCTTGCTGATAAATTAGATCTGCCTTCAGGAGGTGTGCACTTTGATAGATGAAACTAATTGCAAGTAGAGGTTCCTTAACCATTCACCACAGAATAGCTACTTTTAGGTATACTACAAGTTTTTTCCCCCCCCTTGCACCTGTGTGGCTAATGGTCCCATTTAAGAAATAGCTGGTGGCTATGATGACTGACTGAACAGCAGCGGGTAGAAGAGGTAGAACTGTTTAAGGAGGAGTTGCTTAAATGAGCAGAATGACTTTTTCCTTTCTTATGTAGTCTGATTCAGGAGGTCTTCAAGTAAATGTCTAAATAAGTTTAGTTCAACTAACTTTTGATTAGCATTTGTAACCAAAAAAAGCCAACAAGAGTAATAAATTCTAAACAAAGACTGATCAAATTATTCAGTTAAAAAAAACTTCCACTTCAAATAAAAACTTTAAAATTCTGCAAAAGTTTCACATCCCGCTGAAGTTTGACCAGAAAAATAAAGAATGCAGTGTGAACAAAACTAAAGCATAATAAGATCATGTTCAGTTTGATACCTGTTGCATGAGACGACCCAACTATTCTGCCACGTATTAGTCCTTCTCGCATTACATTCCTTATTAGTTTCACTTTTTTAAGTTGGTTGTTGTCAATGTACTTCTCTAGTTCGTCTTTTAATTCAACTGAAAAAACAAACAAAATTTGGGCAGGGAGGGATTAATGAAGAAAACAAACCAAACTTCAAGTCCTACTTTGACCAGCTCAGGAGGTATTAGATATAAAAAACAAAATCAAGTGTGGATTTTAGGAGACTAGAAGAATATATGCAGAAACCAATATGACATGATAGACATTTTAGATAGTAAATAACATTGCAAGTTAAAGATCTGGTTTTTACAGAAGAGGAAATTAAGCAAAAAAGTTAGAAGCCAAAAGAAAAATTTACATACTGAAATCACTCCTATCATCCACCAGGATAATTTCATGTAATAAGTATGCAGGCGTGCGATCCAGGATACTGTGAACTGTCCGAAGCAGTGCTGATAATGCTTCATTATAAAAGCAGATAACAACACTAGCAGATGGTAAATTGACAGGGTAGCTCTTTTCTTTACATCTACAAAAGAAGGACAGCTTTCAATAAAGCTAAAAATTTCCCAGAATTCACTGCAGTGTTCAGCTGAATAAAACTGGTAGCTAGTTTTTCATAAAACAATGTAAATAGAACTCTGCATCAGAATGCACAGACAGCCCCAGGCATCTCTGTATCCATATTGTAGCAAAATAAACTTATGTTCATCGATGAGATAGCAAGAACTGCAGTTGCTGGAGTCAGAGATAACAGTGTGGAGCTGGAGGAACACAGCAAGCCAGGCAGCATCAGAGGAGCAGGAAAACTGCTGTTTCGGGTATGGACCCTTCTTCAGAAGGATCTTCAGCCTTCCTGCTCCTCTGATGCTGCCTGGCTTGCTGCGTTCCTCCAACTCCATGCTGTGTTATCTCATGTTCATCTATACCATTGTAACTTTGCACAGTCTCTCTAACCTGCAAAGATAAAGGGAAAAACAAATTCCAGCAGCTTTATAAGATGTTTGCAACAATAAAATTTTCCAGTCCGCACTAACTACTTGTCTTGAAGACTCTTGAATTTGAGTTAATGGCAATAATTTCAACTTTAAGTGGTGACCTACTCCTTAACTTCACTAGAATGACCACGTTAGCCACTAAGCACAAAGAATAGCACAAGATGACTTTGCCAGCCACCTCAACTCCCAAAAACTCAATGTACAAAGCACCTACATTTAAATCAAATTTCTCAAAACAAGTCAGTATTTTGGAAAAAGTAGCTCTCTTGCACCACGGATAATTCAATGCAGGACTATTTCATATTTTTAAAAAAGGCAGGACTTGCTTTGGGTCTCTGGTGTCAGGAATATCCCGATGATAACCCAAACGATTACTGATGAGCATGTTGAAAGCATGTTTTTGGTATCCCATATCCCGAATCTTCTGATCGGCTTCATTGAAAATCCTTCCTGAAAGGGTGAGAAATAGTATTATCGCATTTCATTTCTCGCATGCTTAAACACTCGACTAGTTATATAGCACAAAAATAAACTTTAAAAAATCCTACTTTGAAACATGCTTCAAATTTTTTAAATAGTAGTCATTTTAATAAAGCTTGGTCCACCAATGCAGCATTGTTGAGACCGACAGTACTCAGCCTTACAACAAAACAATCTTCTTGCCTCAATACGTTCTAGTGCCACATAACAATCAAAGCTTTTCTTTGACCTGGATCAGAGTCACTATACTCCCAAAGCTGATACCAAAGGAGTTTGCACATTCCAAAAGTGTCAGCCTGAGATTGTGCAACATTAGAAATTATTGAATGTTGTTCCATGTCTCACGCTATCTCTCTTTTCCACTCTACACTTGTTTCTATTCTCCACAGAAATGGGTTATTTTACACAATTCTCTTTACTTGCCATAAAGTGTCCAAACATTTGAAACGAGATGTACCAAGCTTTGCTAGCTTGCCATCAAAAGAGCCAAATTCAGATTTCACAGCAAATCATTTGGTTAGAACGTAGAAGATAACAACAAGAACTAAATCTTTCAATTTAGAAAAGAGAGAGAGCATGGTGTCCTGGCTGATACAAAGAGTGGCGCAGGTTATAAAACAGTTGGTTTTGGGGTGAGCGTGCCAACATTCACTACATTTGAAGAATTCAGTTCAAGAGAAAAATAGGTTACTCACCCAACTCAGGAGACAGCTCAATTTTCTTCAATTCTTTATTAACAGGTTTTATAAACTGAGGACTGTGTTGCTGAAATTCAGGAAGCCATTTATGACTGTTTATTACTGGAGGGTGAAATTTGTGCACTACTCCTGGATTCCCCTGGAAGGGCACATTACTGAAAGTATATTTTTCCCAATTTAGATTGAAATAGATGAACAGGAGAAATGTCCAAAGTAATGAAGAAAAAAGGCATCCATAACAGAAATAGTGGAACCTGATAGTACCCATGATAGTCCTAGCATTATGGGAGGCCCATTCTTCTTGCTCTGAAATGAAGAAACATAAAACTGGTCATTCAAAATAAAATAGCAAAGGTCACATCCACTGAAATACGCATAAAGGAACTAGAAGCTACAGCAGTTGGTTAATAGCTCTTTAATGGAGGATTTTTAAGGGGAGTTTTTGCTGATCAAGCAAAGAGGCAAGATATGCTAGAACTATCACCGGAGGAGATGGAACAGTGTTCAAAAATTCAGTATTTTGTACGATTAAGAGGAGAAATTCTTCCTCACCCTAGTGAGGTGAGAAACTAAAGGGCAAAGATTCAGCATCTGATAATCTGAAAGGTACTTTTGATTAAAAAAGGAAACAGGACAACTTTCCGAATAGCTCTTTCAGAAAGAAAAAGCCAAGACAAACATGAAGATTTTTCCATGCTGTATGCTTCCAAGGTTTCTTGCGTCATTAAAATAAATCCCCGACATTGAGGAAAGTTAAGCCTACAGGAGGCTGCACATTAGATAAGTGTAAACATCTGAATTCAGATTAAAAAAGAATTCAGTGCAAGATTTTTAAAGCAAGCCTTTTAAATCAGAAAACTACAAAAATATCATTACATTCACCATTAACACAAACATGCAAATCATTATTTTAAATGGGGAAAGGTTATGGTTCAACATAAAATAGATGGGGGATGTAGATATAAAGGGTCCAATGGCATTATCCAAAAGCAATGGGGTTCTCAACATCCTGAACAAAATCAAACCCTTCAATTTAGAACAGTGAAGCAGATTAGATAATCATTTTATCTCAATACTGAATGAATATCTTTACACTATGCACAAGCTGACTGCCCTCCCTGCCAACACTGCAATAACAACTGTAAGAATGATCCACCAGCTGGCTGTTCTCTCCTTAATTCCACAAGACTAAAAGATTCAAGAGGAGAATTAGGCCATTTGGCCCATCAGTCTGTTCCATCATTTGATCACAGGCAATATTTCCTCAACCCCATTTTCTTGCTTTCTCCTCATCATCCTCAATCTCTTTATCAATCAAGAATTCTGTCCCAGTCTAAAATACACTCAACAACTTGGCCTCCACAGATTCACCACCTTGTCACTGAAGAAATTCCTCCTCATTTCCATTCTAAAAGCTCATTCCTTCATTTTGAGGCTGTGCTCTCAGGTCTTAGTATCCACTGGTAGGAGAGGCATCTTCTCCACGTTCACTATGTCCATGCTTCTCAGTATTGAGTGTTTCAGCAAGAACACCCGCATCTTCCCAAACTCCACTGAGTACAGACCCAGAGTCTTCAACCACTCTTCATATGACAAGCCTTTCATCCCTAACATTATTCTTGTGAACCTCAGTTGGACACCATCCAAGATCAACACATCCTTTCTGAGATAAAGGGACTTAAAACTGCTTACAATATTTCAGATGCAGCCTGACCAGAACGTTGTACAACCTCAGCACCGCATCATTGCTTTTCTATTCTAGTCCTCTCAAAAATGAATACTAACACTGCATTTGCCTTCCTTACTGCCAACTGAACCTTAAGAGAATCCAGAGTCTAGGACTCACAAAACCCATTGTGCTTCAGATTTCCACAGCCTTTCCCCATTTAGAAAATAGCCTACGTTCCAATATGTTCTGTTCTTCCAACAGAAGTGCATAACCTCATACCGTCACACATTGTATACCATCTGCCACTTCTTGGGCACTCTCCTAATCTGTCCAAGTCCTTCTACAGCCTCCCTACTACATCAACACTATCTTGTCTCTCCACCTATCTTTGTGCCATGTGCTCCGATCATTCAGATGAATGCTTTAAAGAAATAGAACATGGCTCTCCAGTTATTATTGTATTTAAAAAAAACACTACACACTCGGAACCAAGCAGATTTTGGTAGCTCAAAATTAGGGAAAAAAAAAATCACAGAACAGTCACGATGGCTCTCATGTCTGTACATCAACGTATTTCTATTTCTCTTTTTCAAACTGTATCAGTTTCTAACTGTCAAACAGACCTAATTAGCATTTATTAACATTCATTGTGGGGCGACATCTTCAAAATAAGTATCCCAAATCCTTTTCTTAAACCAGCAATACGACACTGGTATGATATTTAATTAAATAGCTAAGCCTCGCCTGGAGCTAGCGAGTTACTTCAACTGATTACAAACACTGATATTCATCCCAATTCCCTCAACAAATTAAAACATGGTGGGCGTGAAAAGCAATTACAGAGAATCAGAAGACCTACAGACAGAAAAGGCCACATGATGATGCCGCGAGACAATGCTCAAAATCTTATAAGAAGAAACACTGAGAGGCTGGGAGTCACCAGCCACTACAGGAAGCATGCATGGCCGGAGCCATGCCCTCAAGCAGTCAATGAAAGCGCGCATAGCCACAAGGACCAATTTTAATTGAACCATCCACCCACCTGTACCCACTGTCTGCAAGAACGCTCCCTGCTCCGCCTTTTATACCTACCACGAAGGAATTAGTGCGCAAGCGCAGGGCTTCAACTGAACCAGCTCGCGCCGAGACCCCATTCCACCGCATTTCAGCGAGATCGCCAGCGTCGTCCTTGCGCCACTCACCACTCTTCCCTCAATAATGAGGGGCCGGGGCCGCGACCGCCAACCCCGCCACACACCCCCACCCCTGGCCAGTCAGTCCTTTGGCTTGGTAGGGTTTTTGTGTTCCACCGTGAGGACGAGACAGCTGTCAATAAACCGGCGTATGCTGCCTGAACTGGGAGGGCCGAGGCGTGAGGTCGATTGACAGTCGCTGGGGGCGGGGCACGAGGTTGATGATTTGCTTGCGCTCGGGGCGGGGCGTTCGGTCGGCGTTTCTGGGCGGGGCCAGAGGCGTGGTTTAGTGATTGATAGGCGCGTGGTGCGGGGCGACTGTACGGTGATTGTCAGTTGTTCGGGGGCAGGGCGTTCAATCAGCGATCGCCAGTTCGCTCTGGGCGGGGCAAGAGTCTGGTGATTGCCAGGCACTTCGGGCGGGGCATTCGATCAGACGTTGTCAATCGTTCGGCACAGGGCGAGTGATTGGTGATTGACCGTCGTTCGGGGCGGAGCCCGGCGTGTTGTTGGTGATTGACAGTCGTTCGGGGCGGGGCCCGGCGTGTTGTTGGTGATTGACAGTCGTTCAGGGCGGGGCTCGAGCGCGCCGTCGGATCACCTGAGAATCTGCAACTTTGGATTGCAATTCGCTTGGTCGGGTCTGGAGCGATTCGGGTTGTAGGAAGTATTCCAAAGCCTGGAAAGGGGAGTCGGGTCCAGAGTGTGGGGGAAAGGAAGGGTATTGAGTTTGAAACGGGTCGGGAGGTACGGGATCCTGAGAGAGAGAGAGAGAGAGAAAGAGCATCATGTGCGGGACGGGGGCGACGTGTAAGTGGTCTGCAGGTAGAGTAGTACAGTTGGGGTTCTGTAAGTATAGGGTCATTTGAATAATTACTCGGGAGTATTTGATAAGGGGTATGGTGTCTGGAGGTAGTGTGACGGGTGGCTAGGTAGCAAGACAGCCAGGTGATGCAGTTAGGGTATGTTGGGATCGGTGGGAGAATGCGGGTCACGCCAGTTCTGGCAGCGAGTAAACGGGAGTGCCAGGATCGGGAGGTGGATGGACGCAGATTGTACTCGACAGTCTGACATGTTCTTGATTGTCTAACTTTTCTTGTGCAACAAAACCTAGTTTTATCAGAACTCCCTAAATTCTCCCAACTATAAGTGGAGACTTTTGGAGAGTTCCAGGCGAAGAGGAATTGCCCAATAGAATCTTCAATATCCCATTCAATTCCTTTAGTCTGCCGCGATCGGGATTCCGTGCGATCACGATGCTCGACTCTAATAGAGTCATAGAGATGTAAAGCATGGAAACAGACCCTTCTGTTCAACTCGTCCCTGCGAACCAGATACCCTAAATTAATCTAGTCCTAGTTGCCAGCATTTGGCCCATATCCCTCTAGACCTTTCCTATACATATACCCATCCAGATGCCTTTTAAATGTTGTAATTGTACCAGCTTCCACCACCTCCCCTGGCAGTTCATTCCATACATGCACCACCCTTTGCATGAAAAAGTTGCCCCTCAGGTCCCTTTTAAATGTTTCCCCTACTTTGGGGTAAAGACCTTGGCTATTTACCCTACCCATGACCTTGTAAACTTCTATAAGGTCATCCCTCAACTTCCAATGTTCCAGTCTAGAATACTGGCTCCCAGCTCCTTTTATACTGACTGCAAAAGAGGCACTTCACAAGCATGGGGGTCCAACTGAGACGGAATCAACTGCCTTAAAGTTCACTTGTTGAGGTGTCATTAAAACCTAGTGGGAGAACAGCTGAGCACATGTTCTCATTGTCTTTGTAACATTTTGATCAGGTTTGCTGAAGATTGCCACTCTCCCCAAGCTCCACATCTCTAATATGAGTTTCAATAAAGGCTCCTTCAAGAAATGCAAAGCCATACTTCCATTCTGACAGTTCACTGTAGGGTGAAATTAAAGTCCTAAATCACAGACAAAAACAATAATAAATTCAGGAAAGCGATAGTTTTGGGTGCTGGGCTTTAGGGCCCTACAATACCAGGTAAGTAGTGTGCCAACTGGATAATTTGCGAGGGTGGAAGATGAATAGTTTCCCTCTGGATAGGTGGTAGGATACTAGGTGGGTAGGATATCAAGTGGATAGGCATCATTGGTTCCATCGGATGGGATGGCAAGTGGCAAGTTAATTATAGTGGTTCGGGTAGGTTGGAGTGGGTTGTTGAAATTGGATCCAGTAGGGAAGGGAAACGTTGGGCTGGATCCTGGAGTGGGATCCAGAGGTTGATCGGGTGTGAGGCAGGGAAAGGGGAGTGATGTATGGGAAGGAGGTGGCAGGTTCAGGGATGCAGAAGGAAGTACATCTCCTGTGGGGTTAAGGGTGCTGACTTTGGAGATGTGACAGGGCATAGAATAGCATGTACTGGAGGTGAAGGATAGTTTGGTAGGGTCTAGAGAGGGAAAAGGGATGTCGCGTGGGGGTGATTCCAGAGTGGGGTAAGTGGCCTGGGTTGGTAGCAAGGGAACGGAGGCCAGGTTTTGAAGGATGTGTTGCGTCCAATGCTGGATGAGTAGTTGTTGTGTAGAGAAAGAGTTGGGGTAGTTCCAGAGTGGGGGAAATGGCCTGGGTCATTAGCGAGGGAAGGGAGGCCAGTTTTGGAGGGATGTGTTGAGTCCAAAGCTGGAGAAGTAGGTGTTGTGTGTGGGAAGAAACAGGCGCTGGATCGTGGAGAGCGCGAGGTTGTCAGTTCAGGGTGTATGTAAGTGATTTGAGGGAAAGTGTAATGGTTGGGGGAGTGGGGGGGGTGTGGGGAAGATGATTATATGGTAAGTAAGGGCTCAGTTGAGTAGTTACTAATGAGTTAGACTACTACTTGGGTAGTCTAACTTTTCCTGAGTAATTATTCACTTAAATAAACAATAAGTATGACTGCCTTGATCTTAAATCTTCTTCAAATGGCAGAACTAATGGTCAAACTAGTCATAGTCGAAGTCCAGAGACAGCCAGTCATGGAACAACAGGTCAACAAACATTTTGTTAAGGAACAATCAGTCCTAGAGCAACCGATAAATCAACAATAGGTAGAGGATTTCATCGGATTCCGTAGACTCGAGGCTGAAAACAAACAGAACCTCAAATCCATTAGCTTTCTTAGCGTACAAACTTTGTTTTATGCTGTTAACAAGAAACTGTGGCCAACAAGCTATAATTGGATCAACAAATACAACAGGAACAGAAAAGAGAAACTCATTTGTCAGTATTATGTTGAAAGTTGCCCAAGTGAAAGGCCCAGTGGGTTTTCCATGAAAAAATTACTTGAGTATACTTGAGCGCAGTTCTTAGTCATGGATGACTTGCAGTGTATGATGGAAGACTTATTATTCCAGCTGATTATTTTGGGCAAGTGTCCTAGAGAGGAGACAAAAGGCTTGCTTCATGATCACCAGATTCAGAATCAGGCCTCAGTTGGTGATGGCCTGAGCTCTTCAAAAACATTGAAAACTTCATATCCCATTGTGAAACCCGTATCTATACTAGGTTGGCAGAAATATTTGCTATCACTATCAAAAGAGTGTTCAGACTATAAAGATCAGCAAGGTTTGCAAATAAATATTTAGCAACCACATTGCCAATAAGCAGTGTTCCCCACTTGAGCTCATTGATTCCTGTTCAACTGAAGAAACTCAGATGGCAATACAGCTTGGTAAACAAATACTTATGTCAGATTTAGGTCTGGTGTCAGATGCTGCATTGATTCAGAATACGCAAATTTGAAGAGAGAATTTCATTTCTTTATTTTTTCTACTGTATTGAATAATGATAAAAGTCATGCTAAGCAAGAAGCAATCCTTAAATTTCAAGTAACAGGACTGAGGAATTGCATATGGTGATTCCATCAATATTGCAATCACTGAGGCCTGATGAAAGCTTACACATTAATCAACAATTGAAGTAAATACTCCCCATGTTTCAAGCAAAGTTACCGACAGATTGCGAATAAAAATCTCCTACTGTGATTAAAGATGTGTGCAAAGAACTCATGGGAGCCACCACTGAGAAGGGACAACTTATGTCCAGAGATGCAGGATATGGTCCCTAGTTCAGTCATCCAGGAGACTGCAAAAATGAAACAGGATAGCCACCTTCAGTGAAGGAAATATAAGGTTAAATGTCTCCCAGAATGTTGCAATGGAGCAAATGCTTCTTTCAGAAGGAAAGAACACCTCATCTGAATGGAAATACAAGAGATTAAAATTTAAAAAGTCTCACACATTCAGGAACCAACCCCATGTCAACAATGTTCAATTCTGGGATCAATCAGTCTTCCCAGTCCAAAGATAATACATTCTGGGAGAATAGTATAGCTTCCAGACTTCCTGAATTTGTAAGGTCCTAAATTTGGTTAGGAAAAATGGGGTAGTAGTAAACGCAATTATATACGTAAATGTATATATAAATAATGAGAAAAATAAACTTGGGAAGAGATGTTGTATCATGGTTTGGCAGGATAATTACTGAAGCTGCCTTAAGTACAACCGACTGTGATGATGTCATTGTGACTTAGTGGGAGAACAGGTTAGGATCTTGAATTAGCAAGACTTACAATCCAGATCCTCATCATAGTCTGTGTAACAATGTCTATCACATCAGCATAACTTGTACTTAGTTGCTAACATACAATAAACGACAATGTGTTTAGATGAGAGCCTCTTCTTGTAGGACTTGCAAGTTGTTTTCCTCTACCACATCAGACCAAGAGGGCGCTATCGATCCCTACCCTAAAATATGATGATAACAGCAGACCTACAACATGGTGAGCAATATTACAACCAGCATCATACTACATGAAGTAAGGACAGCTCTTACATCGAATGACAGCAGTTAGCAATCAATCATATTTGTTTCAGTTGGAATACATTCCTGCTATGTTGTTAATAAAGTTCAAGTAGGATATCTTTTATTTTACAAGATCCCAGCCCGAATCCTCTATTCCAGTATATCTTTTCTTTAGAATGCACAACAGTAAGACCAATCTCTGTATGAAAGATCTTCATCTTCATTTTTCATTTGCACGCTGTCTTCCAACAATTGATATTTTCAGCTAGAGGTTTATTTTAACTACAAATGTTGTAAGATGTTGTTTGTTCCCAATGCTACACGCAGGAAATGCAGTCTTTCAATGTGAAGTTCGGTTGAATATGCCACTGCCAAACCTGCCTGCCAGCTTCCTCAGCATTTATTGATGGTTTGCTGATGAACTACCTTTTCGAGCATGGCTATAAGTTGGTGAACACTGCTGTCACTCTTCTACAGTCATCCAGAGAGTGATTCCATCCCAGTCCCCAGATGGTCATGTGGTCAATTTCTAGTAAGTCATGAGGGTAAATTACATCCATGACCTTCTATACAATACCCCCAGATCAATAAGTCATCCCTTTAACCTTCTGCAAGTCAACCACAGTAACCCTTATAAATCATTAGCTCCACCTCTCCCACAGACATTTTGCTCACCTTCACCGGCCTGCTGCCCACCCACACAGGATTCTGGAGAAAAATCAATATTCTGGATGAAACAGAGAAACTTAGCAATGCAAGTCAGTATGATGCCCATACTTGTATATGTCTGGACATCAGTACACTTGTGTCGTCCTCCTCTTTTTAGTACAGGAGTCCAGTAGTCCTTCCTTTAGACTTTGACATACAAGCAAGAGAATAAGAGACCTGTGCAGTTGCACCGATTGTTTGGTTTCTCCATGATCCAATCAGTCATACAGACACTATTGTAGACATCAATTAATCCTTTCAATTACATGCACAGAAAAGGGTTACCATTCACTGAATGTTAAACTCTGAGGTGACCAAAAACACAGTATGCTGGAAAGTGCCACAACTCGTTTAATCCACCTGATAAGGTTAAAAACCTGGGATTTCATAATGAAAATCAAAGTTGATATTCTGGCACAACTAAAATATCTATACTGGGATTTTCCACATGAACTTTCCTGAATGGTTCCATAAATTTTGAACTTTAAAGATGCATCCTGATTTATCATTGAGCAGCGAAAGAATAAATAAGATCACTTTAATTGGTAAAATGCACCTGCTGTTTTTTTAACCTTTACTGCACAATAGAAAAAGGAACTTTACTTCTGTGTCCAATTGAAATAAATGTGCATTCATATAACCTTTAATTTGGTCAAACAAAATCCCCTGATGTGTTTCACAGATGAGATAATTCATTATGTACATTAACTGACTGTAGGCAAAGGCAAAGGAGTTAGGATTAAATAAAGAATAAATTATCTTATTCTGATATCAATATATTCTATCCTAAGAGCTCCTATGCTGTATCAGTGTCATGTTTTCAATTCCTGCAAACTGTTGGCCTCAAGTTAGAAAAACACCTACGCTATTTGCTTCAACTACTCCCTAAGGTAGTGAGTTCCCCAATCTAAGCACTTATGAAGAACTTTTTGAATTCCATAGTGTAGGTCTCAGTAACAATTTTATACTGATGACCTTTAGTAATGCCCTTCACCACAAAAAGAAGTCTCTGTATCCCCTTCATCAGCCTTTTATTTCAAGAGAGAAGAGATCCAGGCAGCCTGTTAATCCTTTCCTGATATGTATTCCTATGAATTTCTAGTAACATTGTAAATGCTCTCTCTGCTTCCTCTGCTCCCCATACCCATTTTATAATTCATTCAGTATTTATGGTCGAAAAGGTTCGAAGATTTCCTTACTCTTCAATTCTCTGTCAATAAATAAAAACTAGTGCTTATTCTTATGACCTTGTTAGCCTGTGGCACAACTTTACATGATTGATGGTTTGTTTTGAAATCCCTTTATTTTCTTTACCCCACCTACACTTGTACCTTCCAAGTAATAAGTAACTTTCCAGTTTTTTGAGTTTCAATTTAACATTATGATGTTATCTTTTAATAAGGGGAACAAAATAAACAAGATAATGTAAGTGAGCTATAGAAACTAAAGAAAGACTTGGATTTATTTAATACTTTTTTAAAACCAATGGACACCTCAAAGCCTTTTCCAGGTAATGAACTACTTCTGGTAGTCACAATTATAATGGAAGATTTTTTGCAGCCGATTTGCTCGCTAAAACTCCTACAAACAGCATGTAGTAACCAACTTGTATAATACTGATTGAGGGATAAATATTCACAAGGCCAACTGAGATAACTAGCTGCTTTATTAGAAATAGAGCCACCCTTTTCCCTTCTCCCTGACTCTGCCTTGCCTTTGAGGTCATTACACTGCCCTTAAAATGGGTTTTGCATGTAAATTAATCAATTGGAAAACATGGGTGATTTACTAATGGTGGTGGTTAATAGATGAAAAAAAATACCACAAGTGATTTGGTGATAGGGAAAAAAGTTAAATGTAGGAGCCATGAGATTTCCTACAATCAGCTGAGGAGGCAGATGTGCTTCAGCTTAACATTTCATCTGGAAGACAGCACCTCTAACTGTATAGCACTCCCTGAGCACTATCAGCCTTGAACTTATTCTCAAATGTTGGAGTGGGATTCAAATCTGAAACTGTGTGACACAAAGGAGAGCGTTCTAACAACTGCGCTTTAAGTAATTTTCTAATAAATTACACTGCAATCCTTCAAGGGCAATATATCCTTCCTAAGGCTTGGTGTGCAGAGC
Source organism: Ginglymostoma cirratum (assembly GCA_024137785.1). Taxonomy (NCBI): domain Eukaryota; kingdom Metazoa; phylum Chordata; class Chondrichthyes; order Orectolobiformes; family Ginglymostomatidae; genus Ginglymostoma; species Ginglymostoma cirratum. The sequence continues at coordinate 13,072,336 of JAHRHZ010000133.1, read as the reverse complement.
TGAACACGATACTCCCAGTGTGGATTAATCAAGGCTTGGTTAGCTTTAACAGAACTCTATCCCTTTGTATTCTGGTTCCCTACATATATATTAAACTAGTTTTCTATTAAGCTTTTTGATTATTTTCTACATCTGCCCTTGATGTTTAAATAATCTATATATGTGGATGCACAAGTTTCTTCAGGTTACCACTCGTTTTATCCTCTTAGGTGAAAAGCCTTATGTTTGCCTACATTGAAATTGATTTGCTATCTTTTTCTCCATATGTTTATACTTACAGTTGCTTGGTAATCAGAACTTAAGTATTATTGAAAAAAAAACATGTTGTCAAAGTTTTTATTGGCAATATATGACAAAGGAATGCTATAATTGGCTATGATGAGACAGCACCTTATACATACATACCTAAGGAAGGATATACTTGCCTGAGAGCAACAAACTCAATGTATTTCTGGAATAAAAAGGCTATCCAATGAGAAATGTTAAGTAAATTCCCCTCTGATGCTTAGAAGAACGAGAGTGAACTCAGTGAAAAACATAAGCTTCACCAAGGACATGACAGTATTAAATCTGAGAGGCTATTCCCCCAGTTTGAGAGTCAAAAATCAGCTATTATAGTCTCTGGACAACAGACTGATCTTTTGTGACTGAGTGAAGAGATATTATCTTACATACCCCAGAAGGCTAGGGTGTTTAAGTCAGTATATATTCAGGACTGAAAAATTGACAGATTTTGGAGCACAAAAGGATTCAAATTATATGGGTTAGGTTAGGAAAGTAGAGTTGATAGAAAAATTCAACCATGATAATGAAATGGCACAGCAGGCTCCAGAGTGATTATGGCCTATTCCTGCTCTGATTTCCAATGTTTTTATGTCATGGCCTCTATTTTGTCCTCCTCTGCAAGTTCTCCTCCACTTGTCTACATGTGCATATAAAATATTCATAACTTTTTTATTGAATAACGCCTCAACTTCCTCACTTCAGAGAAAAGGGATCCTATCTGTTCAACCTTGTCTGCATCTGTTTAGTTCTGTATCATGCCTTTATTTCTTCTTAGTACTTTCTCTGAAGCATCTTAATAAGCAAACTATAAAGATGCATGATATTCCACATTTAGTCTAGCCAACATTCTATACAAGTTTAAGGTAACTTGTCAGCTTTTCAATTATATTGCTGATCCCCAGTTTTTATTTTGCTTCTTGTTATGGCCTCATTAAGCTGTATTGCTGTCTTTAATGATAGTGCATATGTACTCTTAAATCCCTTTCTCCTTCATCCCACCTGGATTCATTATCCAAGCAATGTGGCTGCATTCTTCCTACCAGAAGGCACTAGCTCACACCTATCTACATTTAACATACCTGTCCCACAACAAGGAGAGGGGATTAAGTCATAAAATTTAGGAAACTTGCCATGAATCTTCCTGCTCCTGTGTTGTCCCTGTGGTACTCGAGGCATTCAAGTACCCTATCCTGGGGAGCCAGCTCTGATATATTATTAAATTCATCACATTGAGGAAGTTTTGGCAGCAATCTGAAATTAGCATTTCCTGTATGGGTTTCCCAGGGTCTGGGAAACTCATCAGCATACTGTCCAGGTGCACAATGGCCTGTTATGGCAACTGCTCTGCCCAAGACTATAAGAAACTACAGAAAGGGGTTTTCACAGCCCAGAATATCACAGAAGCCAGCCTTCCATGGACTGTATTTACATTGCTCACTGCTGCAGAAAGGCAGCCAACATCATTAAAGACCAATCGTACCCAGGTAATGATCCCATGCCATCCCTTCCATCAGGCAGAAGATACAGAAGCCTGAACACATGCACCAGCAGGTTCAGGAACAGCTTCCTTCCTGGACGTAATCAGACGTTTGAATGGACACTAGCCTCAAATAATGTACCCTGCAATATAACCTGTATGCCTCTAAGTCTTTTGAACTGTACGTCCTTTGCTTTTTGTGATCTGCCTGGATTGCTCATAAACAAAGCTTTTCACTGTATTTTGAACACGTGACCATAAATCAACCAATCAATCAATCAGTGAAGTGGAAGTGAGTTTGAGTAGCATTTCACAGGTATGGTTGAAAATTGGATGCATTATATGAATAAAGATTGAGTAGCTCATCTTGTGGCACAGTGAGTAGCATCCCTTCCTTTTGGTCAAAGACTCTGATTCAAGTCCCACCAGTGATGACCACAGGAGGTGTGTCATAATGCAGCCTTTTATTATTCCTATGGCAGGTGATAAGACTGGAGGAATTTTCTAATCAACCAGAATCATGAGCTAACTGCAGTGTCCCCACCTTAAATATCTCCAGGAAATGGTTTGATGCGTGTGCTTTTTTGAGACAGATGGGTTCAGACAGAGAATATTGGGATGGAAGTATTATGGCTGCCTTAGATTGAAAAAGGACAAAAAAAAGACAGTAAGAATAATGCAAATACAGGAGAACTAATTGGACCAACCGAATGACCACATTTGGGGAAAACACTACAGTACATTAACAGAATCTAACAGAGAGAAGCTCCAGTTGACATCGCAGAGATAGGATCTGCCATCAATTGTGTACGTCTGACAGTCTGAGAATAAATCACCAGCATTCATCAAATTGGAAGGAAAGTTGATAAACTGCTCCTGTTTGAGGCGAGAGTAGGAAATAATACTGATGTGGTCAACCTGATTGAAATCTTCCCCTTTTTCAGGATGGATGGTCAATCCCTCAACAGCTCCATACCAAACCAAATCCCTCCCCAGACTCACCTGTCATAAATTCTGAGCAAAACAATGTCATAGAATCCCTACAGTGTGGAAGCAGGCCATTTGGCCCATTCAGTCCATTGAATATGAGAGCTGTATGCTTTATCCTTGCATGGGGATTCAACCAATCCTTCCCACTACCACCTGATTTTTTTTTTATTCATTCATGAGATGGTGCGTCACTAGTTTGTGGCATGGAACCAAATGGGCAGTTGGTGGTGTTCCTGTGCTGGTGTTTTGCTGCTGTTGTCAATCTAGACAAGGTCAAATAATTGGAAAATACTATTGAAGAGGTTTTTGCAAGTTACTGCAGTGCATCTTGTCGATGATACACACTGCTGCCACATTGCTGACTGAACTCGGAATAATTCCTCCATCAACTCCATTCATATCCTTCAAAATAAAATCTCTTTCTTTGGAAACTTGCAGGGGTCTGAGCAATGCCTCCTCCTTTATGGAAAATGTGTAACATTCTTTATTCTAATTCTAATCAGTTCCCCTCCCTCACCCCTTTTTAACAGTACATTGATGACAGTACAGCCGGTATTTTCTGTTTGCAATTTTCTCGTATGGTTCCAATTGTTCCCTTCTCAACTTCTTGGTCTCCAGTTCTAAGATAGACTATTCGTGCAATGATGACGTTGATATAAATCCTGATGATACAACTGACCACATGACTCTGCCACCAGTGACAGAAAAAAAAGTCTAAACTGAGCATGTGACAGGACAAGTCTTAGACACCACAGTAGAAAGCAGAATTTGACAACCTACTACGTACAGATGTAAATAAATGTATTGCATTATATAAATAGTTGAAGAGCCTTACTTAGGGGTAAGGAGCAAGCAACGTCAGGGACAGCTTATGTAAGACAACCATAGCCTGAGATACTCCAAATCAGTGTCTCAAATGTACAGGTAGTAGTTTTGACTTTAAACACAAGATAAAGCATGGAGTTAGACAGGGGGAAAAGAAAGCCTCTGAAGTTGAAACAGAGTCTGAGCATAAAAGAAAGACACCAGGGATAGGACAGGACCTCAGAAGACTTTGAGCAAAAAAAAATTGGAAAAGGAGAAATATACGGAGGTAATTGTCAATTACAGAACCACAGCGCAAGAATATAGGAATGGTCAAACCTACTCCACCATTGAATATGATCATGAACAATTAAATGCCTTTCACCCACGCTTCCCCACAGCCCTTCGAATAATTGTTAGTCAGAAAATCAGACGTTGGTTAGCTCATGGGCAGCTGATTTGCATCATCTAATTTGTTGATGAAGAAGAAGAGACTTGGGAGTGGCATAGAAATAAAGTTGGACTGTTAATGAGGTAAATTTGTGGGAATAAGGTAGTCACTGCTCAATTGCAAGATTCTGAAGTCTCATGTGAGGCACAACCAGAAAATGGACATAATTTTTCTCATATACACAGTAGATCATTCACCTCCATTGAAGACGATTTGAAGATATTCAAATTTGAAGATACATCCGCAGTAGAGAAGATAACCAAAGCATTTCACCTGAAAATAAGAGATCCATTGTAAATGTAGATGTCTGAATCTTCTTCTCTCAATGGACATCTTAGTCAATTAAGCTTGGCACAGGGACAAGTGTCACTGTCTATCCAACCATAGCCCTTAGCTAAAATACATGAATTACAACCTACAAATCTAGAGTTCCACAGATTCAACATCCTTGCTGGAGAAATTCCTCCTCATGTTAGTTCTCAATGATCGTCCCTTCACTCTGAGGCTGTGGGCTCAGGCCCTGGTCTCTCCTACTAATGGAATCTTCTCCACGTCCACTCTGTCCAGGCCTCTCAGTATTCTGCAAGTTTCAAACAGATCACCCTCTCATCCTTCTAAAAACTTCATTGATTACAGACCATTGTCTTCAACCACACCTCAAGTGACAAGCACTTCATCCCTGGGATCATTCTTGTAAAGCTCTTCTTTACCTCCTCCAGTCTCAGCACATCCTTCCTTAGGTATGAGGCCCAAAACTGCTCACAATATTTTGAACACTGTCTGACCAGAGCCATACACAGCCTCAGCAGTACATCCCTGTTCCTGTATTGTAGACCACTTGAAATGAATGTTAACATTGCATTTGCCTTCCTACCTGCCAACTGAACCATATTAACCTTAAGAGAATCCTGAACTAGGATTCCCAAGTCCCTCTGTGCTTCAGATTTCTGAAGCCTTTGCCTGTTTAGAAAATAGTCTATGCCTCTATTCTTCCTACCAAACTGCATAACCTCCCACTTCCCCATAATGTATCCCATCTGCCAGTTGTTTTCCCACTCTCCCAGCCTGTCTAAGTCCTTCTGCAGCCTCCCAGTTTCTGCAACGCTTCCTGCCCCTTTATCTATTCTTGTGTCATCTGCAAACTTAGCAACAATGCCCTCAGTTCCTTCATCCAGATCATTGATATACAATGTCTTCTGTGACTGCTGCGGAAATGCATTAGTCATTGGCTGTCATCCCAAAAAAGACCCCTTTATCCCAGTTTCTGCCTGCTAGTCAGTCAATCCTCTGTCAATGCCAGTACCTTTCCCCCAAACCATGGGGTCCTGTGTAGCACCTTGTCAAGGCTTTATGGAAATCCAAATAGATCATGTCCAATGGGTCTCTTTCTTCTGGCTTGCTTATTAAGTCAGCAAAGTATTGTAACAGATTTGTCAGGCATGAACTCCTTTGGACGAAACTGTACTTACTCAGCATTAATTTACCATGCACTTCCAAGCACTCTGCAATCTCATCCTTAATAATGGACTTTAAAATCTATGGCTCCTTGTGGGCATATAATTCACTTGTCGTGTTCTTGAACATTGAAAGCTTTCACAAAGGGATAATTGACTTGAAGGTTAACTACTTCTCTTACCGTAAATGTTACCCGAGTACAATTTGATTTTGGCCTAAGTACAAATAGTTGTGCTTTGGTACCGTTGGTAATGAAAACAGTTGATGGCGCTGTTTACCTTGTGATGCGAGAACAGGACAGACAATCTGTTTTCTCAATTTTTTAAAACAAGAAAGTCAGCCTGTTTCAGTCAAATGTGTTGAACTGCATGCATGATTTGTTTCTTCTCTTTTCCAGAAATATTCCATTTTACCTTATTTAAATGTCATCACTTACATATCAGGCAAAGCTCAGAGGTACCATCCTCGACAATGATTTAGAAGGTTATATAGGTGTAATGCTATTGTATGTTGCATTGTAAGAGTTGAGTATTTTGTTATACTGCTCTCTCTCTCTGCTGACCTGTTTTGGGGAGGTAACTACAGTTGCTTTTGCAATAGCTGATTTCAGGATTCACAGACTGAGTCTTGTCTCAGTACAGTACACTGGAAGTTTGAGATAAGGCTGTGTGTGGATGTTTGAAATTAATGGGCTGTCAGAGGTTCGGTGTCAGTGAATGGTCTACACTTTGTGTCAGAAGATTTTGAAATATTTCTGAGTAAAAATGCAAACAAGCACACACTAATACCACAACCTCACCCAAAGTCGAATGGTACTGCAGAAAGAAATTCACAGTCTGTGCAGAGACATTAACAAAACTCTTTACTGGGTGACAATCAAGGCTTTCTCTTCAGCAGAGGCCAAACAAATCTCTATTCTCTTACTGAAGAACTCATAGTCCACTATCGATTGTTCCACTCAAGTTAATATTAATTGTGATCCTAGAACAAGGTTTAATTTGCTTGAACCTGTCTTCAAAGGCAAAGTGAGAGAGAAGGAAGACAAAGTGAAATTGAGCTAAGATATGAGGTTTGAAATTTACAAAGTTCAGTACTAGTCAATAGGTGATGGAGAAAAGCCAGCAAAATGAGGAGGAGATGTATGTGATTGGAGTGATTGTAAAGAAACCAAGTACATCCACATATCTACTAAAGGTCAATCAGTGTCATGTTGATCATTTACCTCAAAGAGAAAATCTGATTAACGAGTGCATAACTCCTCTATAGTCCAAATTCAGCCTATAGCCCAAATGGAAATCAGAAAGAAAGTATAAGTTTCAAATAAACTGGAAGATTGCCGGCTTACAGAATTCACTGGTGGAGCAAGGTGAATCAGGGTTCTCGATTAAGAAAAATTAACTGATCATACATTCGGTGGAAAAGTGGTCTAAGAAAAAGCTCAGATTTTATGTAGTGTGGGATGCTGAGAAAGCATAATCAAGCTAATTGAAATGGAAGATACAGAGACAGAACGAGAAGAAAACCAGATGAGTTAATTGAAAAAATGTAGGAAGGAAGAAGAAAAAAAGCTATTCTTCTCATTATTTCCTGCCAAATTATGATGTTTTTGTCACCACATACTAGTGCAAAGACCAGCATATATTGCCTATGTTTAATTGCCTTTGCAAAGGAATGGTGAGCTTCTTACTTGATCTGCTCAAGTCCATGGTTGTTGGTTCACCCTCAATGCTGTTAGGAAGGAAGTGCGAGGATCTTGACCTAGAAACAGTGAAAAAATGACCATATTGTTCCAATTCAAGATGGTGCGAGGCTTGGAGGGAACTTGCAGATAGTGGTGCATCCTCGCATCTGCTGAACCTGTCCTTCTAGGAAATTTCTGTCAAAGGAGCCGTGGTGAGTTGCTGCACTGCATCTTCACACTGTGCACTAATGCACTTTCGACAGGTGACTGGACTTGAAATATTGACTGTTTTTCTCTACACACATACTGCCAGAATGCTAATTTTTGTTTCAGCTCTACAGCATCTGCAGTTCTTTGTTTTAGTTCAATGATATTACTTTTGGTTGCAGAGCTTCACCAATTCTATTGTCCAGACAGTTATTAAGCAATACCAAGAGTAGCTGAGACTGACTTGATTAATTTCTCTCCTTTTCTGTTCCAAAACTTCAATTTTCACATAAGCTTGTAGGTTTGGAATCAGGAAGCCAACATGAAATGCAAAACGAATCACACATTATGTGCTATATTAGCATCAAGAAATCTTTCTGTACGTTCCGTTTCCCTGACCTGTTCTTCAGAACTATCCACTTCCCTAGCCAGGATGTTCAAGTATAGTCATACAGTCGACAATGTGGAAAGTTGTCAAGGAATGCTCTGTCTTCCAAAATCTAACATGGTCAATTACTGCCACATCAGTCGATTCTCAAATCATCATTGAAGTAGTGAAAGGAGTTGTTGACAGTGCTATCAAGCAGCACTTCATGGAAATAACCAGCTGACTGCTGCTCAGTTTGGTTTCTGCCAGGGCCACTTGGCTCCTAACCTCATTGCAACTTTGGTCCAAACAAAAGAGAACTCCAGAGGTTGGCTGAGAGTTACTGCTCCTAACATCATGGCAGCATTTGACCACATACAGCGTCAAAGTGCCCTAGCAAACCTGGAGTAAATAGCAATCAGGGGAAAATCTCTCTGCTGGTTGGAGTTAAACCTAACCCAAATGAAGGTGGTTGGGGATTATGTTCCCTCTAAGCTTTGTAGCTGCACATCCGCTCTGATGGCCTGTACATGTCAAATGTGTCCTGATGCATTCATTCCAGTTTCTCCAGCCACTGCTGTGCACTGACCTCAGGAGTGCCCATACTGAATGGAGAAGTTAGAGGGAATGTAGGTTGTGGTTGTTGGAGATCAATCATCACAGCTTTGGGACATTTCTGCAGAAGTTTCTCAGGGTAGTACACTGGGCCTAACAATCTTCAGCTGCTTCATCAAGGCCTCTCCTTTCATTATAAAGGTCAGATGTGGGGAAATTCACTGAAGATTCCATAATGTTCAACACCATTTGCAAAGAAGGATCCTGTGTCCACATATAACAAGACCTGGACAATATCCAGGCTTGGGCAGATAAACGATAAGTAACATTCACACCACAAACGTGCTAAGCAATAATCACCACCAAGAGAGAATCTAACCATTGCTCCTATATGTTCAGTGGCATTACCATCGCTGATTCCACCATTATTAACTTCTTGTGGTTTATCATTTACCAGAAACTGGACCATCCATCTACTACTGTGGCTACAAGAGCAGCCAAGAGGCTAGAAATTCTGTAGCAAGTAACTCATCTCACATCTTAGTAATGCACATTCATCATCTACAAGGCATAAGTCAGGCGTATGATGGGATAATTTCCAATTTCCTGGATGAATAAAGCTCCAATACCATAAGAAAGTTAACACCATCAAGCATAAACCAGATCGCTTGATTGGCATCTTATCCGCTCATCGCAATCACTCTCTTCACCACCAACGCACAGTAGCAGCATTGTGTACCATCACAAGGCTGCTTCCACAGTACCTTCCTAATCTGTCACCTCTACCACCTAAAAGGAGAAGGGCAGGAGATGCATGAGAGCATCACTCTTGCAAGTTGCCCTCTAAGAAATGCACCAGCCTGACTTGGAATTGAATTGCTTTTCTTTTGCCGTCGCAGTATTAAAATCCTGGAATGTCCTTCACCCACCTATACTCCAAGGACAGCAGCAGTTTAAGAAGGCAACATACCCACCACCTTCTCTAGGCTAACTGGGATGGACAATAAATGCTGGCCAAGCCAGAAACACCCATAGTCCTTTGAACAAATGTAAGAAGACTCCTGTGATATACCAAGACAGTTAGCTCTTATCTGTACTGTGATGTTTCCTTCTAGACAGTCAATTGTATCAAGTAAGCAGAAAGCCAATGCCCACTTTGTTGGAGCTAACTATTGACTATAAATGCTGGTTTAGTCAGTGATGCACACTTTTGCCGTAAAAGCAGAAAATGTTGGGAAGCTTTCCATGTCTCTACCTTTCTGTCTTAAGTAAGGGTAGGTGAAGTTACCATAGTCACCACACCTCAGGTGAGAAGGAGAGTCTTTCATCGTATCCTCAGCTAACATGGGATTTGAGCCCACACTTTCGGCATCATAAACCCGTTGTCCAGCTAACCAAGCCCTCCTCTATTTGATAGGACCCTACTTAAAGCCTATTTCTGTCCTCAGGAGTGCACCAAAAGGAGCGCTTACGCGGCCTGGTGCCAAACCTTACTCATGTAAAGTGCTTAATATAAATGGCACTGTATGAACGCAAGTGGTTGCTGCATGCCAACGCCAGCAGTCCTGTACTTTTATTCTCTGCATTTCACATGCAGCATATGCCTTCTTTTTTGCTAAGTTGTTACAGAGAGTCATACAGTGAGTGAGGAAGCAAGAGGCATTTCTGGAGAAATTTCCTCAGGCTTAGCACTTATACAAAGGGAATGGAAAGATAGAGGGTTCCGAACCGTTTATGACTAACGTGGCTCCCGTGTTTACTTGCATGTGGGACTCCAATTACAGTCCACGAACAACTAACAAAGTGTATATTAAGAGGAGAAGCAGAACATCGTTAAAAAAAATGTAGCATCTGCTTCGTCATCTCCCAATACTATTTTTGTATCTCCATTCTCTTCAGGATGTGAGAAGATTTTCTCATTTGGGGATCCACAGCTGTTCTCTGCAAAGATTCTCAGTCTAGTACACACAATTTAAACCTTTAAAAAGATAGCAAAGAGAATTACTTTCTAACAGCACCAAACACAGTAATGCCCAGGTGCCTACAATGCAGTGATGTCAGCAACGAGAAGTTAGATTCCATATATAAGGCTTTTAGCACAATGATTACATGCCTGACTGTGAATCAAATATCACTTCCAGCAAAACTCAAGGGGTGCAAAGCCCACTGCGATGTCTCCTTGCTATCAAGGCTAACCAATTCAAACACTTTAACAAAATGTGAGAAAAAAAAATCCGTAATTTGCAGACATGCTCAGGTCATGTGTATTTTTAGAAGCTGTAGACGAATTCACTTATTTTCCCTAACACCTTAAAAGCTATTGAAGACCTTCCGGTGCTGAGAACTAGTGCCTGGAGTTGTCACAAAGAGCTCCGCACCTCCCCCGACATCTCCCCAAAACCCCCACCAGGGGCCAGCAAGGTATAGAGCTGGATGAACACAGCAGGCCAAGCAGCGTCATAGGAGCAGGAAAGCTTGACGTTTCAGGCCTGAAGGGCCTAGGCCCGAAACGT
>JAHRHZ010000133.1:13048544-13058551 GCA_024137785.1 Ginglymostoma cirratum | reverse complement strand
GAAACGTCAAGCTTTCCTGCTCCTATGATGCTGCTTGGCCTGCTGTGTTCATCCAGCTCTATACCTTGTTATCTCGGATTCTCCAGCATCTGCAGTTCCAATTGTCTCTCTCCCCACCAAGGGCTTTTGTGTTTCGATGGTAGTGTTCCAACCTCTGAACCAGGAGACTCAGTTTCAAGTCCCACTTACTCTGGAGATGTGTAATAACATCTCTGAACAAGATGATTAGAAAAAAAAAGACATCCCTGGCCCCCTCTACCCAATTGCCTTGAGCTTTCTTCAATTTTTGATCCTCCGTAGAGACAGTAACACTGTGAGAAAATACTCTGCAGATCACTTGGAGCGGAGCTTTTGGAGCCTGTGTGAAGGATCTTTGTAGTTTTCTGAGAATTGCTGGCCCTTTTAAGTTGCTTCTGCCTGCAACAGCTACCCTCAAACTGGTAAGTCCTCCAACACTGACAATTTCAACATCTGCAGCTCATACATTATCTGTAAGACATCTCTTGGACAGAGACATTGACAGATTTGGTGCTCTCACCATTCCTAATCCTTCAAACCTTTAGAGGAACTTTTGCAGACAATCTAAACTGAAATTAACTTTGTATCTGCTCTGTGATTATCCGTACCTTCCCAAAAACATTTCATATTAACATATACAGCAAACCTTGTCTTGACCAGCACCTTAAATGGATGGCGTCCCTCGATAAACTGGCAAAATATAGATATCTAAAATACTGAAGGTTTACTGCGTTATCGCAGTCTCTGTGATGTCCGATTAGTCCTTTGAAGGAGCAATTGAGAAGGCCGTCTGCCGGTGAGTTTTATTTAGGGCAAAGCTGTGTTGTTCCTTAAGTGATTTGTGCTGTAAATAAAGTATAACCATGAGGGGTATACCCTGCATTACATTTCTATTACTTAGCGCGCATTTTTAAATTTGATTTATGTGGGCCTCTTGATCAAGTGGAATATTTGATCAACTGGCACACTCCTGGTGCCATAGATGTCAGTGAAGAAAACATTTGTTGTATTAGAATTTTCTGGGCTGCGGGGATTGGTGAGAAAAGTTGGGAAAATCCAGTCAGTATGAGGAATGTCAGATTCCTGATATTGAGAAAAGATTTTTCTGATGTTCCCCTGCCGGTTTAAACAATTAGTCTGAATCTTGCTGAATTAGTGCTGACTACTTTATTTCCAGGCATTTGCATCTCATTATTTGCTAACATTGCCTTATTTTTAAGCAGCTTCCGATTTTGCCATCCTTCCCCAAAAATCTAATTGGTGCCAATTCCCCACATGAAAGTCCATGTGGCTACCTCAAGGCAGCAATTTGCTGCTTGCTTCTCCCCGTCTTCACACAGCTCCACTAGTATCACCATATGTTAAGCAGACTTGGTCCTGTTCTAAACTTCATTCACACAAACGGGTATTGCCAAACCAACAGCTTCACCAGAACAATGTGTCCGCTTCTGGACCAATGCGCACACAACTTCAGCCGTTCAGCATTCCACTTCGGAGCACAAGGACCCTTATGCCTTACAAGCTTCTGCAAGGTTGCTTCCTGCACAGGCAATTTGTACATCTTAAAAGTCTACATAGGATGCAGCTTATGGCTCTTAGTTTACTTTCTTAGAACACACTCACTTCCTCCTATGTAGGAAAGAAAAACAAGCCTTCATTTTTTTTAAAACCACTGTATGAAAAATAAGGAAAACTGAAATATCAAACTGGCTGCAACTACTGAAAGGGCTCTACCTCTATCTAGTATGGTAACCACTATAAATAAAGCATTTGCTACAACATGTACCACTCTGTGCACAGTAGATAGGTAACTAGCTACAACACCACCATGATGGTAATTTTACAACTTCAGAGGATTTTACATGCATCAACAGGTAAAGTCACCCTAAATTAATAAAGGCAGATTTTGTCCTGCTGAGAAGTGGATTGAATATGGAAACATCTCTGGTGAGACTAATTGTAATTATATTTGAGATGCATAACACACAGTGTGCCCTGATCATTTTAGCAATTAACAGAACAACTACTGTCATGTTTCTCTCTCTGGATCAGCTTCCCGCCATCTGATGATGATATGACATCCGAGGCTTTGGCTTGGTCATAGTCCTAATGATACAGAGGACTATTATATTACCTAGAATCAGGCTTGAAGTCTAGACACAGGCTTAAAATAGGGATCAGCTAGATCATTTGGCTGTACAGATGTTGATGGTATGGTAAAGCAAAAAACTGCAGATGCTGGAGATCTGAAGCAAAACAGAAATTAGAACTCCGATGAATGTTAATTCTGCTGTCCTGCCACAGATGCTGCCAGACCTGCTGAGTTTTGCCAGCAATTTCTGTTTTTATTTCTGGCAGTATGGGTTCAATTCCTGCATTTGGCTGAGGTTACCATGAAGTAGTTGTCTCCTCAACTCACCCTTTGCCCGAGACGTGGTGACCCTCAGGTTAAACTCACCACCAATTTCTCGTTAACATGAGAGTAATCCTCTGGGACTGCGGTGACTTTATGAATAAACCTGGGTGTCATGTTAATTTTATGGGAAGTATGAAATAACCGAACTAATTAATTCATTCTATTTAGTGTACATCATTAGGGTTATTAACCTTAACTAAATAAAACATATAGCCAATAAATCTAATCGTATTTGCTCTTTCAATTCATATTGTTTTAACTCTCAAAAATGCCATGATTAGAAAAGATAATCACAACTTCTTGTTCTACTGTCATCTGTGATTAATACATAGAAATCCTCTATCTTACACCAGGAACTGTGTCTTATGAAAAACAGCCTCTTTTGATGAACCAGAAATAACTATATTGATTTTGAAATAAATTGCCAGAAGCTTTAGCATTCTTAGAATTACTGAGGAAGGAAATAATGTGGTAAGGAGATGGTTTGAGCTCAGATAGAAATTTAAATATTTATTTGCTAGACAGGTCTACCAGCATTGGATAATGTAAAGCATTTACTTAGTTGGTGGAAATCAGTGTCATCTGCTTGGTGCGTTTTGTAGGAGGGAAGCATTCAATTGAGCTTTAAGTGCGGGTAGAGACCCCATTGCCTTCCTACGTCTTACCCCGATTAATTCCATGGCAGGAAGTCTCATGATTGGCCTTCCTGATCCATTGCCAATTGAGGCTCTTAAATGGACAATTACTGGTCACCTAAGGGCCCTATCCTGCTGCCTCCACTGGTGTCAACCCAATGGCGTCAAGGGAAGATAGTTCTGCATTGCGCAAGTATGTAAAAAAAAAAACAACCTTTTTGAAAAATGTTTTGCAGGCAGCCTATCCTTTTTATACCAGCATTTCCTGGTGGCTGACAAATGATTTTGGGGTTTCTATGAAGGCGGTGTACAATTGTGGCTTGCCATAGTCAAGTGATCAAGTTTTAAGTAGCATTCACTTTAAACACATGACCTGAAACTTTGTGAGAAGAGTGCAGCTAGAATAATGTGGACTTATTTTATTAGTTATTTTATTAATGGGAGAATGTATGAGGCTTTGCATTTTGCAGTCAAACAACTATAACATAATGGGGAAGAAAGGAGGAAAATTAAGACCTGAGGACAGATATTACAGAGAAAAGGAAATATGTCCAATGTGGGAAAGCAATGTTCCAAACTTTGCATTCTTGTTTTTAGCCAGAAAGAATCAAAACGAGCAAAAAGCAGTGGCTGCTGGAGAGATGTCAGCAGATGATTCTGGCAAATCACTCTACACCCTAGAATAGGTTGACACCATCAAGACTAAAAAGTCATAAATGTTTTGTTATGGTTATAAATGATGGCTACAAGAGATGAAGATCACGTAAGTGGGAAGTTTCAGGCAGAAACTGGTGCTTTGTGCATCACACACCTGTGCAGAGCAGCTCAAGACGGTCACACAAAAATTAAACCTCTATGATGGTGGAACGATATTCATTCCAACAGGACAAATGAAGTTGGAAGACCAATGGAATGGGAAGAATGATGATCTGCAATTCCAGATAAAAGTGATTAAGAAAAACCAATTCATTTTAGCAGCTTGAAGCTTGAATTAGTAACAGTTCACATACCAGAAGAGAAGTGCAAAGTTGTGCACGCTGATAAGCCATTGACAGCTGAACAGATCCTAAAAGATTTCAAATATTTTTGCAGGACTATGTCTTTCTGCAAACTTGCTTGTTGATAATAATAACAAGGAGGAAAAATTTATACTCACTACAGGATGATATAGACGGGCTGGAATTTAATCCGGAAACATCCGGAATGCTAAAGCTTCTGACAATTTATTTTAAAATCAATATAGTTATTTCTGGTTCATCAAAAGAGGCTGTTTTTCATTAGACACAGTGATAATTTTGGGAAGACTAACATGGCACACATGATGAATGGTAGGACCTTACAGAATTTCCTTCTGCAGTTTATTGCACTCCATTTGAATTTGAGCACGGGATGGAGTGTTTTAGCTGTGGAAGGAAATTCTTCCATGCAAATGCCAATTCAAATATAGCAAACATATCATACTGGTATGAGAAATATGTCAGCAGTAGAAGGTTAGGGGTCAAACCACCGCAAATATATTGCATGGAATTAAAATCCGGAAGTCACGTCCATGTGTTTCTGGATTGCTGGCAGTAACAGGGATGTTAAACTGGCCTTTGCAGTTCAGTAAAAGTCCAATTAAACTTTATGACTTTTACAATTAAGTTGTACAGTGCAGTATACATGGCCCTCTGCTGTCGAATGACTTGCTTAATGGTCAACATGGCTGGAGATTCTTTCAGGACTTCCCCTTCGGCAAAGAAGTGTTAATTAAGTGGAACACCTTGAAGAAAGTGCTCAATCATGACCCAAGTAGTTCAGAATTGTTGGGACTGGCATTGATTTTCTTTGGCAGTATCACGCTGAATTCTAACTTGAGCACTATTCTGATTGGTTAAAGTATTCATTTTGAAATAGCACCCAAAGCAATCTTATAAAAATAGCAAGCTACCTGAGGAAATCACATCTCCCAGATGTCCAGTTGCTGCTTTACTTTAACGTAACAATGTCTCAGTTGGTAGCATCTTTCTTTTGGGTCACAAGGTTCTGTGTTTCAGTCCCATTCTTGAACACAAGTAAGAATCAAGGCTGTCTCCAGTGAAGTACTGAGTAAATGTTACATTATTGGAGTGTCATTTTTCAGATGAATTATTACACCAAGGTTCCATTTGGGTGCCTGGAGGTAAAAGAACTCGTACCTGCTGTCTTGGCCAATATTAACTCTCAATCAATATCAGAAAAAAATGCAAATTATCTGGTCAAATTATCTCATTGTTGTTTGTTTGAGTTGGCAGTGCACACATTGGCTGCTCATTTCCTCAATTACATGAGTGAATACAATACAAAATTACTTCATTACAAACATACATTAGAACATATGGATTAGTGGGCTACTCAACTCCTCCAACCTGCTCCACAAGATCATGTCTGGTCCGATTACTTCACACTCCCATTTATGCATAACTTTTCACCATGTGGTTTATCAAGAATCTATCTACTGCTGCCTTCAAAATTTCAAAGATTCCACCTGCACTACGTTCCGAAGATTTATGAACCTCTGTGAGAGAAGATTTGCCCTCATCCCTATCCTAAACAGGGAACCGCTTATTTTTAAACAATGATCCCATTACTAGAGTCTCCCAATCATCCTGTTTGCGTAGAATCTGTCAAAATCTTTCAGCATCTTATGTGTTTCAAAATAAAGAAACCTCTTAGTCTTCTGAACTCCAGTGAATACAAACCTAGACTGTCCACCCTGCTTCATAACAGAACATGTACATTCCACGCATTGTTCTAGTAAACCTTCTGCAAATGGCTTCCAATGCACTTCCATCTCTCATTAGAAGAAGTGTCGAGTACTGTACACCGTTATCCACATATGGCCTTACCATCCCCCCGTATAGCTGAAGCATAATCTCCTTACTTTTGTATTCAAATCCTCTCACATTGAACAGTAACACTCTATGAGCTTCCCTCAGGGCTACTTGCAGTACCTGCATAAATAAACTTTTGAGGTTAATCACTGAGACACCCAGATCCTTTCAGAGCTTTGCAACCTCTCACTATTCGATTAAGTTGCTCCTTATTAATGCTTTCTGCCAATATGGACAATTTCAATTTTTCCCCACAATAAAATATGTTGAAAGGTCCTGTGGTTAAGTTTTCCTTTCTTTAGCAGCAAAGCTATTAGCAGTCATGTTACGGGGTAAATCCTCATCATCGTTTCTAGTATATGCACGTATACAATTAAACATGCAAATCTTAAGGTATTGTCAGAGATCTTCTGCTTCTTTGTAGGATGCACTGTTGAAGTCCTTGCTAATAGTGTCTGAAATGACCATAATGACATGTACTGCAGTTTCTGTTGCTAACGCTCTCTCTCTTACCCTTGGTGCCCGATGTGCTCTCTCTGTTATTAAGTTAGCTCTTGTAACATGAACACTGAGATGGGGTTTCTTACTAAGAACAAGTAAACTGAGCAATTGATTGTCTTTCACCAGCTGAGAGAAAATTCCTGGCTAATGCATACTTTAAATAGAATGCCTATGACATAATATAGCTCGATTCACTGGAGCTTGCGGGAGATGAGTGTTGCATTGCTAGTCATCTATTACCAAAGAAGGAAGCAGGAGTTACTGTCTTCCACAGCAGTTTATTTGCACTTCATAATTCAATACAAACTCTAATTTTCTCTCTCCCCTTCTGACCAATTGCCCTTACTGGAAAAAAGAAGTAATCCTTACATATTTTTAATCCACCTATTCAGACGTGCTATGACATTCCTCTGGAGAGGTGGGACTTGAAACCGTAACAAAATAAGACCATGAGATGTAGGAGCAGAAGTAGGCCATTCAGTCCATCAAGACTGCTCTGCCATTCAATGAAATCATGGCTGATCCGATAATCCTCAACTCCACTTTTTTACCTTTTCCCAAATAACTCTTGATTCCCTCACTGATTCAAAGTCTGTCTATCTCGGGCTTGAATATACTTAAATAATGCAGCCTTCTGCGGGAATGAATTCCACAGATTCACTTCCCTCTAAGAGAAGAAATTCCTTCTCATCTCAGCTTTAAATGTGTGAACACATTGAGATAATGTCCTCTGGTCCTAGGCCCACCTACAAGGGGAAATAACCTCTCTGCATCCATCTTGTCAAATCCTCAAAGAATCCTGTGTGTCTCAACAAGGTTACCTCTCATTCTTCAATAGTCCAATGAGTGCAGGTCTAACGTACTTAACCTCTCCTCATAAGACAGTCCCTCCATACCTGATACCAGCTTAGTGAACCTTCTCTGGACTGCCTCCAATACCAATGTATCTTTCCTTAGATAAAGGGTCAAAATCTGTTCACGGTATTCCTGTTCTGGTCTGACTAGGGGTTTGTTTAGTTTTAGAAAGTCTTCCCTGCTTTTACACACTTTGGTTCCATTTGCCTTCCCTATTACCCACTGAATTTGAATGCTAGCTTTTTGTGATCAATAGATGAGGACTCCCAAACTTATCTGTTCCATAGTTTTCTGCAGTCTCTATCTATTTAAATAATATTCAGCTCCTTTATTCTAGCTGCCAAAGTGCATATCCTCACATTTCCTCACATTATATTCCATCTGCCAAGTTTTTGCCCATTTGTTTAACCTGTCTATATCCCTTTGCAGACTCTGTGTCAACCTCACCACTTGCCTTCCCACCTGTTCCTGTGTCATCTGCAAAGTTGGCCATCACACATTCACCACAGCACACAAGGTTACGGGCCAAGTGTGAGAAAATGAGATTAGAATAGATGGATGTCTGATGACCAGCTTGGATATGATGGTCCAAAGGGCTTCTTTCCTTACTGTAAAACCCCTGTGACTCTATAACGTGAACCCAGGCTGTTTGACAAATTGGTAAAGAAACTATCACGGTGCCACAAGAGCCTCAAAACCAGCCTTCGATTTTTTTTTCTTTTAAATCAACCTGCTTAGAGGTGTTATTACATACCTTTGGAGCATGTTGGGTATGGACCAGGCCTTCTGGCTCAGAAGCAGACACTACCACTACCACACTGCCACAAGAGCCTCAAAACCACCCTTCAATATCATATACCAATTAACATTTGCTGCTTTCTATTATCGCTGGAGCATGTCCTAGCTCATTTTTAGCTATGTTGTGGTAGTGCAGTGGTAGTTCTCTACCTCTAAACCAGGAACACAGATTCAAATTCATTCTGATCCAGAGGCGTATAATGTCATTTCTGAATAGGTTGATGGAAAATATCCGTCTTGGCTCATGCGTAAAGAGACCATCATGTGCTACACTTGGCAATTGGTGGACCATGGACTTGTATGTCAATTGCTATATGTCACAATCCTATTGTGGATGATAAAATGCAGTTAACAGTTGTGAAAGAAGACTTAATCAAGTCAATTTGCTTCACTTTTTCACTTACTGTAATCTAGAGATTAATGTCGCAAACTACATAATGTATTCTCAAATCATTTTTGAACACAAGCTTCAATTCCTTTATTTTCAACAGGTTCATATTTCAACAAAATAATGAACAAGCAACTGTGTTATGAATATTAATTTCATACAAATTTCTAGGCTGATGTTGAAACTAAAACCCGAACAGTAAAACGTGCTGAACAACTTACATTAATTTTTCCACTCTGTGATAAGTTTTCTATTTCTTCAACACGACAGTTTTATTTCACTGATAAATTATTGAGAATTAAATCACTATTAATTATTCATGATTTTATATACTCCCTTAGTAGGAGAAACAGTCCCCATTTAAATTCCCAGCTAAAGGAAATTAATATTACTGGCTAATACAATTTAGTTTATGCTGAAATGGAGGAGGAATAGTAATTGCACTTAATTGCATTTAGTCGATGCCAGTGTCTGCACGACAAATGTAAAGTTAAAAGAAATAAATAGCCTTGACTTTGTTTTGCACAGAAATTGCAAATATAATAAAGTGGTGTACCTCAGAGACTTAATTCAATGAGATCTAACTTCATTCAGATATAATTTGCCTGCCTTCAGTATTCTTCTGTCTTCCCTGCTGGTATCTCCATGTGCAAAGTCACCTTTAGGGAAAAAAGCCTGGGGCTAGAATCAATTTTAATCCCAATTTAAATGAACGAGTTTGGAGTCATGCTGTGTGTCCCACAGGCTACATGTGCTTCATTTCTCTGCAGACTGTTATCCATTAAATTTCCTCTTGGATTTGATAAACATTTGTGATTGACATTGCAGCAGAAATTAGTTAGGAAAAGGATGAAACCCTGCAGAAATCTTTTCTGACAGAATAACAAAGTTCTTGAACTCTATTTAACACAGGCCATAATTTTCATAATTTTATTTGAAGTGCGGGGTCCTGCAATTTAGGTGGCAACTAATACTCAATGCCTCACCGCCGAGGGAAGTCAACTGATCACATGCCAATCAGTTCATTCAGAGCTGACAGACAAGCTAGGCCAAGTTTCTCAACCTATTGCAGGCCTTGATACTGGGCCACCAGATTCTGTGAGCCAGTCAGAACCCTGCAGCTTCTGAGCCCGAAAGAATGTTGGTTGAGGCCTGATCCTTGTTGGAGATAACACCACCCAGCCATCAATGCTGAATGGCACACATACCATAAGAAAAGACGTTTTCAAATCATTTGCTAAAGCAGCGATGGGAGATGTCAAGAAAGTTTCAGAACAGAACAGAGATAATAGGTATTGCAGATGCTGGAGAATGCGAGATAACAAGGTGTGGAGCTGGATGAACACAGCAGGCCAAGCAGCATCATAGAAGCAGGAAAGCTTGACGTTTCGGGCCTAGACCCTTCATCAGAAATGGGGGAGGGGAAGGAGGTTCTGAAATAAATAGGGAGAAAGGGGAAGGCGGATAGAAGATGGATAGAGGAGAGGATAGGTGGAGAGGAGACAGACAAGTCAAACAGGCGGGGATGGAACCAGTAAAGGTGA
>JAHRHZ010000133.1:13032879-13045544 GCA_024137785.1 Ginglymostoma cirratum | reverse complement strand
TCACCTTTACTGGTTCCATCCCCGCCTGTTTGACTTGTCTGTCTCCTATGCACCTACCCTCTCCTCTATCCATCTTCTATCCGCCTCCCCCTCTCTCCCTATTTACTTCAGAGCTCTCTTCCCCTCCCCCATTTCTGATGAAGGGTCTAGGCCCGAAACGTCAAGCTTTCCTGCTCCTACGATGCTGCTTGGCCTGCTATGTTCATCCAGCTCCACACCTTGTTATTTCAGAACAGAGCACTTCAGTCTGCAAAGTTGATGCAAAGTAGAGACATTCTTCTTGTGGAAATAATTTCAGCAAAGGTCAGCAACTCAGGAAAAACTTTCGAGAGTAACATATAGTTTAGGTTACGTTCATGTTCAGCTTCAAAGTTCAGAAATCGTTACTCTCCCAGAAAGCCAACAACAATCCAGAGATGAACCTAGTTACCTTCTCAAGGGCAATTAGGGGAATGGACAAAAAAATCCTAACTTAGCCAGCAAAGCTCAGATCCTACAAATTAATAAAAAGAAAGTAAAACAGCCAAACCTTCTTTCAGTAAAGGCAAAAGAAACCAAACTACAGAGCTTCCTGAGACATTGAAGGCTTTGTTGATCATGAAAATGGAGCGTGAACAGATAAAAATTAAAGAAAAATTGCCACGGTCTAAATATCTGAAAAGGATTGCTGACGTAAAAGCCTGGCAATTAGCAGCCACACTGTACAATCAGGCCTTGGAGACTGTAAAACAAAAGGCCACAGCAGATTTCCAGAAATCCTCGATACAGACAGCCAATGTCCTTCCAAATCTCACAACAATTAGATATGTTATTGATGGGAAATGTATCTTTCACAGAAATGCTTCAGACAGCAGAATCATTGTGAAATATCAACTGTAGCAGGGGACAAGAGAATAAATCATTTATGGGTTAAATGAGGTCCTGAAAAAAAACTTGGTGATGATGTAGAGCAAGGGTTAATTATATCCTTATTCCAAGAATAGTTACTAAGCCTTTGCAAAAGGAGGTATGACATAGTGATGTCAGATCACATGGAACCATTGCCTGGGTCTCTACAGCTGAAGAAGCATCGCTACTCTTACTGTACCTTGTAGATACTTTTGTTAATAAAGTTTGTTAAGGTTGATTCATGAGTGTATGGAATCTTGGGATTGCCATTGATAAGCAATCTAACTGGACAATACAAGAGCAGATCAGAATTCTGGATTGAAATTTACACTGGGACAGGGTTCCTATCTCCTGGCACCAAAATCAGGAGCAAATGCACTCACATTTGATCAGCCTGCAGACATTTAAGCCAATTGACAGCAATTGAGGCAGTATTTCCACCTCCAGTGGGGAGGATGTTCCAGTTATAAGAGCTGCTATCCAATAAGTAGGCTGGCAGCTCTCTCTTTCAAGTTATGTATGCGGTCTTGTTGGTTTCAGATTTGGATAGATGGTATTGGTCACTCTCACATGAGCAAACTCCCAGGGACAGTGGACTGAGGTTCTTAAGTTGCCATTAATAGGCCAATTCAGGGCTTCAACTAGCCCATGGGGAAGCAGACACCGGATGCTTCTCCCGCTGCTTGTAAAATGGTAGTGAGGTGGGGACAAACAGGCAGGCACCAGAAATGGCACTGCTAGCATGGCATCCAACTTTACCACTCTACCAACAGCCAACCTATCCGTGGAAAATTCAGCTTAGGAATTCTGTGATGAGTAATTCACTTCCTGCCTTCCCGAAATCTGTCGCAGTCTACAAGGTACAAGTTTTGACTGTGATGGAATGCCCTCTTCTTGCTTAGATGACAGCAGCTCCATCAACAACCAAAGAAAGCCAACACCATCTAGGACAAAGCAGCCCTCTTGATTGGCAACCCATTGATCACCCTCAACAATCATACCTTCCATTACCAAAGCGCACCACTAGTAATGTGTACCATCTACAAGGTGCATTTGAGGATCTCACCAATAGTTCTTTGGATTCCATATCTGGAATCTCTAACACGGACACGGACATGCATAGGTCCATCTTCACCCTCCAAGTTCACTTGCAAGTTGCATACTATATTGCCATGGAACCGTATTCCTTCACTGTCACCGGATTAAAATCCTGGAACTCCCTTCTTATCAGTGCTCCTGAGGGTGGTCGTACAATAAATGGACTATTTGCTGTGTCAGCAATTGATTGCCTCCCCAGCTGTAGGCTCTGCAATACGGGGCTGCCTTCCCAGCAGTGGTGTGTATCATTTAGGATCAATTAAGGACTAAAATGTGGTGAAGTTTTTGATTGTCCTGGCACCCAACCAATCGGGAGTCTACAGCAACTGGAAAGTTGATCATCAGCCCTTCATCTCACTGACCACATTACTGTGCTACGTGAATGAAAAGGATACAGCCTGGGCTATAAACATTTCTGTTGTGGTTTCCTCTCCACTGTGATGACACTAACAGCTCTGAGTCTTCTAAATTCTTAAGTCTTAGACAAGTGTGCCTATAATTTGCACCAGTCTTGCAGCTCCCATACACCTAGTTAATTGTATACATTTAGGTTAATTATATACAATTGGAGAGTGTTCATCAGCTAATTACTTGAGCACATAAAGTCCAGTGGTAATGTCACTATTTCCGGGCCAGAAAGTCCGAACTCAAGTTCTGCCAATGTAGAGACATGCTAAAATATATCTGGACAGATTGATTTTTAAATTTTCTTTTGTGGTTGTGTGTCTTTCCTCTAGGCCACAAGGTTTGCACTTAAGTTCCATTTGCCATGGAGATGTCTCAAGTCAAAAATCACACAATGCCAGATTATAGTCCAACAGGCCTATTTGAAATCACAAGCTTTCGGAGTGCAGCCGCTTTGTTGGGGGCAGTGAGAGGACAGCACGCAGACACAGAGTTTATAGGCAGAGAAATGAAGGGCAGAGAGATCAAAGGATCATACAACTGGTGTGAGTGGAGTGAACAAACATAAACTGGCTGGCTGACTGCCTCCTGTTGAATCTTTAATCGTTCATACACTCCTGCATTCTAGAAATTGCAGAAGCAGGGTATGGAGAAATCTATTAGTTTCGATCAATTAAGATGCAAATTCCAGAAACTGTTTCAAGTCACTGCTCAGAGATAATTAAAGGTTTCATCAGTGTCTGCCTAACTTTCCAAACTTCAAACAGGCAGAGCAATAAGAATATACAGTAGGTGACATCTCAGGTCAGACACTGTGAATTGTAGGTGTGAGGCCTTGTCCAGAATCTTAGAGTTTTAACTGGAATCAGGCTGGTTTTGTTGGAAAAGCAGAAATTTATAAAATGCCACACTGACTGACTACTAATTGTGTATCTTTTGAACAAAGTAGGATGTATCTGCAAATAAGCAAACATCTTGGATGAAATTCACCCCATAGGTTTATATCTGTATGTGTGTATGTATGTGTGAAATAAGGAGAGAGAGAGAGAGAGAGAGAGTGTGTGTATGAGTGTGTGTGTGTGTGTGTGTGAGAGTGTGAGAGAGCGTGTGAGAGAGTGTGTGTGTGTGTCATAGGTCTTTGAACAGGCTCTTTTTTTTAATATCTAGACATGCTTATATGGTCTTCTGGCATAAAGCAATGTTATTGTAGGGTCCCGTCGTGCAGTGGTAGTGTTGTTATCTCTAGGCCAGAAAGTCTGGGTTCGGGTCCAACACGCTTTGGAGGTGTGCAGTAATATATCCAAGCAGGTTGGGATTTGAAAATTATTATTTTGGTGAAATCAAGAGACTTGTTTAGACGGTCCTATGAATACTCTAAGGTATGTCACAATATGTTTAAACAGGTTGGTTAGAAATCATAGGGGGAAATGTACACCCCAGATACTGAAGTGCATAATTTTCCCAAAGATATTATCTTAATGTCAAATTCCTTTAAAAGTTGGCTTTTTGTATACAGCGTCCCTTTTAATGAGTTAATTTGATATTCAAAAGACCATGAAGAGACATTTACAGTGTGAGGACTGGAGTGCATTATTCTCCACCATCAATACAGTTTCATTTAATTTCGTAGTTCACCTTTGAAGTTTTGATCTTCATAACAGTTCTCATTTAAAGGGTGGGTCGTTAATTGATTGGTTATTTTTGTTTATTTGATGATGTAAGGAAACACCTACTGACACTGGACTTCGGTTGTAGAGTTAGAGGCTATACACTTTCAGAGAAAATCTTTTCCAAGTAAAGACTGTTTCTGGTTTCTTTCTTCACCAGCTGGTTCTCAAGAGTAAAATGGTGAGGTGATTATAGCTCCCTATAAAAAAGCCCTGTGCAAAACCTTGAATCTGCACCCTTCTACCACCAGCTAATGGAAATAGCTGTAGTTTGTCTATCTTTTCTGAACCATTCATCTCTTTCTCTGAAGGAAGCAATAGCAGCTTTTTCTACCTGACCTCATAAATGCATTCAACATTCCGGTAAATTTCCTTTCCACCCTCTTGAGGACCCTCACATTATCCTTGAAGTACCATGACCAGAACTAAACCAGATAATTTAGACATGATCTCAACAGAAATTTACAGCGTGTCTTTCATAGAACCCCTATAGTGTGGGGCAGGCCATTTGGCCCATCAAGTCCACACCACCAGTCTGAAGAGCATCCCACACAATCCCTCTAACCCTGCATTTCCCATGGCTAATCTACCTAGCCTACACATCCCTGGAAACTACAGACAATTTATCATGGCCAATCCACCTAGCCTGCACATCTTTGGACTGTGGGAGGAAACCCATACAGAAACAGGGAGAATAGACAAACTCCACACAGTCACCCAAGGGTGAAATCAAACCAGGATCCCTCACACTATGAGGCAGCAGTGCTAACCGCTGAGCCACTATGCTACCTATAGTTAGCATGCTTTTTTACTTAATACCTTTACTTACGAAGCATCCATTCACTTGCCCACCACCCCCCACGACGACCACCACGACCACTGCCAAAAGATATATAAGTCCAGACACTACAGAATGCATTAATTCCTCAAATATTATTTTAATTTAAGTTTTAGTTTCCTTTAAAATTCAGCATTTTGTTACAGTGTCTCTTAAAAGGCACCCCCTCGGTTAATTTGATTTACAAGTTAAGTTGTTTTCAAAAGAGTATAAAAGACACACTTACAATACAGGGATAAACGATAAAAATGTGGCTAAATTTAAAACTTCCGGGCTTTTCCCTCAGCAACAGGCTGCCAGGAGTTTTATAATGTGTATAATCTGCATCTTTATCTCCAGGAGCCTGCAGTTGGTCCAGTGCTGCAGGCCATCCAATTGGGCCTCCCATCTTGGGAACCACCCATGTTTATTAATTGAATGGCAAACTGCCCAGCTCCTCTAAGATTCCCATTGTCAGCTTTCCCCTTGCCCTGGAAATGGACTCAATTATTCAAATTTTTCCGAATGTAGAGGAAGATTCTACTCATCGTCCTAACCAGGAACTAATAACCAGTTAGTTAGCTATAGGTAGAAAGAAAAATAGATGAAAGAGAAACCTAAGAGATGGAAGAAATATAGCAAAGCCCAACTTTTTAAAAACTTCTAATATTAATTCAGAGAATGAAACTGCGCACATGTAATATTAAATTTCCACTGCAACCTTAAATTAACCTCTTCCTTAACTCCTGAAACTCTAGCAGCAAGATCTCAATCCATTTCTTACATTTAGATTTAGATTATAGAATTCCTGCAGTGTGGAAACAGGCCCTTCAGCCCAACAAGTCCACACTGACCCTCAGAACATCCCACCCAGACCCATCCCACTAATCTACACATCCCTGGACACTACGGGCAATTTAACATCGCCAATCCACCTAACTTGAACATCTTTGGACTGTGGGAGGAAACCCACACATACATGGGGAGAATGTGCAAACTCCACACAGACAGTCACCCAAAGGTGGAATCAGACCCAGATTCCTGGCACCGTGAGGCAACAGTGCTAACCACTGAGCCACTGTGCTGACCATTTTCAGATCCAACATGGATTATAACTTCTGGCAATTCTCTTTCCCTAAATAAGATGAATTGCTTTCATGTCAGTGAGTCTCAATTGTACTAAAGAAGACATTTGAGCTGCTCGATTTTTACCAATTCCCAGCAAAATTCTAACTTAAATTGTATTTACATGAATTAAAATACTCCAAGACTATTTATGGACCAGCAAGTGAATTTCAAATTACACCACTGACTACAACACAAAATGGCCCAGGGTTAATACTGGGTATGTTTGATGGCTATGTTAATATCCTGTTTCATTTCAGACGTTCAGCATTTGCTGATTTTTAAAATATTTGGTATATGGAAATCGGCCATGCATCTGTTGACATGGTATCAAAAATGGCACATACTGAGGTATAGCTGAAGGCTTCCTGATAGTGAATTGGTATCTCCAATATTTAAAAAAAAGTGTCAAAATGATCATTAAAGCAGATGGCATTGGAAATTGTCTTAATCAAATTAAACCAATTTCTCACAGAGATTTCTCCTAAGAGAAAGAGAATCAATGAGGTCAGCATCATGTAGTGTTACACAGTGCTCACAACACAGAAGTGGGCTGTTTGACCCAGCAAGTTCCTGTTGCTGCTTATAATCTGCAAATACCTCATCCCTTGCCACCCATTTCCTTCTGAGGCTGATGGTGCAATTGGTAGAAGACACATTTACAGACATTATGCACTCATGTGAGGTCATTAAACTTTTCGCTGCACTGTATGTAGCTAGGTGGAGTTATCCTGGCATTCTCCATTATCTCTAGACGCAGCCTTCTTTGCATTACCAATATTCTCTGAACATTTCCACTTCTTTCACAAAAAACTCCCATTAAAAAACCCTTGAGTGCTACTTTTTCCTATAGCCAGTTATCATTGTTTGTTGCACAGCAGTATTCCCAGGGATGTCAACACCTCCAGCAGACACAGTGCACCTTAATGTCTTTTGGAGGTACAGGCCAGCTTTAAGCTGTGTGTGTTAAGTTTATGTAATATCAGGAAATAACCATACTGGAGCCCCTGCTGGTTGGTTGTCTGCAGAAATCAGCAGAGAGAACAACCATCATAAAATTTATGAACTGCCTGGATTTCATTTGAAGGCACATCGATATTTGTGCATCATGATTCTCCCGCACACGTTGAGAGTTAACCAATTTAAGCTCGTTTAAGTTTAATATTTGTTTATTGAAGACATATGTATTTAGGTTGACGACTTGTTTACCTCAGCTGTAAATGTGAGTATTCAGGATGTAAATTTGTTACTGCAGGTGTAACTTGAGTATTTAGAATGTAATTGTGTGAGTGGATAGAAGTGTGTATATATGTTGTAGCTTAAGTAGGAATATTTTGATTGCAGACTTGTTTAGAGCAGTTGGCGATACGTCTGTCAGACACCAATAATGTGAGATCAGCGCCAGGAGGCAGTCTTGTATCACTTGAGCTTTACACGTGTTACAGCAGAGTTGCAATGAATACCAGGTGGACTTTAAGAAAACAGTAAATGGTGCGGCAACTTATCGCACCTTCACATTTTGTAGGATACGTTAACTTCAAAAGTAAATGAGAAATTTTACCTTCAATCTATAATTTTGCTTTTGTTAGCTTTTCAGTACCTTTTAAAGAGCGTCTGATGTCTTATCAAGAGCAGTTTCAGATGCTCGAAGAGGGCTATATAAAGTGTGAAAAATCTCCATGCCTGCATTTTAATGCTAAGATACATTGGAGGCAGAGTGGAGAGCAGGGTTTGGAATATATATAGAAACCAAAAATAGGTGAACACATTTATCTGTGGCTTTTTAAAGACAACCACTATATTAATTAACCTATTCGTGTCTGTGGGAATAATGATTCTCACATGTTGCAGTTTTAACTCCATTATTTATAAAAATGTTCAAAAATGTTGTAAAAGGTAACCGTCCTGAAGGAGTTAACGTTCATGTTGTATTGAGCTCCACTTATTCTGTTCAATCTGTGGTTAGAGATAGGGAATTCCATTATAATCTTTAACGTGGGAGCCACATATTCAGACGTATTTTGTACATCTCTTGAGTGAACTATCTCAAACAATCCTTACTCTGAACACCAAAATGTCAGAGTTGGCAGAGCCACATGGTAATACCACAATAGTGGCAATCAGGGTAATGACATATGGTGAGCAGTGGCACAGATTTAAATTCCAGGCAGAGACCTCCACCACAAAGAGAAAGTTGATGAAGACGAGTGAATTCACCACTTTAAGAACACATAGACAGTCCGTCAGCAACCGAAACATGACTACTGACAGAGAGAGATAGCACGGCATTGTGGAAGAAGCGATTGGCCAAGTTCAGCACTCCAAAGACAAACCTTCATCAAAAAGTTGGTGAGAGGTGAAATGACAAGAGTATTAGCTAGGAAAAGAGAAAGATGTCACCTACGCTTAGAAAAAGCCTTAGGCTCATAGAGATGTAGAGCACAGAAACAAAGCGTTCGGTCCAACTCATCCATGCCCTCCAGATATCCTAAACTAATCTAGTCCTATTTGCCAGCATTTGGCTCATAGCCTCTAAACCCACCCTATTCATCTACCCAACCAGATGCCTTAATGAAGGAGTCTCTGTAGGGAGTTGGGAAGGCTGCCAGTGTAAAGTTAGGTATCCCAAAGGGCAAAGACAGTACGTTTAAGAATATCGCACAAATACCAGAAAAGATAGACAGTGTGAGCTTTTTGGGTTTATTTTAACTTTAAGAACGAAGTCAGTCTCAATTGCAGGTAGTTCTGATGTAACACGAATTGGCTGTAATGCGGTTGATGAATAGTGGACGCTGTTCGGACAACGTGAACTTTCTGCTGCACGGGTATAGCGATTTCCCCATTATGCAACTTTCCATGGCGGTTTTCTATAGTGCGATTTTCTATAGCGTGCGGTCACACAAGAACACAAGTATCGCGTTATAGGAGAACTACCTGGATAGACTGAGTTGAGAGAACCAATCTAAAGTTTTACTAATCCTGTTTGGTTACAAGACCCTTTCACAAATTTTACTGAATTTGTTCTTATAACAAGTGGAAAAACAATGAAAAAGAGAGTAAAGGTTGACTGGACATTTGCCTTTTGTTCTTAATATAGTAAGAACTGCCAGTGCTGGAGTCTGAGATAACACAGTGTGGAGCTGGAGGAACGCAGCAGGCCAGGCAGCATCAAAGGAGCAGGAAAGCTAACGTTTCGACCCAAAACGCCAGCTTTTCTGCTCCTCTGATGCTGTCTGGCCCCTGCCGTGTTCCTCCAGCTCCACACGATGTTGCCTCTTGTTCCTTACTGTTAAGTAAAGTTCTTCTTGAGTTTTTCTTTCTTGTGGATCAAACCATTAAGAATCATCACTTGTTAACTCCCGCTAGCCACTACCTGCATGGTCAGAAATATCTTGAACTTGTCAAAAAAAGAGAAAGCACATGATCCATCCCAGATTGGCTCAGTGGTATATGCAGAATTCATGATTGGCTCCTGTAAAAATGAAAGTTGCCGGAATGATATCACTTCCTACTATCTTCTGATTTGTTCGTTGATATGCCTGTCACTTTGTACGATCACTCCTTCCTTAACACCTTATCTGCAACAACCTTACGTCTTTATTGATAATTTGGCAGATCAAACAGTCTACCTTCACGGAGTATGCATTGTGCTCCCCCTCCTCCCCACTAGGGATTTAATATCATCCCCAGTGCCCCAAGTATTTGTAATTAAAGCATTCTACGAAATCTAACAATATTCTTTAACTACCAGAACACTGTGTGACTCCACAATAACTGTTGATGCATAAGCAAATTAAGCCTCAAATAAATCATGTAAAATATTATTAAACTATGACAGTTTCATACTTGAAGTTCCAAAAATAAACAAATCTAAAACATAGCTGTTCCCCTAAGTAAAAGTCTTTTATTTTAAAACATTTTCACTTTTGTTAGCCTAAGTTTACATTGACCTAAGCCACAGAAGCAGCCATAAATTCCTGACCTTATTTTTGACTTGACTGTATGACTATTCTTCCTTACAAAAAATGTTTTGCAATTAACCACACTAAGTTAAAATGGAATTTCATTCCTCAGTTGCTTCATCAGATCAAATGATCAGTTATTGAAAAATAACTTAAACCTAGAAAGAGTGATCTTTCTTTTAAAAATTGTGTTCTCACCAATCAAACAAATATCGAATCATTGAGAATAAGCTCCATGACGCACTGTAATGAACAGTGAAAAATCCAGAAAAAAAACCCTTACTCTCAATCACATACTGGCAGAAGTGGCAGATATCATGATATACTAGTAGTGCCGATCAGTATCTAACCACACAAACTTGCGAAACCTAGGTCAAAGATCATACTCCACTTCAGTGATGCCTCTCTTGAAATGTTGCTGGGGCCTGTGAGGAAAGGACACTGAAACTAGCAAGAAATAGAATAAGCTAGCTGGACGCTAGGTGTAGTTGGAGTTGAAACAAGAGGTTAGATGCAGGTACATGCTGCCATGCTTCCGCATGTAATGCAGGAATTAGTTTCTTATCTATGCAGGACAGGAAAGGTGAGAGCAATGGTGCATTGCCCTACATCCTGACATGGATATCACCCCAACATCTGACTCTGCCTTCTCAAGCTTATTCTAGCACATCATTCCTCACCCCAGCTTTGCAGGTTCACATAGTCTTCTTTGTTACTCATTTTCATCCTAATGCGATGTAATATCTCTCCCACACTTCACAGCACTCAACAAGTGCTCTCCATCCATTAATTGAAGATACCCCATTTCTCTCTCTTGTAGATCTCTTCTCCCCCTCTCTGTAGGACAGGAAGAAAGTACTGAAGACTAGGGAGGGAGAGAACCAGAGCTCTCTAGCCATCACAAGCTGACAGATACAGAAAGTATCAGGTGCTTGATTTGGGGGAGGCTAGGTGTACCTGGCTATTGAAGATAGGGAAAGAGTGGCCTTCACTGAGGGAGTTGGACAAGGTTGGTGCTGAGAAGAAGATTCCACAAGTGGGGTGATTTCCAACTAAGGAGCATAGTCACAGAATAAGGGGATATTCACTTAAAATTGAGATGCAAAAGAATTTCTTCTTGCAGAGAGTAATGAATGTTGGAATTCTCTGTGGAGCTAGATCACTAGAAGTATTTAAGGAGCAGGTAGATAGATTTTTGAAATATCAAGGAGTTGAGAGCTTTGAGAAACTGGCGCGAAAGTGGAGTTGAGGCCTGGAGCAGATCAGCAATGATCTTATAGAATTTTGGGACAGGCTTGGACAGATAAATATCCTACTCCTGCTCCTTTGTTTTATCTGCTTATGTTCTTATCTTCCTATCCCCTTCACAAGCTCTGGGGAGGACTCCTGGCCCACAGGAAAAGCTGAAGAACAGATTTTAAAGTTACTCACTGGGACTCTAATTGCCCAGGATGCGTTTCTGGTGGTATGTCCTGAGCTGATACCTCTGCCACCACCTGCTCAGGCCTTAGCTTGAAGCAAGGGTCGATGACAGCAGCTGACCTGAACTACATACTTAAATATGGACGTTGCTTCCTTCAAGTTGGGACCTTTCGTCAAAACGTTGGCTTCCTACTCCTCCTCTGATGCTGTCTGACCTGTTGTGTTTCTCCAGCTCCACACTATGTTGACTCTGACTCCAGGATCTGCAGTTCTTGTTATTTGTCTCATTTCCTTTCTCCACATTCCTGCTCGCTTGATCAAAAAGCAGGTTACTATGGAAACATAGGATGGTAGCAGAATTGGAGGAGGCAAGTGACTCCTGTTATTTTGACTGTGTCCTCCCGAAACTGGTTTCCGCCAAGAAATGCCTGTGTAATGCAGCCCAGTGTTCCAGTACTTGTAACTATTTAAGCCTTTTGAAATGTTGGTCAGTTAGTGGGAATTGGTGGACATCCTCACATGCCCTACAAACTTATGCCAGTTGCCAAGTTTTAACTACACAGTTGGGTTATTTCACCGATATGCAAGAGTCAAATTGGTATGATATCAATGAGGGCTAATGCATCCAGAGATAAAGCACTTAATGTCTGTCTACACAATTACAGTTTTTAAGTGCTCAGTTCAATTGGAACAAAAAAAAACTAGTCATGAGTTCATAATTTTCTCCATAGCACAGACAGCCGTATTGCTCAAGATCATAACCAGATGCAGGGTATAGGCAACGAGAATAAACTCAACGTTAGACTGCAGATTGCAAGCCTTATGTGCAAATTGTGTGTGTTGTACGACCAAACTGTTGATTCTTTGTTTTATTAAACTGTCAGTAGTAGTCAATCAGCTTGCTTTTGACCTAGCGAGATTTAGTTCTGGCAAATAAGGGACTAAAAAAAAAATTCTATTGCATCTCTATGGCTTTATTTATTGCAGAGTCCATCTAAGGGAGGAACTCCTTGCTGGTGACACTGTACTGATTGCGAGGTGACCCCCTTTGTCCTGTTTCAAATCCAACAGTTATGGATACAGGACAGAAGCTGTAATATTGATATCCTTATATTTTCCTATAGCGTAACAACACATTTAGCATCAGGGCTGAAACAAACATGCCTCTGCAGGGTAGGAAGGTGGCTGGAAGCCTATGGCTGGAAAACTGAAAGAAGAACAGAGATAACAAGGTGAGAAGCTGAATGAACACAGCAGGCCAAGCAGCATCATAGGAGCAGG
>JAHRHZ010000133.1:13003331-13027879 GCA_024137785.1 Ginglymostoma cirratum | reverse complement strand
AAAAGCTCAGCAGGCCTGGGAGCATCTGTGGAGAGAAATCAGAGTTAGTGTTTCGGGTCCAGTGACCCTTGCTCAGACACTTTGGGTAACTCTGATTTCTCTCCACAGATGCTCCCAGGCCTGCTGAGCTTTTCCAGCAGTTTCTGTTTTTATTTGTGTATATTCTACTGTAATCTCACTATAAATCAATAATAGTTTAGCTCAAGATATTTGTAACTACTGCTAATTCATGGTATACGAGTTTGAAGGTCCTGGAACCTTTAAAAGCATTGTTCCAGTGATGAGAAACTTCATTTATGAAGATAGTGTGGAGAGATTTGAACAGTTCTCCTGGGGGAGACGTTGGTTAAGATTTATGAGAAATTTTCAATATCATGAGAAGGCCGGATAAAATAAGGTTAGGGTAAAAATAAGTAGGAAGAAACTTTTCCTGCTCATGAAAGGATTGAGAATGAGAGGGCACAGACTAAAAGTGATTTGCAAAAAAAGCAAACATGATCTAAGAGAACCTTTTCACATGAACATTTGGGTTTGGAAGTGTGTGGAGGGAAGATCATAGAGTCATAGAGTCATACGTCTCAGAAATAGACTCTTCGGTCAAACCAGCCCATGACGACCATAATCCCAAACTAAACTAGTCCCACCTGCTTTAAGTATACTGTTTAAGTATACTCAAAGTGAGGCATTCAAGATGATCATTTAAATGGAAGCAATGTTCAAGGCTATGCGGAAAAGGCAGAAGAATGGCTCTCAGTCATGATGGTAATTTGGAGAGCTGGTGCAGAACTGATGGCCTGTTCTGTGGTGTAATGCGTCTGAGATTCTGTGATGCTCAGACAGGCATTCATTCCCTGCAAGCCAGGAGCATCCCTCAGGATCTTGGAGCGAATGCTGCAGCTAAGCATTCTTGCCCTTCAGCATTTCCCTGTTCAGCCTATCACCCATGCTGAGACATGGTCAACCTGTCAACACTTGACCAGCCTCATTGACACATACCCCATAAGAGTCAAGCTTTTCTCCTGCTGTCTTTCTCTGTGCCTTGTGCAATCTACCACCACCTGATCTCAGTCATGGCATGGCAAAGGTGACAAAGACAAAGATGATGAGACAAAGAGGACAAAACATCAGCTACGCACTCTGACTTCAAGAAGTATGGTATGCTGCTACATGTATGCTTCTTGTGTGCAGCTGTGAATCTGAAAGCACAATTGCTTGCTCACGGATAACTCAATTGAGAAGGAGAATTGAATGTTGGTGAGCTAACCTTGGAATGAGAATATATGGCATACATATACAAGCAAAAGGGCTTTCTGATACCTCCTGAGTTAACAAGGTGTAGAGCTGGATGAACACAGCAAGCAGGCAGCGTCACAGGTGCAGGAAAGCTAACGTTTCGGCTCTGGACCCTTCTGAAGACCTGAAACGTCAGCTTTCCTGCTCCTCTGATGCTGCCTGGCCTGCTGTGTTCATCCAGCTCTACACCTTGTTATCTCGGATTCTCCAGCATCGTCAGTTCCTACTATCTCCTCCTGATACCTCCTGTTGGGAAGCTTGACTCTTCTTTAAAGTTCCAAGAATTTAATTTCCATTTTGCTGCCTGGAACCTGCTTTATTGGCTCCTTCTGTGATTAGGTTTTCCCACCTGTCTCAATTTCCCCTCCCAAAAGCAACACGGATTCTACCTGTTAGTTCAGTTTCTTTATGGAGAATGTCTTCCCCCTGTACAGTACACAGGCTTGTTGGGAGAGAATTTGCTTTAAGTCATTTTGCCAGTCACTGTTTTCCGCTACATCAAATGGTGCACTTTAACAAGTCGTGTCAAGTAAAGTATTTGCTTATCACACCTTAGCCATACACTTAGCATATGTAAATTCATTTCCACTGAACTTTTAACTTGTCTGTCACCCCAGGGTAAAGCACTTCTGTGCAAGGCACTGTGACCTAGATCTGAACAAAAACAGCAATTGTCTGAGATTAACAGGAGCAGCAGCAGGGCTGTAAATCAATACAAGAGTAACCTGCAAATTATATTTTATGTCTGTACTTCAAGGACTCATCAGAGTCTCTAATATCAACTGGTGTTTGTGCAGCATGAGATCAGCACAGATCTTCAATGGCAGGAGCAAAGGGAGTTTGCTTTCAGCAACTCATTCATTTCCCAAAAAGGACAAACTATTCTGGAGCAATATTATCTCTGAGGATTTTGCTGTTGCGTTGTGATGATCGTACAGGTGAATGTAAGGCTCAGATTTATACGTGTGCATGTTTAATCTTACAGTTAGTGCCAAGCCCTTTCGAAGAAAAATTACAATGTACCTTTTCAAACAAGAGTTTGTGAAAGCCTGAAATTCTCTCACTTCAAAGTTTGATACTGGGTGGTACTGTTCATTGGACATTTTGAGGATGATGATTGATGGATTTTTGTTCAGTGAGGATATCAAGGAATATCAAATAATGGTGGATAAATGGAGTTGAGATACAGATCAGCATGAGCTATTTGAAATTTAGGACAGGCTGGAAGAGCTAAATAGGTAAGAAAAAGGTTCCAGCCCGATAATGGGCAATAAATGCATTAGCTGTTTCCTCCTGTTTGCATCTCCTCACCCCGCCTCTCCCTACCCCCAAAACTTTGAGTTTGTCTTGACTGTGTTGTGCAATCCATTGGACTCACAGACGTGTGGGAAGATATAAAGATAATATTGCACAGACCAGTTCTTTGTGTAAATGCTGTTATTGGATACTGTTGCATCATCATAAAAGGAACGGAACATTTGATTTGATTTATTACTGTCACGTCTACCGAAGTGCAGGAAAAATGTTGTCTTACATGATTTACAGGCAGATCATACTGTACAAGTGCGTTAGGGTTACAGAATAGAGTGCGGGCTACAATGTTACAGCTGCCAAGAAGGTGCAGAGAGAGTGATCAACATTAACATTAAAGAGGTCCATTCAGAAGCTTGATATTAGCGGGGAAGATGTTGGTCTTGAACCTGTCCATACGTGTACACAAACTTTTATATCTTCTGCCCGATGGAAGAGGGTGGAAGAGAGTATAACTGGAGTGGAGGGGCCTTTGATTATGTTGGTTGCTTTCCCGAGGCAGTAGGAAGTATAGATGAAGTCAATGGATGGGAGGCTCATTTGTAAGATGGATTGGGCTGTGCTCACAACTCCCTGTAGTTTCTTTCGGTCAGTTGTCAAACCACGCTGTGATGCATCCAGCTATTATACTTTCTATGAAAATTTCTATAAAAATTTGTAAGAGTCATACAAGTCCATCAGTACACTTCAGCTCATGAGGAAATCTTCCCTTCCAAACTTCTGGGGTCATAAGTTATGATCTAAAATTGCTGAAGTCAATGTTGAATCTGGAAGAATGTAACGTGCTGAGTCAAAGATGAGGTGCAAAAAGAATCATTTCATGTTAATTTTGGGCATACAATGAATTTGTCTCAGAAAATAAATAGTACAAAGTAAAATTTCAGGTTTTTAACTAAGGGAGAAAAGAAAAGTTTGAATTTACATTGTGTCTTTCATACCCACGGGACCTTCCAAATACTTTTAGAACATGCAGCAGCCAACTTGTGAATAGAAAACTTCCACAAACGTATAATGACCAGATAATCTGTTAATTGATGTTGGTTGATGGATAAATATGAGCCTGTACAACAGGAGAACTCCTTGCTTAGCTTCAGTATTGTGCTGTGGAATTTTTTCAGTCCCTCTGACAAGGTAGGCTTCACTTCAGTTTAGCATCTCATTGAATGGCTGACTTTTCTGGCAGTGTGCACCCCCCCCCACCCTGTGTTGAACAGGAAGGACACCCCTAATTTCTGTGCTCCCAAAAACCTGGAGTGGGAATTGAACCCAACACATTCTGCTTCAGAGGTTTGAGTGCTACACTTGGTGGGCGGGATTTTATGCACCAGGTAGAGTGGAGAGTCAGGTCAGCATTGGGAGGGTGTAAAAGGATCGAGGAGGTATCTTTGAGGGTAAATTGGGGTCAGGTTAATAGTTACTCATGAGTTGGTTTTAATGGTTCAACTTTTCCTGAATAATTGTTTACTTAAATGCTTACTTAACATTGAATTCTCCAATTTAAGTGGATATTTGCAGAGCATTCTAGGCATGGGAGAACAGATTCTTCAATTTCCCAGGCAATTCTCTTGGATTCTGCTGTGTTGCGGATTTTGCCGAGGCCCTATGTGTAACTCCCATCTATGCTGGAATAAAGACTGTGGCCATTTAAAAATCTGGGCCAACGTGTTTTTTCTAGACACAGAGCTTATCTAGTCAGGTCAAGTGAAGTGAACCATTATGTTTTGAATTAAGTTGGCTCCACTCCATCAAACCTCAATTTGCTGGAGCCGATAATGCAACTGATATCTTGGCTTAATGCCAGGTGTCAGGTGTGGCTTCTGATTTCTTTCTTGATGAGTACCATATTCCGTCACTTCCCAATTGAGGAATCCAACACAAACTAATTTAAAACCTGTTCATGTCTCAGCCTGATCAAACAAACTAATTTCATGGCTCGGTTGAAATCTGCACAACATGGGAAATGACATCACAGCATCCTGACTAATGGGCCGACACCTCAGTGCCAATTGTATTTGTGTGTGTGTGTGTGTGTGTGTGTGTGTGTGTGTGTGTGTGTGTGTGAGTGTGTGTGTGTGTGAGTGTGTGTGTGTAAAGATGTCTCTCCTATTGGCTGCGTAAGATTGTTCATATGAACTGTTAGTCATTCTGCAATCTGAATGTTTTATAGTAGGTTAACAGTTTCTCTGAAAAATGGATCCAAATTGGCAATCTAACAGAAATACTATTGGACTATACAGGAATAATTAC
Organism: Ginglymostoma cirratum; assembly: GCA_024137785.1. Classification (NCBI taxonomy): domain Eukaryota; kingdom Metazoa; phylum Chordata; class Chondrichthyes; order Orectolobiformes; family Ginglymostomatidae; genus Ginglymostoma; species Ginglymostoma cirratum. Next base: position 13,023,028 of record JAHRHZ010000133.1, on the reverse strand, counting down.
AACTGAGCTTGGAAGCTGATTTAATTTGTAATCAAATCTCTCCATTTTTCTAAATTAGGGGGTACCGTTGTGGCAGAATCTCTGCCCAACTTTTTGATGCCCTCTGACCCAGGCTCAATCTGTAGTTTTGGCCAATTGATGACATAGATGTTTTTGCCAACCTCAATTGAGGTTTACACCTTACCCTATGAGGTCATGCATAAGTTAACTTCCACCCATGTCCCAGTTGATTGGTTCCCAAAATCATTTCTATGAGGTGGATTTGTTTTTATAATCTGTACTTTTATTTCTGCCACCTCCCCCAACCCCAGGTCAATTTTCCTAGGCTAACAACTGCAAGCCCATTGTCTGATGTCTCTCCCCTTTTCGCCTAATGCCTTAATGTACTATTTCATGACAATTCCACAAATGGCAGGATTTATGGCAGACAAGCTAAAAGACTAAATCCCTGTTCACCCTGCCCCAAATTCCAACCATTTTTCTGCCACAAGGATACTGGAATTTTAGGCCAATCTGTCCAGGATGCACTTTGACATACATTTACACACAGAGGTTGATACACCACGTTGTGTAAGAGCTTCAGGACCCTGGAGCAATCATGTGAAGATGTCATGGCACTGCCCCTGACTGTGCATAAATTGCACAGTGTGGGTGGAGTTAGTTAGGTAAGTAATGAGAACATATGTAGAGAAACATGTGGAGTAGACCAAATAGCATTAGGTAGTAGAACTCATGGGATAATCTTTCAATAATGTAGGAGTAAAATTACAGTTTGGTACTTCTCTGAATATGGCATTGTAGTATTTATTCTTAATATGTCTGAAACAGTATTTTAAAGAAACATAACCTGAAGACAGCTCTTGACCTTGCCTTCTCCTTGACCAGTCTGCCTTCAGCTCAAATGGTTGTGTGTTTTATGACAATGTCCATTAAAAGAGACCTTTTGTTTTTTTTTGAAGGATACTTTGCAATAAGGAAAAGAATGTCAATTCTTTAAAAAGAGGAGCAGAAGCAAGAATCAGAGTCAAAAGCTTTGATTCTCCAGTAGGAGCGTTGGTATTAATTGGGTTGCACAGTGATGAAGGGAACAGAAATTACACATCTGGAAAGCTGCCCACTTTGTGCATTGGCACTGGTCGGGGTGAATAGCAGAACTAGTTGTGCTTGTCCCATATGACTGGGTGCCCTATATAAATATTAATGTGAGGGTGGGTCTGACTGATCTGTGTGATATTGTGTACCATTTTTCACTGCAGGGCATTCATTTAACTCAGATCTGCTTGAAGTGGCTGTCTATGGTTGCAGAGCATCTGTAATGCAAAGGAAAACGCCGGAAAGGAGATCTATTTTAGCCAGGTTTTTCTTTAAATTTACTTGTGTTTTCTTTCTCATGCTGACCTTTAATGCCAACTGAAATCATTTCATTTCTACCCCTGTCCAATACTATGATTCCCATCCCTGGGCTTCCCACTGATAATCCTAGTTTCTTTCAAGTATTGATGGAGCAGAGAGAGATGAGATTCAGGTCAAGTTAGTGGTACCATTTAACAGAGATTAACACACCTCAGTTAGGCAGGCATTTAAAGCATTCAGAGGTTCTCCATCTGAAAGGAATTTAGGACAATGGCCCACTTATAGATAACACAGTGTGGAGCTGGAGGAACACAGCAGGCCAGGCAGCATCAGAGGAGCAGGAAAGCTGATGTTTCTTCAGAAGAAGTGTCCCTACCCGAAACGTCAGCTTTCCTGCTCCTCTGATGCTGCCTGGCCTGCTGCGTTCCTCAAGCTCCACACTGTGTTATCTCTGACTCCAGCTTCGGCAGTTCTTACTATCCCTTAATGGACCACTTAGCACCTTTCTAGTCTTTTGTTAACTGTGTCCAGATATGTCCTACCATTCCTGACACTGTGTGAGAGAAATATATGTAGTGATCAATGACCAGTGTGCCCTGAGTGGCTACAACTGCCAGGATGCAAATAATTTTTTTTGTAGTTTGTAGCACAATTTCCCGGCAATAATCATGGAGAACTGCCTTCTTAGGATTTAAGTTTAGAAAAGGCAGATGCACTTATAGAATATGTCAACATATCTACCAAAGATTTGCAAAGATCAAATGGAGCTCCAAATTCATGTTTGTCTCCATACCATAAGACTGTAATGCATACGAGCATAAGGGGGTCATTAAGCCCATCAAATCTGCTCTGCCATTCAAAGAGATCATGGCTGATCTGATTATTCTCCAACTCCACTTTTCACCATGCTGTAAAGCTGTAATGTGTGGATTTTTCAATGCTGCAGCATTGCTGTGTGACATGATAAAAGCAGAACACTGTGGATGCTGGAGATCTGAAATAAACACAAACTGCTGGGGTAACTCAGCAGATCTGGCAGCATCTGTGGAGATAGAAACAGAGTTAACATAATGAAAACCTTCCACTCTGGGACAAATGGAGATCTGATCTCAGCCTGCTTCTGGTTTGCAATAATTATTTTGTGGACACAACATCACCTTACTAGCAGAATGGTGAGTTTTTTGTTATGTGATATAGAGCTCTGATTCTTAAAGGATTAGAAAATGGTTACAGGAGGCCATTTGATTCACTATAGCTTTGCCAGCTGTCTGAAGGACTACTCTTTCCGGCTGTCTGACTTCTTCCTTTGCATTCAATAACACAATTTCCTTTTGATTGTGGTGGTAACAGGTTCACTCTCAGACAGCACATTCTGCATCAATAAAAATGTTTTCCTCATGTCATCATTGCTTCTTCTGTCAATTGCCCTTAACCTGTGCCCTCTGGTTTTTGATCTTCCACCAATAGGAGCAGCTTCTCTCTATCTTGATGGCCTAGTCCACTCAAGATCTTGAACACCTCATCTTCTCTAATCTATCGATGTAAGTGATGTTATTGCTCAAATGCCTTCACATCCTTGCTAAAGTATCCAGTTGAGACAGACCTGTGTTTTATACAGGATTAGGATAACTTAGTTGTTTTTGTACTCCATGCCCCTCTTGGAAAATCCCAGGATGCTGTCTGCTTTATTCAGTGCTCTCTCAATGTGTCCTGCCACTTTCAATGTTTTGTTGACATATATAGCTAGATCCCCTTGTTCCTGTACCTCCTTTGGAATTTTACTGGACTTTATATTGTCTGCCTGTGATTTTTCAAGTAAAATGAATCGTTTCACACTTATTTCCATTAAATATCTGCTACTCTTGTCCTTCCATCCCGTTAAATTGCTTATGTCCATACTCTCCTCCTCAGAGTTCACAATACATTCAAGTTTTACAACTGCTGAAAATTTTAAAATTGTGACCCATACATGGAGGTTGAGATCATTAAGTTGTGTAATGGAAAGGACAGGGGCCCTAACACCAGCCGCTGCAGAGCTTCATCATAAAACTTCTTTCAATCTGAAAGAATATCTGTAAGTTCTCTGTTTCCTGTCAGTCAGCCAACTTCATATCCATGTTGCTACTCTCCCTTTTATTCCAGGCTGGTACTCACAAGAATGTTATGTAGCACTTTATCCACTGCCTTTTTGGAAATCTATATATCACAAATCAACACCACTGCCATCTCATCAACTACTTCATGCAAGTTAATTAACTTGCCTTGACAAATTCATGCTCCATTTACTTAATTAACCTGCTTTTGGTCAAGTGACTATTAAATTCATCCCAAATTTTCATATCAAGAACCTCACTGAGGTTAAACTGACTGGCCTATAGTTACTGGGCTTATCTTTACACTCATTTTTGAACAAGGGTATAATGATTGCAAATTTCCAGTTCTTTGGCATCACCTCTGAGTCTAAGGAAGTTTGGAAAAGTATGACCATATCCAGTTATAGTTTTGCCTGCAAACTTGTGATTCAGCTGATCTGGTCTAGATTCTTTCTTACACATTTGAAGTTAACTTTTCCCGAGTTAATCATTCTTACTCTGGATTGTTCCTTTTCTTTTCCGTAGCCAACTCATACTTTGTGATATAAGATCTCTAAATGCTCCTGTACTGACACTTGATCCACTTGACCCTCCTCATTCTGCAGAACTAGGTTTAGTAATCCCAACTTTTTCATTGGCCCAGAAGTGTGCTCAAATAGAAATTCTCCTGAACACACTTCAGGAACTCTTGTCCTCTCTGCTCTTTAAAATGCCACTATATCAAGCTACATACAGATGCGTAAAGTCATCCATTATAATCACTTTATAATTTTTACATCTCTCTGAAATTTTCTCTCAAATTTGTTCCTCTTTGTCTTCCTCATTAGTTGGTGGCTTATTGACCACACCGAGCAATACAACCTTTGCAAAAGAACACGGTACAATTGGAGATACCATTAGCAACTCCACAGGACAGCATACTTCCAATAATAAATGAAAAATTTGCCATCTTTTGTGGAGGTCATGTCTGCCTTTCCTATTTGCTGCACTTTCTGCCATAAGTTTCTCCAAGCAAGACAAGAGAAAATTGAAACTGAAGATATTAGGCAGGTATAACCCTGCTATTAGGGGATCTCCTGTCATGGTACAACAAAAAAAAAGTCAACAGGAAGGAAAACAGCTTCTAGACAGTCAGTGAGACACTACTACAAACTTACAAACAGAAGTTACATTGGAGTCTGAAAGATCAGATTTAACTTTAGCAAAAGTGAAAAACCTTGAGTGGAACCTACTCCTCAGTGCCTTTGCATATACTGAGGTTGTTGACTTGCTGACCGAGCTGGTTTGTTTTCATTCAGACATTTTGTCACCATGCTAGGTGACATCATTGGTGAGGCCTCTGATGAAGCGATGTTGTTCTACTCCGCTTAGAATTCAGGCTGTCCTGTCTGTTAACGTGAGATGTGTCATTTCCGGTTCTGTTCTTTATTGTGTTTGTATATGGGGTCCAATTCTAAATGTTTGTTGATTGCATTATGGGTGGAGAACCATGCCTCTAGGAATTCCCATGCATGTCTATGTTTGGCTTGGGCTCCTATGGTTACGTTGTCTCAATTAAACTGATAGCCTTCATTGTCCGAGTGTACCGATATTAAGAAAAGTTCGTTGCATTGTTTTGCTGCTAGCTGATGTTCGTGTATTCTGATGGCTAGTTTCCTTCCTGTCTATCTGATGTGATGTTGTGGCAGTCGTTGCCATTCTCAGGACTCATCGCAGAGGCAGTCATGCAAAGACTGAAACACACTACGCTCCACCTCATTCAACCTAAACTGTGGACTGGTGTATGTACGACACATTTGTCATCATTAAATGCACCAAACTAGAAGAGACCCAACACCTCATCAGCAATGTATTAGCCGGGATCAAATTCACGAGAGAAGAAGACGTCAGAGTTGAAAGTATGATCAATAGGGAGTTCCAAACCTCGGTATACAGGAAAGCAACTGACCAAATCCTCAACTTTCACAGCAGCTACCAAAATGTCTACAAACCAAGCTATGATAGGACACTATTTAAATGGGCCACCACTCACTGCAACATGCCAGAACTACGCAGGAAAGTGGAAGAACACCTATTCAAAATCTTCGCTATGAACGGATATCCCCGCAACTTCATCCGCAGGTCCCTACTAAATAGACAACACCAAGAGGATACAATACGCCCCAACACACTGGCCACACTGTCTGACATCAAGAACATATCAGAACTGACTCTTGCCGCCACTAGGAATCATGATAGCCCACAAGCCCACAGCTACACTACGACAAATGCTCACAAGGATTAAAGACCCCATACCCACAACATGTGGAACAAACATGGCTTACAAAATACCATGCAATGACAGCCACAAACATTACATGGGACAGACAGGAAGGAAACTAACCATCAGAATACATGAACATCAGCTAGCAGCAAAACATATAAAATTGGAGCTCATATACAAACCCAGACAGAACAGAACTGGAAATGATGCATCTCATCATAACAGACCAAACAGTATAAATTCCAAATGGAGTAGAACATCATCGTTTCATCGGAGGCTTCATTGATGATGTTACCTAGCATGGTGATGAAATATCTGAACGAAAACAAACCAGCTCAGTGAGCAAGTCAACAACCTAACCCACGACACAAACTACAGATCTTTGCAAAAACCTTTGCATATACTCTTTGGCATTCACTGATGCACCCAGTGTACTTTCAATTTCATATCAAAGCACCATCTCATGCATAATACTTGAGCCATCACCCTAATACGGCTCATTTAGTAGCACTTTTGCCTTTGCATCTGAAAGTTGTGGGTCCAATTCCTCCTCCAGCACCTGACTATAGAAGTCGAAGCGGTTGCTATAATGCTGTCGTGAATGAGTGCTGTACTTTCAGAGGGTCTGCCATTCCGATGAGATATTAAATGAAGAACCCATCTGCCCTTTCAGTTACATGTAAACAATTTCAAAGGAGATTCAGATCTGGTGTCCAGGCCAATGTCTATATCTCAAACAACACTACAAAAGCAGACTATCTAGCCATTATCACATTGTTGTTTATAGGTGCTTCCTTTATGTAAATTTTCTGCTACGTTTCTAATGTTACTACAGAAAGTCACTAAGTCACGACATTCAAACGTCACTTCAGAAAGTACTTTGTTGGTTAGAAAATGATTTAAGATATTTGAAGGTCATGAGAAACATAAAACATACAAATGCAAGTTATTTGTTTATTTTACAGTCAAAGAAACTGCAAAACAATTCCCAAGGAAGGAAATGTGAGTCAACACCGAAAGAACTGCGGATGCTGTTAATCAGGAACAAAACAGAAGTTGCTGGAAAAGCTCAGCAAGTCGGGCAGCATCTGTGAAGAAAAATCAGAGTCAACATTTCGGGTCCGATGACCCTTCCTCAGAACTGGTAGCTCGGAAAGTGTTGGTTTATATGCAGAAGATAGGGTTGGGGGGGGTGGTGGGCGTGAGGGAGTAAGGAGTAATCAATAGGTGGGGATAGAGCCCAAGGAGAGACAAGAGCAGTTGGGTAGACAATGGAGGGAATAATGATCTGGCTAGGAGGGTGAATAGCTGTTAATGGGAACTGTTAGTGACTAACAATAGGTAGTGTGTAATGGCAGGCTATGTGATCACAAGGCTGGTATGTGGGTTTGGTGGCTGGGACATGGGAGAGTTTAGGCCCTAAAATTATTGAGCTCAATAATGAGTCTGGAGGGCTGCAGGGTTCCCAAGTGGAAAATGAGGTGTTGTTTCTCCAGCTTGCGTTGAGCTTCACTGGACACTGCAGCAAGCCAGAGATGAAGATGTTGGCTTTGGAACAGAGTGGTGTGTTAAAGTGGCAGGCAACAGGTAGCTCAGGGTCTTTTTTGTGGGCCGGACGTAGATATTCTGTGAAGTCTATGCTTCATTTCTCCAATGTACAGGAGACCACATTGACAGCAGTGAATGCAGTAGACTAGGTTGTGGGACATGCAGGTAAAGTGTTGCTGCACCTGGAAGGTACGTCTGGTCCCTTGGATAGTGGGAATGGAGGAGGTAAATGGGCAGGTGTAAAGTTACAGATGTACACCTTTGGTGGTTGCAGGGGAAGGTGCCACGGGGTTGTGGCGGGGGGGAGGGGGAATGGGGGTGAAGGAGGAGGACAAAGGAAAGGAGAGGAATGTGTGTCTGGAGGTGGCATCTCATTGGAGGTGGCGGGAATGGCAGCTGACGATCTTCTACATACGGATACTGGTGGAATGGTAGGTAAGGACAAGGAGAACCCCATCGCTGTTGCCAGGGGTAAGAGATGGGTGAGGGCAGAAGGGCGAGAAAAAGGTTGGACCTGGTTAAGAGCCCTGTCGACATGTGCGACGGAGATGGAGGAACTGAGAAAATGGGACGGAGTCTTTATAGGAGGCAGGTTGCGAGGATGTATAGTCCAGGTAGCTGTGAAAGTCAGTGGGTTTATAGTGGATATTAGTTGCCAGTCTATTCCCAGAAACAGAAACAGAGATATTGAGAAAGGGAAGGCAGGAGTCAGATATAGACCAGGTGAAAGTGAGAGCAGGGTGAAAATTGGAAGTGAAATCAATGAACCTTTCCAGAGAGGGGAGCAGAACCAATGATATCATTGATATATCAGAGAAAGCGTTGTTGTTGGACACCGGAATATTCCATGTCTTCCAAAGAAACAGGCATAACTGGGGCCCATGGGGGTATGCCCATGTGGGGACCCATGGCCACCCCTCTGACCTGAAGAAAATGAGAGGAGTTTAAAGAGAAGTTGTTGAGGGTGAGGACGGGCTCGGCCAAGCGGAGTAGGGCGGTGGCAGGTGGGGACTGTTCAGGCCTTTGCTCCAGGAAGAAGTGGAGAGCCCTGAGACCATCCTGGTGGAGGATGGACATGTAAAGGGACTGCACATCCATGGTAGAGAGGAGGCAGCTGGAGCCTGCAAACTGGAAATCCTGAAATTAGCATAAAGCATCAGAGGAATCGCAGATGTATGTGGGCAGGGACTGGACCAGGGGAGAAAAGACTAAGCCAAGGTAGGAAGAGATGAGTTCTGTGGGGCAGGAGCAGGCTGAAACAATGGGTCTTCCCGGACAGTCCTGTTTTTGTTCCTGATTTATAGCATCTGCAGTTCTTTCAGATTTTATTTAATATCTAACTCACTGCCACATCTCTTCTGGGCATGCCCACCTTGAAGAAGTTCTGCTCCTCTCTCCGATGGGATTTCCGTTCCAATCTTTCCTCTTGTCCACTGACATCAATTTCACTGTCACTCCTGGTGTTTGGCCGGTATTTGCTAAAACTTGTTTCCACAGCCTTATCACATTCCTCAGTGACTTTCACTGCTATCTGGACTACACATACTCGCAACCTGCTTCCTGTAAAGGTTCCATTCCATTCTCTCAGATCCTCCATCTCCGTCTCATATGTTCCAATGAGGCCAACTTTGACATGGGAGCCTCCAAAATTTCCATCTTCTTCTTCAACAAAGAATTCTCCGGTATCATAGTCAACGGAACCCTCAAATGGGACTGACCCATCTCCTACCCTTCCGCACTCACCCCCCTCTTCATTTTCCAGTTGCCTGCTACTTTAACACACTACCCTGTTCTCTGGCCAGCATCTCTGCCTCAGGCTTGCTGCAGTGTTCCAGTGAAGATCAGCGCAAGCTGGAAGAACAACATCTCATTTTCCGCTTGGGGACCCTGCAGCTCTCCGGACTCAATGTCGAGTGCAATAATTTTAGAGCCTAAACTCTCCCATGTCCCAGCCCCCAACCCCATACACCAGGCCTTATTATCATATAGCCTGCCATTACACCCTACCTACTGTTAGTCACAAACAGTCTCCATGAGCAGCTATTCACCCTTCTAGCCAAATCATTATCCACTCCTTTGTCTATTCAACTCTCTTGTCTATCTTTGGGCTCTATCCATACCTGTCATTTACACCTTAAGCCATCCCTCCCACCTAATTTTCTGCATATAAATCATCATTTTCCTAGGTATCACCAGGAAGGTGGTCTCCCGGAGGAAGGGTCACCGGACCCGAAACGGTAACTCTGATTTCTCTTCATAGTTGCTGCCAGACCTGCGAAGCTTTTTCAGCAATTTCTGTTTTTATTCAGAAAGTGTGAATCGACTGAATTGTTCAAAACACGATTTAAAGAAAAGAAATCCTTGCCAGTGCTTGACATTAAATGAAACTTAGGGGGATGAAGTTGACCTTGGGCAATGGCACCGTATCAGACAGACTGCCCTTTATGCACAGTGCCTGATATAAATATGCATTCACCACAATGGGACTCAATATTAGGTGCTGTGTGCAATAGGCACCTGACATAATAGTGCTTATTTTATGTGCACAAACTTCCAATCCATAGAGTCCAAGATAAATTATTTTTTAGCAGAAAAGAAAGATCACAATGTACATATTTAAAGCAGTGTGGGTAAAATCACCTCAGCCTATGTCAAAAACTTAGGATTTAATAAGATGTTGTTTTGTTTTTATCAGCCACATCTGTGCATTCTGAACATGTGCAATTTGCGAACAGTTGATTTATCTGAGTTGAAACACAAAGGTGTGCCCTGTGATGATTTATGAGTTTGCTTTTTCCAAAACACTTTGTAACTAACTGGAATTTGAATTTCAGCCAAAAATCACATATACATTCTTAACAATTGCTGACTTTCCATTATACATATGGATGATTGACATCACTGTTGCATTTTCACAAACATTTGGAAAACAGAGCAAAAAATGTGCAATGAAACAACAGCAATGTGCCATGGACACTGCAAATCTGAGATAAAACAGAACATACTGGAAATATAGAGCAGGTCCAGCAGCTCTCATGAAGAGAGAGAGAGAGCCTAAACTCTCCCATGTCCCAGCCCCCAACCCCATACACCAGGCCTTATTATCATATAGCCTGCCATTACACCCTACCTACTGTTAGTCACAAACAGTCTCCATGAGCAGCTATTCACCCTTCTAGCCAAATCATTATCCACTCCTTTGTCTATTCAACTCTCTTGTCTATCTTTGGGCTCTATCCATACCTGTCATTTACACCTTAAGCCATCCCTCCCACCTAATTTTCTGCATATAAATCATCATTTTCCTAGGTATCACCAGGAAGGTGGTCTCCCGGAGGAGCTTTAATGTTTCAGGTCAATGACTTTGCCCCTAATCTCCACGGATGCTGCCTGACTTGCTGACTATTTTTTACATTTTCTATTTTTAATCTTTTTTTTTATCAAGAATAGATTTTTTTTCCTTCAGGGAAGTTGCATTTTTAAAAACTATTTATATTCTTATTATTGCAATTGATTGAAACAGACCTGGAGGAAGAATTTGAATAATAGTCTTCCTGCTGTATGACCAACAATCAGAGACACAAAATTTCTTTCTCTTCACCTCAGCTCTGATTTTGGTTTGAAAATCACCTGCGAGGAAGAAGAAACCAATTTTTGACTTTAAATGTGAGTTTTTCTGCGCGAAAACTCACCAGTTGCACTCACAATGAATGGTGTATAACAGTTGTTTAGCTAATTTTATCTTGTGCTTTTTTTAAAGAGAGGAAACTACTGGGTAAACAGTTGAGGTGTAATTGGTAACCCCAAAGGGGCTGTGGACTGCTTTACAGAAGAGGCTGGCAGCTGTTTGTGAGGGGTTAGTACCTGTTAGTCCAGATAAAACAGAATATTATTGGTTTCATTCACCGAGACTTCCGTTCCTCACCTTTGCTAGACATTGCTCCCAATACCGCTGGGTTCTGGGCACTCCCCCACAGAATTAGACATACCCATTTCACCCTGGTAATACCCTCAGATGTTTCTCCCCCATCCTACTGGAGTCGACCCCCAAAATCTTGCACCCAGAACTTGAGTTCTCCTTCCACCTCAAAATAAATCGCCACACCACCTTCCCAGTGCCTTCAGATCTGGACATTGCCCCAGTACTTATCAATTCTTAGGTCCTTCTCTCAGATCCTGGAATCTGATACATGGTCCCGGAGAGCCCTCTAAGCGGCTTTCTTAGGACTAAATTTCTCTCCAATAGGTTCTCAGCTTCTTCAATTCCTTTGAAATCTTGTCAAACTCCAAACTTTAGCCCAACTTCTCCAAACCTCTCCCAATCATGCTGTCCAAAATTAGCATCCTTGAAAACAGCACTTGACATTCATCGCTGGTCCTGAAAGCCTGTGACTGACTGAGCAACCCCACAAAAATTTCAAGTGTCTAAAATGCACCCTTTCAGCTCTAGTTCAGACAGCTGCTTACAGTTGTGCAACAAGCCATTTTATCCTGGCCTCGACTGCCTGGGACCTCCAAATTTAGATTGGCTGTCCTCTAAGTGACCCAAAGAATTGAAAGTTAATCCCTTTAGCAAGCCCAATGACCTAGAAGAGATGGACCCGTTTAACAGACAATTATATCTGCACTTCAGACACCAGTCTACATCACGGGAAATCCACTAGTGGGTCCTAAAAACTCTCATGTATCTAAATAGGTCATGAGTGCCTGATTCTGCATGAACCAAGGACACATACTGACAGCTTGTGACGTTTGAAAATTAACTGAGGACCGATTACTAAAAGCTAAGTGTAAAACTGAGTGTAAACTGCCAACAGATGTTGTATGTAAAGATGACATCTCAGCCTGATGGGGAACATAAAGGGGAGAGAACACCAGCCAGAAAAATAACAAGGGTCTAGTTAAGACTGAAGACCAGATTTTAAAATGACATGTAGCAACATCTCCAAAAACAGCTGACCTTGATGGAATAGAGGCAATAGAGGAGCTCAAGGTAACACAGCTTATTGTGCATTTGTAACAAGCAAACCATGGCAACAAGAATGGGATGGTTACATGTTAGACAGTCCTTTTTTTTTATATGTATAAGCTAACACAGACAGATGGAAATTCACTGGTGAAACTCAAAATATTCCGACCAGATGTTCAAGTTGTATAAGTACTGCTTTTCCCCTATCCAAAATACTACGATGGCTCTTCACTTTTAAGTCATGTTAGCAAAGTTTATTCAACAAAGGGCTAATATCAATTCTCATTGCAAACAATTTATTTTATCTAATAGGCTTTGTGCGCAGTAAGTAATCTAGTTCTGAGTTAGCAAGAGCCTACAGTAAGAAACTGTCTGTTGTTCAGCGTGAAATGAATAACCAAATTAGTGAACAAATTAAAATGTTGAACTTAAAGAAAATTAGTGTTGGTAATATGATTTTTTTAAAAGTAAAAAAGCCCTACTCCAAAATCTGAATCTTGGCCAAGACCACAGCTGATACACAAGTAAATGCAGGACAGAAACCCTGACAGAGGATAGGACGCCTAGAGGCACCCAATGGTCCTTCAGTAAACTCTTTTACACAAAACACACAAAATAAGCAAAAAAAGTTACTTTTAGAGCGTTGTGTTTTTCAAAGTGGCATGGCTATTACTTAAAGGTAGCTTGGAAGACCAAATCAGCCCCCTTTAAAACATTAAATATCAAAACCAGAATCACAAACTGTTCAGAATGTATTGATTCTGTTCTCCTTTTCAGTCAAGTTTATAGCTGGATCGACTATTCATAGCAAAATCATAGTATCTTACTTTACCCCAAGCTAAGCGTCTGAACCCGTATCAATTCAATTTTAAAAATCCCTACTTCTTTCTCCAACCCCTCACCTCAACAGGTCTTTTCCCCTGGGGTGGGGGAGTTCAAAACTAGGAGGCATAGTTTTAAAGTGAGAGGAGAAAGATTTAAAAGAGACCCGAGTGGCAACGTTTTCACACAGAGAGTTGTTCATATGTGGAATGAACTGCCAGTGGAAGTGGTAGATGCAGGGACAGTTACAACCTTTTGGTTGTTTGGACAGGTCCATGGACTGGAAAAATTCAGAGGAATATCAGCCAAATATAGGCAAGTGGGTCCAGTATACTTTGGGAAATTTGGTTGTCGTAGTTGAACAGAAAGGTCTGTTTCATGCTGTAATGACTCTGTGTCTCCGTGTGAATGTGTGACACACAACATAGTGTCAAGGTCTGAATAAGATCTGCTGTCAAAGGCAGCAGGGCACCCAAAAACCTACAAAACATATTGGGATTTTAAGGTATTACATTCATAAAATATTTCTTTTTTGAATTTATTTCCAGGTGGATTTGAACATTTCACATCTATTTTGACATAAATATTAAAATTCTGACCAAACACTTGTAGGTACTTGAAAATTGTCTTGCATTTCTAAATAGAAAATACTACATCAGATTTCTTTCTAGGTGAACGTAAATAACATCACTTGGTGGATTCATCACTATGTTATTTTTAGATTAATTAACTTTTTTACCGTCATATGCCTTATAATATTGCGACCGTTACTATATATAATCCAGGCTTGGTTCAAATTCACGCTGAATCATATCTCAGAAAGCAATTTTTAAGTATATTTTTGGATGTAATTAATTTAGTCATGAAATGCAACTGTTACTGTAGTTGACCCAGACTGAAGATGGTCGCCGAAGTACTGAAGGAAAGATAGATGAGGTGGGATCACTGGGGCCAATTAAGGGCATCCCATGAGGTGGAGACGGGGATAGGGAATAGGAGTCAGCTCAAAGGGCAGGCATAGGTTGTCCCATGTGGCTGAGTTTTGCCACTGGCTTATCTCTATGTTGTATGTAGTTGACCAAATAAAACTTTTCTTAAATTCCAAAAATATACTTTTTCATAAATTATCTGTAATTACAAGTATAAAACAGCTCAGTACCTACTTTGCAGAAAATACAATGGAACTTTGACATTCCTCATGAGAGCTTCAATCCAGCTGCAACAGAAAAGGAATTTTCTAAACACGAAGAGAAACTATTTCCATTCCCCTAAAGGTGACAACAGCCCCCGACAGAAAGACCTAGTAGGATGTGCACCATGATCACGATGATATAAGTATGCCATGATATACCTGCTCATTATTCCACAGGGCATAACCCACGTCAACAGCCTGTTAAAAACCAATGACGATACATGAGACCCTGAAGTAGTCCTATAACGATGGACCCCATACATTAGCAGTGGAAGAAATGGGCGGCCTTTTTTATACTGAACAGAAGTTTGGCGGACATTAGATCCCTGGCTCATTCTACATGGTAATACCTTGACTAATCAATCAACTTGCCCACCAATCAGAACTTGTTTTTTATGTAATATAAATTGTTGTTCCCCCTGAAATTTTGCATTCTTGCATATGTTCTGATGAGTGTGAGATGAAAGGCTTTGACAAAATATCTCTCTCTTTTTCTGCAATGTGCAACAAAATAAGATAGTTCATAAATTTATAAAGAGACCGGTTAAGAGAGCAATTTGATTTCTACATCGAAAGAAGACCCATGCTCTTTTTTCATTGTGATGTGATATCTTCTATCTGTAGAATATCAAATAATAGGATCAAAGGTATTTTTGTTTTAAAAAGAAAATAAACTGAAAGTGATATTTAATAGAAAGGGAACTTAGGCTAAAATTAAAGCAGTTCAAATTCGATGTAAATGTGAAGAGTTGCATTTTGATCAAAAGTAGTGGTATTTTCAGTCATTAAACATTGGTTCAGTGCTGTGGAAAAACAAAATGCAAATTTGCACGACATTAAAGCCATCACTTCAGATTGCTAAAATTGTAAAGTTATTATGTTGCTCATAGAATTCTGTTTTAAGAGGTGTACAACCTTGGTGCAGTGGTATCCCTAATTCTGGGTCAGAAAGCCAAAGTTCAAGCCTTACCTGCCAAGGAGATATGTCTGAATGGGTTAATTAAAAATATACATAAAAACCAAGGGGCAATGAGCCTAGGTAAAGCTTAATAAGACCTTAATTAGAATACCATGCTTCCATGAATATCAGGCTTTGCACCATCTTGCACGTTTATTAGGATTCTGTCTATATGAGGAAACATAAATATGTGGAAAGATTTGAAATGCTATGTCTTACTTTGTTTGAACAATCAGATTTCAGCTCAATATAATGCAAGTATTTACACTGAGACATAGTAAATTGACACAGAACATATCTAATAGTTAAAGGATTTGGAATAAGAAGGACTTTTAATACAAGTTTAAATGTAAGACATTGAGATCAGAGGCCTAGAGAGATCTATTCATACAGAATTGTGCAGAAATTGAAATTGCTTTCAAGGTTGGTGATTGAGACAGAAACTAACTGACATGGGAACTTGGTGGGGTATTGATTAGAATTAATTGCTCACATATGAACATCAACATGGACTAGTTAAATCAAATGCTTTATTTCCATTTTGTAACTTAATTATCCATCATTCCATTCCTCAGTGTTTCGGTACGTAGCAACACTGTCTAAACGGACAGTAATTAATCTCCCTTTCATTTAAAATGTTAAGTTAATTCAATTTGTCTATTTTAAATAAATTAGAAACTTATTAGAAATTTACAGGCTTGTTAATGCCAGAATGTTGTGAATATTTAAAAAGTTTACTTGTGAGATATTATGCAAATAAAAAATTTAATTTGCTGTATTGTGAAGATCAATCTGATGAAGTTTCATAAAATTGTCATGTCTTATTTGAGAAATTAAAATTAAGCTCGCTCTAAGACTATTGCTAATTTTGTTTACACTGATAATCTTTTCCAGACAGTCCAGTAGGCCTTTTCAAGTTTATCAATTCTCTGTGGAGATTGTAATAATTCAATAGAGGATTGCACGCACACGCTCAGATCTGCAGCATCAAGAATAACATTAAAAATGAGGTGGATTTCATAAATTAATGCTCTTTTTCAAAAATGTCATGCTTTGGGAGCAGTGTTGTCACAGAATCCCTACAGTGTGGAGCAGGCCATTCAGCCCATACTGATCCTCCAAAGAGCACCCCATCCAGATCCACCCCACTACCCTATCCCTGAATTTCCCATGGCTAATCCACCCAAACTAGGTATCCCTGGACACCATCAGCAATATTAGCATGGCCAATCCTCTTAACCCGCACATCTTTAGACTGTAGGAGGAAGCTGGAGCCAGAGAAAACCCACACAGATGCAGGGAAAATGTGCAAACTCCACACAGGCAGTCGCCCAAGGCTGGAATTGGCACTGTGAGGCAACAGTGCTAACTATTGAGCCAGTAGCTGGGGATTCAGGATGTTTGTGAAGAACACAAATCATTGGAGGTGCAGCCATGTTCAAAATTCCAATCTATAATCCCATTGCATGATTGGAATTATTAATCTGTGAAATCAAGCATTTTACATTTGGAGATTATTACTATAAATTTTGATTCATAATGCAAGTTTCACTTCTCAATTAAGTTCTAACATTTTAGTTGCAAATCTTCCCTGCATATTAAAATTAAAATCATATTCACTGATTCAGGATAGATTTAATAAAGTTTTATTGAATTATTGCAATCGCATAGATTAAACTGGGATATCTAGAAAAAGACAGGGCAAAATATTAATGCTAATGAAATCAAATTTCATTACCTGATTCATCATATGCAGCATACTCGTTAACTTATTTCGATTACACTCAGTTGCATGCAGTAATTGTTACTCTGAGGAAAGTAATAAAATGCAACATCAAACACACAGACACAGGTATAAGATTTAAAAATGGGAGACTGTCCACACAAAATGAAAGGTCAAGAATAACAGTTTTTAAAAAAATGTCCTTATTGTAGTTTATTCTTAAGTTGAGACCACAGTTATTTAATTGATGACTTGTATTCTCACCAATAATGAAATTTGTAGAAATCCTTGAGTTCTTGCATAATGGGTATTTCTGCAATTGATTTTTCACAGAGCGTTGGTTTTCAAGAGACTGAGAGAAAAAGAGAGAGAAAGAGAGCAAGCCTTCTAGTCACTGCTATCATAATCCATTGTTCTTCTCTCTGCCCTGTCCAAAAGGTTGTTGCCTGAAATACAGTTCCTGATGTATTCCCATGTCTGACTCCATTGTTTGTCTCAAGCTGGGTAACCAGCACACACTTCTTATCCCAATATGTGAAATAAGCAATCACAATCATTCCTCTGGGATTATAGATATATAGGAACAGGAGTATGCCATTCAGCACCTCGAGCCTATCCTACCATTCAATGATTTCAAGGCTGAACTGTGGTCTAGATCCATATAATTCTTTAGCCCAAATCCCTTAATACCTTCTGGTTAATGAAAAAAATCCTGTCACAGATTTAAAGTTAACAATGAATTCCAAGCTTCTACCACCCTTCCAATCATCACTTCTGAATGGTCTGATCCTTATTCTCAGACTATGTCCCTAGTTCTAGAATCTCCAATCAGTGGAAATAGTTTATCAAGGGGAGGCAATGGCCTAGTGGTATTATTGTTGGACTATTAATCCAGAGACCCAGATAATGTTCTGGGGACCTGCATTCGAATCTCACCATGGCAGATGGTAGAATTTGAAGTCAATTAAAAATATCTGGAATTAAGAATCTAATGATGACCATGAACCCATTGTTGATTGTCAGGAAAAACCCATCTGGTTCACTAATGTCCTTTAGGGAAGGAAACTGCCATCCTTACTTGGCCTGGCCTATATGTGACTCCAGACCCACCAGCAATATTGTTGACTCTAAACTGCCCTATGGGCAATTAGGGATGGGTAATAAATGCTGCCTGGTCAATGATGCCCTCATCCTGTGAATGAATAAAGGATCTACCCTGTCTTTTCTTCTTAGTTATCATTAGGTGAGATCTCTCTGCCTTGAGGAGGTGCTCAAGAGTTGACATTGTATAGAATTATGCCCACTAAGTGGACATAAAGCAAAGTCAGTTCATTTCTGTGACTTGTTGCCATTCCAGTGGCCTTGGTCACAGTGCAGCAAGCACAGAAGGGCCCCTAATTCTGCAGTGGGCAGTGAATGACTGCCGTCTGTTGATTATACAATGAGCATTTTCATAGCATGAATATTTGGACACAGGACGAGTTAAACAAGGCACAATGGTAAAATGACAGGTCGCTAATTGGGAACAATGAAGTACAGAGAGCCAATGGTGAAAATACCCAATTTTAGATTTAGATTTCATAATGGTCTTTCCTTCAATCAACATTCTAAATGGGTATTGTACAGATCCACCATTGCTCAGACTCTTGTCTTGCTTAGCTGCTATATTTCATAAGACGTGGAGCACTGAACAATTGTTGAGCAGTGAATGTCCTAACATGATAAATGCTCCACTCAAGGGGATCTAGAACCTAGGAGGTACAATTAGAGAACAAATGGTCTTCCATTCAAGATGGAAATTAGGAAGAATTTCTTCTCACAGAGATACATTAAATTTAGGAATGCTCTATACCTCAGAGAGCAGTGGGGTGTAGCTGAATCACTGAATGTGAGTTAGACAGATTTTTGATCTACAAGGGAGTCAAGGTTTTTGGGGAAAAGGAGGAAAGTGGTGTTGAGGCCGTTTTTGTGAATGGATGAGAAAGCTCAAGAGGTGAATGGCCTTCTCCTTCTCTTGCATGGTATGCACCCAGATCTCTGGAATTGTGCTGTCAGCCCTCATTATTGAGTATTAAGCAAAGCATGTGGTCTAATGGTTTGTTCCTGTGAGATGTCTTTCAGATGTAATCTCACACAAATGTTATTGTAGTGTCTTCTTTTCGTTGAGTGGTGTGACAGTAAATTGTGACAAGGTTTCTTGGGTCAAACAAATACTGGAATTATGATATTGTCTGAGTGCTTATCCATATGTTATCTTGGTAACATATACCACAATGACTGTGTTCTTGTTGAGATGGGTATCTTGAAATTTATTAACAACACTGTTGTCATTGTTATAAGATCTTAGACTTACGCATCATTTGAATTCAATGCTTACTCATATTATCACTCCATTACATTGACTGTAACATTGCACATGGCTGACTAATTAAAGTCATAGAGTCATAGAGTTTTACAGCATGTAAATAGACCCTTTGGTCCAACTCATCTATGCCACCAGATATAGAGTCATAGAGTCCTACACCATGGAGACAGGCCCTTTGGCCCAAACTGGTCCATGTCGACCAAAATGTCCATCCGTGTTAACCCTATTTCCTTGCACTTGGCCCATACCCTTCTAAACCTTCCCATGTATTCATCCAAATGCCTTTTAAATGTTGTTGATGTAACCTCCTCAACCACTACCGCTGGCAGCCCATTCCATATGCATACCAGCCTCTGTGTAAAAAAAAGGTTGCCCCTCAGGTTCCCATGTATATTTTCTCCTCTTACCTTA